>CM068368.1:697445141-698645141 GCA_034769895.1 Magicicada septendecula
ACAACTCAAGAAGGACACGGAACTTCTGAATAAGAAAATGGAAAACAACCATGAGGCATTGAAGAGAAGCCAAGAGACGCTAGAAAAGAAGAGTGAAGAGCTGAAGAAACAGATCAAGAAAGGTCTGGAGATAGTGAATAAGAAGATTGAAAATAGTAATGAAACACTCCAACGAAAATTGAAGGAAGACAGCGAAAAAACCAAGGAGGAATTGAAACAACAACTGGTAGAATGTCGGGAGGAGATTAAACAAACAATAACCGAGACAAATGAAACTGTAATACAAGTCCGGGAAGAGCTAAACAATAAAATCAGCAATGTCGAGGAGGAAGGTAGAATGAGAGTGACAGAACTTTATCAAGTCACCACCGAAGAGTGCACAAAAAACAAAAAGGAGGTGCTTAAGAAGTTGGAGGAGAGGCACCAGGAAATACAAATAGATATCAATGATCGTGTAGACAGAGTGTACACCACCATCAACAAGGTCGACGGACAGACTCGAGAGAACAAAGAGAAGATACTAGGAATCAGTCAAAGGGAACAACAGATGCAGGAAGAACTGGACGCGCTGAGGGAGAAGCCTTGTAATAATACTCACATTATCACAAATGAAAATAGAGATATAATAAACTTTCGGAGCTACAGACGTAATCCGATAGAATTCTTAAAGAGAGTAGAAGAACTTATCGAGAAGAACAGAGAGACGAGATGGACGACGGTGAGGAGTCTAATTGACGAAATGTTTAAAGACACTCATGACAACTGGTGGACGGCCACTCGACCAGAGATTAATTGCACTCCAGAATTCAAGGCACAGTTCCGTGAGAAATATTGGTCCGAATCCACGCAGAACGTAGTGAGGAACGACATAAGTAATGGGAGATACGAGCCACAAGCGGGACATACACTAACATCCTACTTCTTAGGTAAGGTATGCCTGGCCCGGAATCTCGAACCACGAATACCTGAAGAATCACTAGTAATACAACTAGGGTACCACTATGAAGACGCCATACAAAGGGCCAGGAGACAAGGACAGATCAAGACAATCCAGGGAATGGCAAGTTTGTTAGAGGTATTGTCCGAACTTGCAGACAAACCCATGGTACCATGATTCCAATACTAACAACAATTAGTTCTCAGAGAGTAGAACCACGGAACCACCAAGGAACCAAGTAAACAATCAACAAGGACCGAGCAACGAGACGGCTGACCAGTCAAATAGTCTGGCCACAAATCAACAACAACCTTTAAACTAAAGAGGTCAGTGAAAAAACCTACATACCCTTCACATGACCAATCACTTGGGTTAATACGTCGTATAACATCATAAGATAAACACAAAGTCATTACAATAATATGTAACAACTATCTCAAGAATATCAGAGAAGAACTTCTCGAAGAAGAGGCTAACCAGTTACATCAAACTAACAGTGAAATTGTACATATAAAGGCTACCATAAACAGAACTATAACAATAATCATGATTGACACGGGATCTAATATCTCTCTAATAAACAAACCAGAGTTAGAGCAAATACAAGCCAACTCCCAAACACCAATCCCCACTCTACCAATAAACAATATTATAATAATTGGTGCCACGGGCAAACAGAATAGGTCGATAAGAAAGCAAGTTTCCTTAGAATTAGACAATCAAAACACAACCATCCCTATTGTATTTCTTGTAGCCAATGGACTGCCATTTAACATGCTAATAGGATGTGACATGTTGAGACAATATTCGGCAGTTATCAACCTGCAAAAAGGAGTAGTATTGCTGACTTCTGAGAAGGGAATATGGTCTGCAAATATCATAAACTGTAACACTACTCCAACAGCTCTGAATCAAGACACAAGAAAAGTTACTATTGCCAAGCACATGAACCGTCCATCATTATGGCCGATGAAGAGGAAGGTAGAGGATTATGGGAATGGAAAATAGAAGAAATAAGAACTTTCCAAAGAGAACGACCTCAACAAGAAATCAATAAACAACAGTCTGAAAACCTCATAGCCATTTATAACACATACCAGCATGTTTTCTCGAATACTCCAGGAAAAGTTAAGGGGTACCAATTCAAAATCAACTTCCATGAACCTGTAGACTTCCACAGGAAATCATATCCCATAGCGTACTCCCTGAAAAAAGAAGTCAGGACAGAAATCAACAGAATGATTGCGGAGGACATTATTGAGTATAGCCAATCTCAATACACAAGCCCAATAGTCGCTATACCTAAAAAGAATGGCAAAGTACGGATTTGCTTGGACACCCGAGAAATCAATAAAATGATTGTCAATGACCGGACCTCACCGGGAGAAATTGAGGAAATTTTAAAAAGATTTCATGGCATCAAATACATCAGTACCTGGGATACTGTATGTGGGTACTGGCAGGTGGAGCTGCACCCACACAGCAGGCAATACATGGCATTTATATTCGACGGTAGAAATTACCAATTTAAGAGGTTACATTTGGCCTCATCAATTCCATCGCAGTCTTCGTCAAATGCATGGACCAAGTCTTAGGTCAAGAGGCACTGCAGTTCACAACAGTGTACGTGGACGACCTGCTCATAACATCTTCAGACTGGGACGAACACTGTGAACGAGTCGAACATGTATTAAAAAAGTTGTCCAATAATAATACTACACTCAAATTGGATAAATCGAAATTTATTGCCAATGAAGTCAAATTCCTGGGGTTCAACTTAACCGAACAGGGAATCTCTCCATCCCAAGAGAAAGTTGAAGCCATCCAAAAATTCCCCTCACCAAAAAACAAGAAGCAATTGCAGTCCTTCTTGGGGATATGCAATTACTATAGAAAATTTCAAACTAATTATTCATATCTTACAGCAAATTTTCTAAACAACTTTCATCTAAGGAAAAATGGACATGGGGAACTGAACAGGAGGAAGTATTAACATTAATCAAACAAACATTTTTTGAAACTGTAATGCTACATCACCCCAATTTTGAACAACCCTTCTACCTGAATTGCGACGCTAGTGATGTCAGTCTAGGCGCAGAATTGTACCAAGAAGACAAAGAAGGAAACCACCTGGTCGTTAACTTTGCCAGCAGGATACTAAACAGTTGCAAGCATAACTACAATGTTACTGAAAAAGAACTGCTCAGCATAGTATTCGCATGTGGCAAGTTTAGAACCTACATCTTAGGGTATCCCATCACAGTCAGAAGCGATCATAAGTCTATATCGTTTCTCAAACAATGCAAATTGAGTCACGGTAGACTTACCCGTTGGATACTCGCTCTGCAAGAGTACCATATTACGTGGGAGTATATTCCAGGCCGGAAGAACGTAGTGGCAGACGTTTTATCCAGAATAAATGTAGAAAACCAAACATTTGAAGGAGAAAAGGGGAAGATCGCAAAAGTGTATTACATATTGAAAGATAGGAAGGACCTGGAAGATATAGTAAGCGAAATAGTGTTACAACAAAAGCAAGATACCAAAATCTTAAACATACGAAAAAGACTGTTGGAATCTAAGGAAATTATAAATAAATTTTACTGTATATACAAAGACGTATTATTCATAAAAACCAAAAAGAACCAACACACATGGAAACTAGTAATTCCTAATTCACTAGAAAACCAGATAATTAAAGATTACCATGTAAGATACGGGCATTTGGGAACACTCAAAATAGTAAAAGCATTAGAGGAAGATATATTCATTAAAAGTATCACAAGAAAGGTAAATAAAAATATAAAAACCTGCACAATATGTCAGATGGTCAAAACAAATAACGAAAGGAAGGATGGAACGATGATACCCATCACTTTAAACGCCAAACTGGAAAAGGTGTTCCTCGACATATGTGGACCATTCCCACGTAGCGGAGGAAGGCATGGATACAAGTTCATCATAATTATACTAGACCATTACACCAAGCACACCAAACTATACGCTATAAACAGAGCCACAACAAATAAAATATTAATTATAAAAAATAAATACATTACAGAAATTGGAAAACCATACATGATTATAACTGACCACGGAACACAATTTAAAGGGAAAAAGTGGAGAGACGAATTAATGAAATTGAACATCAAAACATATAAAACTTCCGTATACCACCCTAGTAGTAATCCAGCAGAAAGAGTGTTAAGAGAGGTGGGACGTATTTTAAGAACTTATTGTAATGATAACCAAAAGGAATGGCAGAAATATTTAGTTTCAACCGAAATATTTTTAAATATCAGCTATCACCACTTTATTGAGAATACCCCATATTTAAGGATGTTCGAGAGGAAACCAAATAGAGAGATACAAGAAATAATAGAATTCCCAAAAAACCCAGAAGACCCGTATGATAAAAACAAATGGTACAGAGGAATTATGGAGAAAATTGAGAAACAAAAAGCCAAATATGCTAAAAACCAGCCCAAAATAATTAAATACAAAGAGGGAGAAAAGATATTAATAAAAAACCGTGAACTGCCCAGTACAATGGAAGGCATAGCAAAGAAATTGTTATTGTTGTACATAGGACCCTATGTCATCACCAAAGATATTGGTAACAGTACTTACCAAATAAGTAATATAACCACAAAAAAAGATAAAAGGAGTTTACAATCAAGCTTCTATAAAAAAGTTTTATGAAGAAAAATAAATTACAATAAATAAAATAAACAAATGCCAAAATTCAAAAATTATGTGAGCACAACTTACAACCATATTTCAATGACTTATGAGGCCTAAAATAAAATGTTTAAGAAAGGAATAAGTTACAAAAATTCCTACAAAATAAGATCAACTTACAATAAAATAAAATTGACATATGAAGTATAAAATAAAAAACTACAATAAAGGAATAAGTTACAAAAATTCCTATAAAAAAGTAAGAACCACAAACTTACGATATTATTTAAACAAAAAATACCAAGAAATGAATAAATTACAAAAGTTCCTATAAAGTAAGAAAAACTAACTTACAAAAAATTATTTAAAATAATGGTTTAAAACAAAATAAAATAAACAAAAATAAAATCAAGCAAAAACTGCTAAGATAAATACCTAAAATTATAATGAATACAATGTATTAAAAAAAAAAAATCTGAACTGGTACAAGGAAAAAAGAAAAGTTATGTATAAAACAAGTATACAAAAAATGGCTAAAGCAGAATATTGCTAAACAACCAAGAGAAAGAAAAAAGATGTCTAAGATAATTAAAATGATCACAAGAAGAATAGAAAAACAAACTAATGATAAGTTATATATGATGAAATTAACATATGAATAAATAAAAAACAATCAACTGTATGAGTAGATGACAGTATATAGCAAAGGTACAGTGGAAGGAAGAATGAGTAAAAGGCCAAAGTGATCTAAAAACAAACCACAAAGTGGACAACCCCATTTATATATTATTATTATTAATTTAAGTCACAAGTTGACAAAAAAGGTATTTAAGATTGACTGTTGAAAAATTCCAGCAATCAAATAAACTGAGCAGAATTGATGTTCCTCTGGTCTCAGAAAAAATGAGTAGTAATGGAAGGAACCAGCTACTAAAAAGTTAGGGAAAAAATTGTATAAAAGGGAGAACACACTAATGAAAATAAATAAAAACAGATCCAAATAAAATGGAATGAATCGAGTAAGAAGAGAAATAAGAATGAAAAACAAACCAGAAAGAAAAGGAAAAATAATATATAACTGATAATTTCATAAAAAACTATACTAGTGTTTTATTAAAATGATCAATTTTGAAGGAGATGCATTACGTTACAACACAAATAAGCAATACCAGGGATGAAAAAGATGATACTAAATATAAAATAATACTTCATATAAAATAAAATGTTTAATATAAATAAAATATAAAGACAATGACACGACAAACGACGACATGACCTAACCCAAGTGATTGACCAAACAAACAGGAAAACAAAGAAGGGAAAAAACCGAAACCAAATAAGAATAAAGCCAATTGAAGGAAGTGAATGAATCCATACAACCAAATGAAATAAAACCAAACGAGAAGGGGAGAACCAAATTAAATGAAGCCAATGGAAAATGAAGAAGAAGAAGAAGAAAAAGGAAAATGAAACTAAAGTGAAACCAAGGGATAAGAACCAAACCAATAATATAAAATATGTAAGGGAGAAATGGTACACTCAAGTATAATATTGGGAATAAAAAAACCAATGATTATCCAATATCAGAAATAAATATTATTATCAATTAAATAATTAATATAACTGATTTAACCAAAACCCAGTAAAGTAATATAATAAAAAGAAAAGTACACTAACCCAAGAATTAGAGTTAGATGTAATAAAACTCTACAGAAATATAACCTTAGTAATACTATGTATCATATTTGTAAAGAAAGAAATAATGAGAAAGTAAAGTGACAAAGAGAAGTAATTATAGGGATTACCCACTAAGAAACACTTAATGTAAACATTTAAGGAGTGCAATAGTGAAAGTGTAAAACCACAAAATAGTTAGAAACCATATTTATGGTAATAAAACGCGTATTATCAATAATAAACAATAATTGATTAATAGTGAAACAAATAATAATTAAGAATAAGGTTTTAATGATAGAATTAGATGTAAGCACTTCATAATGTGGGATAAACACTGAAGCGGGATGAGGAAACACTATGTGATTAAAAGTGAACCAAATTAATAATTAAAAATATATGGTTAATGATAATATTAAATGTAAACAATTAGTAATAAGAAATGAACACTGGAAAGTGATGATGACATTGTTAATTAATAAAGGATTTTAAGAAAATTAAGTTTAATTGTAAACAATTGTAATTAAAAGGGAGAATCCCATGAAAAGATAAACAGCTAGTGTTAACATGGATTGAAGGTAGAGTTTAATTAGGGAATAAGAAGTTAATAATGTAATCAATAAACACCCCAGATTATAAGGGAAAATCAATTAAGTAAATTCAAAAGGTGTGATATTGCTTAACACCCAAAAAATAGTAATTAATGAAATGAGTTGTAAACAAACTTTACTTAATAATTGTAGAATAATTGTGTAATTATATTTATGAATAGGATATGACTGAAGAAACTGTACAGAGCATACTCCTAGATGTTATGTTTTTAATTGATGAAGAATAGGGAGTGGTAGCCATATTGTTAACAAAGGCAAAATAGATAATTAAGACGTTAAGACAATACAAATCTAATTACACTAGAAAATCAGTTAATGTAGAAAATAACAGAACCATACAAATGGGATAATAACAAAACAAAACACATTAGAATAAAATGAGACATCATTTATATAAATTCAGTAAATATGATCAATGGCTACTAGTGCCTCTGAAATGCCCAACTGTCAAAACAAATAATTGCAAATTGTATAAAATCCACAAGGAAATTAACAAATCTAAGGCAAGTAACTAGCCAAGAATAATGTGTAAATCATTTTAAAAGAAAAATGTTACAATAAGAACTTAAATTAAAAGAAATATGTAATTAACAAATGTTAACATAACTGTACAAAAGTTAATATCTAATAGAACACAACCTTATGAGGTATTAATTTAATCTTTGAAATGAAAGACAAACAGTAGTGATAATATTTAATACTCAGGAAGGAAGACAGAAGAATAAAAGCAATCAGAAAATATACAGTAATTTTGGATAAAAATTCAAATATAATAACAATGGTAATAAACCATGCCTGAGCCAATCAAAGGTAATAGGTAACCATAGAAACGAGCTGTTGGTTACTAATTTTCCGTTAATTCTCTTTACTCGTATAGTGACGCCTATATAGCAGGGACGCAAAATTTTGTATGACATAAATTTTACTTTAAAATGTTAAAAAACTAGTCAAAGGTCAAAAACATATACAAGTGAGAAGGAGATGAAGAGTAATAACATTTAACTAATGTCCAGGAACAATTTAAATGAAAATTAAAAGAAGAAATTCCCAAGACTAATCTGAAAAGGACACCAGCAGCCTAAATCACTCAAAATTGATGAATTTTCCAATTCAAATGAACAACGATCTATCACAAACCTTCTGAACTGATAAGTATCATTTAAATACCCAAATTCCAGGAATAAAAGCACTTTAAATATTTCTCAAATCTATACGAACTCTCACTATGAACTGAAAATAATTTCTTTCAAGGATTAAATAAAATAAACTTACATAGAAAAACTTGTTAACTAAAAAAATAACCTCGCATTAGATTGCGAACTTTTGAAACACATATTACTACATTGCAGAAAAAATTGTAGCCACACTTTATATTATTTAAGTACGAATAATGTAAGGTAGTGTACTTTTTTACTGTAATCATACTGAATGTTTTCCTTGTAATCAAAAGGACTCAAGATTTTGAACGAGTATACGTGTAAACTATAAACAGCCGCCATTACTGCATCGAATAGCTTGTTTCAATATCGTTTTCGTCAAACTGAGAGAAAGCGTTTCATGATTAATGTCGGAGCAAATTTATTAAATACCAAATAATAATATTATTGTCAAATTGTATAATTACCAAACAGCCATTAAAGAAACAGTACAGAGTGTAACCATTGTTTTTATTTCATAGGGAATTGTATTATATATGTGTGTTAGCGAACTTACAGAATAGACGACTAGCGCTTTCGCTACCTGTTCGATACAGCAAGCTGTACAAAGGCGGGAACCGATTCGAATGCCCCGGCCATCATCGCTGAAAACACATTTTTAACACATTATCTCATAAATTTAATTGTTTTCAACAAACAATTTGGCACCACCCGGGATCCACAAACCCCTATGGAATTGCAGGTAAGGTTTCCACTCGGTTGTACTGATAATTGTGACAACGCTACGGACTTCATTAGCGGCAACCATTAATGTAACGACCCCAGTGCGAGACGAACGCACTAACACATACAACAAAAGTGTACACACATCTTTTACAGAGATGAATCAAACTCTTCGTTACAGATTGGCGACCAACGTAGTGAGGCTAGAAAAGGACGACTAGCGGCGATTACAGGAGAATATGCAACATTCCATGATTATGAGATTTAAAGCTAAACAAGGAACTGAAGGAACCGACCAAGAAGAAATGGAGGAGGTTGAAGAAATGATCGGGGAAATGATCGAAGAGGATCCCCAAGAGAACCAACCAGAAAATCCAACTCAACCAGAACCGGAAATAGAAGTAATAAGTCAAGACAGGGAACGGGAAAACCAAACAGGAGATACAGTGGAAAACCCACCAGATAAAATTACACCAACCGAAGAGAGGCAACAACTGATGAAGTTCATGATGGAACAATTTGGACAAATTAATAATAATTTCAAGGAAATGAAGGAGGAAATTAAAAAATTAGAGTCATTACAAGAGGGAATGAAAGAAGAAACAAGAGAACAAAGAAAGGAAGACAGGGAATTCTTCAGACAAAACAGTGAAGAATTAAGGAAACAACTCAAGAAGGACACGGAACTTCTGAATAAGAAAATGGAAAACAACCATGAGGCATTGAAGAGAAGCCAAGAGACGCTAGAAAAGAAGAGTGAAGAGCTGAAGAAACAGATCAAGAAAGATCTGGAGATAGTGAATAAGAAGATTGAAAATAGTAATGAAACACTCCAACGAAAATTGAAGGAAGACAGCGAAAAAACCAAGGAGGAATTGAAACAACAACTGGTAGAATGTCGGGAGGAGATTAAACAAACAATAACCGAGACAAATGAAACTGTAATACAAGTCCGGGAAGAGCTAAACAATAAAATCAGCAATGTCGAGGAGGAAGGTAGAATGAGAGTGACAGAACTTTATCAAGTCACCACCGAAGAGTGCACAAAAAAACAAAAAGGAGGTGCTTAAGAAGTTGGAGAAGAGGCACCAGGAAATACAAATAGATATCAATGATCGTGTAGACAGAGTGTACACCACCATCAACAAGGTCGACGGACAGACTCGAGAGAACAAAGAGAAGATACTAGGAATCAGTCAAAGGGAACAACAGATGCAGGAAGAACTGGACGCGCTGAGGGAGAAGCCTTGTAATAATACTCACATTATCACAAATAAAAATAGAGATATAATAAACTTTCGGAGCTACAGACGTAATCCGATAGAATTCTTAAAGAGAGTAGAAGAACTTATCGAGAAGAACAGAGAGACGAGATGGACAGACTCGAGAGAACAAAGAGAAGATACTAGGAATCAGTCAAAGGGAACAACAGATGCAGGAAGAACTGGACGCGCTGAGGGAGAAGCCTTGTAATAATACTCACATTATCACAAATGAAAATAGAGATATAATAAACTTTCGGAGCTACAGACGTAATCCGATAGAATTCTTAAAGATAGTAGAAGAACTTATCGAGAAGAACAGAGAGACGAGATGGACGACGGTGAGGAGTCTAATTGATGAAATGTTTAAAGACACTCATGACAACTGGTGGACGGCCACTCGACCAGAGATTAATTGCACTCAAGAATTCAAGGCACAGTTCCGTGAGAAATATTGGTCCGAATCAACGCAGAACGTAGTGAGGAACGACATAAGTAATGGGAGATACGAGCCACAAGCGGGACATACACTAACATCCTACTTCTTAGGTAAGGTATGCCTGGCCCGGAATCTCGAACCACGAATACCTGAAGAATCACTAGTAATACAACTAGGGTACCACTATGAAGACGCCATACAAAGGGCCAGGAGACAAGGACAGATCAAGACAATCCAGGGAATGGCAAGTTTGTTAGAGGTATTGTCCGAAATTGCAGACAAACCCATGGTACCATGATTCCACTACAAACAACAATTAGTTCTCAGAGAGTAGAACCACGGAACCACCAAGGAACCAAGTAAACAATCAACAAGGACCGAGCAACGAGACGGCTGACCAGTCAAATAGTCTAGCCACAAATCAACAACAACCTTTAAACTAAAGAGATCAGTGAAAAAACCTACATACCCTTCACATGACCAATCACTTGGGTTAATACGTCGTATAACATCATAAGATAAACACAAAGTCATTACAATAATATGTAACAACTATCTCAAGAATATCAGAGAAGAACTTCTCGAAGAAGAGGCTAACCAGTTACATCAAACTAACAGTGAAATTGTACATATAAAGGCTACCATAAACAGAACTATAACAATAATCATGATTGACACGGGATCTAATATCTCTCTAATAAACAAACCAGAGTTAGAGCAAATACAAGCCAACTCCCAAACACCAATCCCCACTCTACCAATAAACAATATTATAATAATTGGTGCCACGGGCAAACAGAATAGGTCGATAAGAAAGCAAGTTTCCTTAGAATTAGACAATCAAAACACAACCATCCCTATTGTATTTCTTGTAGCCAATGGACTGCCATTTAACATGCTAATAGGATGTGACATGTTGAGACAATATTCGGCAGTTATCAACCTGCAAAAAGGAGTAGTATTGCTGACTTCTGAGAAGGGAATATGGTCTGCAAATATCATAAACTGTAACACTACTCCAACAGCTCTGAATCAAGACACAAGAAAAGTTACTATTGCCAAGCACATGAACCGTCCATCATTATGGCCGATGAAGAGGAAGGTAGAGGATTATGGGAATGGAAAATAGAAGAAATAAGAACTTTCCAAAGAGAACGACCTCAACAAGAAATCAATAAACAACAGTCTGAAAACCTCATAGCCATTTATAACACATACCAGCATGTTTTCTCGAATACTCCAGGAAAAGTTAAGGGGTACCAATTCAAAATCAACTTCCATGAACCTGTAGACTTCCACAGGAAATCATATCCCATAGCGTACTCCCTGAAAAATGAAGTCAGGACAGAAATCAACAGAATGATTGCGGAGGACATTATTGAGTATAGCCAATCTCAATACACAAGCCCAATAGTCGCTATACCTAAAAAGAATGGCAAAGTACGGATTTGCTTGGACGCCCGAGAAATCAATAAAATGATTGTCAATGACCGGACCTCACCGGGAGAAATTGAGGAAATTTTAAAAAGATTTCATGGCATCAAATACATCAGTACCTGGGATACTGTATGTGGGTACTGGCAGGTGGAGCTGCACCCACACAGCAGGCAATACATGGCATTTATATTCGACGGTAGAAATTACCAATTTAAGAGGTTACCTTTTGGCCTCATCAATTCCGTCGCAGTCTTCGTCAAATGCATGGACCAAGTCTTCGGTCAAGAGGCACTGCAGTTCACAACAGTGTACGTGGACGACCTGCTCATAACATCTTCAGACTGGGACGAACACTGTGAATGAGTCAAATATGTATTAAAAAAGTTGTCCAATAATAATACTACACTCAAATTGGATAAATCGAAATTTATTGCCAATGTAGTCAAATTCCTGGGGTTCAACTTAACCGAACAGGGAATCTCTCCATCCCAAGAGAAAGTTGAAGCCATCCAAAAATTCCCCTCACCAAAAAACAAGAAGCAATTGCAGTCCTTCTTAGGGATATGCAATTACTATAGAAAATTTCAAACTAATTATTCATATCTTACAGCAAATTTTCTAAACAACTTTCATCTAAGGAAAAATGGACATGGGGACTGAACAGGAGGAAGTACTAACATTAATCAAACAAACATTTTTTGAAACTGTAATGCTACATCACCCCAATTTTGAACAACCCTTCTACCTGAATTGCGACGCTAGTGATGTCAGTCTAGGCGCAGAATTGTACCAAGAAGACAAAGAAGGAAACCACCTGGTCGTTAACTTTGCCAGCAGGATACTAAACAGTAGCGAGCATAACTACAATGTTACTGAAAAAGAACTGCTCAGCATAGTATTCGCATGTGGCAAGTTTAGAACCTACATCTTAGGGTATCCCATCACAGTCAGAAGCGATCATAAGTCTATATCGTTTCTCAAACAATGCAAATTGAGTCATCGTAGACTTACCCGTTGGATACTCGCTCTGCAAGAGTACCATATTACGTGGGAGTATATTCCAGGCCGGAAGAATGTAGTGGCAGACGTTTTATCCAGAATAAATGTAGAAAACCAAACATTTGAAGGAGAAAAGGGGAAGATCGCAAAAGTGTATTACATATTGAAAGATAGGAAGGACCTGGAAGATATAGTAAGCGAAATAGTGTTACAACAAAAGCAAGATACCAAAATCTTAAACATACGAAAAAGACTGTTGGAATCTGAGGAAATTATAAATAAATTTTACTGTATATACAAAGACGTATTATTCATAAAAACCAAAAAGAACCAACACACATGGAAACTAGTAATTCCTAATTCACTAGAAAACCAGATAATTAAAGATTACCATGTAAGATACGGGCATTTGGGAACACTCAAAATAGTAAAAGCATTAGAGGAAGATATGTTCATTAAAAGTATCACAAGAAAGGTAAATAAAAATATAAAAACCTGCACAATATGTCAGATGGTCAAAACAAATAACGAAAGGAAGGATGGAACGATGATACCCATCACTTTAAACGCCAAACTGGAAAAGGTGTTCCTCGACATATGTGGACCATTCCCACGTAGCGGAGGAAGGCATGGATACAAGTTCATCATAATTATACTAGACCATTACACCAAGCACACCAAACTATACGCTATAAACAGAGCCACAACAAATAAAATATTAATTATAAAAAATAAATACATTACAGAAATTGGAAAACCATACATGATTATAACTGACCACGGAACACAATTTAAAGGGAAAAAGTGGAGAGACGAATTAATGAAATTGAACATCAAAACATATAAAACTTCCGTATACCACCCTAGTAGTAATCCAGCAGAAAGAGTGTTAAGAGAGGTGGGATGTATTTTAAGAACTTATTGTAATGATAACCAAAAGGAATGGCAGAAATATTTAGTTTCAACCGAAATATTTTTAAATATCAGCTATCACCACTTTATTGAGAATACCCCATATTTAAGGATGTTCGACAGGAAACCAAATAGAGAGATACAAGAAATAATAGAATTCCCAAAAAACCCAGAAGACCCGTATGATAAAAACAAATGGTACAGCCGAATTATGGAGAAAATTGAGAAACAAAAAGCCAAATATGCTAAAAACCAGCCCAAAATAATTAAATACAAAGAGGGAGAAAAGATATTAATAAAAAACCGTGAACTGCCCAGTACAATGAAAGGCATAGCAAAGAAATTGTTATTGTTGTACATAGGACCCTATGTCATCACCAAAGATAATGGTAACAATACTTACCAAATAAGTAATATAACCACAAAAAAGATAAAAGGAGTTTACAATCAAGCTTCTATAAAAAAGTTTTATGAAGAAAAATAAATTACAATAAATAAAATAAACAAATGCCAAAATTCAAAAATTATGTGAGCACAACTTACAACCATATTTCGATGACTTATGAGGCCTAAAATAAAATGTTTAAGAAAGGAATAAGTTACAAAAATTCCTACAAAATAAGATCAACTTACAATAAAATAAAGTTGACATATGAAGTATAAAATAAAAAACTACAATAAAGGAATAAGTTACAAAAATTCCTATAAAAAAGTAAGAACCACAAACTTACGATAATATTTAAACAAAAAATACCAAGAAATGAATAAATTACAAAAGTTCCTATAAAGTAAGAAAAACTAACTTACAAAAAATTATTTAAAATAATGGTTTAAAACAAAATAAAATAAACAAAAATAAAATCAAGCAAAAACTGCTAAATAAATACCTAAAATTATAATGAATACAATGTATTAAAAAAAAAATCTGAACTGGTACAAGGAAAAAAGAAAAGTTATGTATAAAACAAGTATACAAAAAATGGCTAAAGCAGAATATTGCTAAACAACCAAGAGAAAGAAAAAAGATGTCTAAGATAATTAAAATGATCACAAGAAGAATAGAAAAACAAACTAATGAAAAGTTAGATATGATGAAATTAACATATGAATAAATAAAAAACAATCAACTGTATGAGTAGATGACAGTATATAGCAAAGGTACAGTGGAAGGAAGAATGAGTAAAAGGCCAAAGTGATCTAAAAACAAACCACAAAGTGGACAACCCCATTTATATGTTATTATTATTAATTTAAGTCACAAGTTGACAAAAAAGGTATTTAAGATTGACTGTTGAAAAATTCCAGCAATCAAATAAACTGAGCAGAATTGATGTTCCTCTGGTCTCAGAAAAAATGAGTAGTAATGGAAGAAACCAGCTACTAAAAAGTTAGGGAAAAAATTGTATAAAAGGGAGAACACACTAATGAAAATAAATAAAAACAGAATCAAATAAAATGTAATGAATCGAGTAAGAAGAGAAATAAGAATTAAAAACAAACCAGAAAGAAAAGGAAAAATAATGGAGGGAACAAACCACGGGGACCCCGTGAGGGAGCGTAGGGTCCAGTTCTGGAATGTCGTCAGATTATGCCTGTTGGTGGCCGACAGGAGAGCTCACCAAGCGGGCGCCGCATAAGTGATTACTGTCCGGAGGAACAGTAGATATAATGTAAATTTTGTACGGACAGCCAGGCGGCTGTTCCGCGAAAGCATTGGTGATATTTTGGCTCTGACGCCACGAGCATTGTTGAGGGTTGCGGTCACGTGGGAGTTGAAGTTTAGGCGCCGATCAAGTTGAACGCCTAGGTACTTCACCGTCGCAGTCCAGTTGATGGGTCTCCCCTCTAAGGAGAGGGATAGGCATCGGAAAATGGATTTATGAGTATAGCATATCGCCTCGGATTTCTCAGTATTGATCGCTACCCACCACTTCCTTAGCCAGTCCGGAAGCATAGCTAACTGGCGCTGTAACATTACGCTCGTCCGCCAAGGCGAAAGCGAGCTATAATGAAACAACGCGTCGTCGGCAAATAGAGATAACGTGACCCCGGGATAAACAGGCAGATCGTTCGTATACAGTACGTACAGAACGGGGCCGAGGACTGATCCTTGTGGGACGCCGGCGGCGACAGGGCGAACCCGAGAGAACGCCCCATCTAGGCTGATCCTGAAGGTGCGATCCGTCAGATAGGATCGGAGCAGGTGGACGATAGACGCCGGGAGTGGCGAATGCGCCAGTTTGTAGAGCAGGCCTTCGTGCCAGACTTTATCGAAGGCTTTGCTCACATCCAACAGGACGGCGCCTGTTGCCTGATGATTGTTGGCGGCGTCTGCTAGACAGGTGACAACCCGTACTAGCTGAAGAGTAGTCGAGTGCCTCGGCCTAAACCCAAACTGCTCCTCGCGGATGAAACCATCCACCAGGGGCCGAATACGGGCCAGGAGAAGGGGCTCGAATACCTTCGAGATTACTGGCAATAATGATATCGGGCGGTAGCTTCCAGGAAGCGTGGGCGGCTTTTTGGGTTTCGGGATCATTATGACGTTGGCGGTTTTCCACAGGCGGGGGAAGTACCTCAGCCGGGGACAGGAGTTGAACAGCTCAAGAAGAACGTCAACTGCCGAAGGCGGGAGATTCTGTAACGCAGCGGCGCCGATGCGATCGGGGCCAGGGGCCTTTCTCTTCTTCAGTCAGCTAAGGACAGACGCAAGGTCTTCTTTATCGACCGAATTAGGAGGGTCATTCGGGGGAGCAGAGAAGTATCCAGAAAGGAAATCCCTGACGACGGCCGTATGAGCCGGGTCAGAGATGCCTCTATGGACGGTGAACTGTTCCTCAATACAGTCGGCGAAGATTTCCGCCTTGCCTTCTGCAGAGTATACAGTGCCGTCCGGGGTATTCAAGGGATGGCGAGTCCTCTTTTCGCCTTTTAGTCTACCAGCGGCTCTCCATACGGAGGCGTGGTCGACTTCCAAGGACTCCAAATAGGAGTCCCATCGATCCGCGTTTACGTCAAGCAGAAGCTGCGATACGTGTTCCGACTGGGCTCGAAAACGCCGACTAGCGGCAGGGTCACTGGTATGCTGCCATCTGCGGCGGAGCTGGCGCCGTAATCGGATGGCGTGGAGAACTTCCGCAGGAAGGTCGGAGCGTTTATTACTCACCGGAACAGTATAGGTGTGCTTGTCCATTGCAGACTGGACGAGGTCCTGGAGCTGATGTACCCGGAGATCCACGTCGTCACAAGAGACGAGTGAGTCCGGAGGGACAGTTGGCAACTGCCTGGCCAGATCATCGTGATAGGATCGCCAATTGACTCTCCTAACAGGACAATCGGGAAGTCGGGGTGAGACCGACGGCAGAAAGACAGTTACAAGCAGGGGGTCGTGATCGGACGAGAGGTCCGACACCGCGCTGACTTGTAGATGAAAGGGGATGGCCTTGACAATTACAATATCAAGGACATCCGGAGGATAACCCGCACTGGGAAAGTGTGTCGGTTCGGACAAGCCGATGATGAGGACACTGGGATCATCTTCGACAGCCCTACGGAGAGATTTGCCGTAGGGGTTTGACGTTCTGCTGTTCCAAGAGGGATGCTTGGCGTTAAGGTCTCCGGCTACGATGGTTGGGAGATCGCTGTCAAGGAGGGCGTCCCACTCCTCGTGCGGCGGAGCTCGGTGGCCGGGCGGGTGGTACCAACCTTCTGCATCCTGATGTAGAAGGAATTGATTTTCCTTTTTCGATCACCGGATAGGAGAGGGACGACGGAGGTAGGGGAGAAACCCTTCTCCGCCAGATCCACAAGATCGGTGTGTCATGGAGAATCCCGGTGTTAAATCTTTGTATTTGTTTATATACCCGCGCGCAATCAGCCCACGCAATTACGTCATCCGCTTAAAGTACAGTTCGCTAACTGCGAACTTCGACAGAAGTTAGTTAAAACTCAGCCTTCATCCGCTCAATACTTTTTTTTTCTATTTGCTAGCCGCGGCGATGTGAAATTTAATTATTCACTTAACTTCTTTATACAATTTTCATTCTTCTGTCGTTATTTATCTTGGCAATGTACGCCACACGTAATTGCATGGGCCATGCGCTTTACTATATATTTGGTTCAATAAACGGCTAGTTAACTCAAATTTATGCAGTCCACTTCTTCATTTAAAAAACATATATCCGATTCCTTATCCAGCAGCACTTGGCATGGGAGATACTAACTTTAGAAATATTCGAGAGCGTTGATCATGCAACATTTGGTCCTCCGGGCCGGATCATTCATTTCATGGATGATTCATTCCACAAATAATTTATTTCACGGAGCATTCATTTCATGGAGTCAGTTCAATTAACAGGCCCTATCAGCATTTAACAACATAATTAAATCAACAGTTCTTCAATTATCAACCATAACTGGAGCACGCATTGCACGACTTTTGGGGACGTCATATTTCGCCGACCGGATCGTTCGAAGCATTATTTCAGCATTTGAACACCATCGCCACGTGGCATTCATCACTTGGGAAAAATCCAAAGCATCCGGCCATATGCAGAATTCGACCACTTCAGACATCACCTGACAGGCATCAACAATTCATCGTCAATTCATGGGTGCCGGATGGGACTGCCAAGGATTCGACACGCTCTGAGACCTTGAACATGTCGATAAGTACCACATGCCAAGTGACTATAAATTGCCAAGTTTCATATGATCCTTTCAATTTTACATAATTTTGTATACCTTTCAAGGGCATTCAACTAAAATAAGCAGTATTTAAAAAAAAAATAATATAACTTTTTTCTTATATCAGTTTCATTTGACTATGAGCTTGGAATTTTTTGCGAACTCAGCAAGCTTATAAATTTTTCTGTGAATCAATCACAAACTTAAATAACTTAACAAGCTTATATTCATATTTTTTTTTATTTTATTGTAAATCATATTTTTAAATAGTGTTCATAGCAATAGGGATTATACTGTTATATTGTATATGCTGTCTATATCAGTATTTAGTACAACATAGAATTAGTCTGAGATGTGTTAATCAATGGTTACCGCGATGTAGCGTGACTTCATAAATTAGATAACCTGCATTGGTCTTGTTCATCTCTCTGCATTCACTCAGTTTTTCTTATTATCGTTCAAATCTTCATGTGATACACAATCATGACTTATATGAAGGCGCTGATCAAAAAGCGTGTCACGATCAAGGCCTCTATATCGCGCATAAACACCTACGCGGATAATTTTGATCACGATACGCATGACCACCATGCGCTAAAAATAAAGCTTCGTCATCTGATGGAGCTATCCGCAAAATATGACGAGATTCAAACGCAAATTGAGTCTGAGGACTCCGATTTTGCATCCGTTAGTGAGAGAGTTCAGTCGGAAGATGATTTGTGTAACATAGAATGCAAGTTGCAAAATTTATTAGATCATGCCGAAGAGATGAGCAAGAAAATACTAAATCAGTCCGAAGTCGTCACATTCAGTACGCCTCATATTCAATTACAACCAATTAAACTACCCTGCTTCGCAGGTAACATAATTGACTGGCAACATTTTTACCATATGTTTGTGGAGTTGGTTCATGTCAGAACAGACCTGACCAGCATCCAAAAATTTCACTACTTGCACTCATCACTAAGGGATGAGGCGCTGGATGTTATAAAATCACTCCCAATCACGCACGAAAACAACACGGTGGCCATTGAGTTGTTGAGAGCCAGGTATGACAGTAGATTGATTGTTACGGCGTATTATGTGGCTAATGTCTTGGGCATGAAGCACATGCAGCAGGACTCTATGGTCAGCATTTCCAAATTTATAGATGATCTCACTGCTAACATAAATGATCTGAATTCATTAAATTTACCAGTGAACACATTCGAAATTATTTTTGTGCATTTTCTCGCCCAAAAACTTGACGATCGCACATCTAGATTATGGAAGGAAAGTTTAACTGACGAACAGCTTCGAATTACAATAACTTCATTAAATTCTTAAATACTAGGCGCCAGCTGTTGCAAAATGTTAGCGCACCGACTGGTTCGTCATACGGTAGGCAAGTTAGCGATAAAACTTCTTATCGCAAACCGGCTAAACGCGCGGAGTTCACTGGGTCACTAATACACACTCAAACAAGCAATAGACTTTTCCAGCTGTGTCGCGGCAATCATAAATTGTCCGAATGCCCACAATTTGTGGCTTTACATCCGAGTCAACGGAAAGACGTTTTAATAAATCATAAGCTCTGCCTAAATTGCACACGCTCGGGCCATGAAACTTCGCGTTGCCCTTCCAAATTTTCGTGCAGAGCATGTTCGAAAAGGCACCACACCATGATTCACTCTTCAATAAATAATTCTTCGAGCAGGAACAATAATCAATGTTCCCTAAAACTACAAACCAACAAATCAATTTTATTGTCTACCGCCGTATGTACCACAACCGATCGTGCCGGTAACAAACACCCGGTAAGAATCCTGTTGGATTCAGGTTCACAAGCAAACTTTTGTACCATGGGCTTCGCACGCCGCATGGGCTTAAAATTAAACAAGTCCGAACTGCCTACCACGGACATAAATAATTCTCTATGCCAAGCCAATTTCAGTACAAGGGTGCGCCTAAACTCACGCTACAGGGATTTCAGTTTGAATGTTCACTGCGCTGTTCTGCCCAGAATTACAAATAACCTCCCTACAGAATCTTTTAATATGTCATCATTAAACATTCCAAAAAACATATTTTCAGCTGACCCGCATCTTAATTTTTCGTCACAGATCGACATATTACTCGGGGCACAGTATTTTTTGCAATTGATTGAGCCGACTAAATTCATTCCCAGTCCGCACTTTCCGGTAATACAGGAAACAAAACTAGGTTTTATCCTCGCCGGAAATTTACCCTTTAACATAGACATGACAAAACCGGTTTCTTCGTTTATGGCTCGTGACGACCATAATGCCATCTCGTCACAGTTGAGGAACTTCTGGCAGTTGGAGGACGTTTCTTTCCGTACTCCCTCAGCTGAGGACTCGGAGTGTGAAAATCATTTCCTCACAAACACCTTTCAAAACACTAGTGGTAGGTTTGTTGTGTCACTACCCCGTAAGACAGAGCATCTCGGCGATTCACTCCCCGGAGCAGTTCGCAGATTTCAGACACTCGAACTCAAATTCAGGCAAAACCCGTCTTTGTACAAAGACTATAGTAATTTTATGCAGGAATATTTAAACCTGGGTCATATGTCTCCACTCAATTCATATGATTTATCAATCAATAAGTCGAATATTTTTTACTTACCACACCATGCTGTCGTCAAATCCACTAGCACAACCACCAAACTTCGCGTTGTTTTCGATGGCTCAGCCAAAACATCAAATGATTTATCTTTAAACGACACCCTCATGGTTGCTCCTACGGCCCAGCAGGATATTTTCTCCATCATGGCCAGATTTAGAACGCACCGATACGCACTCATTGCCGACATCGAGAAAATGTATTGCCAAATCTTGGTGTCCACAAGGGATTCCAACTTGCAAAGAATTGTTTGGCGTGACGCTCCCCACAAGGAGCTTAAACACTATGCTTTGAGAACAGTCACATATGGGACTGCAAGCGCTTCATTTTTGGCCACTAGATGTTTAAAACAAATCTCACAAGAAAATAGTACTCAACACCCCTTAGCCTGCTCTGTCAATTGCAAACGATTTTTACGTCGACGATCTCATCACCGGCTCTGATAGCTCGGGGGCTGGCGAGACTTCCATGGAAGTAGCAGGGGACTGGGCAACAGAAGCAGGCTCCTGGCCGGGTAGATGCTGGGCAGCCGGAGGGGCGTTGTTAGCCTCCGGGTATAGTTGTTTTGCCACTAGTGGTTGTCTAGCCTTGCGCTTACAGCGCCGTTTCTTAGGCGGCTGGGTCTGTGAGGGGGGTACTGCGGGCGTTGCCACTTGAGGAGATGGCACTCCGGCAGGTGCTAAGGTTCTGGGGGCCACAGGGGGCGCCGTAGCGACCGCTGTAGCGTAAGTTATTGTTCCTCCAGCGGCAGGTGCCGCAGGAAGAGCCGTAGATGCCGAGACAGGTGGTTGTACTGCCGCCCGCTTCGAGGGTCTATGAGCAGGGCGAGGAGGTTCAACCTGACGGTTTTGCTCCCGTTGCTGCTTCTTTAGGACCTTCTTAAGGTGATTTACAACCCCTAAAGTTAGCCGGGTGACTGCCTCCGCAGTTGCAGCACGTCGCGGGTTGAGGCTTCACAACGGGACAATTCTCGTTGTGGGCCTCCCCGCAGCGTACACAACGCGGCGGTATCTTACAAAAGGCCGATGAGTGGCCGAATCGCTGACATTGGAAGCACTGGGAAGGCCCAGGCTTATTATTGAATGCCCTAACCTGTACCCGGAGGCACAGAATGGTTTCCAGTTGGTATACGTCAGCGAAGGAACCAACCTTCAGGAGTCTGATGTAAAAGGAATTGGTTTTTGTTTTACGATCACCGGATAGGAGAGGGACGACGGAGGTAGGGAAGAAACGCTTCTCCGCCAGATCCTCCCAGATCCACAAGATCGGTGTGTCATGGGGAATCCCGGACACCACAATCTTGAGTTCCCTATCCTCAGGGAGGGGGAAGGTATGAAAGGCGCGACCGGAGTCGGCCAGGAATTTCTGGCAAGTCCGAAAGTCCTGGATCGACTTCGGCAGCAGTCGAATTAACGAACCTTGGTTTCGTGGAGTATGAATGAATGGATGATGCGCGGGCGTCTTGCGCCCTAATTTGTGTGCGTTGTCCAGGCCTAGGCCTGATGAACGCCAGGTGCCAACAGGTCAGCGCGGTCGTTTGCTCTGCACAAGGGGGTTATGGTGCAGTCCGCGGGTCCATGATAAATTACATGGCCACCACGGAGGCAATCTTGAACTTTTGCTTCAGCCAATTGTCCCGCCGAGGCGCGACACCATGGTCCCCTCAGGCTAGGCTTTGGGAACGTAGTG
The DNA here is from genome assembly GCA_034769895.1 of Magicicada septendecula. Taxonomy (NCBI): domain Eukaryota; kingdom Metazoa; phylum Arthropoda; class Insecta; order Hemiptera; family Cicadidae; genus Magicicada; species Magicicada septendecula. The sequence continues at coordinate 697,467,971 of CM068368.1, forward strand.
ACGCACTGGCGAGGACAAGAGGCTCGAGCGCCCTAGGGCGTCGGCCGAAACGGTAAGGAATGACTCCGAGACAGCTAGCTTCCGCAAGGTAGGCACTTGCACAACCTCGCGGGAGCCCTTGTCTCTGGTCATTACCCTGCCGAATCAGCAAAGCAGGTGCTGACGGGGATCTTAGTGGTCATGGCTTCAGCCAATTGCAACGCCTGGTGGCGGCTCCTTGGTCTCTGAGGACATAGCCCACGGAAACTTAAAGGCACGCTGGCGAGGACAAGAGACTCGACCGCCCGAAGGCGGCGGCCGAGTCGGAGGGACTCGTCACCGGGGCAGTCGGCTCTCGCAAGGAAGGCATTTGCACAACCTCGCGGGAGAGGTCAAAGCCCAGATCAAAGCCCTGCCGAATCGGCAAAGCCGATGCTGGCAATAAATCTATCCAATCCAATCTGCCGCAGCATGATTGACTACAGTGTCGGCAGGCGCAGGTAGTTAATATTTGTGATCGTTTCAGTCTCCAGAAGGTTGGGGGGTTCGTTGCTGGGGTTCATGTGATGAACTAAGGGGGGTCGTCTAACAGCGCCCTAGGGCGCCTGACGCGGCGAGGCATTCTCCACGCTATTCAGCCTTTGGAGGTGCACATAAGGGGACTCGCCTGCCTTGGCGAACAAATTCGTTGCCAAGGACCAGACGAAGACCTCTAAGGTGGGAACACGGAGGCCCCGGTGGCGGAATTTCACACATACCACGGGGTCCAGTTCTGAAATGTGCCTATGCCTGTTGGTGGCCGACAGGAGAGGCCACCAAGCGGGCGCCGCATAAGTGAGTACTGTTCGGAGGAACAGTAGATACAACGTAAGTTTGGTACGGACAGCCAGGCAGCTGTTCCGCGAAAGCATAGGTGATATTTTGGCTCTGACGCCTCGAGCCTTGTTGAGGGTTGCGGTCACGTGGGCGTTGAAGTTTAGGTGCCGATCAAGCTGAACACCTAGGTACTTCACCGTCTCAGTCCAGTTGATGGGTCTCCCCTCTAAGGAGAGGGATTGGCATCGGGAAATGGACTTATGAGTAAAGCAGATCGCCTCGGATTTCTCCGTATTGAACGCTACCCGCCACTTCCTTAGCCAGTCCGGAAGCATAGCCAACTGGCGTTGTAACATTACGCTCGTCCGCCAAGGCGAAAGCGAGCTATAATGAAACAACGCGTCGTCGGCAAATAGAGATAACGTGACCCCTGGATAAACAGGCAGATCGTTCGTGTACAGTACGTACAGAACGGGGCCGAGGACTGATCCTTATGGGACGCCGGCGGCGACAGGGCGAACCCGAGAGAACGCCCCGTCTACGCTGATCCTGAAGGTGCGATCCGTAAGATAGGATCGGAACAAGTGGACGATAGATCCCGGGAGTGGCGAATGCGCCAGTTTGTAGAGCAGGCCTTCGTGCCAGACTTTATCGAAGGCTTTGCTCACATCCAACAGGACGGCGCCTGTTGCCTGATGATTGTTGGTGGCGTCTGCTAGGCAGGTTACAACCCGTACTAGCTGAAGAGTAGTCGAGTGCCTCGGCCTAAACCCAAACTGCTCCTCGCGGATGAAACCATCCACCAGGGGCCGAATACGGGCCAGGAGAAGGCGCTCGAATAGCTTCGAGATTACTGGCAATAGTGATATCGGGCGGTAGCTTCCAGGTAGCGTGGGCGGCTTTTTGGGTTTCTGGATCATGATGACATTAGCGGTTTTCCACAGGCGGGGGAAGTACCTCAGCCGGAGACAGGAGTTGAACAGCTCAAGAAGAACGTCAACTGCCGAAGGCGGGAGATTCTGTAACGCAGCGGCGCCGATGCGATCGGGGCCTGGGGCCTTTCTCTTCTTCAGTCGGCTAAGGACAGACGCAAGGTCTTCCTCGTCGACCAAATTAGGAGGATCATTGGGGGGGGGGGGCAGAAAAGTTTCCAGATAGGAAATCCCTGACGACGGCCGTATGAGCCGGGTCAGAGATGCCTCTATGGACGGTGAACTGTTCCTCAATACAGTCGGCGAAGACTTCCGCCTTGCCTTCTGCAGAGTATACAGTGCCGTCCGGGGTATTCAAGGGATGGCGAGTCCTCTTTTCGCCTTTTACTCTACCAGCGGCTCTCCATACGGAGGCGTGGTCGACTTCCAAGGACTCCAAATACAGACGTCTGTCACAGTGCCCCGGCCTGTTTACGTTGTTCCTTGGAACATTCCACGCAGGCCTGCACTGTGGCAGACAAGTCCTATTATCGCTGCATCAATTGTGGCCAAGGCCATGCAGCAAATAATAGTAACTGCCCGGTCTACAGGGCGGAACTCCTGCGGAAGCAAAAGCCACAGGGGCCCCTCCCGAAGCCAAGGCAGCCAGTTTTGCAGCCCCAATCACCGAGGCACCTAAAACACAGGCTAAGCCGCAACTAAAGGCACCACCGGCACGGCGCGCGCCCTCTCCGGCTCCACCTTCAGCCCCTACAAAGGCACAAAAACGTACAGAGACAAGCCCTGTAGCCAACATCTCGGTTATGGAGCCGGAGAATCAACCCTCCACCTCCGCGGAACCACCAACTCCCGCCTCTGAACCAGAGGTAGCCTCGCCACCACTGCCAACTCCGCGAGGAGGCAAAACTAAAAACAACACAAAAGGGACAACCACACCGGATGCTCGGCCCCGAGCTCCTGCCTGCCCACAGCCCAAGAAAAATCCTGCTTCCCGGTACAAGTCCGACGAAGCGCAACAGCGTACTTTTCCTGTCGCACGTTCAAAATCGTCTGCCCCTGGTCCTGTGCCTTCCACCACGACCCGATCTGCCGTTAAACCTGGTCGCTCTTACGCGGCCTCAGTTTCCAGACAAACAGCCCAGTCCGTCATATCCGATGACGCACAGTCTGTCTGGCTACGACCTCAAGAAAGTCGCATCCACCTTCAGGTCCATCCGAGACCGCCTGGAAACTGCTGACCCAACTGAGAGTTTCATGCTCTTGGTGGAAGCTTGTAATGTCATAGGTCTTCTATGAACCGAGCCCTTAGACAAGATCTCTCACTAATAGCCTGGAATGCTAACTCCATCGGTTCCAAGCATTCCGACCTTCTAGAATTCCTGGCTCGGTTCAAACCCGACGTACTTCTCCTCACTGAAACCCACCTGTCCCCCCTGCGAACCGGTTTCGATTACCAAATTACGTGGTCTATCGGGATGACCGAGTTGGCCGACAAAGAGGCGGCACGGCGATCGCGGTGAGGACCTCCATAGGTCATCATCGTGTCGTTTTGCCGCAGCACACTAACCTAGGAGCTACCGCCATTGAGGTCCACGGAGTTCTTGGCGGCGTCCTCGTGGTTTCAGCATACAAGCCCCCACAAGCTGAACTCCTTGTCGGCGACCTGGACGTCATCTTCGATTCCCACCGAAGAGTAATTTTGCTCGGCGATTTGAATTGCAAGCATCGCGTTTGGAATAGTCGCTTGACTACTCCGAACAGCAGGCGCTTGCTCAGTTATGTTGAATCGCGCCGGGCGATGGTATTTGGTCCAGCGCAACCCACGTTCTTCCTGGCGCAGCCTAACGCGGCTCCCGACGTTCTGGATATTGCGGTGACCCAAGGAATTGTCTGTCCGGTCGAGGTATTCTCGCTTACGGAGCTGACATCCGACCACAACCCCATCTTGGTCCACGTCGCTACCCAGCACGCCTATGCACGTTCTGACCAGAAGAAGGTTATCGATTGGGACGGCTACGGCCCGGCCTTGTGCCGTAGATTGCCTCCAGCGGCCCCACTCGATTCCGTTCGCCTCCTAGACGAAGCAGTAGCGGGAATCGAAGAGGCAATCATCTCGGCTATAGGCGTGTCTTCACGTACGCGAGCTGGTTTCACGCCTGACTACCAACGCATCCCTGAGGAAGTCTCTCTCCTCGCTCGCGAGAGGAATTACTTCCGGAAACGTTGGCAGAGGACCCGTGATCCAGCCGATAAGGCAGCATACAATCGGCTCACCGGACGACTGTGTGGCAGTCTGAAGGCGTTCCGACGTAGCTGTTGGGAACTCGCTGTGGCCCGAACGGGGGGACGCGGACCCGCAAAGTCACCCGTACAGAATACCTTCCGCATTGTCGGGACGGAGGCGACGACCTCCACTCCCCGCCATTGTTGGACCTTTCGGACGACTCCTGGGTCGCCCGGAGGAGAAGGCCGAGTACTTGGGCTTGTGTTTCGAGCGACAGTTCGCTCCCAACCCGCCCATGGACTGGGACTTCGACGAATAAGTCGAGATGGCTGTGGAAGACTTTCTGTCTTTTCCGATCACGGCGGAACCCGAACCCATCTCTTTGGAAGAGGTCTCAGATCGGCTCGCTGAACTTCAGCCAAGAAAATCTCCAGGCCCGGACGGTGTTACGAACACCGCTATACGACTTCTTCCCGAGCCTGGAGTTCAATTCTTGACTGATTTGTTCAACGCGTGTCTCAGACTGGCCTACTTTCCCAAGATCACGGTCATCGTGATCCCGAAGCAGGGAAAGGATGCTTCCCGCCCCGACAACCTCCGGCCTATCAGCCTACTCTCCGCTACGTCCAAGGTTTTTGAGCGCCTCATGCAGCGTCGTGTACGATAACATCTAACCAACTTTGACGTGCTGGTCCCCGAACAGTTCGGCTTCCGTGTGGGGCATTCGACCACTCATCAACTGATGAGAATGGTGGAATACGTCACGGAAGCCGGGTGTCGGAGAGAACGGACCGTTGGCTGTTTCTTAGATGTTGAAAAAGCCTTCGACAGCGTATGGCATGATGGCCTATTACTCAAGCTTAGGGAAGTCCAGCTCCCGGACTGCTACCTCCATCTGGTTGCTAGCTTTCTGACGGAGAGAACCTTCTGCGTGAGAGTTGGAGATTCAGTCTCTTCCGAGAGACGAATCACAGCCGGCGTCCCTCAAGGTAGTGTTCTTGGCCCCCTTCTGTTCTCACTCTACGTCAACGACGTGCCGAGACAGTCTGGAGTCCAGGTGGCCCTTTTTGCGGACGACACGGCCGTATTTACGGCCGATCGTCATGTGGAAAGAGCCCTCTTACGACTGCAGCGCCAGCTCGGGGACTGGACTGAAAATTGGAAAGTGCAACTCAACGCTACCAAGAGTGTAGCCGTCGAATTCTCGAAGCGACGGAAGAACCCTGTTAGGCAGTTACGTATCGGCAGAACGTACTTGCGCTGGTCCAAAGAGGTCAAGTACCTCGGATTACACCTCGACCGTCGGCTCACCTGGCGTACCCACGCTCAGACAGTTCATAAGCGAGCATCCTCTCGTCTGAGCTTACTGTTTCCACTCCTGATCAGCTCAGCCACGACCAGGAAATTGGGCAGGATGATCGTCGGCGCGTATCTGCTGCCGGTCATTACCTACGCTTGCCCGGTTTGGGGTTACCTCGCCGCAATGCATAAAAAGAATTGTAGAGCAATTCGTTCTCGACAGGGGTCTTCGGCTAGCGGCCAAAGTCCACCGTCGCTTCTCATCACGCCTTCTAAGGAGAGGACTTGGCGTCCGCTCCTTAGACGAAACATTCTGGCGGCTTGCACGCAAATTTTATGCACGTGCGGCGAGGTTCCCAGACAATCCTCTAGTGGCTGGGCTGGGCAGGTACCGTATTCGTCCAGGTGATTCGTGGAAACGCCCTCGGTGTATTCTGCGCTAGTGTAGGCTAGCACAACAGCCGAGAATCGGCCTGCTATAGAGCACACGCCCTACTTGGGCAGGGCCACGAGGCAGGAGCTCCAGAAGGTAGCTCGGAACTCAGATACCGAGCGGTTCGTCTCTGCGACGCACAACCGCACAGCCCAGACAGTCCGCCGATAAGAGTTTCGTCTCATCGAAGCGGATCCGATGGTCGGCATTGGCGAGCGCGTGCTCAGCTACGGCAGACTTCTCCGGCTGTCCCAATCTACAGTAACGGCTATGTTCACCCACGCGTGTGCGGACGCTGCGCTTCGTGGTACCAACATATACCTGGCCGCATGAGCAGGGAACTCCGTACACACCGCACGATGACAGCGGGTCTCGGATGTCCTTCGTCGGCCTCAAGAACTGGTGGATCTTCCTTGTCGGCTTGTATATTGGCCTCACACCGTGCCGACTGAGTAGCCTACCAATGCGGTCCGTCACCCCATGGATGTACGGCAACGCCGCGAAACCGACGGTCTCCCGTGACTCCACTTCTGGCCTGGCTGTTCTTCTCGGCCGGACCGCTCGTCTCACCTCCCCGACGGAATATCCATTGGCCTGCAGCGCTAGTTCGAGGTGGCGCAGCTCCTCATCGAGGTACCGGGGCTCGCATGACGTACAAACAATTTGCACCGATTAAAAGCACCGATGCGATAAAAATGACTGCACTGTGTTTTATTGTGTATATAGTAACCGTTACAAATTTCACGAAATTTTTCTTTGTTGTGTTTCAGATGTAAATAACCAGAACCAACATGGCTAAACAAGAAAGGCGAAAGTTACTGTTGTTGGATGCAAGCCTCAGCACCCCAGTCGTATCATGGAAGAAATGCATTCTTTTCCAAATTGATAACAAGCAGCCTCTCATTGTACCAACAGAAAGTGGCTATAATTCACTAAGTGAACATTAAAATGCGTATGCTGAATATTAACCCCTTCCATCACACTTACAGCTGGAAAACCTTCACCAGTCTCTTATTGAAAACAGTGCTAAGTATCGCAAAAACTGTAGAACCCAATATAACAGTCAGAAGATTGAACGGCTGAGGAAGAAACCACGCCTTGATGATATAAGTGTAGAAGAGCATCCGTCACATACAAATCCTACAAATGATTTATCTGAAGCTACCACTTCATTTACAAGATCATGTCGCACTACAGTTGATATAATATCCACATGCATCTTTTGTGAACTTGGGGATCACAAGAAAAAATTTGCGTCTGCATCTACTCTTGGAATCGGACCAAATATATTTGCATATGCACAACAAATTGAGGACCAAAAACTCCTTACAAAGTTATATTCGACAGATTTTGTCGTGTTAGAGGCGAAATACCACACGTTATGTTACATAAATTTTTGAAATAAAGTTCGAAGTATGAATAGGTCCCAATGTAATGTAAAGAGTGATCCTTCAAAAACGGCATATGGCTCAGTTCTCAGCGAACTAGTGACTTACCTGCAAGATATGTACGTGTACAATGCTACAGTTCCTGTTTTCCGATTGGCCAATCTTGTGAAGCTGGTTGATGAACGACTCCAACTATTGGGATTTCCTGATTTCATTGTGAATCGCACTCGGTTAAAAGTAAAAGATCAACTTATTGCATTTGTACCGGGTCTTCGTGAAGACAGAGTTGGTCGAGACGTTTTCCTTACCTTTGAAGGAGATGTTCATAGCGCTATAGTTGATGCGTGTAGTTACAATTCTTTAAGTGATGGAATGTGTCTTTCACGTGCTGCTAATATTCTTCGTGAAGATATGTTTGCCGATTATCCTAAGTTTAATGGGTCTTTTAAAGGATCATTCACTAGCGTAAACTGTGTTCCTAAACAATCAATACTGTTTTTTAGAATGGTATTAGAAGGAATATCTACAGGAAACCCGATAACCAGAGAGGAAGCATCATTTGCTGAACAAGATAAAATACCTGTTGCTGCATTGACTATTGCGCAGTTGGTTAGATTCAATAGCATTAAAAGAAAAAGAGAACCCACTGCTAAGTTCAGACGTCATAACGTAGATCAAGAAACTCCTCTGCCTTTATATTTAGGGCTGATGTTTCACAACCGTACAGGGGGAGAAAAGCTCATTGACAAAATGTATCACTTTGGACTGAGTGTATCATATAAAAGAGTTCAACAAGTAGAGAAAACTGTTCCGGGTACTGTATGTGAATATTACAACCAGGAAAAAGACGTTGTTTCGCCACCCAATCTTATACACAGTGTATTTACATGTGCGGCGATTGACAATATAGATCACGATACCTCCGCTAATCATCATTCATCATCATTATTCCTGCATCTCCTAAGTGGAGCATAGGGCATCAATGAACTTCCGCCACCGGACTCTGTTCCGCGCCATCGTCTTGATCTCGGGCCAGGTCTTCCCTCCTTTCTCCATCCCTTCCGCTATTACACTCCTCCTCCATGTGTTCCTTGGTCTGCCTCTTCTCCTGCTACCTTGTGGGTTCCATTCCAGGGCTTGTCTTGCTATGTTGTCTCTATCTCGTCGTAATGTATGCCCAATCCACTTCCATTTCCTACGACGCATCTCAATGTCAATGGGTGTTTGATGGGTTCTTCTCCACAGCTCTTCATTGGAGATAACTTGTGGCCACCATATCCTCAGGATATTCCGCAAACTTCTGTTCACGAATGTTTGGAGTCTGCTAATCAATTGTTTGTTAGTCTTCCAAGTTTCACACCCATAGAGCAGTACCGACTTGACATTTGTATTGAAGATGCGTAGTTTGGTATTGGTGTTAAGTTCCCTTGATTTCCAGATTGGTCTCAGCATTGCAAATGCTCCTTTAGCCTTATTTATTCTATGTCCTATATCCTCTATGGTTCCTCCCTCCGTGGTGACCATACTTCCCAGGTAAAAAAACTGTTTGACTTGTTCGATCTCTTGGTTTCCTAAAAATAATAGTGCCTTATTGCGGTTATTATAACGCATCTCCTTGGTTTTCTTTCCATTAATCTTCAATCCCACCTCTGATGCTTCGGTTTTTGAATCGTTCAGCTTTGCTTCCATATCCTTAAAACTGTTGGTTAGCAAGCACAGGTCATCCGCGAAGTCCAAGTCCTCCAACCTATCTGTCAGTCCCCACTGAATTCCTCTTCGGCGATTCATTGCCTTCTTCATCATGAGACCCAGCACCATAATAAATAATATTGGTGACAGCAAACATCCTTGCTTCACTCCTTTATTTACTGGGATGGACTCGGACAACATCCCCTGGTGTAAAACTTGACATGTGTAGTTCTCATACATTTCTTGAGTTAACTTAATAATTCTTGGATTCCGTTGTCCATGACGTATCCGTTACTTAACTAAATATCACTATAGTATTGACGACTCGGAACACTAAGTTTTTTATAAGTAAAAACGTAAAGTTTTACCTTACAGTCTAAACCGGCTTTCACCTTTAGAAGGCTTCATCAGAGGCTGCCATAGGTAGCGTTGTCCGTCTTGTTGTTGGCGACGGGATAGTTTTTCGAAAGATCGAAGCTGTGTGTGTGTGTGGTGAGATGTGTTCGAATAATGCGTGCGATTTGAATAGTGTCTGTTCGTTTAGGATGTCGTTTTTATTTGTTTTTGTGTGTTTGTATATTTCTAATTGTTCTACAGTGTCTAGTTTTCGGCCTTTTGTATGTACGTGTAGAATGTTCATGTTATTGTTGATGTTTTTATATGTGTGGTTTGCTTCAATGAGGTGGTTTGCAAAGGTAGATTCTGTAGTGGTGTGGAGTGGTTTTGTGTGTTCAATGTATCTCTGTTTGAAGCTACGTCCTGTCTGGCCTATGTAGAATTTATTGCAATTTGAGCAATTTAGCTTGTATACACCGGGTAGATCGAATTTGTTTTGTACTTTGGGGATGCGTTTTGATAGTGTGTGTTCTGTTTTGTTAGTAGTTTTGTAAGCGATTCTGTATCCTGCTTTTTTGAATTTGTGGGCAATTTTTTCAGTTTGTTTGTTGATGTATGTTAGTGTTATGAATTTGTTGTTTTCTGTCTTTGTCTGTTGTTTGTTTTGTGTTTTGTGTAGGAGTTTACTGACTATTGTTCTGTCATAACCGTTAGATTCTGGTAGATATTTTATCGTGTTTAGTTCGTCTTTGTAGTCTATTTCATCTAAGGGGATGTTGTTAAGTCTATGTATCATAGTCCTAAAAGCAGCTAGTTTGTGTTGTATTGGGTGATTGGAGGTGTTGTGTATTAGTGTGTCAGTTGTAGTTGGTTTTCTGTATAACAATAAATACTACACACAGAACGATGGCCTACCCATGGGCTCCCCCATATCCAGCATTCTAGCAGAAGTCTTCCTCCAACACTTAGAAAAAACAAAAATACTCACAAACAATGACAGACACTCACATAAAATACTATATTGGCACAGATATGTTGATGACATTCTAATACTATACAGGGGAAACAAAAGACAATGTGAACAGTTACTAACGCACATAAACAAAATACATAAAAACATAACCTTCACTGCCGAATACGAACACAACAATACCATAAACTTCTTAGACCTCTCCATCACAAAACTAGAACACAGGCACAAATTCAGTATATACAGAAAACCACATCCTTAACAACATCCCCTTAGATGAAATAGACTACAAAGACGAACTAAACACGATAAAATATCTACCAGAATCTAACGGTTATGACAGAACAATAGTCAGTAAACTCCTACACAAAACACAAAACAAACAACAGACAAAGACAGAAAACAACAAATTCATAACACTAACATACATCAACAAACAAACTGAAAAAATTGCCCACAAATTCAAAAAAGCAGGATACAGAATCGCTTACAAAACTACTAACAAAACAGAACACACACTATCAAAACGCATCCCCAAAGCTCAAAACAAATTCGATCTACCCGGTGTATACAAGCTAAATTGCTCAAATTGCAATAAATTCTACATAGGCCAGACAGGACGTAGCTTCAAACAGAGATACATTGAACACACAAAAGCACTCCACACCACTACAGAATCTACCTTTGCAAACCACCTCATTGAAGCAAACCACACATATAAAAACATCGACAAAACATGAACATTCTACACGTACACACAAAAGGCCGAAAACTAGACACTCTAGAACAATTATAAATATACAAACACACAAAAACAAATAAAAACGACATCCTAAAGGAACAGACACAATTCAAATCGCACACATTATTCGAACACATCTCACCACACACACACACAGCTTCAATCTTTCGAAAAACTATCCCGTCACCAACAACAAGACGGACAACGCTACCTATGGCAGCCTCTGATGAAGCCTTCTAATGGTGAAAGCCGGTTTAGGCTGTAAGGTAAAACTTTACGTTTTTACTTATAAAAAACTTAGTGTTCCTAGTCGTCAATACTATAGTGATATTTAACTTAATAATTTTCTTTGGAATCCCAAACTCTTTCATGGCTTTCCACATCTTCTTCCTCATTACACTATCAAACGCCTTTTCAAAGTCTACAAATAGTATATACAGTGACGACTGCAGCTCCGTGGATTGTTCCACAATTATACGCAGTATATTGATCTGGTCCGTACAGGAATAACCTTCTCTAAATCCTGCTTGTACTTTCCTCAACCTTGAGTTAACTCGCTGTTTTATCCTTTCAAGAATTACTCGTGAGAGTACCTTACTTGGTATCGAAAGGAGGGTAATCCCTCTCCAGTTATCACATTCTAATAAATCTCCTTCCTTCGGAAGCTTAATCAACAGTCCTTTCTTCCAATCTGAGGGGATCTTCTCTTCTTCCCAAATCTTCTTAAAAAGTGGGAATAGAATCTCAACTGAAGTACCCATATCCTCTTTCAAGGCCTCCGGTGCAATATTGTCCATGCCTGTCACTTTGCCATTCTTAAGTTGTTTAATGGCCCTTTGAATCTCTGTTCTTGATGGTGGCTCTATACTAATAGCAACATCTTCCTGCTCTTCTTCTATCATCACCTCTGTCTCCCCTTCTTCGATTGTTTCACGATTCAAAATCTCCAGAAAATGTTCTCTCCATCTTTCTAGCTGTTCTTTTTGTGTGGACAGTAATCTTCCATCTTTAGCTTTCACCAGTTTGTCCGCTCTTGAAAACTTTCCTGTTAATCTCTTGGTAATGTGGTACAGAGTCCTACTGTCATTGTTTTGTGCTGCCGTCTCAGCTTGTGTTGCAAGATCGTTGATAAATGCTCGTTTGTCTCGTCGAAAACTCCTCTTCACTGTTTTGTTAAGTTGATTAAAGTCTGTTCTAGCTTGTACCTTCTCTTCTTGCGGTATTGAGTCTTTTCTTACATTCCTTCCTTTGATTCACGGCTTCCCATGTCTCTGAAGTAATCCATTCCTCTCTTCCTCTCTCCCTCTTGCCAAGGACCTTTTCACAGGTATCTATGTAGGCACTCTCTATGCTCTTCCAATTGTGTTCAATATCCTGTCCTTCTTCTTCCTACCTTAGCTGTTGGAATGGATTACTCAATTCTAGTGAAAAATGTTGTTGCATCTCCTTATCCTTCAATTTATCAAAGTTATACTTTATCCTCCTCTTTTGATGTATGTGCCTAATACTTGCAATCTTCAGTCGGAGCGTGGCTACTACCAAATGATGGTCACTTCCCACATATGCCCCCCTCTTGTTCCTCACATCCAACAGGGAGGTTCGCCATGTCTTGCTAATAGTGAAATGATCGATCTGGTCCTCCGTTCTATGGTCTGGGGAAACCCATGTCACTTTATGGCAGTTCTTATGAGGGAAGATAGTGCCTCCTATCACCAGCCTGTGGTTGCTATAAAGTTCAATAAGTCTTTCACCATTCTCATTTCTGGTTCCTATGCCATGTCTTCCCATTATATTTTCTACTCCTTGATTATCATTGCCAACTTTCGCATTCAGGTCTCCCATCACATCCCTTTTCTTTGCCTTTAACAGGGTTCGATGTAACTGACCATAAAATTGCTCTTTGTCTTCTTCATCTCCTGTCTCTGTCGGTGCATAAGACTGCACCAGTGTAATAGGTCTAACCCTTGATGCAAATCGAGCTACTACAATCCTTTCTGAGACTGGGTACCATTCTATCAAACTCTTCCTTGTCTTCTGGGTAATCAGTAATCCAACACCCTCTCTATGTTCTTCCTCTCTTCCTGAGTACAACAGCGTATCCCTTTCCTGCGTCCTTATCTCACCAAACCCATTCCATCTCGTCTCGCTCAAACCCAGTATGTCCAACCTGTATCGCTTCATTTCCCTGGATACTTCAGCCAATCTTCCTACCTGCCACAACCTCCGCTAATCAGTCTGTCAATTCATTCCATGGTACAAGCATATCACTAATACAATAACAATAGCAACTTGATAGAAACGCTAAATCTCAATGTAAATAACACCAAAATCTCTCTACCTCAGTGGTACACTACAGTTCCACCAACAGCAAAACGTAACTTTGACAACCCGTTGCCCTTGGTAAATGACACGTATGGTAATTCATATTTCAATGTATTTGAAGAAACTAAAGAATGGGTAGAGCATGTCCAGTGTAATGTTGAAGGAGACATTCTTCCATGGGCTGTGTTGTATTCGCGTAAGGAAGAAAATACTGAAATCAAGAAATTGAAGAGTACTTCAGTTTTGCTTCCACTTCTGCAAGAGGATATTAACTCCCCAGCTATGATTCACCATGCCATGGACACTATTGTAACTTTGTTGAAAAATATAAACTCAGAACAAATCCCAGTTATAACATCAGACCAACCAGCATACGCACTTGCAAAACAACTTCAGTGGAGGTATCCTGAGTTGTATGGAGAAGACAAAATGTTCTTGATGTTAGGAGGACTACACATTGAAATGGCCATAATTTCGATGATTGGATCATGGTTGGAAGGCTCTGGCTGGACTGAAAACCTCGTAGAGTCCAGTGTTACAACACCAGGAAGAGCTGAGGGCCTCCTTAAATCATCCTATGTTAAAAGAAGTCGATATACTCATGAAGTGAGCTACGCATCCCTTAATATTCTTTTGCAGCAAGCATATGACAGCAGTGAAGATAGATCATCAGAAAGTATCACTCAGTGGTGTAACCGAATGCAACAAGAATCTGTTCAGTTCAAGTACTGGCTGACAACTATAGAATTAGAAGGCCTTCTTCTTGCTTTTGTTCAGAGCATCCGTCACGGAAACTTACCAGAGTTTCTTTCAGCACTTGAAAATATATGCCCTTGGATGTTTGCACTTGATCATGTGAACTATACTAGATGGTTGCCTATTTTTGTGCACAGCCTGTGGAAATTACCAGAGCTTCACCCCACGGTATATGGGGAATTTTTGAAAGGAAACTTTGTAGGCTGTAAAACACAACGAAGCTTCTCACGCATATCTCATGATCAGATCCATGAACAAAACAACAAACTTGTAAAACTTGATAGTGCAAAACTATCCCTTCTGAGCAACAAAGATGCATTACTGAAGTGGATGACTGCTGGCCCTGAAATTGCACGCATGAACAGTGAGTTTGAAAAAATCAACAACTTGAATCAAAAAGCTAGGTCTAATGAAGGTAAACACCACGAAGATAATAAATCATCTGAAGTTCGCTTTCATAAAAATGTATGTGATTTAGTTAAAGTCTATCAGGAGCATGGTAATCCATTTGAAGAGAAAGAGCTTACTACCGAAAACAGTAGTAAAGTAGTTATGAGCAAGGTAGCAGCAACTCTGTCTTTGAAGCCCACATCAAAGGAGAAAAACAATACTCCACTTACGTGAATGATCATTTAGTTTTGGGGAAAATTTCTATTCATGATATCATCAAACGGAACAACCTTCCATTGTTCAGTCAGAAAAAACCTGCCCTCAAGTCCAAAGATAAAAATAAGTTGGCACATCTGAGAAAAGATTCCAATGTATTTTGTCGGCTTTACGTTGCAAGCCAAGTTAGACATGGAGACGTGGAAGAGTTCTTTTCTCATGAAAACAGCACGTATCCCCCATCTATTTCCGAATTCGGTGAACTACGTCCCCTTCCAGTAAAGCTGACATTGTATCGTGTGTTCAAAAAACATGCAGCTTATCAAGCGAAGTTACTGCACCTGCCCTAATCAATGATAGAGCTGCCCTTGTGCACATGTTGACACCAGGAGCAGGAATTACTTTTCAGGAATGCAGCGACTGTGTTGTAATGCCCTATATAAAGACAAGATTAGGAACCGTTAGTAGAGTGGACATTGTGTTTGACCAGTATATTAAAGGAAGTGTAAAGTCTCAAACTCGGCAGTCTAGAGGTTGTGGTTCCCGGATAGCAGTCAAACCTGGAGTAAAGATGCCACACAATTTTAAACAGTTTTTGTCTGAAGAAAGCAACAAGGAGGAACTGTTTAATATGTTGGCAACTAATCTAGTTTCAATAGAAAGCTCCAGGAAAGAAATATTTTGCACTTTGAAGGATAAAGTTTTATCGTCAGTCGGAGAAGAGAGTGTAGTCTCAATTTCTCCATCTTCGCACGAGGAAGCAGATGCACAGCTTCTTTTGCATGCATCGGATGCTGCTATGCATGAACACAGCAAAGTTGTTATTAAAACAGTGGATTCGGATGTGATTTCCATAGCTTTATTTGCATTTCCACGCATTGCAGAAGCCGAAGAACTGTGGATTGAGTATGCATCAGGGAAAAATTTACAATATTTGCCTATTCATGAATTATATTCAAAGCTTCCCGCTGGAGTATCCGAGCTGATTCCATTCTTCCATTCATTCACTGGGTGTGACACGGTGTCGTCGTTTTCTGGCATTGGGAAAAAAAGTGCTTGGAAAACATGGATGTCATTTCATGATGTTGATTTTGCCTTCCAAGAATTTTCTATTTCAGCAACAACAGTTATGGCCAACAGCATTGCATTTTCTGTACTTGAGCGTTTTGCGGTATTAATGTACTATGCCACAAGTACAGCAGAACATGTAAACCAAGCACGCAGAATACTGTTTACTCAGATGAGTAGAAACATAGAACATATCCTGCCAATGGCGGATGCTCTATTACAGCACTTAAAACGTGCTATGTTTCAATGTAACGTTTGGAGAAACTGCTTGACAAAAAGACCTTCAGTTAACGATCCACGCAAGTGGGGTTGGAAAACAGACGATGGCACCACGTTCAAACCTCGCCGGACAACAATCCAGATGTAACCACACATTGTCAAGAACTGGTGCCGTGTAAGTGTAAGGAACGATGTACTCAGTGCCGCTGTGTAAAAATTGGACTTCGGTGCACTCTTTTTGTGTGCTTGCGAAGGTCATTGCTCAAGAATAGACGAATAATGAGCTGGTTACGTTTACATGAATGCACAGCCTTGTACAACTCAAGTAATTGTTTTATGTGTTGTTTGTATGTATATATTTTTACAGGAATAATTAATCTTGAAAAAAGAGAAATTCTTATTAAAACCATTGTAACTGCGTAAAATTGCTAAGAAAAAGTTATTTGTTAAGAATAAATTATATTTTTAAATTTCACCTCGTATTATTACTACTATTGAAACCATCGACAGGAAAATAACAAAAAATGTGAAAAAAAGCCCGTTCGCAGGACCTGCTAAACTTAGCGAATTTCCATCCGGCTTACTAATGAATGCTTTAAAACGTTTGTGGTTTAATTTTGACTTAAAATCATGAAATAAAAGAAGACAAATTGAGTACAAATGTTTAATATTCCAAAAAGATTAACAGGGAATTAGCAAATCAAAATAACCATGTTTTCCTGTTTAGTGTTATTTGACCTATTATGCCAAAACACATTGAAACGGACCAGAAAATAACCTATAATAAAAATGGAAACAAATGTGATTTTTAACATATTCAAAATTTTAAAATGGGGGTTGTTTCTGCTCCAATGTTGCTGATTTACGAACTTGATTTAGGTATTCACATGATTGATTTTTCCACCAACTTTCATTCAAATCGGACAATTCCTTGAAAAGTTCTAAAAAAAGTCAAAAGTTATCGTTTTTTTGAGAAAAATTACAAAATGAGCCATTGAACTAGTTTTAACTCATCACCATTTAATCTATTATGTCCATACACATTTGGAATGAGCACAAAAAAGCATAGTACAAACATAAAAATATTAAAAATCGATTTTTGAAATTTTAAAAATTCGAAATGGGGGGTTGCCCCGGCCCAATTTTGCTGGTTTACGAACTCGCATGATTGATTTTTCGACCAAGTTTCATTCAGATTGGACACCTCCTTCAAAAGTTATCATGCTATCACACATGGTGTAAAAAAAAAAGGGATATACGAAATTATGCTACTTGCAGAAGAAACAAATTGAAAACATCACAAATTATATATACATATATAACATTTTTCGCCACTATGATTTTTGTACTCTAGGGACCTTAAAACAAATTTCTATCATGGTTCCGGGTGAAAGTCGCACATCACCCTACTGTAATAGCTGAATTTCGGGAAATTCGCTAAAAACGTAATAATTGAAAGAATACTCAAGAACTATTGCATTTACAGCAATATATTGTTATAAAACAAATAAAATAGATAGATAATAATGTATAATGTGTATTGGAAAAAATTTTGTTGTTAGTTATAGATTTAATAAAATTTTTTTTTGTTTAATTAATTAATTGAATAATTAATTAATTGTAAATTTTTTAATTACCTTCAATTGAATAAATGAGATATTGTGTTTTTAAAAATATTTGTTCTCTATAGATAATCTAGTTATGTAGTCGGATCTAGTATTCTCTCTTCTAACTTCGCTCCTCTTCTTCTTCTTGGTATATTTCTCTAATAACTCTAAATTATTTTTAGAAGAAAGAAGAAACTAATATTTATTGTACAAATAATTATGAACACATGTAATTGAATAACTGTGATGTTTATTTCTTAAAATTTGAAATTGTGCGCCAATCTTACGCGCATGGACCAGGCATTGATTGAGATTCGCTCAGGTCGATTGTGAACAAAAATGACAAAATATGTTACAAAATTAATTATTTCAGGTTCTTTTAACTGTCAAAATGGTCAGAGAGGGCAAGGAACAAGATACAATACTTACAATTTTCTTAAAATAAATTATTATTTGCTGAAAAATAACAGGATTATGAAAATTGTCAATTATTAAGTAAAGATCGAACCATTTCGTAGAATGATGTCACTGACTCATGGAGGCAGTGTCGATGTGCTGGTCGCTCTGCAATGAAAATGGCCGCCGTTCACCTCGTTGATTTCTGCTACACAACGCTGACGCTATGTTCTTCTCCCTCAGAAATAAATGCGAATTCCTTCCTCTGCGAGGTTGTAGTATCCCTGGAAAATTGTGTGAAGTGTTCTTCCCTCCTCGGCGATGTCGTTCTGTGATAGTTTATTGGTGCAGTGTTCTGTGTTCAATTTGTTGAGTTCGTGTCCAGATAATGTTTGTTGAATTCTTCTCAAAATGGCGGTTAATTTCTCGTTCTAGTAATGGATATTACTATTGTAGTTGTTCTGGTTCAGTGTGGTGTTAGTTATTAAGTAGTGGTGTTGTTTTCCATTTGGTAACCTCAGTAACACTTTTTGAGGTTGTATGTCATTGTTTTTACACTATTTCTGTTTTTTAGATCTTCCGTCAGTAAATTCTAATCTGTACACTTTCACGATTAACAACAGACTGATGACTTAAAGTCGTCATTTTGTGGTAATTTATAAAATGTCTTTTTCCACTTCCCATTGTTTTTTACAAATTTACATGTCTTGGATTTGATTTCACCTCATAAACATACATGACAAGTTTCCTATTCATTGCTGTAACTTAATTATTTATTAATTTTACAAAAATCTAACTATTCAGCAATATTCTTAAGCTAATTTTACATAATTTGATATATAACTGGGTCTGTTTTATGTTCAGATAAGCCTAAAATTTACAATTTTTGATATTTATTGTAGGCCTTGTATTTTTTACACTTTTAGTATTTAAATGGTTTACAAGTGATTTTATGTTAATATTTCCCTTAAATAATCTTACTCACTCCATGATTATTGCTTGTTGTTAATAATTTGTTGTTATAATACTCCAATATTGATTAATTTACTTTTTATCTGAGTTGAGTACCCCTTAGGCCTAGTATTACTTATTTCCAAATAAAGTTAATTTTATTCTTTTGTCATTACATTTGCTAATATTTGTTTCTGTACTGATTACATTTTCATATCTTTGTTTTGTATGGACTAGTTTCTATTCATTATATACAGTTTGATTGAATTTATTTATTTGAGTTTGACTCTATGATAGTTGATGTTGGTTGACAATGCTGTTTTGTTTTTCTATTGTGGTGTGTTAGTTAATTTGCCTTATTACTCTTTATATGGTTTACAGTTTAATAAAAATACAATATTCCTATTACCTACTTGCCTTCTCTGCCTTAACAAACTTGGAAATTATTGAACATTATTTCAAATACAACACAATATCTTATATCTACTAAATTGTTTTTAATATCACTTAAACATAATAAAAACATCTTATGCCTATTATTTTTTTATATATAGAATTATAATGGAAACATTTTATTATCAGCAATATTTTCAGTCATTGACTGTCCTTTGGTTTTTGTTTCCTTTTATTACAAACCTAATCCTATTAAAACATCTTATTCCTAATAACACCTTCAGTTATTAACTGTCTCTTTTAATTACTATAACTATTTTGATAACACAATAAAATAAAAACATCTTATAACTAATGACACTTTCAGTTATTAACTGTCTCTTGTATCCACTATACCTAATTTGCCAATACAATAAAATAAAAACATCTTATACCTATTAAATTCTTATATTACTTAATTTTTTAAACGCCTTTATCATTAAAACTATTCTTAGTCATTAGACTGTCTTTTATTTTTAGGTTTTTTTTATAGGGTAATTCTCTACACTGATGGTAGTCTTTTTAATTGATTTCTATTTCTTACACTATTCTTTATTATAGTGTGTCACTTATTATTGTCTACACTAATGGTAGTCTTTTAAATAATGTTTTACACTATGGTAAGTTTTGGTTGGTTTCTACACTATTGGTAGTCTTTTTAAATGACTTCTCACACTAGGGTAAGTTTTGGTTGGTTTCTACACTGTTGGTAGTCTTTTTAAATGACTTCTCACACTAGGGTAAGTTTTGGTTGGTTTCTACACTATTGGTAGTCTTTTTAATTGTTTTCACTCTTATTCTTAAACTAGGCTTACAATTTAGTTTACAATTTTATTTTAACTGTATTGTATCCTGTAACTTATTTGGTCTGACATTTATCATTGGTTTTAATTGTGTAAAAATTGGGTATATTCATTCCTCATAATGTTTTAGTGGATATCCTTTCTTGTTGATATATTCCTTTTATGAACCTTGACATATTTTGTCTCTTCCTTCTCATTATATTAGTATTTTCTAATCTTGTGGTTTCATGTCCTTGTATTACTAATTCATTGACTCTGATTTAATTATTCGGTTTCATTCCTTTACAGCTCCTTATTAATTTGTTATTGGTTTTGTATCTTGGGGTTTTTCTGCTTCTTAATTTAATAAATTTCCCCTTATTAATATTTTGTTTACCTTTGTCTTTTCTTTTACTGCTCCCCAACCTACTAGGTATACTGCTGTTTTATTGGGGTTTTATATAGTTGGTTATTCATATATGGACCAAGAGTTTTCTTTGTTATTCAGTTTAATTTTATTAACATTTTATCGATTTAATGAACAGTTTCTTTAGTTTATTTTTTAACCATTTATTATTCTCACTCACTATTGACATTTTCTTCTTTATTCATGTTCTATTAAGTTAAATTTTAAGGTGATAATTCTGTTATGCTACAATATGTAATAACATTTCTTTTAGATAAATAGCTGTTCTTTAAAATGAGACTAATTTGATCAAAATCTGATCAGTGGTTTCTGAGATATGCAACATTATAAAATCGGCTGAGCGGCCATATTGATGACATCACTGCTCGTGACATAATCATTTCTAAGGTTGTCTCCCAGCTGATTTACAGTCTTTGGTATGTATTTAGTTAGCCCTCAATGTTTGGTGCTAGTATCCAGAAGAGAAACATTTTTACGCCTGTTCCACGCACTATAACAGATGACAACATGTGGCAATTCTGCGGACAAGTGGCGAGAGGTGAAGGCACATAATTTTCACAAGACCAGCTTAATATAGTTAATTCTAGTAAGATTGTGTAAATGTGTCAAAGTCCAGATGTTGCCTTGTTAGAGCTGGTATTCCCTCCAAAAATGAAATGACCCTAGTTTTAAAGAGTGGTAGTTCAGCGCCAGCCTGAACACTGTACCGAATCTACAATGCAAATACAGTTAACACATTCAGGGCTTGGTGTAGCATGCATTCATTTATTTAATGGACTGGGCTTTGGGCTTTTTGTCTTTTTTCAAAACCTTATATTTCTAAACCATATTATTTCAGTTAGTTAGCGCTGTAGTAAAATATAAATCAAAGCTTTCTCTTTAATTTGGTATAAACATCTCGAGTATAACTTATAAAATTAAATATTAATTTTTAAACTACCACTGTTTCTAGCCCTAAAAAAATTACACACTGACAATTTGATTTTTACCACTTCTAATATTCTTCAGTTTTTCTGTTACAATTGAAAAAAACACTAAGTATTTGTTCACTACGTTACAAATATCAAAGCAAAAAAATTAAAAATGGTTTCTTTGCATGAGTAATCAGCTCATGTATAAAACAGTCCCACATCACATGACTGGCAGTAAAATATCTCTTTCCTAGCCCACTTTTCAGAATCTATCTTTTGCTTATCTATCTTGCAGAAACAGCAAGGTCTTGACTTTTTTTCTATTGGAGGAATTTTTTCAGGAAAATGTCTTCCTGTAAGGCAGTAGGCAGTTTCCCAAGCAAATCCTTCTCCAATAATGATCATGAAAATTTTAAGTGACATCAGACTTGAACTTGCTTTTGTGTACATTTATCATTGATCTCATAAACATGTGGAAAAATATGTTTCCATTACTACAGTACTGTGGTCACTAACATGTGACATCCTACGTTAGCGCAAACTCATATTTGCACTGATGATGGCTATCAATGGCACAGCCGAAACGTTTGCTAGAGATTTTAGCACTGGACCATGGCCAAACAGCCCAGGATCACAATTTAACAACATTGACTCCAGCCGTGTAAGCCTTAGAAGTAATTTGTTTCCACCATTTCAAAGTTTTGCACTCGAAAGAGTAGTAGCTAACAAATTGGATTAATTTCTGTCAACCCCAATTTAAATTATAATCTAATACTACACCTCGTTTGACCTTTATTTCATAAGAAAGTATGATAACATCCTGTGTCTTTCCACAAACAGAGAATCTAAGTTGGAATGGCATTTCTCCCATTCTCAGTTTTCCTATTTTGATATCTTCAGCCATTAACTTCCAGTGAATTAGGATTGTGGATATTGCCAAAATCTTGTTTTGCGACAGCAAGTCATGAACCAATGGACTTGATAAAAGTGGTCCATATAAATGGCATACTCTTTACCAAGGTAGCCAGTGAGTAGTCTACCCAACAATAGTCTACATAATTTCATTTCTGCCTGTGTATGGTTTTAAAGCTAATACATAATCAGAACTAGATTGTGCCAAAATGTATACTGTTACGACGGTCTACTTGATCGTCATAGGTACAGTGGAAAACAAAATACAACACGCCAATTAAGTCACTAATCACCAGCTTTAATTTTCACAGTTAAACACTTTGTAATTAACAACACAGTCTCTTACAACACATCAAATAAAAATTGTTCACACGCAATAAAATGTCAACTAATAGAAAACACAATTGTATTACAATTATACCGCCCGATTACAAATCATAGCACTTCACTATTAACCACTTTAACGCACAGAGTAATATTGCCCGATTATACATGAACTGAGTGTCCCTGCATTTATAACCCGCCGAAAATCTAGATTATTCCACATACTACTTAAGATGCTCTATACTACGATGTAATTGATTGCGGCCTTGACACAGTACGTGCGGGTGCATGAATTCTGGCACAGTCTAGCCAATGCACTGAGAATCACGTACACCACAACATTCCATTCCGGATCCCTCTGGAACATTCGATAAACACGTAGATTGTTCTGTGATGTCGTAACAATATTTTCATTCCATATTTTTCATATAAACTCTAAAATGTATAAGGCCATGGGAATGACACATGCCTTCATATACAATGAGGTTTTCTGAAAGAGCCAAAGAATTTCTGAATTTATTCTGAAGGTAAACTGCATGTGACCTTATTTTGAATAAAGGGTCATGATTTAGTTCCATTATGGGACATATTTTTCATTGTTGATTAGATGGAGCATTGACAAAACAGATAAAAGTCTACTGCATGACATTACTGTTTCAGTAAACGTAGTGTATAAATGGTCTTTGGCTCCATTTTTCTTCACGTCAGATTTGTGTCAGGTAACACTGCAACAGACACGTGCAGTATTATTGAAAAGAAATCATACACTCTTGTGCAAATTAATGGAATCACAAAGGTAAAATCTGTTTCACGTAGTTGTCACACTGTTCTATTTTTGTTCTATTCCCTCAGCTATTTTTTATTTCTGGTGACTGCTGCTTGTAAAGTTAACCTCTTTTTATGATATAATGTGTATTTTCATGTGGTTACACAACTGTTAATAATTATTGTTTGTTGTTGTACTCAGTGGCGGCCGGTGTGTCCTGAGGAAGGGGAGGCTACGAGAGAGTCAGTCAGTCAGTCATAGCACCCCCCCCTGACACACGTTATTTCACTCTTAAGCATGGTAGAGTTATCTGATTTTTAACAGTGTTTGAAAGCTGTGAATTTACTTGTAAGCCTTCAGCAGACCATATAGTCTTGTTTGTGTTAAACAGTAAGCAGAGCCAGCAGAATAACTTTGAATTTACCCCACTACAGCATAGCCATTTATGTTGGTTGTACAATGACGACGGGAAAGTTCTAGATTTGTTTTTGTGCCTTTTAAGAAATAAAAATTTTGGGGTAGGTCGACCAGTTTTCATTTCATTTCTCTCAAACTCACTCCGCCGAGAAAATTGTTTATTCAGTAGTTTATTGTAATGGTGCATTTGTTCGATACTGCAATATCACTTTTATTTTATTCTGCTAAATTTTATTCTCGTAGTAGAGATTACAAACACTCGCCAAGAAGAGATAAATAATAAACATACACACACAAGGAGCACGAGAACGTAAAGACTGCATAAAACTAACACAAACCACATTAATCCGTGCCGAGAGGCTAATTCACTCATTGCCTCCCAAGTACAGTTACAGATGCACTAGCGTCCCCCACCAACTGTCAGGCACGTAACCATACAAGAACTATGGAGGCTACTCAGATCCCTGCCTCTGGTGCTATTGATAACGTACGATTAAAAAGTTTTTGTAATTAATCAAATAATTTAAACCCAAATTGTGATTACAGATTGATTACGGGTTGTTACAATAAAAAATAGAGCCTATTACTATTTGTTTGTTTTTAATGATTTTCTAAATTTCACTGGGGAGGCTTAGCCTCCCTTGCCTCCCCTGACGAGCCGCCGCTGGTTGTACTGTAATTATTGTTTGTAATAACGGATATACACCACAACAGAGGCAGGCTACCGTGACGTTAAGTGAAAACAATTCTTTATCTCAAAGAATGACTGCTGAAAACTATAATGTTTCTCAAAGTGCTGTGTCAAAAATTATTAAACTTAAAATTGAAAGTGGATCAGTTTCTCGAAGGTGAAGAGGAAACAAGCAACAACTGCAAGAGATGATGTGTACTTATTGAGAGCAAGTAAAGTTGATTTGCAGATGAATAATTGGATCAATATTCAGAAAGAACTAGCTAGATCAGGAATCACATTCACATTTCAACTGTTCACTGACGCTTGTTGAAAGGTGACTGAAAAGCAAAATGGCTGGTGAATAAACAAATATTGATGGCTGCTCTGATGAAAAAATGTCTCCTGTGGGTACAAAAATATAAACATTGGGACAAGAAAGATTGGAGGAAAGTATTATTCTCTGAAGAGAGTTTTATGTCCACGGGATCAGAATCCAACATATCCATGGAGGTGATGGGGAAAAAATTTCACTGAAGCATACTAACCAAATGGCTACTAAACAAACATCCAATAAAGATAATGGGGATGTTTTTCCTACAGCAGAACAAAGTCATTAGTTCAGATTGAAGAAATGATGAATAGTGTAAACTTTATTAAACTATTAAATTCTCGAGTAGTTCTACAGTTGTGGACCCTCAGATTTTCCAGCAAGATTTGGCACCTTGCTGAAAAAAGATTTGGCATCAAAACATATGAAAAACTTTTTTGCAGAAACTGGTTTAACTGTACTGGATTGGCAGAGAAAGTGATCCAACATGAATCGTGTAGAAAATCTACAGTCAATCTGCAAACAAAAACTCAAAAGAATGGACTGTACTTCAAAAAATAACTTAATTTCAGCCTTGATACATATGTAGTACCATGATGAAAAAATGAAAGAACATTGTGATAAACTTATCAATTCTATGCCAGAAAGATTAAACCTGTTAATTAAAGTGGTGGTTGTACTAAATGGTAAATTACATGTAAGTACAGATTGTCAGTTAACCTAGCTTGGTTCAGTACATGTGCAGTAGTTCAGGGAGCAGGTATACACAGTAATACCCCTCTTAGCGCTCCCCTTTTAGTGCTGATTCATCATAGCGCTTCTGGATGAAGACAGGGCCATCTGGTTTTTGTTGTGTCAATAAATGTGAGGTGATGTCATCTGCCTTGAAGTAATGAGGATCCTCAAGAAGTTGCGACTCAGACCATTTTAGAAGAAGTAGTTGATAACGCTATAGAAGAAACGCCAGAAAAAAGGACTTCCACAGTTACAGTAGTTTTTGTAATGTCCGTATTTTGTACTGTTTAAGTAACTAAATTAAATTTATTTCTACTAATGTATAACATTTATAATACAGCAAATATTTAGCACTTACCAAAAAAACAAATATAAAAATAGGAAAAAATAAAAATAAAACAACAAAGAAACAAGTAGTAAACAATAATCGCTGACAAAATCTACCCCATACAATGCTGTTTCGTATAACGCTTTATGATCACAAAACGTATCTCGAGCGCTAAGCACAGTATTACTGTAGTTGCAGAAGGGAGAGTTGGGAGCTTTATGTGTGTAGTGTTCGTTCGCATATGTCTGTCATCTGTGGACAGTAATGTCACTTGCATTAGGGGAAATTGCGCATGTCAACTGTAAACGCCTTCCACTACATACTGGAAGCAATCCAACTCCAAGCACCCCACCTTATATGTGAACTATGCCAACATAACTTTGACAGACTTTAAACTTATTGTTAATGTATTTATAATTAAAGTAATTTTTAAGAAAAAACATTTTAGATTCCATTAATTTGCACAAGGGTTGTACAACTCATTGGAGTTTAACTGTTGCCAACTTCTGTCATACTGTGTGGCTTCAGTTTGTTTGATGATCTTCTTATACGGAAACTCTTCTGTAAGATGGAAAAAATTAAATGAGTATTTGACTATGAAATGGTTATTTTCTATTATCAGTCTGTAATTATTTTTATACGTTGTGAATAGATTTAGAAGGCAAAAGTAAAGAAAGTAAAATTATGGTGGTAAAAATCTGTAAGTTACAGGTTTGTAACCGTATCATTTCTAATGTACTCAACTGAAGAATAGCCTGTAAATAAATAAGGAGGTAAAAGTGTTTTTGAAAATCTAAATTTAAGACATCAAAATGCACTTTTACCTACATTTATTGCAGTATTTGAAATTGATGGTGTAACAAAACAGCCAACTACTTTTCACAGTGGAAATAGTTCTGATAAAGAAAATCATAGTGAATATGTAGCAGTTAAGTAACACACACACACACACACACTATATATATATATATATGCCACTAGTATGCAATAAACATAAAAACTTACCAACACTACCTTCAACTTCTTCACCAGTATCAAAACTGTCACTAACAAATCATTCAGAACGCAAATCTTCACATACAATATCATGCATATCATAATCCCTCAAGTTGCATGAAGCCATTTTTATTCACGGCAATTGCATTGCTTAGCTACTTACAACATACTGCAAACTGCATATGAAAACAATTATAACTAGCTTCACACTGCTGCTGTCATTTTATTACAATGTGACTAACAGCGAGCAGGAGGCTTACTATATTTATCACGCTGTTAGATAAACGACCACGAGCATAGTCCATAGCTTGTCTTGAATGTGTTAATGACTAAGATGTTAGTGGAGTAAGCAACCAACTGTACTATTTAACCGCACTTTGTAATGTTTATACAACATAATTAATAATTTTTAAGGAAAGGATAAATAAAATTCAACATTTACTTTATTAGTATGTAATTAAATCTAACCATGAAATTAAAATAGAAAAGCATGACATCTGTGATAGTTTGTCCATCCAAGCATTTCCAATAAGTGGAATGGCCCTTCATATAAAAAAGTTCATTGAAGAAGATTGACTACTGATAGGAGATAACTGTCAGGAAAAAAATAGCTTGCTTAATAACCAATTATCTTTATTATAGTTATAACAATAATTATATTGTTTAGGGACAGGCTTAAAATTTTACAACATTAAATGTGTTCAAATGTTTTCTATATAAAAATGTTTACAGACTGTAGAACCTAAACATGCTCTTGTCACCATTGTGAACAAAAGACTGCGTGTTTCTTCTCTACTTATGTACATAAATATAATCCAACCTAAACTTTAGCAGCAAGACTACTCAAATCCGTAATACATTTCTTCAGAGTGTCCTTTTCTTGCTGAGGTGTAATAGATTTTAGAACATTGTTTACAATCCATCTAACCATGTGTTTCTGAGCAATTCGTCTCTCAATGTTATCGATTTCCAACTGATAGTCTAAACGCTTTTTGACCTAAAAAAGAGTAATTTTAAATAAATAAAATGTAACAATATACTTTAGACACTGAATACATTTGAATGAAGAGTTACATGAACTTCACAATATTAAAAATGAACACATTACTATTTTATGTTATTTAACCATTTAGAAATATAAGCACACAACACACATAAGTTTCTAGCAACAACATGTACATTGTCATCTTAACTGCTTATAAATTACGGACAGAAGCAGTCTGTAATAAAGTAATCAGTGGTTTAAACTTTGATTTTTTATTTGTTTTATAAACTGAATGATTCAAAATAGATGATATCTGAAACACTAACTTTTTAACCCCGAATAGATCGATCGTTTTAGTTTCTAAACACACTGAACTCTACTAAATAGCAACATTTCATAATAGTTGAAAACAACTGATTGACCACTTTTCTCTTTATCTTACACACAGGTTGCATTTATTTTAAAGCTTTTAATTGATATGCCATGCTATCACACACACACACACACACACACACACACACACACACACACACACACACACACACACACACACACACACACACACACACACACACACACACTTTATATTTACATGTATACAATACTATAATCAATATCTTTATGTAATAATATTTCAAAAATAATCTTTATTTTTTTAATTGTAAATTCAATGCATTTTCAAAAATTTAATGTTTAAATTTCTTAACATTCTTTTATACTAAAGGACAAAGTTTGTTTACAATGCATGTTCCTTATGGCATAAAAAAATGTAGGAAATAAGCTTTGTTCATTCAAGAATACCTACACTCATCACTGTTACAATGTAGCTGTGTAATATCTAAACAGCTTATGTTATATTATCTGACATTGTCTGGCTACACAAATCACTACGGATATTCTCCTAGACCTAATTTAAATATTTTTACTACATATATACAATATAAACAATATAAGTTCTAGCATTGGCTATTAACAGTAACCAGTAGCTAAAACAAATGACTACCAAAACAAATAGTTATTGTTCATCTGAAGGATGAATGCCTTCAGATCAAAACATGCAATATTAAATCCTAGGAACTATACCTGCCATGAAGTTTTTCAGTGGAAAGCTTGAAAGTCAATTTCCTCCAACCTAACAGGTTACATGATCTTGTATTATTATTATTATTATTTTAATTGAAATCCCACACACTTCAACATGCCCGTAGATGACTGATATTCTAATGGTAAAGCATTTACACCCAATTCATTTATAACGAAATTTGAATGTCTTTAAGATAATTAGTTGAATGGGTTTTGAAACAGTTTGAATCATGTAAAGGTGCAATATAAACCAAATAGCATAGAATTATAAAACTGAATATTAAAAAACTTCAGTGCATATGCATATACTAAAAAAAGCAGGAGTACATCAAGACAATGTTGCTACACCACCAACAAAACCTTCTACCAGGTAATAAAGCCATAGAAAACAATGCAAGCTGTAATGATACTGCTGCTGAAAAAAAATATACTGCTTACACACCGTTAAGGAAGAGCCTTCTTTTGAGCATATTTCATTAAGATATATCCAGCAATGTGCTGTGAAAATTATGGCATAATTTTTATGTGTTGGTATTGCTGAAAAATATATTTGTAAGGTGAAAAGGAAATTGGAAGGTACTGCTGATTCCAAAATGAAAAAAAAAACAAATCACAGTAACTGATTTTTGTTTAATAGTAAAGTAGTTGAAAATTAAATATAGTGTTTAAAATTCGAGAATTATCTTTCTGATAAACCATGCTTAATAATAATGTATTTTTAAAATACATTTTGTATTGTACTTGAATTTTACAATTATTGTACGCAAGACAACACTAGCAGTGTTGTGGTGTTTGTGTTTGAACAAGTGCTGCCCACGATGTTGAAACTGTCCATTATAGTGAGACTTTACAGTAGTATACTGGAAGCTGTTGAATAAACAATTAAGGATTTCAACTATTAATTCAACTAGAATCCAATTAAACCCTAAATTTAGCTGAGAGGCTAAAAAATAAACAATTTTTTCAAAAGACAAGTCAGAGTAGCAAAAACTAAATTAGAAACTTCAAAATTTAATTTCTTTGAAATTGCTTAAATGAATGTAAAGTGGATTTCTATTTTGTGGAGTCCATAAACCATCCTCATTCATAAAAATAACTAACTTACTTTTCATATTACATCTATTAGAACTGGTAGGAATAAGGGTGCTGTGTTATACCAAAAGTGTAATAAGACAAAACTTTAGGTTAGTAAAAAGTGTAAGTTTAAGCAAAAATCTCAGAAAAGTAAATGAAAAATTAACAATACCAGATGAAAATAATCGATTTTGTACATTACTTAATTAGCATCAATTATTAAAACCTTCTATCACAGCAAATATGTGTTTTATTGCCGTGCACACTTAATTTTCTTTTACAAATACTGATAATACCACATAGCATCTCTAAAACGTTAAGTAAAAAGCCAAATTTACCTCACTGTACAATTGCATGGCACGTTCTCTATATATTGCTTCTAACTGAAGCAATACATTTTCTCTCTTAGCTTCAAAAAGTAATTTTTGGCCTTCCGCTTGCCACTGTGCTTTTTCTTCAAATTTTATCCCATTTTCATAATTTTCAACAGCAGCTTTTCTTGAAGCATTTGCTTCTGCCTCAAAATTCTGTAATGCATTAAAATAGTTACAGTAACGGTAATCAAACACAACTATACTTATCACAAAATATTGGTGAGACAAATCAATAATTTTTATCTTGTCAGTGATTTGGAGTTTCAAATACAATGCCAATACTCTATCGTCATATGCTCTTGTGAATCCCATCTAGTCCAGAGGATTGAATCATGCCAGTGAATACTTACAATATCAGGGAGAGACAGTACTTTCTGCCATTATTGTGATGTGTATGTCACTATCAAAGTTGGAAATGTAGCAATTTATTAAGTGAGTCTACATTAATGACACATATCCATTTTTACAAATAACATCAGCTGTTAGTTATTTTCCTTAAAGATTTTAGAAGTAAATTGGAAAGCTGATACTACACTTATGTAATACTACACACTGGTACTACATACGGATTTTAATTTTGAATAAAACTAACCTGGCATAGACTTTAAGCAACAAGTAAACACTAACCATAACCAGTAACAAGTAACAATTTTAATAATCATGTTAACTGATTACAAAATTTGAAGTAAAATTTCTAACAGTTTATAAGAAGACTATTTATTAAGAAAAAAATATACTCCTGGCTGATGTTATATATAATTTTTTGTAAGTGAGGAGGAAGTTCAATACCCTTTTTTTCTAGGGCATTGTGAGGTAAACTGTTATTCTCTAATTATGTACATAATTTTCAAACCAGACATACAATAATTTACAACATATAAGTTTTTGCAAATTAAGATGTAGTGTCACTCAGTATTAAATAATTAATTTCTATTGTATTAAACAATCTATTCTAACTACAGTAGTATTAAACAGACATGAATCAGCGCGCAGGTTGTAGTGGGGAGAAGACGGCAGCAGTGAAAGGCACGAGAGAGGAAAATGTCTACTAACGCAGTTGAAAATATTGGTCTACTCTCTGAATTGTTAATAAGACGCGGATGTGACAAGAGTAATCTATTTTGACACGGGTTGACTTTTTATACCTAATGTGCTGAAGTTACGCTTCTTTAATAATTAAAGATGAAAGATAATAGTTATATTACCTTTTTCTCTGTAAAAGTAGTAAAATTTGAAAACTGATATTGCTTATAATGACAGCTGAAATAAAGCAGTTACACTGCTTTGTCGATTCACAATTATTTTCGTTTTATTATATTTATAACTTTATTTATTTAGTTTTCTATTGTCTATGATTCTTATAGTGTTTTCAATTGTTTATTTTTAATTTTTAACGTTTTTATGTATTTATTGTTTTTTACATTTCATTAGCTACATTTTTAATTATATTACTAAATACTTTACCAAATTAATTTTACAGCCCTACCAAAACACACACACACACACACGCGCGCGCGCGCGCACGCACGCATATATGTAACTTACTTTTTACTAACTTACCTAACTTTTTACTAACCAATTATTCTTACAATTTGAAAATTCTTTTGTTATTCTTTTAATTGTTTTTAAGGTTTTTACCTAAAATTTGGTTACCTACAAAATTTGGTTGTAGGTAAGTTTTGATTTCGATTACGACAGTAAATATGGACATTTTGTAAGACGAAACAAGCATCAGACACAACAGAAAGAGACAATGTAGGCCTAATAAAGATTTCCATTATTTTGTAAACAGTGACTTGGCGTGTTGTGTCTGTTGCAATGTTTCTCGAAAGTCGAGGCTAGACATCAACAATCGTTGTATATTTTGGAATGTGTACACTTTGTGTACATGTTACGATTCACGAAAAACGTAGTAATATATGATCCACATTGCTCTGGCATCTTAATTTGTTTGAATAAGTAACATTAATAAAAGCCTCGTACGTGAAATGATTGTGTGTGTGTGTGTGTGTGTGTGTGTGTGTGTGTGTGTGTGTGTGTGTGTGTGTGTGTGTGTGTGTGTGTGTGTGTGTGTGTGTGTGTGTGTGTGTGTGTGTGTGTGTGTGTGTGTGTGTGTGTGTGTGTGTGTTTAAAAAACAAGCAGATGTAAACTATCCGTAAAGAACCGGAGAGACAATATTAATGCAACAATTAGACTGAAACTATTTAAGTACCATAGATCACATTTACTTACATGCAATTACAATAATTATTTAGGTCAGTTCTTCACCCTACTAATATTTCCGTCACTGTTATCACCGTTACCCTATTATCAGTATCACTCAAGTTGCCTTCACTGCTGCTATCTCGTCTTACATTATTTTCTAAACGATCTGTTACAGTATCCCTTATTTGGTTCGATCTCACATAGTCATTTTAAATTTTCATTACGTCACACCTTGATCTCTAGTCTGCAGGAGAAATACAATAACATTCCTTTGACACTTGTGCCGGAGTTTGCACAATCCGGCGTTCGAGGAAATGCAAACCCTAGCTTTCTGATTCGGATAAGTGTCTAGTTACTAGTTGAGGAGCGCAATTTCGGTGGCAATGTTTCGACTGTGAACGCTATCTAGCGGGCGGAGTTCAGGTTTCGATTCGGAGCACATGGTAAATGTTCAGTTACGCTCTGGCTCTCACTGCATAAATTACATCAGCTGCCTCCCTCGGTCTAGCAGTCTTTTTGGGTGTTGTCTTACTCATCTTTATGGCAGGCTAAGTGCTTAAGACTCACCGGTAAGTGCATTAGATACATACACATAATAATTTGCTTGTAAGAAATTTTAAATTCAATACTTATTCATTCCAGATGCGAACATGTAGAATGCACGTGGTGTCGATCAGATGTGTGTGAGTACGGTGAGATATTTAATTAATGTTGTTTTACTTGAATACCACCTGTAATTGTATCAACTATTGTTCATTCAGCCTTGTATAAAGATGTAACCGAATTAAGTAATTTAGTGAAAACTGTATCTTGTTAACTATGTATGAACGCACATGGGAAACCGGAAGTGTAGATATTCTTTAAGTAAATCATTTAATTGTAAACTTTAAGATCGCCCTAGATGAAGTACTGTGTATCCATTAATTGTCTGTAGCTGATGGGCCTTTAGAGTATTCGTTATTTGCAAAACTTGTGATCGAATGTACGCCACGTGGCCAGGGGGCTGGGAGCATGTCAAGATATGTTGCGGCTGGTCAAACCCGGTGTGCGTTCCTCATTACTGTGCCTGGTTATGAGTGAACGATGATCATTTATTAACATATAAATTAAATACAAAATTTAAAATTTTTTATGCATTATTTTGAGTTGGTTGGGAGCGTCTGGATCGGGTGTTTGGTATACATGACAAGTGTGCAAGCATTAGTGGACAGTACATTAATCATTTTGAATATTTAGGGTTCTCGCCTAGAATGGAGATCTGACCACAGCTTAGTGTGCTGCCACCTTCACCAGCTATGAACCACTAAAGCTTCGTCTGTGACCGAGGAGGGAGTACCAGCTGCCGCCAACAATGAGGGAACCGCCCGCTTCGTATGAGGTGATATAAACTCTTTTTTTATTTTATCCTGGCCCGCGGAACATCCCATGTGAGGTGTTTGTGCTATAGCAGTTTGACTTTATTCAGCGACATGGTTATATCGAGGGTGTGTCGGCAAGACATTTTCAATGTAAATTAAACTTGATAATACAGTACAACCGCTGCAATTGTAAGCTGACCTGTGGGAGGGTGCCAGAGCTGTTTTCGTATGTATTATGGGTGCAAACGTTGTAAGGGAAAATTTTTTCTAAATTAAGTATAAAGGTATGATTTTCTTGATTCCGAACCGGCTGGTTCGGATGTCTTTCTTAGATTATTACTGGGATTTACATTTTATGATTTTCCTGTATACAAGGGTTTGGGGGGGTTTGTCTTTTTTATTCTGTTTCTGGGTGTTACTTTATAAATAGGTTTTCTGTTCACAAGGTAGGCACCTGTTGGTGCCATTTCATGCAGGCTTTCTACGGGTCATATTTTGTCAGGTCAGGCTTGCTCTGGTACACTCATGCGGCCGGACGAATACAGCATGTTTTATTTTATATATGCACAGATGGCTGAAATTAACATTTTCTATTTCTTTAAGGTCTATATATTTAATATTTTGAGATTATCAAATTTTACATGGAATGAAATATACAGGCGGTACTTATATTTTTGTAACTTAGATTTTCTGGCCATTATATGCTAAACCTGTTTTGTTAATTTTTGTTATTATCAAATCCTTATGGTTAAATAATGACTAGGTATATAATTGAATGAATGAATAATTTCTAAACATTTAACATTCTTATGACAGATTGTTAGAAAGGTTCTGTGCATTATATAGTTTGTAACCCTACTTATTCCTTTATTTTATTTTACTTATATTTGAAACTTTCACCTACCTTGTGATCTTGTGATCTGACCGGATCTCTCGTGGTGAACTAACCCCGCTCGTACGACGAACTGATCAGTGCCCAAATGAAATAAGGTGTTTGAAATGATTTATTTACTCTTTTAGTAGATAAAACAAAGTAATGAATTTATTGTCATAATTTCAACCATAACTTCCACAATTAAATTAAATTGTATTTGATACTGAGGTGAAGCCCCTTTTTATCAACAATAATTTTAATATTTTTAAACATATTACCTATTTCTACAGTATACTATTACTTAATTAATTCAAGGCGACCCAGATTGCTATTCACACACATTCATTCTTTTTTTTTTGGTTACCCCATTTTAATTATTTAGTACCCCCCAAAAAATGAAATTATTTATTTAGTTGAATTGTCAGTCGAGTACTTCACCCTTAACGACTCTGATGATCACGCATCGTACCGATCACATGCCAAAAGCTTAACACATTTTCACTTCTTTTCTGTCACTTCACTTCGAGCTGATAGGTTGCTTTAACTTACGTTTTTATACACTTTGTGGACATTTTGTCAAATTTTGTAGTTCACGAACTTTTTAGGAAGCCCCGGCCGGGGGGAGTTCTTTCGTCGACTGATGAAACGACGGGTAACTAAATCCCCACCTTGTCTGACTGTTTCCGGTAACATACACGGCCCCTTGAATTACAAAGCTTTTCGTCACCGTTTAGGTAGCATGGTTTGGCATTGTGCACTGGTGTTGATGCTGCTGACTGGCGAAAATGTTGAGGCTGTGGAAGGCGTGGCCTCTAAGAGTATCCGGCATCAATGAACCGCATGGAACAAAAATCTTCGTCCCTCACCATTTTTCGTGGCGTCCCTTTGGAGTCTGATGTGCGTCGTCTATGCGCGCATGTTTATGTTGCGTGTCTTTGTACGTGCCTCAATGCTTAATTACCGTGTGTTTAGACTAGGCATCGCATTCCATTGCCAACTCGCCGTTCACAATCTCGCTTCATTGTTCCTTTGTCGACAATTTTGTTTCACATTGGGATTGAACGTGCAGATGGAAAAAAATAAAATTATAATTTTTTTAATAAAATAAAACCCCTCTCCCTTTAGCCCCGTTACAATACCCCCCCAATGACAGATCTTCTGCCGAAACAGAAGAAATCTCATTGCTAAATCCCTAAGAGGATCGGCAAGGATATGGTGCCAACAACCCCCCATTAATTCTTAACAACTCATGGGTAAACTACCACCCTGGCTCAGCGACTATGGCTGCACCTGAATGATATTACTGGACTTCTCTCTTCGAGATCCCAACACCATAAATCGAACAGACACGCACCACAGCGCACCTAACCTTTTAACATGCCACCCCAAACTTCAAATCCCTGGTCTTATACCATGCCAGATCCTCAACCGATATGTTCCCCCTTGTCATGCATACTGGGTCGCCTTCAGCAATACTGGGCGCATACATATTCTTATTAATACATTCTTTTATTGAAAATTCAGAAAATCTTTATCATTAAATTAAAAAGTCATTTAAGTTACTTCCTCAAAAATAAAAAAAAACAAAATCTATTACATGAACCCATCAACTCTAGTAATTCTCTTCAATACTAATAACAATCCTAAGGAAAAAACAAATTGAACACCTTATTAAAACATGAATTTACTTACTCTAACATTTGTTTACACATATATTCTAAACAATATAATTCAATAAAACACTATTGATACACATAAACAATAATATACTTAAAACTCAAACATCATCTATATGTCAGACGGAAAAAATCAAATTTTTTTTTTTTCAAAAAATTTTTTAAATTTATTAAAATATACTTTTCTCAATATTCAGAAAATTTAAAATTATTTAAATCAATTAAACAACAAAGTTTGCATCACTTCATTGCCAAAACTGGTCTAGTTTATAACATCAACCATCAGCTGATCAAACTGGGTCAAGTCAACAACCTTGACCTACATAGGTTATACATAGGCTACCGGTACATCATAAAATACATTAAACATCTTTAAAATTTTTATCTTCAAACATAATATAATAAGACATTCAAAATTAACATGGTTATTATTGCAATTAACAATAAAATTTACATTTAAACTAATTAAAAATTACATATTTATTGCTCTAAATTAGTTTCAACTTCTATTAAAATCTGTCACTTGTTTCCATTAATTTTAGATTTTTACTATGACTCTCTTTCTTTAACATTCTCAATCTCCATTAGTTTGGGTGATTTAATTATTCATAATAACTTGATTGTATCAACTTGGCATTTATATATACTCGTAATCCCCTTCTGACTCTAATGTCACTAACAGCTTTAACTAATATGACATCCCTCTATCAAAAACATCTATCAAACATTCTCCAAACCCACTTACTACTCAACTCAATTCGCATCATTCTACCCTTATATATAAAAAAATACTCTCTACCCCTTTGTACTCAGGATGTGTTCCCCCCCCCCAAAGCTCACTCCCTTTTCTGGTCCCTGGACTTTCCCTAGGCAACCCTTTCCGGCGCTAAACGGTCCCTTCCCGTCCCAACTCCTTTCGTTGCGGACTCCTTATCACACCACCCCCTTACAAAATTCCCATCAACTAATTACTCTCCCAAAACATCACTTTCAACTACTACAAAATATCTCCATTTACTTATTACATCAATATATCAATCAATACTCTACCTATTTTCCCCATAGCTACTGTGTCACTATCACATCTCAAATTCTACATTACTTTGATTCATAAATATAATATTATTCTATTCAACTCCACTTCTAAACTTAACTTGGACTGATCTACATGTCCTAACAAAATATTAATCACCCAAAATCAACTTCACCTTTTACATTACCTTTAAAATTCTCAACTATCTCAATTCATTTTATCATCATTTAAAATAAAATCTTTAACACATTAAAATCATTATATTCAAACATTAATTACATTGGAAACTTGCAAACAATTTATAAGTGACATTTTACACATCTAACTCCAGCCATCAGCTGATGTTCTAGGTCGGGTGAGTGACCTTTGTTCAAAAATGCTACACAAAATTACATAACGACAAATACATAACACATATTTATAATTCTTACACTCTAGCATAACAAGACTAATGACCCACTGAAACATGATAACCAAAATATAATAAACATCTACTGTATCCATTTTCTCAATCAAACAATTATTTAATTACTTCAAGAGCGAGTTGCCATTACTAAGTTACAAAATTTTAATTCGTTGCTCCCCTGAGCAACCACCCTGCCACACACACTATTGTTTTCTGCTGGTGGACTGTTGCGCCCATTTGCATCCACAAGGACGGCATTGGTGGAGGAATTTATCATCTCCGTGTCCTTGCTTCAGCGTTACATTTTAAAATTGGTAGATATCATCGTATCTATGTTATATATTAATAAGCCCTTAAAACAGGTATACCACCTGGTTTACTGTTCCTACGCGAACAGAGTGGCAGCCGCTGTTCCATAGTTCCGGGGATTTCCCCTAAAGTCACCCCCCATTAATTTCAAATATACACCAATTTCAAACCAGCTATGGTCAAGGTTCTTACTTTATGGCCATAGCTGACCGCTATCCAAAACCACGATTAGTGCTGGTAAGGCAGTAATCGCCCAAAAAGGTGGGGAAATCATCTCTAACTTCAGGCATGTTCTCTACGTGATTATGATACACGGCACGGCAATCGATCAGCATATAATATAAAATTATATAAAAGTTGTGCCGTGTATTTTACGCCATTTTGGCCCCTGATGGAGGTAACACTCTCTGTTACCCCCAACACTTACCGCTACCTACAGTGGCACATGCCACCACTGTACTAGCCAACCTAATAACTAAACTAACCCTTCTACAGTTACAGTTTCTACATCCCATAAGTATATCACTTCTATTAACACCACACAACCCCCCAAAATTACCCACATATCTTGTATGAAAACATAACTTAACATAATAAACAAATAAGACATTAACCTTGATCATTAGCATTGTTACATTCACCTCAACAAACAATTCTCTTTTAAATAATTTATACAGAAAACTATAAATGTTATAACTTGTAATTTTCATTAACTCTTTTATATATCATCAATTTATTATTTATCACTTACTACAATCATATTCCTCAAAATTTTCAAATTTATTGTTAACATTTATTTTATCTCATATTTCAGTTATTATTACCTTTTGACTATGGTTTCTATTTAGTACAATTATCTCAAATTAGTTTCATCATTGAGTTAAAATCTTTTCACCACCTGTAAACATTTTACTCTGTATAACTTGTATTATAAAATTTATACTCACAGTACATCGCTCATACCCTGTCATAAGCACACAAATATAAACATCAATAATTCCCTGTACCTTCTACAACATTTTAACAACAATGTTATTCCATACTAAACAATTTAACATTTATTTATTTATTAATTATTGTCAAATTCACATCTCATAAAATAATTTAAATGCACCATCAAAATTCAATTATATAACATTTAAATCAATCAAAATATTTAAACATCTCAAATTATTCTAATTAAATCAATTATTGAAAACACAACATTTTTAATTACTTTCACCAATTACCATAATTACAATTCATTTGTTATCCTCTTCAAAATTATTTTTGTTATTTATTTAGACTGCAAAATATTATTATTATTATCACAACAATTACCTACACACATTGTTTACATTATATACTTGTTACAATACACACACAATTAATTTCACTATCAATTATTTACAATTCTTCATCATTAATTGTTCAATTTTACCACACTTCATTTCCAAAATCAGCAAGGTCAGAACCATAAATCAAAATATTTAAAATGTCCATTTATTAATTTTATGTTCAGCCTCCATCATCGAATAATAGTCTTACTTTTTTATAACATTTCTCATTCTTTTTTACACTTAATTTATTATTATTATTATTATGATAATTCTCTAACATTTCAAATTGTTCCGTAAAACCTACATAATAATTTATTGGATTACCCCACTTTATTATCAAATCATAAAACCTGTCTACATCATTGATTTTGGTCGTGTCACCGTCTGTATTATTACCTATCACCCTTGAGTATTTTAACCTCTCAATTTCAAAATCATTTGTTATTAATACTCCACGTCTATTCACAGGTAAGTATTCAATGTAATTATCATTATTATTATTTCTTTCTGCATAACAAGGTAAGTCAACAATATTACTAATTCTCTCTCTCTTTATTTTTTCTAGTAGCTCTTCATAACTTCTAACAACATCAAATAATATTATCTCTCTTTCTCTAAATGTGAACAATTCTACCACTCTCTCACAAAACCACTCATCCTGACACCATCTCACTTTGTTTCTATCACTCCACACAAAAGGCAACATAACATTATTAAAACCCATCCTGATTCTTTCAGGGAACTTATGATATATAAAAGGGAACCTACTTCGAGACACCTTGTCTCTCACATAATTACTGGAGGAAACTGTCCTCATAACTCATTATCGGAGTCTTTGCTCCATTTAAACCACGGGAAAAATTTGCCCTTTGTAAACCCAACCTCTCTTTAAACACTATCTTATTACTACTCTCTCTTTCCATTAAAACTGTATCTCCACTATTATTCACTTTACTTTCTAGCACATTTTTAATTACCTCGTTGTTACCACTTGTTATCTTATTATTATAATTATCGGTACTCACCTTGTTCTCAGTTACTTCATTAATTAAATTCCCACTACACTTACCGGTATTTCTTGTAACATTATCATCTTTTATTCATTTTATATCTATCTGGAAGTGTTCATCAATACGTTTACATAATTCATTACTCATAAAATCAAACTTTAAACTTATATTCTGCTACAACTTAATATTTTGTTCTTTAAGTTCTTTAAAATTAATATCATTTTTAATATTCTGTTGTTCACATTTTATTCTCTGTTCTTTAATGTCATTACTTAATTGGTCAAATTTGGTATCATTAACATCGAAATGACAATTTATTTTATCGAACTTTTCGTCATTAGAATTAAAACGACTTTCCAACTCACCTCTCAGTTCGTTTAGGCTACTATCAAACTTGCTATCAATTTTTTGTAAAAAACTCATTATATCATTTTCATCAGATTGTTTATTTTTATTTGTTAAAACTGGAGTTAATTGAATACCAGAATCAACATTTAATTGTAATTGAGTCGTAATTGGGGTAGAATGAATTATTACGTTACTGCCAACAGCTGTTTCTATAACAGCGCTTGGGTCAGCTGTCCGCATCTCACTTTCTTTCAGTGACTGTGGTTCAAGGTCACTTTCGCTCATATCTACGTCTGTTAAATTGCTTTGTTCGGTGTGCTCAGACATTTTTAACTGATTTATAGCTTATTTTTACTTACGTTATAATTACAATTGGTTCATCTTCCCTTCAAAACATTATACTATAACATACATAAAATAAATCGTATACCATAATTACGTACATTTTACGTAAATTAAATTTTGCTTTCATACCCGTATTTCACTTTCTGCACTGTCAAAATAGGCTGGTGTAATACAATTTTTTATTATATTACATCCTGCAGTCACGGCACCAATTGTAACCCTACTTATTCCTTTATTTTATTTTACTTATATTTGAAACTTCCACCTACCTTGCGATCTTGTGATCTGGCCGGATCTCTCGTGGTGAACTAACCCCGCTCGTACGACGAACTGATCAGTGCACCAAATGAAATAAGGTGTTTGAAATGATTTATTTACTCTTTTAGTAGATAAAACAAAGTAATGAATTTATTGTCATAATTTCAACCATAACTTCCACAATTAAATTAAATTGTATTTGATACTGAGGTGAAGCCCCCTTTTTATCAACAATAATTTTAATATTTTTAAACATATTACCTATTTCTACAGTATACTATTACTTAATTAATTCAAGGCGACCCAGATTGCTATTCACACACATTCATTCTTTTTTTTTTTGGTTACCCCATTTTAATTATTTAGTACCCCCCAAAAAATAAAATAATTTATTTAGTTGAATTGTCAGTCGAGTACTTCACCCTTGACGACTCTGATGATCACGCGTCGTACCGATCACATGTCCAAAAGCTTAACACATTTTCACTTCTTTTCTGTCACTTCACTTCGAGCTGATAGGTTGCTCTAACTTACGTTTTTATACACTTTATGGACATTTTGTCAAATTTTGTAGTTCACGAACTTTTTTAGGAAGCCCCGGCCAGGGGGAGTTCTTTCGTCGACTGATGAAACGACAGGTAACTAAATCCCCACCTTGTCTGACTGTTTCAGGTAACATACACGGCCCCTTGAATTACAAAGCTT
The DNA here is from genome assembly GCA_034769895.1 of Magicicada septendecula. Lineage (NCBI taxonomy): Eukaryota > Metazoa > Arthropoda > Insecta > Hemiptera > Cicadidae > Magicicada > Magicicada septendecula. Next base: position 697,510,098 of record CM068368.1, read on the forward strand.
TTCGTCACCGTTTAGGTAGCATGGTTTGGCATTGTGCACTGGTGTTGATGCTGCTGACTGGCGAAAATGTTGAGGCTGTGGAAGGCGTGGCCTCTAAGAGTATCCGGCATCAATGAACCGCATGGAACAAAAATCTTCGCCCTCGCCATTTTTCGTGGCGTCCCTTTGGAGTCTGATGTGCGTCGTCTATGCACGCATGTTTATGCTGCGCATCTTTGTACGTGCCTCAATGCTTAATTACCGTGTGTTTAGACTAGGCATCACATTCCATTGCCAACTCGCCATTCACAATCTCACTTCATTGTTCCTTTGTCGACAATTTTGTTTCACATTGGGATTGAATGTGCAGATGGAAAAAAATAAAATTATAATTTTTTTAATAAAATAAAACCCCTCTCCCTTTAGCCCCGTTACAAGTTCAACAAGTTTCATATTTTACCTATCATTATAGCAAGCTTTACTTATCATTATATTTTTTATTACCAGCCATTCCAAATGTTTTCTCAATTTATAATGTATATTTGTATCTGACATGGAATTGTTACAGTTTGTAGTTAATTATGCGGGCTGCCGACATTATAACAATGTATAAGGGATGGTCTTGGTCGATGACATTAGTTTCCATTTATTTAATAGATATTGGCGGGTCAGTTATTTGATGTTTCTATATCATGGGGCGATAAGGGAATAATATACAGGCGGGCCGTGGGGCGTTTGAGTATGATGGCATATATGAGTTGTAACTGTGATTTTGTGAAAATTAATTGTGATGTCAGAGGCTGTTATGTGTTCTAGAGAGGGAGTGATAAATATATACATAAATTACCTTTTTATAATGTCGAGATTTAAAAAAAAAATAAAATAAAATAATAAAAAAAATTGGTTGAGTTATGATCATGATCAGTTCAGATTGAAGGGATATATATATATATTGTAACGTCACAGAACGTTCCAAAAAGGAAATTAATTGCAAAGTAAATTATCATAAGAGGAAAGTGAGATGAACAGTATCGAACCCAAGTAATCCAAAAAATTTTGTAATATTGTCCGATAATTAATATCATTAACATGAAAAAACAACCAAGACTATGACCAAGACTCAAACCCCATATATTGTTTTAAGTGAAGAACAGTGTAAAACTGATAATGTACTATAAGAGAAACATATAATCTCAGAAATGACCAAAATGAGGTCATGACATATTAAGAAATGTAACTCTGAATAGGGTATAAAAAACTATTTATTGTGAATTAATGGACAAGATCTATTATTATACTTTATAATATAAATAAAATAAATGTATTAAATGATTTGAACACATCATTAAAAAGGAAGTAAGTTAAAATAAAAAATATATACATGTTATGACAAAAAACCAAGGATTTGGAGTTGAGACCAATCACTCAGATTTTATGTGAAAATTAATTATTATAGAATTAATATAAAAACTATATGTAAATGTCAATTAGACAAAGACAAACAAATTATTTTAAATAGAGAAAGCTGTAAATTGATTAGAAGTCAATCAAAATAATCAAAAACAGTGTTAAACTGAAAACATGTGATGAACATATAAAATTGTAATATTTATGAATTTAATGTTATCAAAATGCAACAAAATTGTATTTTAAAGTTGAAACACAATATAAAGTAACTATACTTATATATATCACCACCTAAAACACTTTAACAGTCAAGTTATGAAACTATTTACCTATACCATACTAGGCTGAGACCAAAAAACAATCACAAAAATAGTCATATTTGACAGACTAATTGTATAATATTAGAAAAAATAAAGGAAAAAGGTACAATCCTATAATGTACAATGGAACATACTTGCTCAATTGAAGACAAGCTTAATTCATAGAGAATTTTTAAATATAAAAGTGAAAATTGTCACACTCATGGAATAACTCATCTGTACAAAACAGTGAGATGCTAAGTAATATTACAATAAAAATAAAATGTATTAGGATAAACCAGGTATTCCCAAAGATAAACAATATAACAAACTCTAAGTGAATACCCAAAAAATCCCATATATAATACCGAAAAAGACAAAATTACAATAAAAACCAGTGACAAAAAACTAGGCCATATGTAATGCCTACAGAAGAATGAACTTATTTATATGTTATATGTGTTAATATTTGCTTATTTTGTTATGTAAAGATAATTATGTTATGTATTAATGTTATAGCAAGAACCAAGCAACTTCATAACATTTTATTAATTAGAAAATTAAAATTTTGTGCAAACACTACAAGGTAAGAATTGTATTTTATGTTAATTTATTAGGTTTAATTTGTTCAAAACCAATCGTGAATGGTAAGTTGAAAGTTGAAACCAATCTGCTCAGTTGAAAGCAGAGAATCCAAAAATAATAATGGCATGCAGATTGTAAGTAGTTCTGTAAAATTGTTTGACAAATACCAGAATAATTTCAGTATGAAATTATTCCTTTAGTATGAAGAATAAGAAGTTTTTGTTCTAAAGCTTCTACGGAAGTCGAATTTGTTCTATGATGTTCTATTTGCATATTCTCGAACGTTCCAGAAGAAAATTTTACTCAAAAATACCGGAAGTCCAGTTTAAAAATTAAAACAATGACCCTTACAGAGTATAAAAGGAAGACGAAATTTGACAGAAGAAACACTTTATGCTTTGAATCCACAAGAGACACTTCACCTACGAGTCCGATCATCTTATCCAAGGCAACTCAAAGAACAGGAATTCAACCCGAGAACTCATAAAGGCTTTTCCCATACATGACAAAAGACTGACTTAACCTATATAAGGAATATATCGCTAAACGCTAACGTGTTGTTGAATAGAGCAGCAACACACCATATTTAATAGAAACGCACACAGCCAGATACCCAGCGGCCCTGAAAAGGGCCGATTTTAATAGAGAAAATCAATTTTGCTGGTATTTGCGAAGGTAAACAGACTTTGACAAAATTCCCCAAACAAATTACTGACACAAGCCTTCTACATTGAGTTTGGAACTAGCGCTGAGACGGCAGAATAGAGAGACCACGCAGTCAGCTGTTCGCCGCCGCCAGGAATTCAAAGCATAGAAACAGTACGAATTTTATTTCAATCGTGCGGAGTTTTAAAACCGTAATTTGACTTATAAATAGTTACCAGTGCGTGAGGAACGTAAACACGAAGAGGCGCAAGATTGGAATTGTCCCCAAGAACAGTGTCCAGTGAAGGAAATACTTACGTGAGTTGTTCAAAAATTAAAATCATTTTTACCTGGTATCCTTGTCACACAGTTGTACTACACATGTCAAACACCTTCAAATCACACAATTTTTGTAAAGCATCCCACTGATTTGTCTTGATAGTTCAAAGGAGTCACGTCCTGAGTATAAAGTTTTTTCATACATTAAATTCATGCTATTCAACTGAGCAATAAAATTTTTATCAGCCGATGATTAATAAAAAACCTGTCAATAACTTTTTTGTAACTCTGCAAATTTGTTTAATTTGAGTGTTAGTCCTTCAGACGATTTTTTATGAAAAGAAAGATCATTAAACATACGTTATTTGCAATTCAAATTGTCTTGTTCACATTTTTTTCTATAGTTAATTTAACAACTAAAAAATCAATTTTTAATAATAATAAATTCTTGGACCAAATATCCAACTGGCGCCCACATACATATATTAGCATAAGTTGTGTTTGCAGGACAACATCGTCGCAGAGAAACCGGCAATCAGTAAGTGTTAGAAGTGCGCGGAGTGTAACACCCGACATCACTAAACCAGACACACATATTTTATTTACTATAATATATATATATATATATATATATATATATATATATATATATATATTGTAGCATGACAGATAATCCACTAAATCATAATTCCAATCTGATCATAATTTAATATAAATTACATTAAATAAAAAGAAAATTCAAAAATTCAAATGAAAAAATAAATAAATATCGAAGTAAAATACCACCATAAAAGGAAAAAATAAAAGTTAATCATCATAATGCAACAAAAATGTATCAAGAGAAACAAATCCTACAAAAACTAAAATAAAATCAGGATAATACCCAGGTAGGATAGGAGCAGATAAAGAAGATACCCCGAACAAACCAACGAACCATAAAACCAGATTACCTTGGAGAACCCAAGATGGAAGAATTGTGAAGAGAAGAAAATGTAGAATGGGAAGAACTACAAGATATACCCAAGGAAAACCTATTACAGGAATAACAAACCCCGAAAAAGATGAAATGTCACCCAAGAAAGTATAACACCCCAAAACTCATATAAAAATGTAAAATAGTAATAAACAAAAGTGTTTAGGGTTGTAAGTAGGAGTGCACCCACTAAAGTTATTGAGTAATGAAATAAACAAATCTTCATTATCCCTTATAATTAAGATTTTGGTCTTGGAGTATTGTAAAACTCAAGTGTAAATAAGACCCAAGTTATATGTGATCCAGTGCAAGTCATTTCAAGATAGTAAATAAACTTCAAGTAAAGTGTAACTGATACTTCAACACGTACAATTAAACAACTTTGATATTCGCTATAAATACAAATATAAAATGTTAGGAAGTATTCTTATGAAAACATTACTAATGTTTCAAAGAAGATGCCACTTTTTATCAAAAAACATTCTTTAAAATGTGACTGATAAAGAGAGCAGGTGGGGAATAAATACAGTGACAAGGGGATTAAAATGTAATAATAAAATATAAACAGAAAGGACTGTAAACAAATTAAACTTAAGTAAAATAAAATTAAATGGCTGATTATGTTTGTGTTAAGGCCTATGAACACCATATTTCAAGGTGGTGTATAAAATAAGGATTTATTAATATTATATTTATGTTTATTATGTCTTACAGTGTTAATACAGACTAAAAGGTATCAGTATGAATACCATACTATTTTATAAAATGTTTGTTATGTGTTATTAGTAATAGTTGAAACTAAAATGTCTACCATTGAAGACCAATAATTAATTTTAAATATTGTGTTTGTATTATGAGCATGGATACAATGCTACATGTTCAAATAGTTATTTAAGGAGATTGTATTTAATGTTATATTAACTTCAGAAAGTCAGAAGGGGTATAGACATAGTATTATTCAAAAAAACAGTATATGTAAAACCATAAAATCTAGGCCAAATAGGAAATTCCAATAACATTATAATTGAGTAATTAAGTTCAATAAAACAAGTAAACTGATGAGATTTATACAAGGTGAATCAATCACCAAATACTATAACTAAAACTGTACTTTAAAAGGATAATATAAAGAGATATATAAAATTATTCAAAAAATTTGCAAATGTAATACCTAACCATTTCAGAGGGGGAATCAGAAATTCATTAATTATATTTAACATTATGATCAATTGATAAATTTGCAAGAGATTAATGAAAGATAAACATTTATGTGAATCTGAGATTTAATATCATAATAATTATAACACATAAGATGGCTAAATTTTGGACAAGGACAGGAAACAGAATATTGAGCCTACTTTTCCAAAATGACAGAAATATAGCAATTTTGATAAAAAACTTTATAAAGATGGATTATTGTATATCAAATTAAGCAGAAGGAGTTAAAGAAACCGATTATGTATTTGCTATTACATGAAATTAATTAATAACCAAAATATATTCTATGATATAATGTACTTTAATTGAATGCATCGGAAGTGAATAAAACTTAAACAATACTTTTCTAATATTAAATAGGCTAAGAGATTTCAGAAACGAAGGAAGTAAAACAGTTCTTAATTAACATTCAGAGTGTACGGGTGAATTAAGCTCGTGCTAATAACAGTATACCGGAACGATTAATGGCGGATAACAGTTAAAACATAGCCTACTATAAATTTTGAGATTTTGGACAGAACACTTTTAAACGATAAATGCAGTGAAAAATAACAACTACACACATAGAAACCACCCAATACATTACACAAACTAGTGAACTAACAATTTGAACCACTAACACGAATAATTTCCAGACAACTGAAACGAACTTTTCAACACCATATCTTAAATATAAAACGCACATTTTCTCGAGTGAACAACAGAACAGTGAACGAGTGATAATCCAACAACACCAGAAACGTTATTCAATATTGCGGATACGAGGAAGCAGCTATGAAGGCATCTTTATTTAAAGAAAATCCAGCAACAACATTCTCGTTTTACTTAGTCAACGAGGCGAGCGGCCATGATGGTTCCCAGCATGCAAAGCGCCTACAAGGAATAAGATTCGTTGCCACAGCCAATTGGTCTGATTTTTTACTTAATAAACATTATATATCATAACTAACTTTGTAATTAATAACTATTAAGATTTTTTATTGTAATCTTATACTTTCGAGCCTTGCCCCATCTCTGACTATATAACATAACCATTTAAAGAACCTTGAAAATATTATATCAAATAACATATGTGTCAACACTCGATTCGCCCTGTGAAAGTGTCGAACAATATAACCTAATCGATTTTTGATCGAGCTGTTTTAAATAATTGTTAATAAACATAGTAATTCACAATTTTTGGTATTAAATTTATTTCTAAACTATAAATAGAGTTTAGTGAACAACATCAGCTGAAGGAAAGGCAGCCATTACTACAGTGAAAGTAATATATTGGAGAAAGAAGAATAATCGCAAATCGATTAGAGAACGAGACAATCCAATTAACGCTGAATTTACTTACAGTAAACCACAAGTGATATTATATATAAAAATAACTCAAAGGAGTGTAAAATTTCAACACGATCACATTACAAGAATTATTTATTAAACATTGAACATAAAAAACCAAACATAAAATTTTTTTTGAAAATTTTTAAAATTAAATTAAATTTTTTACTTTATTTTTTGTACACGAACAGAAAATAAATATTTGTAACCACGGCTTGTTACAAATTGGCGTCCAACTGAAGGGCTTCAATTAGCGATTGAAAGTCCACAGTAATTTGCCCAATTACTAATTCAATCTTGGCAGCGGTTATAACGTCGGAGGAAGAAGCAACATGCAGCGTCGTGCGACTTCGAAGAAAAGGGCGGCAGAGGCCGAAAAGGAAATCGATATGGGAGACAAGGAGGCAACACCCGTGGAAGAGGTAGAAATGCTATTACCCCCCAGTGGAAACTAAACAACCCGCACCACTAGAAAAACAACCGGAAATACCAACACAACCAGGGGAGGTCAATCTCCATGAAAAGGAGGTAGAGAAAGCCAAGGTAACAGAAGATAGTAAAATGGACAAAATAATGGAAATGTTCCTGCAAATGAGAGAGGACATTGGAGGAACCAATAAGAAAATAGAAGAAAACAGCAAGGAAAGGAAGGAGGACAACCAACTGTTAAAGAAAGAATTAGGTAGTAAAATCGAAAACACCAATAAGAGAATTGAGCAAACCAGTAAGAAGATGGAAGAAAACAGTAAGAAGATGGAAGAAGAAATGGGAAAAAGGTTAGGAGAATTGAAGGAAGACAACCAGTTGTTAAAGGAAGAATTCAAAACAACCAAGGAAGAACTGAGTAATAAAATTGAGGATACAAATAAGAGGATTGAAGAAAATAACAAGAAAATGGAAGAGAAGATGGGGGGGAGAAGTTGGAAGAATTGAGAGAGGATAACCAACTACTGAGAGAAGAATTAAGAGAAGTCAACCAAGAGAACATGAACAAAGTAGACGAGAGAATCGAGTTGGCGAAGGAAGATTTGAACAGGAAAATTAATGACAATAAGAGATCTATGAATAAAAAATTGGAAGAAGAAACAATGATAATAAACCAACAAATCAGAGAAGTTGACGAAAGATGTCGTCAAACTGAATGCGAAGTACAGGAAGTCAAGGAAATAGTAAATACCAAGATGACCAAGATCGAAGAACAACATCAAAAGAAATTGGAAGAAAACCGGAAGGAAACACAGGAGGAATTAAGTAAGGTGCGTAACCAAGTTACGGAGAGGTGTGACGGAATGGAGGTAGCCATGATGAATATCACCGGTCAGGTGCGGCAGAGCCAAGAAGAGATGGAAGTGATCCGAAACCGACCAAATAACTTCACACATTTTCCTATAAATGAGAATCGAGAGTGGTTAAACTTTCGGCAGTATAAAAGAAAGCACATGGAGTTCTTGGCCCGAATAGAGTATATTGCCAAACATAGGGGCAACAGATGGGTCAACAACCGGGAGCTGTTAGATGAATCATTCCGGGAAATGACAGATCATTGGTGGATGGCCAACCGGAGCGAAATCGAGGATTACCAGCAGTTCAAAAGCTTGTTTAAGGCGAAATACTGGTCTGAAACTACCCAGAATCTAATACGTGACAACATCTGTCACGGCCGATACAAACCACAGATCGGTAGCTCAACGACTGCATACTTCCTCGGCAAGATATGTATGGCTAAGCATTTGGAACCAGCCATACCAGAAGAATGCCTCATCAACAAATTATTGTATCATTACGATGAAGAGGTAATTCGAGCCAGGAGAGGCAGCCAAATCAAGACGATACAGGCTATGACCGAACTGCTCGAAAATTACGAGAATGAGGAATATTACAGACAAAGCCGGAGGAGGAATGATCGGCCAGAACCCAGGAACCAGCAGTACACCAACAACGGGAATAACAACAACAGGAATGGCTACCAGGGAAACCATACCAATCCACCAAATAACAACAACAACAACAACAATAATAATAATAACAATAACAACATTCCTACTAACCAAAATAACAATCGAATGAATAACGGTTACCAGGGTAATAGAAACCAGTATTACCCAAACCCCAACGTTAATAGTCAGAGAAACCCAACGTTATTATAACCAAAATCGAGGTTATCCACCAAACCCGAATAATGGTAACAATAGGTTTTCCCGACCGCGGGTGAACTTCATACGAGCTGAAGACGGTCGCCAACGAAGATACTACCATCAGCGACGTAACAGCTACCACAAGTATGAGGATCGGCAGAGGAGCCGAGAACGTGACGATCCAAGGTATAGTCAGACTAGACGGAGTACCAGTCTAGACAATACAGAACGGATAACAAACCGAGATCAACCGTTGGATCATCGCACAGAGCGGCAAGGACCCACTCAAGGTCTCCTGACTGATGCATCAGTCAGTGCGACTAATACAAATAATGAAATCGAACATTTAAACGGGAGGAGGCAGTAATAAATCACCCTGACCCTTTACTGCTCCTATCTCCTGGGTATCTAAACGAGTTGCAAGGAGCAACTGATACAAATAGTATAACAATAATAGGTTGCAACTACTTGAAAAACATTCGACACGAGCTATTGGAGGAGGACTGCACTAGCCTCAATAACATAAACAATGAAATTATACATATCAATGCGGAAGTAGAAGGAGTCCCCGCAAAATTAATGATCGATACTGGTTCGAATGTATCAATAATAAATACAACAGAGTTGGAAAGAATCCAAAGGGAATGTGGAAGAGTATTGCCGACATTGCCGTTAAATAATATTGTTTTACTAGGTGCCACTGGCCGCCAAAACAAGACGATAAGAAGACAAGTTTCGACCAACGTGATTAGCTGTGGTATAGCAATTGACACGATATTCTTAGTGGCGACCGGGTTACCTTTTAACATATTAGTGGGGTGCGATGTACTCAGGCGGAACTCCGCCATAATTGATTTACGCACGGAGAAAATATCACTATTTACAAACGGACAAACCTGGACGGCTGACTTGGTCGGTAGCAATACAGTAATTCACAAGCGATATCCACCAACAAATCCATAAAATAAATCATATCACCAATACTTCTATGATTACACAAATAACATACGATAATTCGAATGAGGATTTATGGTCCCAAAAGATCCAGGAAATCAGGGATTTCCGGAGCGGAATTAATAAAGAAAGGTTGCCGATACACCAAGCGAATCAATTGATAAACATATATGAACGATACCACTCAGTATTTTCTGACGAGCCTGGGAAGGTAAAAAACTACCAGTGTACACTGCAATTTAGAGATACGGTGGATTTTAACCGGAAGTCATACCCCATCGCGCATTCACGAAAGGAAGCTGTAAGAGCTGAAATAAATAAAATGATTAACCGTGACATAATAGAGAGTAGCCAATCCCCATATACCAGTCCTATCGTGGCTATTCCTAAGAAAAACGGACAAGTCCGTCTTTGCCTAGATGCGCGAGAAATAAATAAAATGATCGTTAATGACAGGACCTCGCCCGGTGAGATAGAAGAGATCTTAAAACGTTTCCACGGTACCAAGTACTTTAGTACCTGGGATACGGTGTGCGGCTACTGGCAGGTGGAATTGCACCCACAGAGTCGCCAGTATCTGGCATTCATATTCGAAGGGCGTAATTACCAGTTTAAGAGACTGCCCTTTGGACTTCTGAATTCGGTCACCGTCTTTGTGAACTGCATGGACCAGATACTTGGCCAGGAAGCACTTAAATTCACCACCGTGTATGTAGATGATTTGCTTGTGACCTCAGAAACATGGGAGGAACACTGCTACCGTGTGGAACATGTACTGGAGAAATTGGCTGCGAATAACATCACGCTCAAACTGGAAAAATCTCATTTCATTGCCAAGGAAATTCAATTCCTAGGTTTTAACCTAAATGACCAAGGAATCTCACCGTCGGCCGAAAAGGTAGAAGCGATCCAGAAATTTCCGGCACCAAAGAATAGAAGGCAATTACAGTCATTCCTGGGACTCTGTAATTATTACCGCAAGTTCCAGGAAAGGTATTCTGAATTGACCGCCAGATTTCAACCGCAACTGTCATCAAAAAATAAATGGATCTGGGGTAAAGAGCAGAACGAGACCTTACAACTAATTAAGGACAAGTTTTTGGAACCCATAAGACTTCGCCACCCAAATTTTAAAAAACCTTTCTTCCTAAATTGCGATGCCAGTGACATTAGCCTCGGAACGACGCTATATCAAGAAGATGAGGAGGGCGAACATCTAGTGATTAGCTTCGCAAGTAGAGCTTTAAACCAGTGCGAAAAGAACTACCACGTCACTGAGAAGGAACTGTTAAGTGTCGTATTCGCGTGTGGCAAATTCCGCACCTACATCCTGGGTAACCCCGTTACCGTCCGGACAGACCATAAATCCATATCGTTCCTGAGGAGGTGCAAATTGAGTCACGGAAGGCTGACCAGATGGATACTTGTACTTCAAGAATATAACCTTAAGTGGGAGTATATCCCAGGAAAGAAGAATGTCGTTGCAGATGTCTTATCACGTATTGACGTGGAAAAGCAAACATTCGAGGGGGAGAAAGAAAGTGTACTCAAAATATACCACATTCTTAGCACCAGAGCCGATCTAGCCACATTACTAACAAACCTGAGCACCCGCCAACAACCAGACCCGAAGTTAAGAAATATTAAGACTCGATTAGAAGCAGGAGACGAAACTATCGCCAAATATTATCAGCTAAATAAAGATATATTGTTCGTTAAACCATCTTTAAGGAAGGAGACATGGAAGGTAATCATTCCAACCCATATCGAAAAGGAGATAATAATTAATTATCATATACGATATGGGCATATGGGCGCCTTAAAGGTGATAAAGGCTCTGGAGGAGAGCTGCCACATGAAAAACGTCAACCGGAAGGTACGGATGTATATCAGAGGTTGCCACATTTGCCAACTAGTTAAATCCAATAATGAGAAAAAGGAAGGCCAAATGATTCCTATAACATCACAGGCAAAGTTGGAAAAGGTATTCTTGGACATCTGCGGACCATTTCCCCGCAGTGGCGGTCGTCACAGATATAAGTACATGATCATCGTGATGGACCATTTCACTAAGTTCATTAAGCTATACCCAGCTAATTGGGCAACTACAAATAAAATTCTGGGAATATTAACCGACCAGTACTTCCCAAACGTCGGAAAACCAGTTTCTATCATTACAGATCATGGAACCCAGTTTAAGGGGAAAAAATGGTGGGATATCCTACTATCTATGTGTGTTCGTACTTACAAAACCTCGGCCTACTACCACCCGAGCAGTAACCCGGCAGAGCGGGTGTTACGAGAAGTGGGGAGGATATTACGCACCTATTGTCACAATCAACAAAGGAGGTGGCAAGACTATCTAGGAGCCACAGAAGAATTCCTCAACTTGGCATACCACCCAGCCATAGGAATTACCCCATACTCAGCCATGTACGAGAAACAACCCCCACGAGAGATCGAAGAAATACTAGAGTTCCCAAGAGATAATGTTTATAATTTCGACAAAATTAAATTTTACAACAAAGTGGCCGAAGACCAGGAGAAACGGCGAAACAAATATCAAAGGAATAGTGGTAAAATAATACCCTATACAAATGGGGAAAAATATTATTAAAAAATCGGGAATTACCCAGCACACTGGAAGGAATAACAAAGAAGTTGTTACTACTATACACTGGACCCTATATAGTCTCCATGGACAAAAACAATAATACTTATGAAATAAAAGAGATGGATTCTGGTAGAATCAAGGGTGTATATAACCAGGCTTCCATGAAGAAATATTATGAGGAGTAGAAATTTAAAAATAAAAACCCCCGAAATTCTAAAATATTAGTAAGAACAACTTACCACTAATTTTGAAAAGAAAACTATTATGGAAACAAAAGGAATGAATTTTGAATAAACCCCAAAATTCTAAAAGAATTGTAAGACCAAGAAAATTTTGAATTTAAAAACCCCTAAATTCAAAAAATGAAGTAAGATCACCTTACTACAATATTTATGAAACCATTATAAAAACAAAAGAGAGAATTTTGAATTTAAAAACAACTAAATTCAAAAAACAAAGTAAGAACAACTTACTACCAATGATTTATGAAAGTGCTTTTGAAATATAATTAAAGAGAATTTTGAATATAAAAACCACAAAATTCAAAAAATGAAGTAAGTTCACCTTACAAACAAGTATTTAAGAAAATTATTTTGAGATATAAAATAACAGAATATAAAAACCACAAAATTCAAAAAATGAAGTAAGTTCACCTTACAAACAAGTATTTAAGAAAATTATTTTGAGATATAAAATAACAGAATATAAAAACAACAGAATTCAAAAGATATAGTAAGCACATCTTACAAACCAGTATTTATAATAACTATTTTTTTGAAGTAAAGGAGAGAATTATTAAACTATTTATTGATTAAACTATCTATGATAAGTAAAAGAAGAGAATTTTGAAATAAAATTGTCAAAATAAAAAGGAGAATTTAGAATAAACCAAATAAATTCTAAAAAATATATAGTAATATCAAATTACAACCAATTATTTATAAAAACATTCTATGGAATTAAAGAAAAGGAAGTAAGAACCACAGATACAATTAAATGAATAAACTTGTATGGAAATAAAAATAATAAAACTTTGAAGTAATACAAGGAGAAACAATGACCACATTAATATGATAATTAAAGAATTCATTTGAATAAAAAATCAGAGCGAAGTAATTTGCGAAAAAGAACAAAACATATAAATGTAATTAAATAAATCACTAATATGATCATAAAATAAATGTTGAGTGTAATAAAGACAATTAGAAGAAAGTGCTAGAACATGGAACTAGTGGAATTAATGAGAACTGAGAAACAAACAAAAAATATCATAAAATATATGCTACCAATGACCAGAAACAGATTGCAATAACAACCAAAAAAGAATAGAGAAGTAATACCAAAAACAGTATATTTGATAAATAATGATAATTATATGAATAAAAGAGCTTCCCACCATAATAAGAAATGAAATAACAGTAAAGCTAACAAGTCAGAAGAATAATTAAGATAGGAATATTAACAGATCTGAGCAAAATACGAAGTGTAGTATCCAAAGATATTTTTTAAGTAGTCATAAAATGCACTATTCTTAAATAATTTTTATTAATAACTGTCTGTAGATATGTCCAGCAGTATTAATATGGTTTTTCAGCAGAGATGATTTGCCTCTGTACTCAAATAGAAGTGATGTATGGCCAACAGAGTATGTAGCCTACAGTGCCTCTCTGAACTGTCCCAGCTCACGTGTTAGGGAATGATAGGGAATAAATATCCCAGGGATAAAAAACCAAGTTAAGAAAATGAAAATAAAATAATAAATATGAAACTCAGATGACTATTACTATCAAAGAAGATCAATTAAGAATAAAATATATGTAAGCTCGAATATGTAGAAGAAAATTAGAAATGGAAGGAGGTCAAGAATAAAATAAAAAGATAATAATTATCATAAGCAATTATTTCAGACAAACAAAGTATAGTCTGAACTAATCACTTCTGGAGGAGGACAATCTGTAGCATGACAGATAATCCACTAAATCATAATTCCAATCTGATCATAATTTAATATAAATTACATTAAATAAAAAGAAAATTCAAATGAAAATAATTAAATATTGAAGTAACATACCACCATAAAAGGAAAAAATAAAAGTTAATCATCATAATGCAACAAAAATGTATCAAGAGAAACAAATCCTACAAAAACTAAAATAAAATCAGGATAATACCCAGGTAGGATAAGAGCAGATAAAGAAGATACCCCGAACAAACCAACGAACCATAAAACCAGATTACCTTGGAGAACCCAAGATGGAAGAATTGTGAAGAGAAGAAAATGTAGAATGGGAAGAACTACAAGATATACCCAAGGAAAACCTATTACAGGAATAACAAACCCCGAAAAAGATGAAATGTCACCCAAGAAAGTATAACACCCCAAAACTCATATAAAAATGTAAAATAGTAATAAACAAAAGTGTTTAGGGTTGTAAGTAGAAGTGCACCCACTAAAGTTATTGAGTAATGAAATAAACAAATCTTCATTATCACTTATAATTAAGATTTTGGTCTTGGAGTATTGTAAAACTCAAGTGTACATAAGACCCAAAGTTATAAGTGAACCAGTGCAAGTTATTTCAAGATAGTAAATAAACTTCAAGTAAAGTGTAACTGATACTTCAACAAGTACAATTAAACAACTTTAATATTTGCTATAAATACAAATATAAAATGTTAGGAAGTATTCTTATGAAAACATTACTAATGTTTCAAAGAAGATGCCACTTTTTATCAAAAAACCTTCTTTAAAATGTGACTGATAAAGAGAGCAGGTGGGGAATAAATATAGTGACAAGGGGATTAAAATGTAATAATAAAATATAAACAGAAAGGACTGTAAACAAATTAAATTTAAGTAAAATAAAATTAAATGGCTGATTATGTTTGTGTTAAGGCCTATAAACACCATATTTCAAGGTGGTGTATAAAATAAGGATTTATTAATATTATATTTATGTTTATTATGTCTTACAGTGTTAGTACAGACTAAAAGGTATCAGTATGAATACCATACTATTTTATAAAATGTTTGTTATGTGTTATTAGTAATAGTTGAAACTAAAATGTCTACCATTGAAGACCAATAATTAATTTTAAATATTGTGTTTGTATTATGAGCATGAATACAATGCTACATGTTCAAATAGTTATTTAAGGAGATTGTATTTATGTTATATTAACTTCAGAAAGTCAGAAGGGGTATAGACATAGTATTATTCAAAAAAACAGTATATGTAAAACCATAAAATCTAGGCCAAATAGGAAATTCCAATAACATTATAATTGAGTAATTAAGTTCAATAAAACAAGTAAACTGATGAGATTTATATAAGGTGAATCAATCACCAAATACTATAACTAAAACTGTACTTTAAAAGGATAATATAAAAAGATATATAAAATTATTCAAAAAATTTGCAAATGTAATACCTAACCATTTCAGAGGGGGAATCAGAAATTCATTAATTATATTTAACATTATGATCAATTGATAAATTTGCAAGAGATTAATGAAAGATAAACATTTATGTAAATCTGAGATTTAATATCATAATAATTATAACACATAAGATGGCTAAATTTTGGACAAGGACAGGAAACAGAATATTGAGCCTACTTTTCCAAAATGACAGAAATATAGCAATTTTGATAAAAAACTTTATAAAGATGGATTATTGTATATCAAATTAAGCAGAAGGAGTTAAAGAAACCGATTATGTATTTGCTATTACATGAAATTAATTAATAACCAAAATATATTCTATGATATAATGTACTTTAATTGAATGCATCGGAAGTGAATAAAACTTAAACAATACTTTTCTAATATTAAATAGGCTAAGAGATTTCAGAAACGAAAGAAGTAAAACAGTTCTTAATTAACATTCAGAGTGTACGGGTGAATTAAGCTCGTGCTAATAACAGTATACCGGAACGATTAATGGCGGATAACAGTTAAAACATAGCCTACTATAAATTTTGAGATTTTGGACAGAACACTTTTAAACGATAAATGCAGTGAAAAATAACAACTACACACATAGAAACCACCAAATACATTACACAAACTAGCGAACTAACAATCTGAACCACTAACATGAATAATTTCCAGACAACTGAAACGAACTTTTCAACACCATATCTTAAATATAAAACGCACATTTTCTCGAGTGAACAACAGAACAGTGAACGAGTGATAATCCAACAACACCAGAAACGTTATTCAATATTGCGGATACGAGGAAACAGCTGTGAAGGCATCATTATTTTAAGAAAATCCAGCAACAACATTCTCGTTTTACTTAGTCAACGAGGCGAGCGGCCATGATGGTTCCCAGCATGCAAAGCGCCTACAAGGAATAAGATTCGTTGCCACAGCCAATTGGTCGAGCAATATAACCTAATCGATTTTTGATCGAGCTGTTTTAAATAATTGTTAATAAACATAGTAATTCAACATTTTTTGGTATTAAATTTATTTCTAAACTATAAATACAGTTTACTGAACAACATCAGCTGAAGGAAAGGCAGCCATTACTACAGTGAAAGTAATATATTGGAGAAAGAAGAATAATCGCAAATCGATTAGAGAACGAGACAATCCAATTAATGCTGAATTTACTTACAGTAAACCACAAGTGATATTATATATAAAAATAACTCAAAGGAGTGTAAAATTTCAACATGATCACATTACAAGAATTATTTATTAAATATTGAACATAAAAAACCAAACATAAAATTTTTTTTGAAAATTTTTAAAATTAAATTAAATTTTTTATTTTATTTTTTGTACACGAACAGAAAATAAATATTTGTAACCACGGCTTGTTACAATATATAAATAGATGTATTATGTTCGAATTTTAAGTTTGTTACCAATGTGTTATAAACAGGGGCTATATATGTATAATTATGTGATTTTGGACATTACGGAGTATTACGGGGTTTTGGAATTGTGATACATGTAATTTCACACAATAAATGCTGTTATTGTTGGTTACCAGAGAGTTTAATTGCAAGTCCCGTCTCCAGCTCATTTTTTTTTTTTTTTTTTTTTTTTTGCTTCTCTAGGCCTTCTGCCTAGTTTTAAATATCTAGTGGCCCCTCTTTAAAAAAAAAAAAAAGAAAAAAATTATAAAGTATAAAAAAAAATAAAGAGGGGTAACATTTGGTAGCAGAGCGTGGTTGTATCTAGGGTTCTACCCTTGGGTCTTTGGGTGTGACGGGGCTTGCAAACTCAGAAAACTATTTGGGGCAAAATGTAACTTCAAAAAAAAGAGATTAACACATACGTCAATCTTATCTCATGTTTAATGTTTTATATGTGTATGTGAATGTATAATTGTTAGCTTGTTTGACTTGTGAGTCTGATCGCACCACGAGGCAGGCATTAGTAGTTAGAAAATTTTGAGATGTTGAACTGCCGGAGGTCTTAAGCGTTGCATGGGGGATAGAAGGTATTAGTAATTCGAGGTCGAATTATAGCGCATGGGATCAGCGGGATGCGGTATGGCCCAATCGGACGTCGGTACCGTCACCGACTTAATTCATGTATTGAGAATTTTCGGAATTTAATGCCGATTGATGGTTGTTAGCTACGTGTTGGTGAGACGTATGTCGTGATTGGTGTTAGGTGTTGTGTATTTTATGTACATGTTAGTTGTTGCTTGTTCTCTTCGGTGATGTCAACGAGGTTGGTTCAGGAGTGGGTCAGGTCTCCGCAGCGCTAGGGAACCCGGTGGTGTGTTTGAAGGAAGGATCAGTACTCAAAGTTTTCTGATTTGATTTCTTGTTAATTATTGTTGCGTGTTGTGTGGGTGTAATACTATTCGAGCGGTTTAGGGATGAGCGGAATTAATCCAGACTTGTTTCTCAAGCACGAGCTCGAGTTCGAGATTAAGTCCCGGGGTGGGAGGCCCCAGGGGGATGTCGCTTCCTTGAGGAAGCAGCTAAGGGACGCCCTCTCCGCCGGAGGAGCGACGTCCATTGTTAAAGTTACTGATGTGACGGCAGAAATGGAACTATGCCAGAAGAAGTGGGGGAGTTGCGGGAGGTGATGGAGGATCTGGAGTCAGCCCCATCCACCCTGAAGGCGAGGCAGAGAGTGCGCCAGCGGGTGGAACACCTACAACACCGACTCGAGAACTTGTCCGCCCAGACGACGATCGCCGAAGTCAGCGCTATACTGAAGTTGCTTACGGACCAGGTGGTGAAGGCATTGCAGAATTTTGAGCCGGGGCAATCTCACACTCCCGTGGACTCTCCTCAGCCTCCTAAGTTGAACATGGAGCAGACTCCGAGTCCGCCGGCTCAGTTGCCTGCTTTCTCGGGGGGGTCAGGCGTTGCTTATAATAAATTACCGAATCCCTTTCCACGATTATCCAGCAGCTACCGGTCGTAGATGGCCTGGATGTGGACAAGCTGATGTTGTTTTTTAAAATCTTGTTCCAGCTGTCTGACTTCCCGGGCATGTCAGACTGCACTCTCCTTGAGCTCGTGTATCCCTACTGTCATGGGTCCATGGCTGAGCGGGTCGCACAGACTATACGATGTGGCGGCAGTGTGACGTCTTTCCATCGGGGGGGTGTTGGACGCATGCGTGCCTGGTAGATTCCGGGAATAACTGCGATATCGACATTGTTATCGAGTACAAGCAAACGGGGAGAGTTTCGCTGAGTTTGTGCTCAGCATCCGTGAGTCTGTAAGAATCTTAGGGTTGGGACTGCCTGAGAAGGAGGTCGTACAAATGATTTTCGAAGGGGTCACTCCCCAGGAGAGGTCACGTTTACTTTTTGCCAAGCGGCCGCGCAGTTTTGAAGATCTGAACAAGCTGTGTTATAATATTAATTATAACAATATAATTATATGTGTATATTATTAATTAATATATCTTTCGGTTGTGACCGGTGAAACCCTCAGAACATAGATTATTAAGCCAACAAAATTATAATTATGTTCCTGAATTTATAATTGTATTATTCTATAGACTCAACTTAGTTTCAGTGGTTGTGTAATATTAGCAATATGTATGGAGTATTAACTGAATGTAAGGGGTATTTGTGTCAACCCTAGTCACTCGATGGTAGAAAATTTCATTCAAATTTAGTATTAAACACCAGTTAGTTCAGCAATCTCCCGTCCCACCAGCTGCAAACTTTAAGCGCTGTTACTAGAAATAAGCGTACTTATAGGTTAGTTATTCGGGGTGTTTGTATCAATCTGTTTATAAATTATTCCACCCACTACATATAGTATTTACTCTGAAATAACTTAAACGTTATCTCATACAATAAATGTACTTTATTTATTTTCTCTATTAATTAACAGGTTACGTTGTCTCAAAAAAAAACAATAATACGATTCAATCGATCATCCAGACATATATCGATTATTAATTACTCAAATTCTAAAAACATATACACTTGAAAATAATAACAAATAATTCTTATCCCAGGGTTCGTATAGTTCTTGGAACCATTAGTAAGGCCAGGTAAAACGCATAATTAAGGTTGTTCAATTTACAAAAATAAAATTATTTACTTAAAATACAGTGAAATGAAAATAAGTTGTTTTTTTTACCAAACCGACGAAAATTTCGTCTGGCGGTGAACGTTTGTCAACAGTGGCCAAAATGCGGCTTATCTCGTCTTCATCCAGTGAAACTGCTCTGATTTTCAATAAAACTGATGGTGGTGTGTACTGGTAAACCCTCAGGAAATCTTCTGGCTTCTATTCTTCTTTTACGATCTTCACAATTCTTGGTCCCAGTGAACTGGAATTAGGATCTCAGCTTCTGCTGCCAATGAAGGTTATTTCGTCAAACCGAGTCTTCTGTATTTCCAATAATTCCGTTAATTCAGGCTTTAATTCTTTACTGGTCTTCGATTTATAGCATGAATTGGTTTAATACCAAATTCAGCGGAATTATTTAGTGAATGAGGTGAGAGGCTTTCAATTCTTTTTTACCGTATTCATTGACAATTTAGAGGGTTATTTAATTTGTATTATTCATTAGCATTAAAGTATAATTGTTTTACAAAAAAGGGTTTTTCAATTTGGATACATATTTCCTTTAGATTTATTCATATTTTTTAAATATATCGGTCCATCTCAACCTAATAGCTTGTAACAATCAGAACGAATTAATTCAAAATCAACAACTTCTGCAATTCAGTTGCCTTAACAACCACGTTTTCTATATATCCTTGAGCCGGCATTATAGAATATTACTACTTCTTTCCAATAAAATACTCCATGCTTGGATTAATATTGAATCACATAAAATTCTCCCCTAACCTTCCTTACTAAACAGTAAATGTTTTACCAGAGTTTCATTGGACTGGGTTTCCTAAAAAGGTATTAATTTCCTTTCACTAATATGGAATTTAGGCCTATAGATTCACTTACAACCATTATAACATTATTTGGTTTTTTAACTTAATTTTCTTTTTACCTGACCTACTGTACAATTAATTATTGGTTACATGGTTAATTACATGAATTTTAATTTACTGGTGGTTATTTTTTTTATATTAATTAACTGGTTCTGGAACCCTTTATTAATTTATGATATAACTGTCAGAACTACTTGTTAGATTTGAAACACTGGTCACACTCCTGATCCAGTTTATAAACATTAATTAAAACAACAGTATTTTTCAACTTTATACAATACTGAGAACTTAGTACAGTGCCTAACATTGGTAACTATACTGGGTTGTATAAAGACAAATCTAATATAAATATAAACATAATTATTGATGAAGTATTATTATCAAACAACATCATTTCATTTTTAGCATATTCAACATATAACATAAATACTCTGTAGACCTTAACATGTCACAGTACAAAACAAACATTTCATTACTTTCAATCATTCATTGGTCTGGCTCTTTTACATTTAACATTAGTCATTGCCTCCTTTTGACTTGAGGTACTTCTCAAGCACATGATCTATTGAACAACCTTAAGTCAGGGTATGGTCCTTGACCATATTTCATTCAATTTTTATGTAACGTTGGGGGACCTCAACTATGTTACGTTACAAGGCAAATGATGAGTCCCGAGGGCCCGTAAGGGCTAGTCAGTGCGAGTTTCGAGGGGAGAAGCAACGCGCAGTTCAGTCCCAACCCCTACCGGAGAAAGAACCGCTGGCGATCGGGGCGGACTTTTGAAAGGTGTAGTTTGTTTTCGCTGTAGAAGACAGGGGCATGTTGCCCGTAATTGTCCAGAGGGTGGTGTGCGTCCGACACTTCCCCCGAGGGTCCGGTCTTCAAAAAACTAAATAGCCAGGGGAAGACAGGTCGGAGGTTGTCTTCCCCTCACACTAAGTCTTTTCTGTGTCCTACTACCTCCAGGCCAAGGATAGGTCCTGACTCTTCTAACATCAAGGTCCTCGCTACTGTCCCACAACAGGCTTCTATATGCCCCTTCCTGTCGCTCGAGGTAAAAAGGGGTCAGCTCAGAGCGTTAGTTGACTCCGGTTCAGCCCGATCTATTATCTCATCTCAAGTGTGTGCGGACCTTGAGAAGCAGGGCTTAATAAAGAGGTCAGATCGGTCGTCCGTAGTATGCTGGACTGCGTCACGGGAAATCCTGCCCATCTCCCGGGTGATTTCCTTTAAGTTCAAAATCGACGGTTTTTCTTGGGTGTGGCCTTTTCTAGTTTCTCCGGCACTGGGAGTTGATTGTATCGTTGGTGCAGACTTCATCGCTAAAAGTGGTCTCATGTTGGACATCCATGGGCACCAATGTTATTTCAAGTTTAATCGGGGAGTTGTTATTCCGTTCCTTGGATACCAGGGAGCCAAGGGAGGTATCCAAGAGGTGGCTTGTCCCGATTCTGCACGAGACCATCTCACTCCGTCCCAGCAGAAGGCCTTAGAGCAACTGTGTGAGGAATTTCCCTCGGTGTTAACTCCTACCTTGGGACTCACACATTTGTTGGAGTACAAAATTCGTCTTACTGACTCCAAAATAGTGAGGTCACACCCTTATAAATTCGCCCCTCCGAAAATGGCCGTTCTACGGGAGAAGGTTCAAGAGCTGTTAGAGCAAGGGGTCACTGAACCTTCCAATTCTAGTTATGCAAGTCCAGCATTTCTGGTACCCAAGCCTGGGGGTAAGCACCGCATGGTGATAGATTACAGAAAATTAAATGCAAACATTGAAGTGGATTCGGTTCCCCTTCCGGATCTCCACTCGGCTTTTGACTGGTTTAGTGAGGCCAAGTACTTCACTGTGATTGACCTCAATGCTGCATATCACCAGATCCCTTTATCCAAGGAAAGCAGACCTTACACGGCGTTCTGTGTGCCATGGAATTTATATCATTATACTCGAGTTCCTATGGATCTGGCAGTGGGCGCCCAAACCCTCACGCATCTGCTCGACCGGGTATTTCAGGATGTTAAATTTAAATTCATTTTCAACTACTTGGATGACTTGCTAGTGTACAGCAAGACGTATGAAGAACATCTAGGTCATTTAAGGGAGATGATGTGCAGATTGAGGAGCGCGGGCCTCACGGTTAATCCTGAGAAAGTGCGGTTTGCACAAGAGAGTATTTCATTTTTGGGGCATTTGGTCTCGCACCGGGGTGTCACAGTGGACCCTGAAAGGACACAGGGCATCCGGGACTTTCCACCTCCTAGGGATGCCAAAGGCATCGCTAGGTTTGTCGGCATCGTAAATTTTTACAGGATGTTTATTCCGAATGCAGCAGAGATAGCTGCACCATTGAATGAATTGAGAAAGAAAGGGACCAAATTTGTGTGGGGTGAGAGACAGCAGAAGGCCTTTGAGACCTTCAAGGAAGCTATCATCTCCCCACTGGTGCTAAGGATGCCAGATTTTTCACAACCGTTTATCCTGCAGACGGACGCGAGTTCGGTGGCGCTTGGAACGGTTCTGTCCCTAGTCGTTGATGGTACTACGCAGCCTGTGGCTTTTATTTCCCGAACGTTGACCCAGCAAGAACATAAGTCTTCAGTGTATGAGCTAGAGTGTTTAGCTGTGGTGTACGCTCTAGACAAGTTCAGGCGTTTCTTGGAACATGCTGAGTTCCTGCTCGAGACCGACAATCAGGGTCTCTCTTGGCTTCTTGCTCATCCCCGGCAACTGGATAAAATTGGTAGATGGGTGGTCAAGATCTCATCCTTCAAGTTCAAGGTGCAACACATTAGGGGAACTCAAAATGTGGTTGTAGATGCTTTGTCACGCATGTTTTCCCAGCCCAGTGAAGTCCAATCTGAGCAACCCTGTTCCGTTCTGCTAGACTTTCCGTTACCCTTCACTGATGTGTTACCCCATCAGTTGAACGACGAAGAGCGGGGTCCTATCATCCAGAACATAAAGGAGGGTAACGTACAGACCCCTTACTTCATGTCCAAGGGCGTCCTGTGCTGTACAGAGAGAAAGGGACATGCCCCTAAGATCGTGCTGCCTAGCAAGTTAGTGCCCATGGTCTTCAGCTATTACCATAATTCCCCAGTAGGAGGCCACAAGGGAATTTCGAAGACCATTTCCAGCATTAGGAGACATTTCATCTGGAAGGGCATGGATAGGGACATTGCAACGAGGGTTAAGAGTTGTCATCTATGTGGCTTGAGCAAGCCTGCCCAGAACACCAAGTTAGGGTTGTTGTCATTGGACGTGGCGAGCAGACCGATGGAGAATTTATTCATAGACTACGTGGGACCTCTCCCGCGTAGCAAGTCAGGTAATTCTTACCTGCTTGTTTGTGTGGATGCTTTTTCGAAGTTTGCCTGGCTATTGCCCTTACGGCAGGCAACGGTTCGTTTGACCATAAGCGCGCTCCAGAATCGTATTTTCCAGCATTTCGGTCTTCCGACCATCATTGTCTCTGACAATGGTCCCCAGTTCATTTCGGGTGAGTTCCGGTGGATGTGTTTCGCCAGTGGGATCAAACATGTAACCACTTCTCCTTATTACCCACAGCCGTCCCATGCGGAGAGATTCAATAAGAATCTCAGGTCCGCACTCATTGCTTATCATGTTGAGCAACAGACCACCTGGGACCAGAATCTGAAGTGGTTACAGCTAGCCTTTAATATGGCCCTACATGATAGTCATCAGGCCGTTCCCTTTGAAATTATGTTTGCATTCTCGCCCGCACTCCCGTTGACTCACTTGTGGAACATTGAGGATCTTCTACCACGGGAGCTAGATAATGGAACAGCAGAGAGGTGGAAGGAGGCTCGGAAGAATTTGCTGCGAGCGCACGAGCGGGTCCGTCGACGATATAATCAGGGGCGAATTCCTAACCCCTTTCAGACTGGAGACTGGGTCTACTGTCAAAGCCATCCGATCAGCTCAGCTGTGGACAAGAGAGCCGCTAAGTTATGCTATCACTGGTCGGGGCCATATCGTATTCTGGGGTTCGCGTCGCCGGTGATGGCTCGGTTTTGCGAACCGGGAAGTGATTCCAAGGAAATCACAACACATATTTCGAAGCTGAAGCTCTGTCGGAAAGGGTAGACGGGCTGATGTAGGGGGGGGGGAAAAATTGGTGGTCTCCAGGTATATGGGGGATTGTGTCACTATAAAGGGGTGTGCTCTGGGGGTGTGCAAGAGAATGTTAAGGTAGCGGGTAGATGTTCCCCACAGTCCCAGTGGTGTTCGTCTACTTCAGGGACGCGCCCCTGCCTACGTGAGCCTTGTTTTCCTCCATTCATCCTTGTTTCTGGAGGGAACCATGTCCCCACCTTTAGTCCTAGCTCTTCACCTTCAATGATCCTTGCCTTTTCCTCTTCCCGATCTTCCTAACCCTTCCCACAAAAAAACAAAAGTCAATAAAAATTCAAAAAAAATTAGAAAATTGAGAAAATGTCAAAAAAAAAAGGAGTTAGAGAGAGGATGGTGAGGAACGTGGGGCGCCGGGTCGGTTGTGCACTTGTAGCGGGTCAATTTTTGGGTGTTTTTATTTTTACCGTATGGGGCATTTAT
Organism: Magicicada septendecula; assembly: GCA_034769895.1. NCBI lineage: Eukaryota > Metazoa > Arthropoda > Insecta > Hemiptera > Cicadidae > Magicicada > Magicicada septendecula. The sequence continues at coordinate 697,535,490 of CM068368.1, forward strand.
ATTTTTTATTTCTTTCATTTTGGGCGGGCTTGTAAAAAATTATGAAAATTTGTGCAACGTATTTTTCCGTGTAGCAGAACGATGTTGAGAAACAGTGAAACAAAGCAGTAAGACGCAGGTGTTATTGTGTAACGCGACGAGCGAAGCATTTACCCCCTTCAAACTTCTCAGAAATCTGTACTTGTGTAGCAGCACACAGACGCAACTGTACCACCACAAACTCGAGTGACGCATCCAGCCACAAAACAGGATGTCCTGGGACGAGTAAAATTCAGCAATGCGCTTTTGAGCGGCAGGAAGTGCTGTTTACGTCCGGTTCCTACCATGACGTCAGCCTGTGCCTAATTGAAATCAGTGACCATGTTAACCAAAAAACTACATGCATGGCATGGAGCGAAACTGTGACGACTAACTGTAAGGCATTGATGTCCGTCGTCTCAACTAAAATGCTCAAGGAGTGGGGAGCAGGGAGACGCTGGCAGTCTTTGGCCGACTTTCGACTGCGCAGGCAGTCCGTTAAACGGGGCTCAAAAAATAAAACTTTTCTAAATTAAAATTCAGTGCAGTAAATAAAATGAAGTGCGGCTAAATGATACAACAAAGAAGAACCCATATAACTATTTTCGGACACGACTAAATACAAAATGAAAAAATTAAGTGCTCAAGTTATAAACGCGTGCCGGCAGGGAGAGGTTTTTTAAAAATGTTAAGGGTTTAAATAATATTCTGTGTGAGTGGTGAGTGGCAAAGCTGGGCTGTTTTTGTTTGTGTTTTCTAATTATGTTCCGTATCTGTGTATAAATCAAATTGTGTAAGTAGTAAACATAAGGTAAGCCATAATTGTAGGTGGTTATGAGTAAGATGCAGAAAGCATGATAATAATTTTTTTGTATATTTAAATTTAGATGACTTAATCAAAATTAAAATTTCAATCCTCTTCATAACAATGTGTTGTGCAAATTATTCACACAACCTTAAGAAATTACGCCTGCATCCTAAAATACGTATGACGTAACCTTGAAGCCACGTGATGGTAAGTAGAAGTGTATTAACGTTGATTTTATATTATTATGATGTCATTTAATAATGAACGTCTCAATGGCGCCCGAACAGGGACGAATTTAATAATATAAATTCCATACCTATAAATGGGATGCAATCGTAATTTGGAGGTCGAGTGAAAATACGCAAAAGGTACTTATGTAAAGTTACGCAAAATAAGTAAAGAGTATTTGTTCACATAAGAAACAGAGTAAATATCTAAAAATAATAATAATAATGGAAAATACAGCAGAGAACGGAGTCGATTTGTCCGACTCGACTGTGATAAGTGAAACAGCGGAATTTGATGAATCAGCTGTGATGAGTAGTCTTGACATACATTCAACACCGAATGTAGGTCAAGACGATAAAACTATGAATGTAAGTAACACAAATGAAAAAGATAATACAGAGGATTCAGGGATTCAAGCAACCCCGACCTCAACAAAATACAATAAAGTGGATGATGATATAATGAGTATTATACTTAATCAATTAGAAAAAATGAATAATAAATTATTTGAAAAAATGAATAATAAGTTAGATAGTCGTTTTGACAATAATGACGTAAAATTAGACAGACAAAGTAGGGAATTAAATAATCGTTTTGATGAAATTGAGACCAAATTCAATGTAATGAATAGTCGTTTCGACAATAACGATATAAAATTGAATAAATTCGACGCTAAATTTGATGCACTTAAATTTGATATTGATGAGGTAAAAATGAAATGCGAAAATAGTTGTAACGAATTGAAACGAGATATTGAGAGAATAGTAGAGTCAGTAGGAGAACAGAGTAAAAGTAAAGATAATAATGATAGTAAGAAATTAACAAGTGATGACAATAATGTCGAAAATGAGAATATAATTAACAGTGTGGTAAATATAATTAACAATGATATTGAAAATGGTAATGTGATTGAAAGGGTGGTATCAGAAAGTGATACGTTGAAAATAGATAGTGAAACAGTAAGTGAGAGCGAGAAAATGATGAGTTGTAATGAAGTAATAATTAGTGTTGTTGAATTAGAAAAAGAATGGAGAGAGAGAGTAGATGAATGTGTAGAGCAGAGGGTAAAATTTCCCCTTATTTGTGATGAACCAGAGTGTTCAAAAGTGTTATTTTTGGGCAAGAGACCCTTATTAGTGAAAGATTTGAGTTGTTTAATTTTGCTGAATAATTTTGTACCCTCTGCGGGGAATGATAAAAGTGTGATATGGTGTTATGATGAGGAAAGATGTTTTGAGAGAGAGTTGTGCATGGATAAAGAAATAGAATTATATAAACTAATGAGAGATTATAATGAGTTGAAAGAGATGTTAGTTGATATGAAACACTTACCTGTTAAAGTAGAGAGTGAAGATTATTTTGATAATACATGTTTAAATAATAATAATTTACTTTATGAAGAAAAAATAACTGACTTGATAACGAATATTACTAATGGAGACTGGACAGAAACAAATAATGTTGACTTGCTTTATGAGTATTTGAGTATGATGGATGAGTTTAGTTTGTATGGTTACAACACACAAAACAGTCATTTGTGTGGTAATAAAACTGAACGATGTTATGTGAAACCCCGTCTAATTTTTGACGATGGAGGTTGAGCCTGAAATTCATAAATGAACAATTTCAAATATGTTAATATATGGTAATGACTTAGCTGATTTTAGATATTGAAGTGTGATATAACTGAATAATTATTGATGAAGGATTGTAAATACGTGTTTAGTAAATTTATTTGTGTGTTGTAAAACGTTAGATAAATAATGTATGTATGTAGCAAAACTTGTTGTGATATTAATAATAATATTAATATCTTGCAGCTTAAATAAATAACAAAAATAATTTGGAGGAAGATAATGAATGAGTTGTAACTATTATACTTAATGAAAGTAATTAAAAATGTTGTTTTCAATAATTGAATTAATTAAAACAATACATTGAATCCTGTAATTAAATATAACTAAACCACTATAATAAACCTATAGTTAAATAATTATAAATAACTATGAATAATATAAAACAGTAAGGGGTAGCGGATAGGTGTTCCCCACTTGTCCCAGTGGGGTTCGTCTATTTCAGGGACGCGCCCCTGCCCACGCGAGCCTTGGTTTTCTCCATGTACCTTTATTTTCGGAGGAAGCTTTGTCCCTACCTTTAGTCCTAGTTCTTGACCCTGTAATAATCCTTATCCCTTTTATCGTCCCGATTTCCCTAACCCTCCCCTTAGATTAAACACATAAACAATAGTTACACAAATTGGCACACTTTTTGGAACCATTTGATTGCCTTAATTCTAAATACTACATTAGGGTAATCCTCAAAATTAAATAAACTGGCGTTTATATAAATAGAGAGAAGGTGGCGTTTTGAGTTAAATGATAGGTTGGGGTTTAGAGTGTCTTGATTAGTAGAGATTTGATAGAGATGGGTGTCATGGTAATTGAAGTTGATTAATATTAGAGTCAGAGGGAGAAGGTTTATATATGTATACAGATCTAATACAGTCAATGAGAATAAATAATTTACATCACCCACAGTAATGTAGAATAAGATTGTTACTTAAATAGAGAGTGATTTATAATAAAGATATAAAATTTTCATTTTTTTAAACCAGTGACAGAATCTTGATAGAATTGAAAATAATGTAAAGTCAAGAATTGTTTATTTTAAATAATTTAAATGCCAATTTGATTATTATTTGTAATAATATTTTGTTCATTTTAAATATTTTATGTTATTATGTTTTGTATTTCAAGATAGGATTTTACAGATGTCAAATGTATTTCAGATAGAAATCATACATAACATATGTAGGTCAAGGGGTTTTGGACTTGACCTAGTTTCGATCAGCTGATGAGGTCAGACACCTACTAAGCTTGTATAGTAGGGAATTAATTTTATTTGTTTATTTAATCACTTTAAACCAGTTTTGAATAATTTCTTAATATAAATGAAACCTTTGAACAAATTTAAATTTGTTTTTGAATTTTAAAATTAAAAAAAAAAAAAAAAAAAAAAAAAAAATTTATTTTTCGCCTGCCAGCGAATGCATATTTTAGGTAGGGATTGTTTTATTATGTGTGTATTTACCACGTTTTGTTGTTTTGTTAATTGTTTAGTTTACTGATTTCTTGTATTGAACTGTATTGTTAGACTAAGACATGTCAGGTTAAGGATTTGTTCGAGTAGAGAAAACGCTTAATTTAAGTCATTTTAAAAGAAACAAAAAAAAAATAATAATGAAGAGAATTTTTTGATAAAATATTTTGAATTTTTTAAATTTTTTATAAATCTTAAAAGAGAATTTTTCAGTTTTACTATGTGTAAGTCAACATGTAATGTGAGTGTGTGTGAGCCCAGTATTTGCCAAAGGCAGCCCAGCTTGCAAAAAAGGGGAAACATATCGGCGGAGGAGCTGGAATAATTTTAGCCAGGGATTGAGGATTTTTGGGGGGTAGCATGTGAGAAGGCGAGGTGCGCTGTGGTGCGAGTCTGTTCGATTTCTCGGTGTTGGGATCTCTTACGGAGAAGTCCAGGGATCTCGTTCAGATGAATCCATAGTCGCTGAGCCAGGGGGGTCGTGTACCCATAAGTAGTAAGAACCAGGGGGTTGTTGGCACCAGTTCCTCACCGGTCCTCTTCGGGGTTTATCGATGAGATTTCTTCTGTTATGAACAGCAGAATTCTCATCGAGGGGGTATTGTAGCGGGTCAATTTTTGGGTGTTTTTATTTTTACCGTATGGGGCATTTATATTTTTTATTTCTTTCATTTTGGGCGGGCTTGTAAAAAATTATGAAAATTTGTGCAACGTATTTTTCCGTGTAGCAGAACGATGTTGAGAAACAGTGAAACAAAGCAGTAAGACGCAGGTGTTATTGTGTAACGCGACGAGCGAAGCATTTACCCCCTTCAAACTTCTCAGAAATCTGTACTTGTGTAGCAGCACACAGACGCAACTGTACCACCACAAACTCGAGTGACGCATCCAGCCACAAAACAGGATGTCCTGGGACGAGTAAAATTCAGCAATGCGCTTTTGAGCGGCAGGAAGTGCTGTTTACGTCCGGTTCCTACCATGACGTCAGCCTGTGCCTAATTGAAATCAGTGACCATGTTAACCAAAAAACTACATGCATGGCATGGACCGAAACTGTGACGACTAACTGTAAGGCATTGATGTCCGTCGTCTCAACTAAAATGCTCAAGGAGTGGGGAGCAGGGAGACGCTGGCAGTCTTTGGCCGACTTTCGACTGCGCAGGCAGTCCGTTAAACGGGGCTCAAAAAATAAAACTTTTCTAAATTAAAATTCAGTGCAGTAAATAAAATGAAGTGCGGCTAATCTGATACAACAAAGAAGAACCCATATAACTATTTTCGGACACGACTAAATACAAAATGAAAAAATTAAGTGCTCAAGTTATAAACGCGTGCCGGCAGGGAGAGGTTTTTTAAAAATGTTAAGGGTTTAAATAATATTCTGTGTGAGTGGTGAGTGGCAAAGCTGGGCTGTTTTTGTTTGTGTTTTCTAATTATGTTCCGTATCTGTGTATAAATCAAATTGTGTAAGTAGTAAACATAAGGTAAGCCATAATTGTAGGTGGTTATGAGTAAGATGCAGAAAGCATGATAATAATTTTTTGTATATTTAAATTTAGATGACTTAATCAAAATTAAAATTTCAATCCTCTTCATAACAATGTGTTGTGCAAATTATTCACACAACCTTAAGAAATTACGCCTGCATCCTAAAATACTTATGACGTAACCTTGAAGCCACGTGATGGTAAGTAGAAGTGTATTAACGTTGATTTTATATTATTATGTCATTTAATAATGAACGTCTCAATGGCGCCCGAACAGGGACGAATTTAATAATATAAATTCCATACCTATAAATGGGATGCAATCGTAATTTGGAGGTCGAGTGAAAATACGCAAAAGGTACTTATGTAAAGTTACGCAAAATAAGTAAAGAGTATTTGTTCACATAAGAAACAGAGTAAATATCTAAAAATAATAATAATAATGGAAAATACAGCAGAGAACGGAGTCGATTTGTCCGACTCGACTGTGATAAGTGAAACAGCGGAATTTGATGAATCAGCTGTGATGAGTAGTCTTGACATACATTCAACACCGAATGTAGGTCAAGACGATAAAACTATGAATGTAAGTAACAAAAATGAAAAAGATAATACAGAGGATTCAGGGATTCAAGCAACCCCGACCTCAACAAAATACAATAAAGTGGATGATGATATAATGAGTATTATACTTAATCAATTAGAAAAAATGAATAATAAATTATTTGAAAAAATGAATAATAAGTTAGATAGTCGTTTTGACAATAATGACGTAAAATTAGACAGACAAAGTAGGGAATTAAATAATCGTTTTGATGAAATTGAGACCAAATTCAATGTAATGAATAGTCGTTTCGACAATAACGATATAAAATTGAATAAATTCGACGCTAAATTTGATGCACTTAAATTTGATATTGATGAGGTAAAAATGAAATGCGAAAATAGTTGTAACGAATTGAAACGAGATATTGAGAGAATAGTAGAGTCAGTAGGAGAACAGAGTAAAAGTAAAGATAATAATGATAGTAAGAAATTAACAAGTGATGACAATAATGTCGAAAATGAGAATATAATTAACAGTGTGGTAAATATAATTAACAATAATATTGAAAATGGTAATGTGATTGAAAGGGTGGTATCAGAAAGTGATACGTTGAAAATAGATAGTGAAACAGTAAGTGAGAGCGAGAAAATGATGAGTTGTAATGAAGTAATAATTAGTGTTGTTGAATTAGAAAAAGAATGGAGAGAGAGAGTAGATGAATGTGTAGAGCAGAGGGTAAAATTTCCCCTTATTTGTGATGAACCAGAGTGTTCAAAAGTGTTATTTTTGGGCAAGAGACCCTTATTAGTGAAAGATTTGAGTTGTTTAATTTTGCTGAATAATTTTGTACCCTCTGCGGGGAATGATAAAAGTGTGATATGGTGTTATGATGAGGAAAGATGTTTTGAGAGAGAGTTGTGCATGGATAAAGAAATAGAATTATATAAACTAATGAGAGATTATAATGAGTTGAAAGAGATGTTAGTTGATATGAAACACTTACCTGTTAAAGTAGAGAGTGAAGATTATTTTGATAATACATGTTTAAATAATAATAATTTACTTTATGAAGAAAAAATAACTGACTTGATAACGAATATTACTAATGGAGACTGGACAGAAACAAATAATGTTGACTTGTTTTATGAGTATTTGAGTATGATGGATGAGTTTAGTTTGTATGGTTACAACACACAAAACAGTCATTTGTGTGGTAATAAAACTGAACGATGTTATGTGAAACCCCGTCTAATTTTTGACGATGGAGGTTGAGCCTGAAATTCATAAATGAACAATTTCAAATATGTTAATATATGGTAATGACTTAGCTGATTTTAGATATTGAAGTGTGATATAACTGAATAATTATTGATGAAGGATTGTAAATACGTGTTTAGTAAATTTATTTGTGTGTTGTAAAACGTTAGATAAATAATGTATGTATGTAGCAAAACTTGTTGTGATATTAATAATAATATTAATATCTTGCAGCTTAAATAAATAACAAAAATAATTTGGAGGAAGATAATGAATGAGTTGTAACTATTATACTTAATGAAAGTAATTAAAAATGTTGTTTTCAATAATTGAATTAATTAAAACAATACATTGAATCCTGTAATTAAATATAACTAAACCACTATAATAAACCTATAGTTAAATAATTATAAATAACTATGAATAATATAAAACAGTAAGGGGTAGCGGATAGGTGTTCCCCACTTGTCCCAGTGGGGTTCGTCTATTTCAGGGACGCGCCCCTGCCCACGCGAGCCTTGGTTTTCTCCATGTACCTTTATTTTCGGAGGAAGCTTTGTCCCTACCTTTAGTCCTAGTTCTTGACCCTGTAATAATCCTTATCCCTTTTATCGTCCCGATTTCCCTAACCCTCCCCTTAGATTAAACACATAAACAATAGTTACACAAATTGGCACACTTTTTGGAACCATTTGATTGCCTTAATTCTAAATACTACATTAGGGTAATCCTCAAAATTAAATAAACTGGCGTTTATATAAATAGAGAGAAGGTGGCGTTTTGAGTTAAATGATAGGTTGGGGTTTAGAGTGTCTTGATTAGTAGAGATTTGATAGAGATGGGTGTCATGGTAATTGAAGTTGATTAATATTAGAGTCAGAGGGAGAAGGTTTATATATGTATACAGATCTAATACAGTCAATGAGAATAAATAATTTACATCACCCACAGTAATGTAGAATAAGATTGTTACTTAAATAGAGAGTGATTTATAATAAAGATATAAAATTTTAATTTTTTTAAACCAGTGACAGAATCTTGATAGAATTGAAAATAATGTAAAGTCAAGAATTGTTTATTTTAAATAATTTAAATGCCAATTTGATTATTATTTGTAATAATATTTTGTTCATTTTAAATATTTTATGTTATTATGTTTTGTATTTCAAGATAGGATTTTACAGATGTCAAATGTATTTCAGATAGAAATCATACATAACATATGTAGGTCAAGGGGTTTTGGACTTGACCTAGTTTCGATCAGCTGATGAGGTCAGACACCTACTAAGCTTGTATAGTAGGGAATTAATTTTATTTGTTTATTTAATCACTTTAAACCAGTTTTGAATAATTTCTTAATATAAATGAAACCTTTGAACAAATTTAAATTTGTTTTTGAATTAAAAAAAAAAAAAAAAAAAAAAAAAAAAAAAAAAAATTATTTTTCGCCTGCCAGCGAATGCATATTTTAGGTAGGGATTGTTTTATTATGTGTGTATTTACCACGTTTTGTTGTTTTGTTAATTGTTTAGTTTACTGATTTCTTGTATTGAACTGTATTGTTAGATTAAGACATGTCAGGTTAAGGATTTGTTCAAGGAGAGAAAACGCTTAATTTAAGTCATTTTAAAAGAAACAAAAAAAAAATAATAATGAAGAGAATTTTTTGATAAAATATTTTGAATTTTTTAAATTTTTTATAAATCTTAAAAGAGAATTTTTCAGTTTTACTATGTGTAAGTCAACATGTAATGTGAGTGTGTGTGAGCCCAGTATTTGCCAAAGGCAGCCCAGCTTGCAAAAAAGGGGAAACATATCGGCGGAGGAGCTGGAATAATTTTAGCCAGGGATTGAGGATTTTTGGGGGGTAGCATGTGAGAAGGCGAGGTGCGCTGTGGTGCGAGTCTGTTCGATTTCTCGGTGTTGGGATCTCTTACGGAGAAGTCCAGGGATCTCGTTCAGATGAATCCATAGTCGCTGAGCCAGGGGGGTCGTGTACCCATAAGTAGTAAGAACCAGGGGGTTGTTGGCACCAGTTCCTCACCGGTCCTCTTCGGGGTTTATCGATGAGATTTCTTCTGTTATGAACAGCAGAATTCTCATCGAGGGGGTATTGTAGCGGGTCAATTTTTGGGTGTTTTTATTTTTACCGTATGGGGCATTTATATTTTTTATTTCTTTCATTTTGGGCGGGCTTGTAAAAAATTATGAAAATTTGTGCAACGTATTTTTCCGTGTAGCAGAACGATGTTGAGAAACAGTGAAACAAAGCAGTAAGACGCAGGTGTTATTGTGTAACGCGACGAGCGAAGCATTTACCCCCTTCAAACTTCTCAGAAATCTGTACTTGTGTAGCAGCACACAGACGCAACTGTACCACCACAAACTCGAGTGACGCATCCAGCCACAAAACAGGATGTCCTGGGACGAGTAAAATTCAGCAATGCGCTTTTGAGCGGCAGGAAGTGCTGTTTACGTCCGGTTCCTACCATGACGTCAGCCTGTGCCTAATTGAAATCAGTGACCATGTTAACCAAAAAACTACATGCATGGCATGGAGCGAAACTGTGACGACTAACTGTAAGGCATTGATGTCCGTCGTCTCAACTAAAATGCTCAAGGAGTGGGGAGCAGGGAGACGCTGGCAGTCTTTGGCCGACTTTCGACTGCGCAGGCAGTCCATTAAACGGGGCTCAAAAAATAAAACTTTTCTAAATTAAAATTCAGTGCAGTAAATAAAATGAAGTGCGGCTAATCTGATACAACAAAGAAGAACCCATATAACTATTTTCGGACACGACTAAATACAAAATGAAAAAATTAAGTGCTCAAGTTATAAACGCGTGCCGGCAGGGAGAGGTTTTTTAAAAATGTTAAGGGTTTAAATAATATTCTGTGTGAGTGGTGAGTGGCAAAGCTGGGCTGTTTTTGTTTGTGTTTTCTAATTATGTTCCGTATCTGTGTATAAATCAAATTGTGTAAGTAGTAAACATAAGGTAAGCCATAATTGTAGGTGGTTATGAGTAAGATGCAGAAAGCATGATAATAATTTTTTTGTATATTTAAATTTAGATGACTTAATCAAAATTAAAATTTCAATCCTCTTCATAACAATGTGTTGTGCAAATTATTCACACAACCTTAAGAAATTACGCCTGCATCCTAAAATACGTATGACGTAACCTTGAAGCCACGTGATGGTAAGTAGAAGTGTATTAACGTTGATTTTATATTATTATGATGTCATTTAATAATGAACGTCTCAATGGCGCCCGAACAGGGACGAATTTAATAATATAAATTCCATACCTATAAATGGGATGCAATCGTAATTTGGAGGTCGAGTGAAAATACGCAAAAGGTACTTATGTAAAGTTACGCAAAATAAGTAAAGAGTATTTGTTCACATAAGAAACAGAGTAAATATCTAAAAATAATAATAATAATGGAAAATACAGCAGAGAACGGAGTCGATTTGTCCGACTCGACTGTGATAAGTGAAACAGCGGAATTTGACGAATCAGCTGTGATGAGTAGTCTTGACATACATTCAACACCGAATGTAGGTCAAGACGATAAAACTATGAATGTAAGTAACACAAATGAAAAAGATAATACAGAGGATTCAGGGATTCAAGCAACCCCGACCTCAACAAAATACAATAAAGTGGATGATGATATAATGAGTATTATACTTAATCAATTAGAAAAAATGAATAATAAATTATTTGAAAAAATGAATAATAAGTTAGATAGTCGTTTTGACAATAATGACGTAAAATTAGACAGACAAAGTAGGGAATTAAATAATCGTTTTGATGAAATTGAGACCAAATTCAATGTAATGAATAGTCGTTTCGACAATAACGATATAAAATTGAATAAATTCGACGCTAAATTTGATGCACTTAAATTTGATATTGATGAGGTAAAAATGAAATGCGAAAATAGTTGTAACGAATTGAAACGAGATATTGAGAGAATAGTAGAGTCAGTAGGAGAACAGAGTAAAAGTAAAGATAATAATGATAGTAAGAAATTAACAAGTGATGACAATAATGTCGAAAATGAGAATATAATTAACAGTGTGGTAAATATAATTAACAATGATATTGAAAATGGTAATGTGATTGAAAGGGTGGTATCAGAAAGTGATACGTTGAAAATAGATAGTGAAACAGTAAGTGAGAGCGAGAAAATGATGAGTTGTAATGAAGTAATAATTAGTGTTGTTGAATTAGAAAAAGAATGGAGAGAGAGAGTAGATGAATGTGTAGAGCAGAGGGTAAAATTTCCCCTTATTTGTGATGAACCAGAGTGTTCAAAAGTGTTATTTTTGGGCAAGAGACCCTTATTAGTGAAAGATTTGAGTTGTTTAATTTTGCTGAATAATTTTGTACCCTCTGCGGGGAATGATAAAAGTGTGATATGGTGTTATGATGAGGAAAGATGTTTTGAGAGAGAGTTGTGCATGGATAAAGAAATAGAATTATATAAACTAATGAGAGATTATAATGAGTTGAAAGAGATGTTAGTTGATATGAAACACTTACCTGTTAAAGTAGAGAGTGAAGATTATTTTGATAATACATGTTTAAATAATAATAATTTACTTTATGAAGAAAAAATAACTGACTTGATAACGAATATTACTAATGGAGACTGGACAGAAACAAATAATGTTGACTTGTTTTATGAGTATTTGAGTATGATGGATGAGTTTAGTTTGTATGGTTACAACACACAAAACAGTCATTTGTGTGGTAATAAAACTGAACGATGTTATGTGAAACCCCGTCTAATTTTTGACGATGGAGGTTGAGCCTGAAATTCATAAATGAACAATTTCAAATATGTTAATATATGGTAATGACTTAGCTGATTTTAGATATTGAAGTGTGATATAACTGAATAATTATTGATGAAGGATTGTAAATACGTGTTTAGTAAATTTATTTGTGTGTTGTAAAACGTTAGATAAATAATGTATGTATGTAGCAAAACTTGTTGTGATATTAATAATAATATTAATATCTTGCAGCTTAAATAAATAACAAAAATAATTTGGAGGAAGATAATGAATGAGTTGTAACTATTATACTTAATGAAAGTAATTAAAAATGTTGTTTTCAATAATTGAATTAATTAAAACAATACATTGAATCCTGTAATTAAATATAACTAAACCACTATAATAAACCTATAGTTAAATAATTATAAATAACTATGAATAATATAAAACAGTAAGGGGTAGCGGATAGGTGTTCCCCACTTGTCCCAGTGGGGTTCGTCTATTTCAGGGACGCGCCCCTGCCCACGCGAGCCTTGGTTTTCTCCATGTACCTTTATTTTCGGAGGAAGCTTTGTCCCTACCTTTAGTCCTAGTTCTTGACCCTGTAATAATCCTTATCCCTTTTATCGTCCCGATTTCCCTAACCCTCCCCTTAGATTAAACACATAAACAATAGTTACACAAATTGGCACACTTTTTGGAACCATTTGATTGCCTTAATTCTAAATACTACATTAGGGTAATCCTCAAAATTAAATAAACTGGCGTTTATATAAATAGAGAGAAGGTGGCGTTTTGAGTTAAATGATAGGTTGGGGTTTAGAGTGTCTTGATTAGTAGAGATTTGATAGAGATGGGTGTCATGGTAATTGAAGTTGATTAATATTAGAGTCAGAGGGAGAAGGTTTATATATGTATACAGATCTAATACAGTCAATGAGAATAAATAATTTACATCACCCACAGTAATGTAGAATAAGATTGTTACTTAAATAGAGAGTTATTTATAATAAAGATATAAAATTTTAATTTTTTTAAACCAGTGACAGAATCTTGATAGAATTGAAAATAATGTAAAGTCAAGAATTGTTTATTTTAAATAATTTAAATGCCAATTTGATTATTATTTGTAATAATATTTTGTTCATTTTAAATATTTTATGTTATTATGTTTTGTATTTCAAGATAGGATTTTACAGATGTCAAATGTATTTCAGATAGAAATCATACATAACATATGTAGGTCAAGGGGTTTTGGACTTGACCTAGTTTCGATCAGCTGATGAGGTCAGACACCTACTAAGCTTGTATAGTAGGGAATTAATTTTATTTGTTTATTTAATCACTTTAAACCAGTTTTGAATAATTTCTTAATATAAATGAAACCTTTGAACAAATTTAAATTTGTTTTTGAATTTTAAAATAAAAAAAAAAAAAAAAAAAAAAAAAAAAAAAATTATTTTTCGCCTGCCAGCGAATGCATATTTTAGGTAGGGATTGTTTTATTATGTGTGTATTTACCACGTTTTGTTGTTTTGTTAATTGTTTAGTTTACTGATTTCTTGTATTGAACTGTATTGTTAGATTAAGACATGTCAGGTTAAGGATTTGTTCAAGGAGAGAAAACGCTTAATTTAAGTCATTTTAAAAGAAACAAAAAAATAATAATAATGAAGAGAATTTTTTGATAAAATATTTTGAATTTTTTAAATTTTTTATAAATCTTAAAAGAGAATTTTTCAGTTTTACTATGTGTAAGTCAACATGTAATGTGAGTGTGTGTGAGCCCAGTATTTGCCAAAGGCAGCCCAGCTTGCAAAAAAGGGGAAACATATCGGCGGAGGAGCTGGAATAATTTTAGCCAGGGATTGAGGATTTTTGGGGGGTAGCATGTGAGAAGGCGAGGTGCGCTGTGGTGCGAGTCTGTTCGATTTCTCGGTGTTGGGATCTCTTACGGAGAAGTCCAGGGATCTCGTTCAGATGAATCCATAGTCGCTGAGCCAGGGGGGTCGTGTACCCATAAGTAGTAAGAACCAGGGGGTTGTTGGCACCAGTTCCTCACCGGTCCTCTTCGGGGTTTATCGATGAGATTTCTTCTGTTATGAACAGCAGAATTCTCATCGAGGGGGTATTGTAGTGGGTCAATTTTTGGGTGTTTTTATTTTTACCGTATGGGGCATTTATATTTTTTATTTCTTTCATTTTGGGCGGGCTTGTAAAAAATTATGAAAATTTGTGCAACGTATTTTTCCGTGTAGCAGAACGATGTTGAGAAACAGTGAAACAAAGCAGTAAGACGCAGGTGTTATTGTGTAACGCGACGAGCGAAGCATTTACCTCCTTCAAACTTCTCAGAAATCTGTACTTGTGTAGCAGCACACAGACGTAACTGTACCACCACAAACTCGAGTGACGCATCCAGCCACAAAACAGGATGTCCTGGGACGAGTAAAATTCAGCAATGCGCTTTTGAGCGGCAGGAAGTGCTGTTTACGTCCGGTTCCTACCATGACGTCAGCCTGTGCCTAATTGAAATCAGTGACCATGTTAACCAAAAAACTACATGCATGGCATGGAGCGAAACTGTGACGACTAACTGTAAGGCATTGATGTCCGTCGTCTCAACTAAAATGCTCAAGGAGTGGGGAGCAGGGAGACGCTGGCAGTCTTTGGCCGACTTTCGACTGCGCAGGCAGTCCGTTAAACGGGGCTCAAAAAATAAAACTTTTCTAAATTAAAATTCAGTGCAGTAAATAAAATGAAGTGCGGCTAATCTGATACAACAAAGAAGAACCCATATAACTATTTTCGGACACGACTAAATACAAAATGAAAAAATTAAGTGCTCAAGTTATAAACGCGTGCCGGCAGGGAGAGGTTTTTTAAAAATGTTAAGGGTTTAAATAATATTCTGTGTGAGTGGTGAGTGGCAAAGCTGGGCTGTTTTTGTTTGTGTTTTCTAATTATGTTCCGTATCTGTGTATAAATCAAATTGTGTAAGTAGTAAACATAAGGTAAGCCATAATTGTAGGTGGTTATGAGTAAGATGCAGAAAGCATGATAATAATTTTTTTGTATATTTAAATTTAGATGACTTAATCAAAATTAAAATTTCAATCCTCTTCATAACAATGTGTTGTGCAAATTATTCACACAACCTTAAGAAATTACGCCTGCATCCTAAAATACGTATGACGTAACCTTGAAGCCACGTGATGGTAAGTAGAAGTGTATTAACGTTGATTTTATATTATTATGATGTCATTTAATAATGAACGTCTCAATGGCGCCCGAACAGGGACGAATTTAATAATATAAATTCCATACCTATAAATGGGATGCAATCGTAATTTGGAGGTCGAGTGAAAATACGCAAAAGGTACTTATGTAAAGTTACGCAAAATAAGTAAAGAGTATTTGTTCACATAAGAAACAGAGTAAATATCTAAAAATAATAATAATAATGGAAAATACAGCAGAGAACGGAGTCGATTTGTCCGACTCGACTGTGATAAGTGAAACAGCGGAATTTGACGAATCAGCTGTGATGAGTAGTCTTGACATACATTCAACACCGAATGTAGGTCAAGACGATAAAACTATGAATGTAAGTAACACAAATGAAAAAGATAATACAGAGGATTCAGGGATTCAAGCAACCCCGACCTCAACAAAATACAATAAAGTGGATGATGATATAATGAGTATTATACTTAATCAATTAGAAAAAATGAATAATAAATTATTTGAAAAAATGAATAATAAGTTAGATAGTCGTTTTGACAATAATGACGTAAAATTAGACAGACAAAGTAGGGAATTAAATAATCGTTTTGATGAAATTGAGACCAAATTCAATGTAATGAATAGTCGTTTCGACAATAACGATATAAAATTGAATAAATTCGACGCTAAATTTGATGCACTTAAATTTGATATTGATGAGGTAAAAATGAAATGCGAAAATAGTTGTAACGAATTGAAACGAGATATTGAGAGAATAGTAGAGTCAGTAGGAGAACAGAGTAAAAGTAAAGATAATAATGATAGTAAGAAATTAACAAGTGATGACAATAATGTCGAAAATGAGAATATAATTAACAGTGTGGTAAATATAATTAACAATGATATTGAAAATGGTAATGTGATTGAAAGGGTGGTATCAGAAAGTGATACGTTGAAAATAGATAGTGAAACAGTAAGTGAGAGCGAGAAAATGATGAGTTGTAATGAAGTAATAATTAGTGTTGTTGAATTAGAAAAAGAATGGAGAGAGAGAGTAGATGAATGTGTAGAGCAGAGGGTAAAATTTCCCCTTATTTGTGATGAACCAGAGTGTTCAAAAGTGTTATTTTTGGGCAAGAGACCCTTATTAGTGAAAGATTTGAGTTGTTTAATTTTGCTGAATAATTTTGTACCCTCTGCGGGGAATGATAAAAGTGTGATATGGTGTTATGATGAGGAAAGATGTTTTGAGAGAGAGTTGTGCATGGATAAAGAAATAGAATTATATAAACTAATGAGAGATTATAATGAGTTGAAAGAGATGTTAGTTGATATGAAACACTTACCTGTTAAAGTAGAGAGTGAAGATTATTTTGATAATACATGTTTAAATAATAATAATTTACTTTATGAAGAAAAAATAACTGACTTGATAACGAATATTACTAATGGAGACTGGACAGAAACAAATAATGTTGACTTGTTTTATGAGTATTTGAGTATGATGGATGAGTTTAGTTTGTATGGTTACAACACACAAAACAGTCATTTGTGTGGTAATAAAACTGAACGATGTTATGTGAAACCCCGTCTAATTTTTGACGATGGAGGTTGAGCCTGAAATTCATAAATGAACAATTTCAAATATGTTAATATATGGTAATGACTTAGCTGATTTTAGATATTGAAGTGTGATATAACTGAATAATTATTGATGAAGGATTGTAAATACGTGTTTAGTAAATTTATTTGTGTGTTGTAAAACGTTAGATAAATAATGTATGTATGTAGCAAAACTTGTTGTGATATTAATAATAATATTAATATCTTGCAGCTTAAATAAATAACAAAAATAATTTGGAGGAAGATAATGAATGAGTTGTAACTATTATACTTAATGAAAGTAATTAAAAATGTTGTTTTCAATAATTGAATTAATTAAAACAATACATTGAATCCTGTAATTAAATATAACTAAACCACTATAATAAACCTATAGTTAAATAATTATAAATAACTATGAATAATATAAAACAGTAAGGGGTAGCGGATAGGTGTTCCCCACTTGTCCCAGTGGGGTTCGTCTATTTCAGGGACGCGCCCCTGCCCACGCGAGCCTTGGTTTTCTCCATGTACCTTTATTTTCGGAGGAAGCTTTGTCCCTACCTTTAGTCCTAGTTCTTGACCCTGTAATAATCCTTATCCCTTTTATCGTCCCGATTTCCCTAACCCTCCCCTTAGATTAAACACATAAACAATAGTTACACAAATTGGCACACTTTTTGGAACCATTTGATTGCCTTAATTCTAAATACTACATTAGGGTAATCCTCAAAATTAAATAAACTGGCGTTTATATAAATAGAGAGAAGGTGGCGTTTTGAGTTAAATGATAGGTTGGGGTTTAGAGTGTCTTGATTAGTAGAGATTTGATAGAGATGGGTGTCATGGTAATTGAAGTTGATTAATATTAGAGTCAGAGGGAGAAGGTTTATATATGTATACAGATCTAATACAGTCAATGAGAATAAATAATTTACATCACCCACAGTAATGTAGAATAAGATTGTTACTTAAATAGAGAGTGATTTATAATAAAGATATAAAATTTTCATTTTTTTAAACCAGTGACAGAATCTTGATAGAATTGAAAATAATGTAAAGTCAAGAATTGTTTATTTTAAATAATTTAAATGCCAATTTGATTATTATTTGTAATAATATTTTGTTCATTTTAAATATTTTATGTTATTATGTTTTGTATTTCAAGATAGGATTTTACAGATGTCAAATGTATTTCAGATAGAAATCATACATAACATATGTAGGTCAAGGGGTTTTGGACTTGACCTAGTTTCGATCAGCTGATGAGGTCAGACACCTACTAAGCTTGTATAGTAGGGAATTAATTTTATTTGTTTATTTAATCACTTTAAACCAGTTTTGAATAATTTCTTAATATAAATGAAACCTTTGAACAAATTTAAATTTGTTTTTGAATTTTAAAATTAAAAAAAAAAAAAAAAAAAAAAAATTTATTTTTCGCCTGCCAGCGAATGCATATTTTAGGTAGGGATTGTTTTATTATGTGTGTATTTACCACGTTTTGTTGTTTTGTTAATTGTTTAGTTTACTGATTTCTTGTATTGAACTGTATTGTTAGATTAAGACATGTCAGGTTAAGGATTTGTTCAAGGAGAGAAAACGCTTAATTTAAGTCATTTTAAAAGAAACAAAAAAATAATAATAATGAAGAGAATTTTTTGATAAAATATTTTGAATTTTTTAAATTTTTTATAAATCTTAAAAGAGAATTTTTCAGTTTTACTATGTGTAAGTCAACATGTAATGTGAGTGTGTGTGAGCCCAGTATTTGCCAAAGGCAGCCCAGCTTGCAAAAAAGGGGAAACATATCGGCGGAGGAGCTGGAATAATTTTAGCCAGGGATTGAGGATTTTTGGGGGGTAGCATGTGAGAAGGCGAGGTGCGCTGTGGTGCGAGTCTGTTCGATTTCTCGGTGTTGGGATCTCTTACGGAGAAGTCCAGGGATCTCGTTCAGATGAATCCATAGTCGCTGAGCCAGGGGGGTCGTGTACCCATAAGTAGTAAGAACCAGGGGGTTGTTGGCACCAGTTCCTCACCGGTCCTCTTCGGGGTTTATCGATGAGATTTCTTCTGTTATGAACAGCAGAATTCTCATCGAGGGGGTATTGTAGTGGGTCAATTTTTGGGTGTTTTTATTTTTACCGTATGGGGCATTTATATTTTTTATTTCTTTCATTTTGGGCGGGCTTGTAAAAAATTATGAAAATTTGTGCAACGTATTTTTCCGTGTAGCAGAACGATGTTGAGAAACAGTGAAACAAAGCAGTAAGACGCAGGTGTTATTGTGTAACGCGACGAGCGAAGCATTTACCTCCTTCAAACTTCTCAGAAATCTGTACTTGTGTAGCAGCACACAGACGCAACTGTACCACCACAAACTCGAGTGACGCATCCAGCCACAAAACAGGATGTCCTGGGACGAGTAAAATTCAGCAATGCGCTTTTGAGCGGCAGGAAGTGCTGTTTACGTCCGGTTCCTACCATGACGTCAGCCTGTGCCTAATTGAAATCAGTGACCATGTTAACCAAAAAACTACATGCATGGCATGGAGCGAAACTGTGACGACTAACTGTAAGGCATTGATGTCCGTCGTCTCAACTAAAATGCTCAAGGAGTGGGGAGCAGGGAGACGCTGGCAGTCTTTGGCCGACTTTCGACTGCGCAGGCAGTCCGTTAAACGGGGCTCAAAAAATAAAACTTTTCTAAATTAAAATTCAGTGCAGTAAATAAAATGAAGTGCGGCTAATCTGATACAACAAAGAAGAACCCATATAACTATTTTCGGACACGACTAAATACAAAATGAAAAAATTAAGTGCTCAAGTTATAAACGCGTGCCGGCAGGGAGAGGTTTTTTAAAAATGTTAAGGGTTTAAATAATATTCTGTGTGAGTGGTGAGTGGCAAAGCTGGGCTGTTTTTGTTTGTGTTTTCTAATTATGTTCCGTATCTGTGTATAAATCAAATTGTGTAAGTAGTAAACATAAGGTAAGCCATAATTGTAGGTGGTTATGAGTAAGATGCAGAAAGCATGATAATAATTTTTTTGTATATTTAAATTTAGATGACTTAATCAAAATTAAAATTTCAATCCTCTTCATAACAATGTGTTGTGCAAATTATTCACACAACCTTAAGAAATTACGCCTGCATCCTAAAATACGTATGACGTAACCTTGAAGCCACGTGATGGTAAGTAGAAGTGTATTAACGTTGATTTTATATTATTATGATGTCATTTAATAATGAACGTCTCAATGGCGCCCGAACAGGGACGAATTTAATAATATAAATTCCATACCTATAAATGGGATGCAATCGTAATTTGGAGGTCGAGTGAAAATACGCAAAAGGTACTTATGTAAAGTTACGCAAAATAAGTAAAGAGTATTTGTTCACATAAGAAACAGAGTAAATATCTAAAAATAATAATAATAATGGAAAATACAGCAGAGAACGGAGTCGATTTGTCCGACTCGACTGTGATAAGTGAAACAGCGGAATTTGACGAATCAGCTGTGATGAGTAGTCTTGACATACATTCAACACCGAATGTAGGTCAAGACGATAAAACTATGAATGTAAGTAACACAAATGAAAAAGATAATACAGAGGATTCAGGGATTCAAGCAACCCCGACCTCAACAAAATACAATAAAGTGGATGATGATATAATGAGTATTATACTTAATCAATTAGAAAAAATGAATAATAAATTATTTGAAAAAATGAATAATAAGTTAGATAGTCGTTTTGACAATAATGACGTAAAATTAGACAGACAAAGTAGGGAATTAAATAATCGTTTTGATGAAATTGAGACCAAATTCAATGTAATGAATAGTCGTTTCGACAATAACGATATAAAATTGAATAAATTCGACGCTAAATTTGATGCACTTAAATTTGATATTGATGAGGTAAAAATGAAATGCGAAAATAGTTGTAACGAATTGAAACGAGATATTGAGAGAATAGTAGAGTCAGTAGGAGAACAGAGTAAAAGTAAAGATAATAATGATAGTAAGAAATTAACAAGTGATGACAATAATGTCGAAAATGAGAATATAATTAACAGTGTGGTAAATATAATTAACAATGATATTGAAAATGGTAATGTGATTGAAAGGGTGGTATCAGAAAGTGATACGTTGAAAATAGATAGTGAAACAGTAAGTGAGAGCGAGAAAATGATGAGTTGTAATGAAGTAATAATTAGTGTTGTTGAATTAGAAAAAGAATGGAGAGAGAGAGTAGATGAATGTGTAGAGCAGAGGGTAAAATTTCCCCTTATTTGTGATGAACCAGAGTGTTCAAAAGTGTTATTTTTGGGCAAGAGACCCTTATTAGTGAAAGATTTGAGTTGTTTAATTTTGCTGAATAATTTTGTACCCTCTGCGGGGAATGATAAAAGTGTGATATGGTGTTATGATGAGGAAAGATGTTTTGAGAGAGAGTTGTGCATGGATAAAGAAATAGAATTATATAAACTAATGAGAGATTATAATGAGTTGAAAGAGATGTTAGTTGATATGAAACACTTACCTGTTAAAGTAGAGAGTGAAGATTATTTTGATAATACATGTTTAAATAATAATAATTTACTTTATGAAGAAAAAATAACTGACTTGATAACGAATATTACTAATGGAGACTGGACAGAAACAAATAATGTTGACTTGTTTTATGAGTATTTGAGTATGATGGATGAGTTTAGTTTGTATGGTTACAACACACAAAACAGTCATTTGTGTGGTAATAAAACTGAACGATGTTATGTGAAACCCCGTCTAATTTTTGACGATGGAGGTTGAGCCTGAAATTCATAAATGAACAATTTCAAATATGTTAATATATGGTAATGACTTAGCTGATTTTAGATATTGAAGTGTGATATAACTGAATAATTATTGATGAAGGATTGTAAATACGTGTTTAGTAAATTTATTTGTGTGTTGTAAAACGTTAGATAAATAATGTATGTATGTAGCAAAACTTGTTGTGATATTAATAATAATATTAATATCTTGCAGCTTAAATAAATAACAAAAATAATTTGGAGGAAGATAATGAATGAGTTGTAACTATTATACTTAATGAAAGTAATTAAAAATGTTGTTTTCAATAATTGAATTAATTAAAACAATACATTGAATCCTGTAATTAAATATAACTAAACCACTATAATAAACCTATAGTTAAATAATTATAAATAACTATGAATAATATAAAACAGTAAGGGGTAGCGGATAGGTGTTCCCCACTTGTCCCAGTGGGGTTCGTCTATTTCAGGGACGCGCCCCTGCCCACGCGAGCCTTGGTTTTCTCCATGTACCTTTATTTTCGGAGGAAGCTTTGTCCCTACCTTTAGTCCTAGTTCTTGACCCTGTAATAATCCTTATCCCTTTTATCGTCCCGATTTCCCTAACCCTCCCCTTAGATTAAACACATAAACAATAGTTACACAAATTGGCACACTTTTTGGAACCATTTGATTGCCTTAATTCTAAATACTACATTAGGGTAATCCTCAAAATTAAATAAACTGGCGTTTATATAAATAGAGAGAAGGTGGCGTTTTGAGTTAAATGATAGGTTGGGGTTTAGAGTGTCTTGATTAGTAGAGATTTGATAGAGATGGGTCATGGTAATTGAAGTTGATTAATATTAGAGTCAGAGGGAGAAGGTTTATATATGTATACAGATCTAATACAGTCAATGAGAATAAATAATTTACATCACCCACAGTAATGTAGAATAAGATTGTTACTTAAATAGAGAGTGATTTATAATAAAGATATAAAATTTTCATTTTTTTAAACCAGTGACAGAATCTTGATAGAATTGAAAATAATGTAAAGTCAAGAATTGTTTATTTTAAATAATTTAAATGCCAATTTGATTATTATTTGTAATAATATTTTGTTCATTTTAAATATTTTATGTTATTATGTTTTGTATTTCAAGATAGGATTTTACAGATGTCAAATGTATTTCAGATAGAAATCATACATAACATATGTAGGTCAAGGGGTTTTGGACTTGACCTAGTTTCGATCAGCTGATGAGGTCAGACACCTACTAAGCTTGTATAGTAGGGAATTAATTTTATTTGTTTATTTAATCACTTTAAACCAGTTTTGAATAATTTCTTAATATAAATGAAACCTTTGAACAAATTTAAATTTGTTTTTGAATTTTAAAATTTAAAAAAAAAAAAAAATTTATTTTTCGCCTGCCAGCGAATGCATATTTTAGGTAGGGATTGTTTTATTATGTGTGTATTTACCACGTTTTGTTGTTTTGTTAATTGTTTAGTTTACTGATTTCTTGTATTGAACTGTATTGTTAGACTAAGACATGTCAGGTTAAGGATTTGTTCAAGTAGAGAAAACGCTTAATTTAAGTCATTTTAAAAGAAACAAAAAAAAACAATAATGAAGAGAATTTTTTGATAAAATATTTTGAATTTTTTAAATTTTTTATAAATCTTAAAAGAGAATTTTTCAGTTTTACTATGTGTAAGTCAACATGTAATGTGAGTGTGTGTGAGCCCAGTATTTGCCAAAGGCAGCCCAGCTTGCAAAAAAGGGGAAACATATCGGCGGAGGAGCTGGAATAATTTTAGCCAGGGATTGAGGATTTTTGGGGGGTAGCATGTGAGAAGGCGAGGTGCGCTGTGGTGCGAGTCTGTTCGATTTCTCGGTGTTGGGATCTCTTACGGAGAAGTCCAGGGATCTCGTTCAGATGAATCCATAGTCGCTGAGCCAGGGGGGTCGTGTACCCATAAGTAGTAAGAACCAGGGGGTTGTTGGCACCAGTTCCTCACCGGTCCTCTTCGGGGTTTATCGATGAGATTTCTTCTGTTATGAACAGCAGAATTCTCATCGAGGGGGTATTGTAGTGGGTCAATTTTTGGGTGTTTTTATTTTTACCGTATGGGGCATTTATATTTTTTATTTCTTTCATTTTGGGCGGGCTTGTAAAAAATTATGAAAATTTGTGCAACGTATTTTTCCGTGTAGCAGAACGATGTTGAGAAACAGTGAAACAAAGCAGTAAGACGCAGGTGTTATTGTGTAACGCGACGAGCGAAGCATTTACCCCCTTCAAACTTCTCAGAAATCTGTACTTGTGTAGCAGCACACAGACGCAACTGTACCACCACAAACTCGAGTGACGCATCCAGCCACAAAACAGGATGTCCTGGGACGAGTAAAATTCAGCAATGCGCTTTTGAGCGGCAGGAAGTGCTGTTTACGTCCGGTTCCTACCATGACGTCAGCCTGTGCCTAATTGAAATCAGTGACCATGTTAACCAAAAAACTACATGCATGGCATGGAGCGAAACTGTGACGACTAACTGTAAGGCATTGATGTCCGTCGTCTCAACTAAAATGCTCAAGGAGTGGGGAGCAGGGAGACGCTGGCAGTCTTTGGCCGACTTTCGACTGCGCAGGCAGTCCGTTAAACGGGGCTCAAAAAATAAAACTTTTCTAAATTAAAATTCAGTGCAGTAAATAAAATGAAGTGCGGCTAATCTGATACAACAAAGAAGAACCCATATAACTATTTTCGGACACGACTAAATACAAAATGAAAAAATTAAGTGCTCAAGTTATAAACGCGTGCCGGCAGGGAGAGGTTTTTTAAAAATGTTAAGGGTTTAAATAATATTCTGTGTGAGTGGTGAGTGGCAAAGCTGGGCTGTTTTTGTTTGTGTTTTCTAATTATGTTCCGTATCTGTGTATAAATCAAATTGTGTAAGTAGTAAACATAAGGTAAGCCATAATTGTAGGTGGTTATGAGTAAGATGCAGAAAGCATGATAATAATTTTTTTGTATATTTAAATTTAGATGACTTAATCAAAATTAAAATTTCAATCCTCTTCATAACAATGTGTTGTGCAAATTATTCACACAACCTTAAGAAATTACGCCTGCATCCTAAAATACGTATGACGTAACCTTGAAGCCACGTGATGGTAAGTAGAAGTGTATTAACGTTGATTTTATATTATTATGATGTCATTTAATAATGAACGTCTCACACTCTGCGGTCCTCGTTGTTCACGACATGCCTTTGGAGCACACATGTAATTTTGTTTTTTGTTTAGGTAAATAACATATTGATAAGTTGCATTGCATTTGCGTGCTATCGAGAATTTGGAGTATCGCATCATGGAGACCATCCTCCCCTCTCCCTGTCCTGGGGATGTGGGCTGTATTGATGAGATAATGTTGTTGTTTTGTTTTGGGTTAGACCCTGTAACTATAGGGCATGTGGCCCTGTTAAGATATCGTTGGTGTCTCAAGCGTGAGTGGACAAGCCTCAGGAGGTCAGAACTCAGGGAGCTCCCGAACTTTTCTTTCTTCTTTTCTTCTCTGTCCCTTCTTGCTGTGGGTTGGCCCTGATCAGGTCAGTGTGCAGTGCCAGCACACTTACACACTACACGTCTTCTTTCTGGTCTTTCGTTTTCCTTCTGAGCCTCTGTTCTCATGAGAGCGAGGACTACTGTGAACACCGATGAATACCCATGTTTTAAAAGACTATTTAAAAGACACTGCAGGGTACCCCTGAGTTCAAGTGTGGGGCAACCACGTTGCCGTTTTGGGGTGGGGGTGTGCCGGAGTTTGCACAATCCGGCGTTCGAGGAAATGCAAACCCTAGCTTTCTGATTCGGATAAGTGTCTAGTTTCTAGTTGGGGAGAGCAATTTCGGTGGCAATGTTTCGACTGTGAACGCTATCTAGCGGGCGGAGTTCAGGTTTCGATTCGGAGCACATGGTAAATGTTCAGTTCCGCTCTGGCTCTCACTGCATAAATTACTTCAGCTGCCTCCCTCAGTCTAGCAGTCTTTTTGGGTGTTGTCTTACTCATCTTTATGGCAGGCTAAGTGCTTAAGACTCACCAGTAAGTGCATTAGATACATACACATAATAATTTGCTTGTAAGATATTTTAAATTCAATACTTATTCATTCCAGATGCGAACATGTAGAATGCACGTGGTGTCGATCAGATGTGTGTGAGTACGGTGAGATATTTAATTAATGTTGTTTTACTTGAATACCGCCTGTAATTGTATTAACTATTGTTCATTCACCCTTGTATAAAGACGTAACCGAATTAAGTAATTTAGTGAAAACTGTATCTTGTTAACTATGTATGAACGCACATGGGAAACCGGAAGTGTAGATATTCTTTAAGTAAATCATTTAATTGTAAACTTTAAGATCGCCCTAGATGAAGTACTGTGTATCCGTTAATTGTCTGTAGCTGATGGGCCTTTAGAGTATTCGTTATTTGCAAAACTTGTGATCGAATGTATGCCACGTGGCCAGGGGGCTAGGAGCATGTCAAGATATGTTGCGGCTGGTCAAACCCGGTGTGCGTTCCTCATTACTGTGCCTGGTTATGAGTGAATGATGATCATTTATTAACATATAAATTAAATACAAAATTTAAAATTTTTTATGCATTATTTTGAGTTGGTTGGGAGCGTCTGGTTCGGGTGTTTGGTATACATGACAAGTGTGCACGCATTAGTGGACAGTACATTAATCATTTTGAATATTTAGGGTTCTCGCCTAGAATGGAGATCTGACCACAGCTTGGTGTGCTGCCACCTTCACCAGCTATGAACCACTAAAGCTTCGTCTGTGACCGAGAAGGGAGTACCAGCTGCCGCCAACAATGAGGGAACCACCCGTTTCGTATGAGGTGATATAAACTCTTTTTTTATTTTATCCTGGCCCGCGGAACATCCCATGTGAGGTGTTTGTGCTATAGCAGTTTGACTTTATTCAGCGACATGGTTATATCGAGGGTGTGTCGGCAAGACATTTTCAATGTAAATTAAACTTGATAATACAGTACAACCGCTGCAATTGTAAGCTGACCTGTGGGAGGGTGCCAGAGCTGTTTTCTTATGTATTATGGGTGCAAAAGTTGTAAGGGAAAATTTTTTCTAAATTAAGTATAAAGGTATGATTTTCTTGATTCCGAACCGGCTGGTTCGGATGTCTTTCTTAGATTATTACTGGGATTTACATTTTATGATTTTCCTGTATACAAGGGTTTGGGGGGGTTTGTCTTTTTTATTCTGTTTCCTGGTGTTACTTTATAAATGGGTTTTCTGTTCACAAGGTAGGCACCTGTTGGTGCCATTTCATGTAGGTTTTCTGCGGGTCATATTTTGTCAGGTCAGGCTTGCTCTGGTACACTCATGCAGCCGGACGAATACAGCATGTTTTATTTTATATATGCACAGATGGCTGAAATTAACATTTTCTATTTCTTTAAGGTCTATATATTTAATATTTTGAGATTATCAAATTTTACATGGAATGAAATATACAGGCGGTACTTATATTTTTGTAACTTAGATTTTCTGGCCATTATATGCTAAACCTGTTTTGTTAATTTTTGTTATTATCAAATCCTTATGGTTAAATAATGACTAGGTATATAATTGAATGAATGAATAATTTCTAAACATTTAACATTCTTATGACAGATTGTTAGAAAGGTTCTGTGCATTATATAGTTCAACAAGTTTCATATTTTGCCTATCATTATCGCAAGCTTTACTTATCATTATATTTTTTATTACCAGCCATTCCAAATGTTTTCTCAATTTATAATGTATATTTGTATCTGACATGGAATTGTTACAGTTCGTAGTTAATTATACGGGCTGCCGACATTATAACAATGTATAAGGGATGGTCTTGGTCGATGACATTAGTTTCCATTTATTTAATAGATATTGGCGGGTCAGTTATTTGATGTTTCTATATCACGGGGCGATAAGGGAATAATATACAGGCGGGCCGTGGGGCGTTCGAGTATGATGGCATATGAGTTGTAACTGTGATTTTGTGAAAATTAATTGTGATGTCAGAGGCTGTTATGTGTTCTAGAGAGGGAGTGATAAATATATACATAAAGTACCTTTTTATAATGTCGAGATTTAAAAAAAAAAATAAAAAAAAATTTGTTGAGTTATGATCATGATCAGTTCAGATTGAATGGAGATATATATATATATATATATATATATATATATTATAATATATATTATATATATATTGTAATGACATATTGTGGGACGTCCGTCTTCGTTTAAGCCCCGCGATGGACGCCAATCTGTAACGACATATTGTGGGACGTCCGTCTTCGTTTAAGCCCCGCGATGGAAGCCAAATCTGTAACGTTTAGTTTCGGTCGTGTCTGTAAAATGTATACCAGTTTTATATGTGTGTATAGTGTTAGTGCGTTCGTCTCGCACTGGGGTCGTTACTTTAATTTTGCGCTAACGATGTCCATAGCGTTGCGGTAATTACCAGTATAACACGGCAGTAACCTTACCTGTTTATATATATAGGGGTGTGTTAATCCCGGGTGGCGCCAAATTGTTTATTAAAACAATTAAAATTACTTAATAAAGTGTTTCCAACTATGACGGTCGGGGCGTTCAAATAATTCCCGCTCGTGCCGCCTTCTGAATCGTGTAGGCAGTTGTGCAAATGGCAACTGGACCGCTGCTCATCAAACCTAGCCTTCGTAAATAAACACAAGTAATATAATGCACTCCCTATGAAATAATAACAACGGTTACTACCTGTAATTGTGTTTTTAATGTTTGATAATTAATATTTTCAGTTTTTTACAATTAAAATGTATTAGTTGATTAACAACTTTGCACCGACTTTATACATGAAACAATTATACTCGGGGTGACGAATCGATTCTGGAACGATGTGCTCGCATCAGCATGGCAGCTGGACGTTTTGTTATTACAATTAATTTCGTTCCAAAATCGGTGGATTCTTTTGATTATAACGCGAAGAATTCCTATGATTACAATAAAATTACGTTACCTTACTCTAAGTGGACATAAATAATGTGTGTTGTTACAATTTGTTCTGTAGTGTCGTTAAATGTGTTTCGAAAGTTCGTGTTTAAACAATAGGTTAGATTTTATGTTAACAAATTTTCAGTGTGTTTATTTTTCTTAAATAATCTTTGAAAGAGAAATATTCGGTTTATAGTGAGATCAATTTACTTTTAGTAAAATTTAGAGTGATTTGGTTTTTGGAAATAAGGTAATTCAATAGTACTTAACACATCAGCATGACTTGGTGTTTTCATTCATTGGATCGGAAGAGGATTGGGCTGCAATAAGTTCTATTTTCATTGATCTTTGGACTTATGTAGGTCTGGCGTCCTTTTCATATAGTATGTGGTCATAATTTTCTTTTAATTTTCAGTTTTATGGTCCTGGATCTTTACTGGATTGCTCTAATGGTTCGTCTGCTTCTTACCCAGTCATGGTTTTGAACTTCGTTCACTGTTTTACATTATTTAATGAAAAATTGGTCTTTCAAACTTTGGCTTCTGTACTGGTAGACTGACGCTTTACGAGTAACGGTATTCAACGGTAATTTCGTCTTCAACGCTGGTTTCCATGGTAACTAAAGAATTCTGATTGGCTGAGATTGATATAAATCCACTGTTATCAAAATTTGAATTTTTTTCAAAATCCTAGTATATCTTCTGACTGCTGTTATTCCTCTATCTTCCTTCCTGATTATTAAATATTGTCACTATAGTATGTATTTCCTTTCATAGATTATTTTGATACTCCACAAGTTTGGGTTATTTTAGGTTTTATGTTTTTACAATTATGTTAATACTTGTTAATTACATTTCTTTTTGTATTCACATGATTATTATAATATTTTGTCTTAAAAATGATTTACAATTTATCCTTGGTGAGTCATTCGCCTCGGATTTGCTAATTTCTTACTTAACTTACTACAATTTGTAGTTGTTTGTTTTTGACAGTTAGGCATTTTCCTAGGCCTAAGTAGCCATTATGGTATTTGACTTATTTCATTCAAATTACATCTCATTTTAGCCTAATGGGTTTTATTTTGTTATTATACTTGGTTGTATCAGTTATTGCTGGGTTTTGGGTCTGTTTATGTGTTATTATTATGTTAGTATTATTTTGTACATAATGGTTTACTATTTGGTTTCCTCGTTTTCTAGTCATACTTTTCTTAACTTTTTTACTTATTTAATTTGTCAATAATAACAATGTGGCTATTATTTACTATTTTTTGATCTTATTAAATACAATATTTAGGCCTATGGTCTGTATAACTCTATCAGCCGTATCCAATTCATAAACTTGCTTGAATAAGCATTTAACTATTATTTGCTAATCTTTGTTTACAATTCATCTTATTTTATATTATTTTTTAGTGTGATAAACAACATCACTTTTATGAACTTATAACAATTCCTTATAACATGGGTGTTTTTTGATTTGTTTTTAACTCCTTAATTTTTTAAACAATCTTTACTTTCCCTCCATGTTAACACTATCTGGTTTTCTTCCTTCAATGTATTCTCCCTTTTAATTACAATTGCATTTACTTAAATTTAATAATAATAACATTCTTTCTTAACTAAATACTGTCTTCATCACTTTTCAGCGTTCATTATACCTTAATTAACTGTTTATACTTACTGCTATTCTTAATTACTAATATTCTTCACTTTTTTATTTAGTGTTTCCTTTGGATTTATTAATTGTTAATGATTTTATCATTCACTATTTTTCACTATATTACCATTCTTTATTTTACACTATTCTCATTCAATCATCACCTTCACTTTTAAATTATTTATAGTTTGTTATAATTTAATTAGTGTACCTTCTTTATCGCTACACTTTGAGGTTTTTACACTTTCATTTTGCACTTCACAAATGTTTTTGTTTTTTAAGTGTTTCTGAATGGGTAATCCCTCTAATTATTATCTCACTACCGTACTATCTCTTTCATTACAATATCTCATTAATAATATTAACAATTTTATGTCCTTATATTTCTATCCTTACATCTAACTCTAAATTGTGGGTTAGTTTGTTTTTTTATATTTATATTTAACATTGTTTAATTGGGTTTCCTTCAATTCCATTACTATTGTCCATTAATGGATAATAACATTTACTTTTATTTTTCTCATAGGTTAATTATTGGTCTTGTTTCCAATATTATATTTGAGTGCATTATTTCTCCTGCTCATATTCTTTATTACTTGTTTGTGTTTCATCATTGGTTTTCATTTTTATTTATTTTCCTTCATTTTGGGTTTGTTTCTTTTTCATTCCCCTCTTTCTTCATTTTCATTGTATTTGTTTAATACTTCGGTTTTCCACCTTCTCCTTTGGGTTCATTTTAACATGTTACATTGAGTCATTCAATTTCGTTATTTGTTTCATTTTTGTTTGGTTTTGGTTTTTTCCCTTCTTCTTTTGGTTTGTTTAATCACCTTCTTCTCTTCTTTGGTTTTATTCTTGTTTGTTTTTTGTGGTTCCCTTCTTCTTTTGTTTCCTTTTGTTGGTTCAATCACTTGGGTTGGATCATGTCATCGTTTGTCG
The DNA here is from genome assembly GCA_034769895.1 of Magicicada septendecula. Taxonomy (NCBI): domain Eukaryota; kingdom Metazoa; phylum Arthropoda; class Insecta; order Hemiptera; family Cicadidae; genus Magicicada; species Magicicada septendecula. Next base: position 697,567,013 of record CM068368.1, read on the forward strand.
AGTAATTGTCTTTATATTTTATTTATATTAAGCATTTTATTTAATATGAAGTATTATTTTATATTTAGAATCATCTTTTTTATCCCTGGTACTGGGTTGGCTTATTTGTGTTGTAACATAATATATAAATAGATGTATTATGTTCGACTTTTATGTTTGTTATCAATGTGTTATAAACAGGGGCTATATATGTATAATTATGTGATTTTGGACATTACGGGGTTTTTGAATTGTGATACATGTAATTTCACACAATAAATGCTGTTATTGTTGGTTACCAGAGAGTTTAATTACAAGTCCCGTCTCACTGGACGCAGCGCATTTTTTTTTTTTGCTTCTCTAGGCCTTCTGCCTAGTTTTAAATATCTAGTGGCCCCTCTTTAAAAAAAGAGGGGTTACACACTGTCCACAGAAAATTGCACGGTTTTTCTTTCAACACGCTTCTTCACGGTTCCCCAAGTCAGTTCTATAGGATTAAAATCCGACTGATAGTGTAGAAGTTATAAAACAGAATGTCCTTGGTTTGCCAAAATAGCATCTATTTTAAAAGTTTTGTAAGTTGGTATGTTTTGTTTAATTAGTGCATAAAGCTCAGGCTTTAACATAGATGGACTACAAGGAATGTTATGGTTTTTTAACCAGTTAATCATGTCTGCCTTTTTTTGATAATGATGTTGGAGGTGGATTTATTTGTACATTGTGGTAGGAGGCATTATCTATTACTATTACGCTGTTCTTATTAAAATGAAATGAAACTAAACGCTTCATATTTGATGAATACTGATGTTTTTTGAAAAGTACTCACACAATAACCTCCACAGCGTCTCAGAGAAAACTAAGCTATGTTTCTCTGTTGACGCATGCGCATTACATAACCTGCGCTGTTAGCACAAAAACGGTTGATTCATGTCTAGTAAACTTTACTGTATATCCCTAAACAATATCCCAAATCATCACACACACACTTATGTACTGTAGTTTAATTTCTTTGAAGTTGCAATAATTAAAATAAAAACTAGTTATGTTCGAATTAAGATGGAATCAATATAAATTAGTTGAATTATTTACAGATACCACTGATGGCTAAGAAGCAAGCTTTTTGTTGTTCAAAGCTCCTTTTTACTGCTCAGAGAGCCCTTACATACAAGTGTCTAGGGGAATGACAAAAAACAAATAGTTTTTTGAAACCATAAATTCATGCTTATCTAGAGAAAATTTGAAGGGTTCACATTCATGCAAATAATTATTTTTGTATATAAATACTAATAAAAGGAACTTCCAATCACTCCAATATACCTAATGTTCCTAAGAAGCATACACATCGTGTACAACATCTGACTTCATATATCAGAAAGCTAATTGTACACAGTGTTAAGTACGAGTCATGTCAAAATGACTCTATTATTTACTTGCACTATATTCACTTAAATTTATTTAATACTTGAAGCACAATATAGGTTAGATCAGCATTTCAGCATGTGATAATAAGAATTATGCAGGTTTGATTCATGGCTTGTAGCAGTAAAAGGTAATTACTTACATCCACTTCTTTGTCTAAGTAACCGGATATAGAGGGACCAGCCTTCTTAATAGCAATATATATAAGAATAGCAGCTGAAGGAATATAGTAAAAGTCATGTTCTATGACCCAAATTTCCTTACTCAGAAGATATGTGGACAGGCCAGCACCAAGCACATATGGGCCTAAAAACATTAAATACACATACATTAAGTGTAAAGTAAAAACATTCAACACAGTTAACACAACTGATGATAAGAATAATTGTTCTACTTGCTAAAAAAATAACTACATAAAAAATGTATTCTAAATAAAGTTATTCATTACACGAGCATTATTTTCTAAAGTTTATAAATTCTTGTAACATTCTTAATAATTTTTGCATATTTTTTAATTATTCATAATAAATAAATGAGCGAGCACACACACACACACACACACACACACACACACACACACACACACACACATTTTAAATAATTTACAAAAATAATTATATTTCATTTTAGGCCCATTTATTGTACAACTCTGTGTATGGTGAAATAAATGTGACCTTGTATGCATTACAAATCAGTGTTGAAGATCCAGTTTTTTTTATAGTACTTGTAATACAAAAGTACACAATATCAAATGTAAGATTTGTTTGTAATTTTCAAAACTGAAATAAAAATTTCCTTGATTATGTACAAGTATATTGCAATATGGTAAATTAGTTAGGACTATACTATTGCTAATCAGATGTTTTTCCTTACTTGACAAGAAAATCAATTATTTAGACTTAAAATATTTCTACAACCGATTACATTATGTAATATACTGATACATAACCATAACCAACCTGTGCCAGCCTTACCTAATAATTCAAACCACCCACCACAACACAAAATGGAAATGGCAGTTTTCCACTGATCTCACTAGAATGTGTACAAAATACCCCCTAAATACAAAGGAAATAAAAAAAGAAAGAAATATAATATTCCAAATTGCCAAAGAAAATGGTTATAGTAAAAACAACACAGGCAAAATAGAAAATAAAATAAAATATAAAGACAGCACACAAATTTAAGAACTGAACACAAAGATTAGTACAGAAAAAATATTAACACTAAAAAAAGGACTACATTCATGTACATACATAAACTTTCAAAACTCTTTACAATACAGATATTAAAATTGCTTACAAAACAAAAACAAAAATAATACTTCAATACTTAATAACTCACACAACAAAGATGATACATTAAATGGCAAAAGGTGATATGTGTGGGGTCCAAAGTGTTCCTTGTGCAAACAATAGGCCTGCAATAAATGTGACCCTTGAGAAATCTTGGGGAACAGTTTTACAGCTTCTTCTCCTACCTGCAAATATTGCCTTCCTACCTGCAAATATTGCCTTACACTTATCATTTTGGAAACGGAAGAACTGAGCCGATACGTCTGAAATAGTCATTGTTCAGATTAGGTACACGCACACACACTTTTGCCGTTTACAAATGCGTAAACTTAAGTACCCCCCTCTCGCTCTCTCTCTAATGTACCCACTACTTCTCTCACGTCTACCCTTAACTATCCTCCCACCAAGACCATGTAATATACATGTAAAGAAAAACATTTATTTCAATTGTGGCCCAGTTGCTTGTTTGCGATATACTCTCGATGTTTTGGACATTCATTCATAATTTAGGATGGAATTCCTAGGTAATTTGTCATGGCGCTCTGCTTATTTGTCTTGAGTAGGTTTACTACAGTTCTTTTTTTTAATATATAAATTATTATCTGACAGGGGAATTTGTTCGTCATGTGGATGCACACAAACAATTCAGACTGACGGTATGAGCTACACAAAGTAATGTTTTTCTACTGAAATAATAGATTTTACGAATCACATTGACTTAAAATTTCAAACTTCTACAGACAATTCAAAATGTGTATACAGTATTTTTAACGTTAATTGCATACGACAACAGAACAATTTTCATAATGTTCCCATTTAGTTTTTATAGGACGGGAATGGATGTGTGTGTTTGTGAGTATGCGCGCGCCCGGTGTGATTCGTGTAGATGGGAGATTCCGTTCATCTCTACTGTACATTTATATTTAAACTGAAACGCGCACATGTATACTGTTCATGTGTAGGCCAATAGGACAATATTCGTGCTGCTATCGCTTTTATTTTCTTAGATGTTGTATGTTTGTGCGTGTGTGGCCCCACATGTGCTACTGAGCATGAATTGTGAACTATTAGTTTGTAACGGCTCAGTACTAGAACTGTTTCTTACATCAATGAATGTGGGCAGATGTGTCAGGTATAGAGGGGATTGTAAAATACCCTTATTGGGTTTATTTTTATTGCACCCTCATTGCTCACTTGAGAAATTCTTTCTGGCCCCACACGTGTTACTTTTACCCCATTAAATAACGGAATATAAAAAAACAGAATGTAAAGACTGCAACAAATTTTACATAGCCCATATAAAAAAATAAAATAAAAAATACATTAAAACTCGAACGCATGTAAAAAATCAAACATTTACAAATTCAATTTAGCCACACATGCAATAAATACACAACATGAATTCCCAGACATCAGCAACATGACACTAATAAAACATACCACACAAAAAAACTACAGTATTACGAATATTTGGGAAAATCTTCACATTTATATAAACAGGAAATATAAACTAATACTAGCACAAATACAAGTCAATACGAGACACAATACAGTATTTAAACCATAAACATTGGACATACTCAAATAACAAATGTATACATCATGTCTGGTTGTCTGGTCACAGTAACACCAATAACCCCAATCAACAGAAACCTCCCAAAGGTCAAATAGTAGCTAACAGCAACAACAAACCAGCACTCAGATACTTCACTACATTAAAAACCAACATGGATGAAACGAGCATACTGCTTAAGGCTCAAATCATGATCCAAGTAAGAAAAAACATCTTGATTGTATAACAGTGTATATTAAACAATAAATAAAATATTTTAACATCCAAACACAATTGTAATTTACAATACCATGAAATATATGACATAGCTGAACTTATTTATATGGTTTCAAATTATTGTTTACACTTGAGTTCTGTATCCCAGTTGCTTTGGATTATTTACTGCTCAATTATTCGTATACTAACATGGAGGAATAAAATTATCAAATAATAGTATTAAGTAATTAACAATCTACAAATTACAAGTCTGGTAAATAAATCAGTTTCTTGCAAATATATCTGTCACTTTGTAATTCAGTTAAGTTTTTTCACCATGATGGCTCTATTAAATATACTTTAAATAAAAGGAGTACACTTTGAATTGTCGTATTGTCTAGTCTTTTCTTCAATGACATTATTTGTTTTAACTACACACATACGCCTATATACTGTACACAATATTAATTTAATAATCTCCATTTACAATTTTTTTTAAATGGCTTCCATAGCATGTAAATATTCATAAACAATTATAATTTTACCTGTTACACCAGTTTTCTTGTAAAAGAATTCAAACCATTCTTCTGGTATGAAAGCATAACGCACTTTGCCTGGCTCTCCTCGAACTGGACGAGGAAAATTTACTAAATCACGTTCTGGGCCTTCTTTGGGTCCTGTCTGTGTCTGTCTAACAGTTACTCCAAGGGATGGAACAACCTTCTTCAAATTTATTGCTAAAATATACAAACAGAAAAATTATGTGACATTTAGTAGAAGTTATCAAAAGTAAAGGAGAAAACCTTTGCAAAGTTTTTCTATACGAAAACAAATTCACTACAACAGCCTACAAACTACATTCTATGACTTTCTACATTTTGACTTAAAAACATGCTCAAACGTTCAGAAGACATGTCCAAGATAAACCCCCTATTACTGACAGAAAACTTAATACACTGAGTTATAGTTTCTTACAGCACATGTATTCAGCAATGTGCTTTAACTTGATAATATTGGTGCAATATTACACTTTAACACATTATTATTCATATTAACACAATATATTAATATTAACACATTATTAACACTTAAATCTCTTCGTTTACATTATTCTTGATATATGATCTATTTATCTAATAGAGTTTATGGACGAAGGACATTCAAGGGTAACATTGTGACAGTACAAAAAGGGGACATAATTATTTGATGTTGTGCAATAATCCAATGAATGTAAAACTGAACAAAATATGACTTTAGCAATTGGGAGTGGCATGAGTCAGTCAGGGTGACGAAGTCATTGACGTCACAGGACAAAATAAACGTAACCATATATAGGCACGAATTTTAGCGAGACAATTGACGTCAGAAGAATATCATGACATAAACAAGTGTTGGTAATAGTACGAAACGCAATTTTGGTGTTTAATAAACTTCTAGACGATTCGATGAACAACAGACGAGACGGGAAGCGGTGAGCAGGAGGTGCCACGTGACCAGTTCATATACTATCCGCCCCGAGATCGCCATTAGTCAGTCTACGAATAACATCTGAAAGCAGCAGTTCGAACAACAGCCAACCGCCGAACTGGGTGTGTTTAACCCTAGTCCGCGGACAAATTCAATTTAGGCTTTCGAACAGTGAAAAAAGTATATAAAACAGTGCTCAATAAGTTCCTTTGACGATACAAGTGAATCAGCAAAATGAATTAACCGTTATTAACAGTTCAGTGAGTGTTACTACAAAGTGAACTACCAGAGATGATACCACATGTGGAATAACATCACCAGATAAGTAAACTTGAATCCGAACTGACTAAACAGCAATCAACAATAATGTATACAATATCACAACATTAAAATCAGATAAATGAGATCTCAAATATAAAAAGGGGGGTTTTACGAGAGTGAATGAGAGCGTGAAAGAAGTACTGGTTTGCTAGACTTAAGTAACGTAATCTTGGTATAATTAATAATCATGGATGTTCCAGGTTGGATAATTTAATAATCAACTTATATATCAGGGTAAAGCCCGTTGGAACTTCAAAGACAAAATGAAAATAAAGAGTAATTACTATTTCACAATGACCACGTGTTTAGTATAAATTATTGCGCTGCGCCCTAAATCTGTTTGCGACATCCAATTCTCGCCTAACGAATACTAGAATCTTCTGAGACCAGGGAAATCAAGTGTCAACTAAGCAAGCGTTAGTTAATACAAAGTGGGGAATAGTTGCATATTAACTATAAATATGCTGGCGACCCTATGACGTGTTGTTGGAATCCAAGGTAGGTGCGAGAATCGATCTTAAAGGTAGGTGATATTTTGGGCAGGTAGATTTAAAAAGTGTAAGTTTATTTACAACATACTGCTTGCACTGTCTTTCAAAGACATTCTGCTTGCAATACACTGTGGGCATTTGGATTTATTTACTGACTGAAATAGTGACATCTTCAATTCCCATCTGCTTACAGTAACAGTAACCATAATTTTTGTTACACGTATCAGGTCAGTGGTAAACCTACACAAAATTAATGTAATGTTTTAAGTAAACCAAACTGCTGAATCTTTAAATCCATGAAGTACATAACAACCTGAATTTCACAAAAAGGAAGACAATATACTACCATAGAAATGGGACTATGTTTACATGATAGCACCCTTAACAGTATACTGGTACATGTAATAATACCACATAGGTAACTTTCCTAAAAAGGGCTCATTACACCATGTCATATGCACAAAGAATTAGGAGTGTAAACAGAATTAAAAAGTTTAGTAGTCCTGTTATGTGAATTACCTGCTAATATTGTAGTATTTTAAGCACTGAAATAATTATTAACAGGGTGCTTTTCCTGGATCCCAGATCAGATCACTTGTAAAATCAAATGACTGACACAACATCCTGGGATAATATTGGGTGGTTGAAGTTAGTGGTGGCCACACTGCTTTCCTTGATTGCTAACGATGAAAGTTTCACAAAATAATATCAACTTTTAGGAACCACATGCTGTATCTATCATATTATTTCATTGCAACCTCTTAGCTGAATACAATACGTTTCAAATTTAAATTCTATTGATTTAATGAGTAGTCCATAAACTAGCTGCAACAAACTATTTGTAGAACAGTCGCACTAACAAAATGCTTTATAAAGACAAAATCACATACAGTTTATACTAGATCAAAGGCACCGATGTATCAAATGATTATGTTTGCACTTATGTACATAATATTCTACATTGTACATAGTTTTCCTCACGTCTTGAACAGTGTTCAACTAAAACCATGTTCTAAGACAGCATATATTTCAAGGAGGCAAAACTTGACTTCCTTTAATGTGCTTTAATATCAATGGAACATCTCACTGAATCACGTGCCCATATGGAAGAAAAGTTCTGAATTAGCACAAATATTTATAATAATCTACAATATTTCTATATAAATTATGTTGATTTGCTTCAGATATATCTAATAACAAGTCTGGCAAGAAATTTAATAGTTAAAAATTGGTGTGAAGATGTAGTACAGGATATTGATGTTAAATATGGCTTTTATTTGAAGTTCGTTTGATAACTATTTTTAAACAAATACATTTTTAAATAGTTTCTATACAAAACTCCCTTTCTTATAGTTTACTGTTTTATTATCCACTTAAAGGTAATTAATATATATTGTAATATATCGGGACAGTCCCCTTTTAAATATTATTATTATTTGTGTTGTTAAAAATGATAATTATTCGTCTCACTAATGGAATGAGTTAAATAAATGTACTATTAAATTGATTAACACCCCCCCGTCGTAATCGTCAATTAATGTTGTGGTTATAAATAATTACTTACTTCAAACTGTTGATGAATCACTGATGACATCACTGTTCATAAAGTTATAGCCATTAATAATTAATTAGACATTCGCAAAGGACAACAGTTATGAAATGTAACTTGATTCCTTCTTAACCTTGATTGTATTATTGACCCAGCATTAATTCAAAATACTTCAATTCTGCGGGCAAAGGGAGCTACCAACAGACTTCATATGTAAACATACCCTCAACTCAAACCACTAAAATCTTGTTGACTAAATAAAATAATTCCATACTCCATTAATGTTGTTAAAATTCTCTTTATTCATCGTATGATTTGATTCTTAATCCCTTTTTTAATAATTAACACGATTATCATTACTTTAAAACAACAGGTTACGTTGTTTGAAACTCATATTCTCAGGGTTGGCAACACGGTTTCATAAACCGTTTAGTGAACAAATTATCTAAGTTATTTATACATAATACTGGTTCTTTTAACTGCAAAAATACGTTACAAAAAATGTCTATTACTAGTATAAAACCTTGTAATAGGAGAGTGATTACATATAAACATCACAATTTCTTAACCTACTATAATAAAGTTTGTCTGACCACAGACGTCAAATTTGTAGGTTAGCATATGGCTGAGAGGTTACAAAAATTTAACCTCAATTTACAATTAAATTACATACAATGAGTGGAAAATTACAGTATTAATAATGTTTGGTTGTTTTGTAGTGTTAAAACTAGTTCACATATGTTCAATAAGTTCGACTTGCATTACAGTATAGTGTGATAATTTGATTAAGTATTTTATAAAAATCACTATACTTTCCTTAATTGCTTTTATATATTTTTATATTCACTGTTAACCCTTTACATTGCGTTCATTGCTTTATTAATACTGTAACGTCTCGCGGATAAAGTATCGGAGTCTAATAGACGTTTCCTAAAAAAGTTTCTTTTCGTCTATTTATTCTCCTCGAAAATCTCGCTTTAATGAGAGTCACTGTTAATCCTTTATTGATTGTATTTGCAAATGTTCAGTGTCCGTTATAATTTATGTTTAACTTAAATAAAACCAAAAAAAAATAAATCGAGAGTGTGTGATTTGGGAGAATTCAACGAAGTTGTTAGGAGAGAGAGTGCAAAAAGTATTATCCTCTTGGCATACAATTACTTAGTTTAAATTTCTCCGCTCATAAGACCAGCTGATTTTGACGTTTACAAACAAATTGGAGGTTAAATTAACACCAATTGTCTGTGATGTTTTCTGGTTGTTCGTCCTCTTCTGTGTCTCCTGACAATCTGTAAACAACTACCCTCTACTGAAAATAATACACATTTTATTATTTATAACAAAATATTCATGGTATTTATTTAATAAATACACTGTTTTTTTTTATCTTCTCCCAATACACAAAGTTATAATCGATTCTCCCTGTCAACACAACATTAGTTCGATCTTATTTGGTAAACATAGAAAGTATAACAAATATTTTTATCCTTTTATGAAATATAAAACAATAAAGAATTAATTTTTTAAAATTCCCAGGGTTATTTGTAAGTTCTTTGTGCTATGAGACGGTCAGAAATGAATAATTTAATACCAAGCTTTACAAAAGAAATATAGATTATATTTTGTTTTTCTTTAGTCTGTAGTTCCGGGTTTATCCGCCAGAGTACAGGTTATGTTCCTCGCTACAAATACGGAATTATTTAATGGCAGCTGAAAACTCACAGAGATCCATTATGAAGATTTTTTGGTTAACAAAAATTAATAAAGTTTGTTTCACCTCTTTTCCTGAAGTGTTTACTTGTATGGTGCTGTTTCTAGTGTTAGAAGTTATAGTTGAGTTGTAATTTAGTTAATTTTTACTAGGATACGGTCTCACCAAAATCTCGAAGTGCTAGATACTAGGCCTGGAACCAGTCGTTAAGTTTCTCAAAATTTCGTCAAATAAAGGCTTGGATGGTGCTACTTGCAGAAGTTCTAATAGAAGGTGTACATCTCTCGTCAATTTTTATTAAATTTCGCACTGTTTATTCCGAAAGTATTCATAAATTTTCAAATTTTAAATAGGCATTACACTTTTTTCAAACGTTCACTTCTCAATCGTTTTAACAATTAAATTCATATCTTGTTAGATGGTTACTGTTAGTAACCAAGAATATTTTATAGTTTTTTATTGGTGAATCTATATACTTTTTAGTATATAGGCTATTATTAATTATTATAAATTTATTTCTTCTTTATAGAAAAATAATCCTTTTTTAATTTTGTTTATAATCCAATTTAACTTATATAAGGTTTTTCTTTCTATTTTCTCTTAAGCTTATACATAGGTCTTTAATATTTTAATTTCCTTCTATTGTATTTATTTATTATTTGCTTAAAGTATCCTTACTCTAAACTATTTTCCTATGCCATCTTACTTACATAGTATTATTTTATATTATTATTATTTTATATCTAACCCTGGGTTATCTTATATTTAAACACAATTATTATATTAAACATAAAATTATACCTAGGTACAAAACCTTTGTGGCTTACACAATACAAATTATACAAAATACAAACAAAATACAAAATTTATCAGCAGCAATATAGTCCACTGCTACAATTGATTGTTTTTCCATCTACATTTTAAAAGATGCTCCTTTTTAACAATTTACCCTCTCACTATGTACACTATATCTCACTTTGTACACTATATTCACTTTGTTATTGTTTATAGTGTTCTGTAGTACAAAGTATTCTATAGCTAGGTACATAATACCCATTTCTGACCTTTAGAGTGGGATGATTGTGTGATCATATTCGGGTATGGGTTATGTAACGTTACATAAAGCCCCCCCACTAGAACAGATTTATTTTTGTTTACTGGTTTTAAAATAAATTGTTGAACTCTTCCATCTTCGTATTCTTGCCTTATACTTCATGATATCTTTTCATTTCTGATTGGTTATACACCTGTTATTCGGTTAATGGTAATAAGCTGGATTTTATATTCAACTCTCTCTCTCTCTCTTGGAGGCATATTCATCAATGATTTATTTCTCTGGGTATTGGTCCTTCCACATATTACTTGATAAGGGCTGGTCACACTAATCATAAAAAACTTGTTTTAACACTTATATTTCTATTTACTTCTATAAATTTGCTTTCTCAATTAAGCTTCTGTCTGCTATCTTCCTTCTATTTTCTATATTCATACTTCTGGAATCTAATATCACTCTTTTCAGCTATTTTATATCATCCCTTAAATATTCAATTTCCCTAACATTTTTCCCTATCCTGTGCGGTGGTTCAGTTCGGGTGGCCACTTTGGGTCCATTCTTTATTTTAATAGCTGTCCTTCAGTCCGGCTGTCCATCCTTACACCTTCTGAGACCAGGGGAACATCATCCCTGCTCAGGAAAATTATTGCCGGAACATTTCTATGGTCAATTCATTATAATAAGAAACTTATAAGTAGTCGATTAGCGATTAATACTAAACACTTTTGGGATTCTTCATACTGTAGCTGTTTGCATTTAATTATATATTTCTTTTCTTCTTGATTCCTTCTTCTTTTCCGTTAACTAATAGCATATAACATTATTGATAGGCATTATTTTAAAATCCTTTTGACTTTCCTTCTTGTGACATATTTTCTCCGTATCATTTCTTCTTATATCATTTTCAATTCCGAGAAATTCTAAATTATTGTTGTATTAATTATCATCCTCCTTCAGCTTCATTGTAGTCATTGAATTATTCGTTATTCTTCTTATTTGACACATTACCATCAATTGTTTTTATTTATTTATTTATTCTTCTGTTTGTTACCATCAAAATATTATTTTTCCTATTAGTCCATTTTAAATCAGTTATTTATAATTATTATTTAATAATCTGTTCTTACATTTTCTTGGTGGTTTGTCTTTTTATTAATTCAAATGGTTGTGAAATATCTTGAGTAAGTTGTACTTACATACTTTTAGTTAAATCAAATGGTTGCGAAATATCTTGAGTAAGTTGTACTTACATACTTTTTGAATTTTGGGGTTTTCATCTTTCCAATGGGTTGCTTGGTCAGTATCAGAAAATCAGTCTCCTTTTTTCTGGTTGGTTATTGTTTAGTTTAACCATGGTCCATTAACTCAGGTACTCCCTTTCCTCGGATTACTGGGGTGTTCATAATGATTTTGGTATTTGTTAAATACCTCTCTTTCACCTGGCATCGTAACTCAGCTGATACAAAGTCTTCATTGAAGTCACGGTTTTCCGTCATTGTTAGTTCTTTTTTAACTAACAGGTATTGCACCTCCTCTGATATAACATATTCACTCATTTTTAATATCATTCCATTTCCTTTTTCCTCTGGATTATTTACCAAATTTTGTAATGATATATTCCGTCTTGATGATATGACTGATATCTTCTGATGCACTTCAATCGTTGACATATTTAACAGAGATCTAAACTTAATTAACTCCCTCTGTTCGTTAATTGGAAGGTTAAATATATTAATTAATCCACCCTTCCTCATCTCCAGTACTTCTCTCGTATTTATTATTTTCTTTCTACATGTTTTTCTTATTTTCTTGGTCTTCTTTTCCAGGTATTGATTATCCTCTTTGTTGTGGCTATTTTTATTTTCAGATAATATTACACCTTGGTATTCTGTAATTTCTATTTCCTTCCTGCTCTCTTCTGTATTCGGACTTACTTTAATACCTTCTGAAGTGCTGTCTAATGTTTCATCCAAATTCTTGAAATCACTGTTCATTGTTTCCTCTAACTTTCCGAAACTTTCATCCATTTGCTTATTTGTCTTCCTCTTGTATGTATCTGCCTTTTGGCTAAGTGTGTTACTGATCAGTTCAATCTTTTCATGAATTTGTTTTATATTTTTATTACTTTCTTCAAATTTTGTGGTCATATATTCCCTTTGACCGTTAATTATTTCTTTCAATTTGTGGTGTTGTTCATTCATGGTTTGTCTGATATCTCCATGAATGGTCTCGAATTTTTTCATTGAATTGTTTTACTAGACTTTCCTGAATACTATCTATTTTCTCATTGGTTTGTTTATTTTGTTCCTTCAAAGTTTCTTTTGTTTCTTTGAAGTTTCCTCCTGTTTCCTAAAATTCTCCTTATTTTCCTCATTGGTTTGCTTTGAGTTTTCCTCCTGTTTCCTAAAATTTTCATCTATTTTATTAAATTTTTCGCTCAAGGTTTCATTTTGTTTCCTTGAGTTTTCATCTATTTTGTCAAATTTCTCCTCCTGTTTCCTAAACCGTTCTTTTGAGTTTTCCAATATTATTCTCAACATCTCATACATGCTCACGTCTTCTTTTTTGGCGGATCTATCTGTTTGATCCCCTTGGGCATCCTCTTCACTATTTCCTTTTCCGTGTCCATAATTGCTTCAGTTTCTTCTTTGTCGCCTATCTGTTGTTCTATTTCACTGTCCGTGACAACTTCTATTTCTTGTTCCTGTCCACCTTCTTCCTTCTCCTTGTCTTCTGCCCTCTTCTTCGATCTGCCTCTGGTATTATGCATTTCTTGTTTTCTCATAGCTGCCGACGAAAATTAGGTTTTTGTGATATTATTTTGTCGAATATCTCAAAATTTCTTTCCTAATTAAAGCCCTTTTAAGTTAAGCGCCATTCTGTAACGTCTCGCGGGTAAAGTCTCGGAGTCTAATAGACGTTTCCTAAAAAAGTTTCTTTTCGTCTATTTATTCTCCTCGAAAATCTCGCTTTAATGAGAGTCACTGTTAATCCTTTATTGATTGTATTTGCAAATGTTCAGTGTCCGTTATAATTTATGTTTAAATAAATATAAACCAAAAAAAAATAAATCGAGAGTGTGTGATTTGGGAGAATTCAACGAAGTTGTTAGGAGAGAGAGTGCAAAAAGTATTATCCTCTTGGCATACAATTACTTAATTTAAATTTCTCCGCTCATAAGACCAGCTGATTTTGACGTTTACAAACAAATTGGAGGTTAAATTAACACCAATTGTCTGTGATGTTTTCTGGTTGTTCGTCCTCTTCTGTGTCTCCTGACAATCTGTAAACAACTACCCTCTACTGAAAATAATACGCATTTTATTATTTATAACAAAGTATTCATGGTATTTATTTAATAAATACACTGTTTTTTTTTTTATCTTCTCCCAATACACAAAGTTATAATCGATTCTCCCTGTCAACACAACATTAGTTCGATCTTATTTGGTAAACATAGAAAGTATAACAAATATTTTTATCCTTTTATGAAATATAAAACAATAAAGAATTAATTTTTTTAAATTCCCAGGGTTATTTGTAAGTTCTTTGTGCTATGAGACGGTCAGAAATGAATAATTTAATACCAAGCTTTACAAAAGAAATATAGATTATATTTTGTTTTTCTTTAGTCTGTAGTTCCGGGTTTATCCGCCAGAGTACAGGTTATGTTCCTCGCTACAAATACGGAATTATTTAATGGCAGCTGAAAACTCACAGAGATCCGTTATGAAGATTTTTTGGTTAACAAAAATTAATAAAGTTTGTTTCACCTCTTTTCCTGAAGTGTTTACTTGTATGGTGCTGTTTCTAGTGTTAGAAGTTATAGTTGAGTTGTAATTTAGTTAATTTTTACTAGGATACGGTCTCACCAAAATCTCGAAGTGCTAGATACTAGGCCTGGAACCAGTCGTTAAGTTTCTCAAAATTTCGTCAAATAAAGGCTTGGATGGTGCTACTTGCAGAAGTTCTAATAGAAGGTGTACATCTCTCGTCAATTTTTATTAAATTTCGCACTGTTTATTCTGAAAGTATTCATAAATTTTCAAATTTTAAATAGGCATTACACTTTTTTCAAACGTTCACTTCTCAATCGTTTTAACAATTAAATTCATATCTTGTTAGTTGGTTACTGTTAGTAACCAAGAATTTTTTATAGTTTTTTATTGGTGAATCTATATACTTTTTAGTATATAGGCTATTATTAATTATTATAAATTTATTTCTTCTTTATAGAAAAATAATCGTTTTTTAATTTTGTTTATAATCCAATTTAACTTATATAAGGTTTTTCTTTCTATTTTCTCTTAAGCTTATACATAGGTTTTAATATTTTAATTTCCTTCTATTGTATTTATTTATTATTTGCTTAAAGTATCCTTACTCTAAACTATTTTCCTATGCCATCTTACTTACATAGTATTATTTTATATTATTATTATTTTATATCTAACCCTGGGTTATCTTATATTTAAACACAATTATTACATTAAACATAAAATTATACCTAGGTGCAAAACCTTTGTGGCTTACACAATACAAATTATACAAAATACAAACAAAATACAAAATTTATCAGCAGCAATATAGTCCACTGCTACAATTGATTGTTTTTCCATCTACATTTTAAAAGATGCTCCTTTTTAACAATTTACCCTCTCACTATGTACACTATATCTCACTTTGTACACTATATTCACTTTGTTATTGTTTATAGTGTTCTGTAGTACAAAGTATTCTATAGCTAGGTACATAATACCCATTTCTGACCTTTAGAGTGGGATGATTGTGTTATCATATTTGGGCATGGGTTATGTAACGTTACAATACACAACACTCGTGCTCTCGGTTGATTCACTTCGCGTCGTTAAGGTTAGAACGCCATTGTTTACGTCCGGTACCGTGCTGATTTATAGGTTACTGGTAAATTATTTTGTCACGGAGTCCGTGTTCTGTACTGCATTAAAACTGGTGAAGAACTGTCTCTAGTTTGAGCGTCACTCTCGCTGTTCTCACCTATGCCTTCGGGGGGATATTCTTGATATAAGAGTTTTGATTGGTGGGAATGCAAAGAATTCCTTTATTAAATCATCACCCCCGCGTTAACAAAATAATTTAATTTTGTCTTAAGCGTGGGTTTTTGGGAACGAGATTATAGTATAACTGACGCTAAACTTTTTATCAAAATCTATGAAAATAATTTACAATTGAAATGGATTCCTTATGCTACTTGTGATTACAAATATAATGTTACCATCACATGGCATTTGTCCTGCTAAACAATTTGACACCTCACAAGGCATAATTCTGTCTACTACTAAACAAAGTAATATTTCTAACTTATTGCCTAACACAATATTTTTGTTAAAATATGTCCTTTTGCTACCTAATTAACATTCTGCTAGTACACATATTGAGTACAACTAATACTAAGTCTTTTGCTGTTCTTATTTAGCATTATAATCATCCATTTTTGAATAAAATACAGAATCTGTCTCTAGGCTTCATACTGTCTCATAGTACCATGAATTAGTTTTGCTTCATACAATACAATTATTAAATTCTAAGAATTTATAACACTTGATACTTAATCCTAATGAACAATACCAACTTTTGGTTAACATCTTTTTGCTCAAGACATGCCTTTCTCCTTGTATATTATCATTAATATAACATGAGTTCTTGGACAAGTAGGCAGCTTGTTAATTATTCTTATTACTATATTATACACCGTTTATACTCCTCATATCTTACTCCTAATTACACATCTTAATTCCCTTTACATTTTACAATAGCTTGTCTTATTTTGACATCCTTATTTTCTGGTTATTTTACTAATGAAATATTCATCTTGGTGCAACAAGTCATGCTCATTAGAGATAATTAATGGTCTATTATCAGTGATAGTTCTTATTTGGTTTACTGACCAATAGTCGGTTCACTTATCACTTGTTATATTAATAGTATTTACATTAACTCATTATTGGTATTTCTGTTGTTTTTTAGTGTACAATATTAGCCTTTTATACAATAATATAATAATTACATCTTGGTGACCTAATCTTTGTTTTAGAATGGTCTATTCGTTTTCTAGTTTCATCTAGATATAACATATAATAGGTTTATAGTATTTTTACTACATATTTTGTGTTAACAAGTGTGATTTCAGAGTTTGTTAGGTTAGGTTGTCATTTTTACCTTCACTGACTGAATTTAGTTCACATTACTTTGTCTTTATTATTTATTTGGATCACTTATTACTATTCATTAATAGTACTATTTATTACTTATAATTCTGATTACAAATATTCAGTTTTTTCTATAGTTCTAAGTACTTTCTCAATCACACACCAGTCCTGATTCTGACCTTCAGTTTGGCTGTTAGTTTTGTTACATAAATGGTATAGTCTAAGGGTACAATACATTCTTATACTATCCATTATTACATATCTCATTACCATATTGTTATTCTTTCACTCTCCTAATCTTGTTGGGTAACTTTTTATTTTACGTCAAGTTATTGTTATAGTCATGTCTTTTAGTATGTCTTGTCTGTTACTTTATTACTTATGTTTCTTCCAGTTTGGAATTCATATTTTACTTTATTTATTCTGTAGAGCTTCTATGCTTTATTTATGGGTGGTTGAGTTAGTTTAAACCCTTTTTACTTTATAAAATTATCTGTTTTTAATTATTCACTTGATATTACCTATGTTTAACTGTCATACATCCCTTTTCCAGTTATTTTTGGATTGGCCATATTCAGTTCCCTGCATAGTTTTATCTATTAATTGTAGCTCGTAGTACTGTATAATTTGGTGATGCTACAATATGAACAAACATAACTACTTAATTTGTATGTTATTATGAAATTTCTACACAGTTTGTAGCTCTGAACTATATGATAAAAAAAAATGAGTGATGGTACAACAGCTATCATAAAGCAGGATGTTTCAATGCCTGCAAGACTATATTTCTTATTAACAGAATATAATTTTATCATTAATAGAATTTGAAATCACTGTTTTTGAAACTGTTGCTGTATTTCCTGAAACATGGTATATGACATTTCATAAATACATATTCTTTTTAGTTTTTATAATATTTAAATTATAAAAAACAACAGGAATTTCTTAATACTATTCTATACGATAAAAAAAGTTGTTAAGTCTTTTATTTTTTTCATGACTCAGTATTACTGATGGCAGACTGAAGAACTCGGTGATTTCTCTTGAACCAATCAACTGACAAAATGGAATTTTAATCTGATACATCTACTTTCCTATGAAGAAAATTATTGCACATATAAAATAGAAAATCTGACAAAAAACTATTTTTTCATGGACCTACAATCAATTTCACACACACACACACACACACACACACACACACACACACACACACACACACACACACACACACACACACACACACACACACACACACACACACACACACACAGAGAGAGAGATTATTCACACTTTTATATATTTTGAAGGTCATATATTACTTCTATCAACAATGGAAGATGGAAGTATTTTTTCTTTTGCAATTAGAAATTTATATTTTCACACAATGTAATAATCTTAAACATTTAATTTTCATCATCTGACTGTATTTAATAAGAATAACTCTATGCAGTACACAATACACTTTTCACGGAATACTTGGTAGGCTATATGAACTTCTGATGTAATGTGCAAATTGAATTTTAGAACGAACTCAAACAGGAAAGGCAACAATTTATAGCCTTTCAGAAATATTCATATAGTAAGAAAATAAAATGTAGACAGTACTGTTCTTTTAAGTGGCACCTGGCCTACTACTTATAATCCTTTTATGTATGAGGGCTAATCAGGAAGTAAATTCTGATATGGTATTAAAGGAAGCTAAGAATATATTTACAAAACGCTTTTATTTCTAGTTGAAGTAGAAATGACCTTAAAGTACATTTCTATATAGTTTTCGTCATTTTTGAAATACTTTTCATGCGAGGCACCAGACGTATACCTTCAGTGTAGAAATTTCCTGCCTGTAATTTGAACCATGTTTGACATGGTAATTTAACAGCTTGTTTGACATCGCTGGCCACCAAGGAAAGATTTCTCATGCTTGAAAAGGTGATATTAGCTTGGTGTGATATCTGGGTTGTAAGGTGGATGATCAAATTGTTGCCAGCCAAACTCTTTGTGAGATGTCGCATTGTATTTGATGACGCATTTGTGTGGTGCCTAAATTTCTTCGACATTATAAGCACGTCCAACAAAGCTTACTCAGTGCACAGTTGATTACAAATAGTGTTGTTGGGTTGCCAACGAATCAACAAACTGGCCGCGCATGCGCAACACCGTGAAGGCATCAATACCGTGGCAATATTTAAAAACGGAACTTACTTCTGAATAACCCTTGTACAAGAGGTTTAACCAACAGGTGTAGGATGGATTTATGGTTTGTGTTTTCTTATGTAGGGCCTATGTACTATAATAGGACACCAGACTTTACATAGGATCAACTTTTCCACAATATAATACAGTATAGGTGAACAAATTTTATTTCTAGACAAAAGTTCACAAAATTTTTGTCACTATTCTGTACCGAACTTTGTCTGTCCCTGTGAGGATGGGACATTTACAAAAGCACATCTACACACTATTGAGATGTCTGCCTTACCTTTCCTGTTGCTGAAATGTGAATGAAAACTACAGTACAAAGCAATACAAACTATAGGTCTCACTATAACTACAACAGTACAAAATTTCAAAGCCTACCATAGCCTGTTACAGTTTACTACTCTGCATTATCTATTACACGGAAGAGATAATCATACAAGAACATGCCTCTTATTGCAGACATCTATTTACGACAGTTTGGTGTTTTTACTGTTTATTATCAGTAAACAAATATTTGTGTGAGTGTTCTTAACAATTTTTTTTTTTTTAATCTGTGCAATAATTTCACAAATGTCAGGAGTTAAATGGAAAGTCTTTTCTCAGTCAGTGATAAAAGTTTTTTATAATTAATAAAATTGATGAAGGCAAGTAAAATGCTGCTATTTGTATAGTAGCCTCGCTGAATGTGTTTCCAGGCGGCATCAAAGAACAGTTAAATAGCCCAATTAGTGAAGGCACCCCCTGCTGCTGACAGCTGTGAACAAAGCTAGCCCCTTCTGAAACATCTCCAATGATGCCAAACGTATTTTGAACTTGAATGCAATGTGGACCAGTCTTTGCGCGACATCGGAAGTGCCCGCTTGTCTGAATTTCGAGTCCGTTGCCAAAGAAACCACATATTTAGGAATTATTAATTTGTTACCTTCTTACAGCACATAGTATTTTACATAGTGTATTTATATTTAAATATCACAGTAATACTGCTTTACTTTATTTATAGTTGTAATTTTCGGTTCCGTGTTTGTGTTCGTGTTCACGTGTTTAAAATGTGGAGACCTTGGCAGAGAGAACAACCATATCCTCAGCACGCTGATAATGAAGAAAGGAGTCATCGTCATAGTGATAGTGAAGAAATCGTTGTTGATGTAGTTAGCAACAGTGACAGTGGTGATGTAAGTGACAATAATGGGGAGTTTTCGAACGACGGGGAAATCTCGGTCACTCCAGGCACTAGTAGGCCAATCAAAAATTCGATTAGAACAATTTCGAAACAGAGCCAAACTATAGTGTGTAACGTGCATGAATATGTTATAAATAACAAAGTAGGTAAGGGTTCAATTACTGAAACAGCCAAAATTGTGAAATTAAGCCGCCCGACTGTTCGTAAAATTGTTTCTAGAGGTCCCGTGACTCCTAAGAAGCCAGGTAACAAAAGAGCGAATTTTAATAAAATTGATAATTTTGTTTGCGACATTATCCGCCAAGAAATTTACAAATTTTACAAGAAAGGGCAGCCACCCACAATTTCCGAACTACTCCAGCATCTTCAGAACATTTAAAGTTTTCCTTATAAAGAAACAATGCTAAGATCCAATGTGAAGAAGCTCGGCTTTTGATTTCGGACACTTAATAAGAGGCGTGTTATAATGGAGTCAGCAAGAATTGTGTCTTGGAGATACAAATACCTCCATAGACTACACCAACTGCGTTCACAGGGTTATGATGTTGTGTATCTAGACGAAACTTTGTTCGACACACATGACACCGTGAAGAAGGGATGGGATGATGGAACACGTGGCTGCGCTATTAACGTCCCTGTATCTAGAGGGAGCGCATCATGGTGTTACATGCTGGTGGAGCTGAGAGGTGAGCTCCTAATTGTCTTTATTTGTGTGCCAAAAATATTGCAGATGCTAAAGCTGACAGCCACGATGAAATGAATGCTACAGTTTTTGAGAATTGGTTTAAAAATTCGTTACTGCAAAATCTTTCAAAAGACAGGAAGTATGTCATAGTTTCAGACAATGCGAGTTACCATTCTAGACAGCTTATCAAAATACCAACTAAATCGTCAAACAAGTCCGAAATTATTGAATTTATAAAGAAATTTGATTTACCAGTACCGGGGACCCAGTCCCCATTAAATTAATCTTGCTCGAAAGAATAAAAGCGGCGAATATAAACAAAATGTACGCAGTTGATGAGATGGTTCGAAAGGCAGGTCATGAAGTGTTACGACATCCCCCTTATTACTGCATATTAAATCCAATCGAATTAGTCTGGGCACGGTTAAAGTCTAACGTCAGGAAGAGCAACATAACTCCTCAGTTAAGTGCACGTGTCTGTGAAGCCCTAAGGAACTGTACTGAGAACATAGATGCCGAATACTGGAGGAAATGTGTGAAAAAACTATTATTACTATTATTGTTATGTTACTGTTATTTTATTATATTTAGCATATTGGTCTGTATCAAACTTTACATAAATTATGTTAAAATTTGTATAATCTGTAATATTCAGTTGATTGTTTGTCCGCTAGAGCGCAGACTACGTTTCTTCACTGACAAAAAAAAACAAACACTATTTACTTAGTATGGCTATAATGTTATTAACCATGTATTATTAACCAAAATAATGAATTTACAGAGATGGTGCTGTTTCTAGTGTTTTAGATTTGTAGTTGAGGTGTAATTTAGTTAACTTGTAAACAGAAACGATCTCACCAAAAGGTTTTCAATGATGACGTCTGGATTGAGCTGATATTAGCAGAATTTATTGTTTGTTCCTCGATTTTCTGGTGTGTTTATTCCAATGGATATCTCGGATGTAGTGTCTAGTGCTGATTAATTCCGAATATAGTAGTGTAGAAGTTGATTATGATGTAGTGTAGAAGTGGTTAATTCCGAATATTCTTTGAAATTTATTTAACTTTTATAGGACATTACACTTTTTCATCTCACATTGAATTGCATTTAACAATTAATATTTCTTGTTAGTCAGTTACTCCTAGTAACCAATAAATGTTTATACTTTTTTATTAGGTAACCTAGATACCTTTTTGTAAATAGGCTAATAATTATTGTTATTATTTTGTTTCTTCTTTTAGAAAAATAATTCTTTACAAATTTTGGTTTTAGTTAAATTTCATTTATACACGATTTTTCTTTTTGTCTTTACTTAAACTTGTCTACTGACTTTTTCGAATTTAATTTCTTTTATTTTAGTTTATTTATGATTTAACTTTTAGTGAATGTATCACTACTCTGCCCTACTTTTACTTGCTATCTCTCTAGCAAAATACCTGTGCTTCGCTACGGAGTTTCACGTTGTACGTAATTGTACAATTATTGCTCGCTTAATAGTATAGGATTAGATGGATTGTACAAATTCTCAACTCTTAGTTTGTTTATTTACATTCATAGCAACAGCTATTTATTATTTATTTCGAGAAAATCGTTAGAGCCGTTTCCGAGAAAAAAAGGACATACATTTATTAATTAATTGAACTTCGAAATTTTCTCGACTATAAGAACCTGCAAACAACGAAGTTTTTTCAATTTAAAACAATGATTAAAAACTCAGGACTAAATGTATTCGGGGTTTCCAGTAAACTGAGATGTCAACCACTTACAGTGGATAAATTTCAGTATTTGGTTTTTTGCCCCTTAGGAGTGAAAGTTTGTAAAACCGTTTCTTAGTGAGCACCTAAGACCTATAATGAAGCTATGTTCAAAGTTTCATTGATATCCATTCAGTGGTTTCAGAGATATCGTGAAACCAGAAAGTTTCAGAGGTATCGTTCCGGGGAAGGCTCGTCGGACGACTCCCGCGCTATTTCCTACGCGGGAGACTTCCACCGATGCTATGGTAACCAGAATCTATTCTATTGGGTTGCCATAGTAACCAGATCTAATAGTTTTTTAAGACCCAAAGGACCCCCCAGAGGATCGTATCGAAAAAACACTTATCCTATGTTGGTTCTACCGTTGCGTAAAATATTTGTGCCAAGTTTGGTTGAAATCGGTCCAGTGGTTTAGGAGGAGATGTTGAAGACCCCAAAGGACCCCATCAAAGAAAACACCTATCCTATGTTGGTTCTCCCGTCGCATAAAATATTTGTGCCAAGTTTGGTTGAAATCGGTCCAGTGGTTTAGGAGGAGATGTGGAAGACCCCAAAGAACCCCCCAAAGGACCCCCATCGAAAAAAAACACCTATCCTATGTTGGTTCTCCCGTCGCGTAAAATATTTGTGCCAAGTTTGGTTGAAATCGGTCCAGTGGTTTAGGAGGAGATGTAGAACATACATACATAGATACAATAGGGGGGGGGTTTGCCCCTTAGGAGTGAAAGTTTTTAAAACCGTTTCTTAGTGAGCACCTAAGACCTATGATGAAGCTATGTTCAAAGTTTCATTGATATCCATTCAGTAATTTTTGCTCTACGTTGATTCTATGTCAGTCAGTCAGGCAAACTTTCCCCCCCCTTTTTCCCCCTTTAAAGGTCGAATTTCCAAAAATCCCTTCTTAGCGGATACCTACATCACATAAGGAACCTACATACCAAATTTCAAGTTTCTAGGTGTTATAATTTCGGAGATTTCGTGATGAATCAGTGAGTCAGTGGTATTTCTCTTTTATATATATAGATTTAGCATAAATTGTCATTTTGTTATCTGTATGTACAAAAATATGATAAAATTTTCTTGGACTTTTGTTGTCCATGATGTGTGGGCGTATTAACAAAATGTAGTAGATTATATATGAACTGTAGAACATTACAACGTGAAAATTACACGTGTGAAAGTGTAGTAATTAATATTTATTAAGTTCTGTGAAAGAAGAGGATGAACATTCAAAAAATAACATAAATATCTTTATTTACCTTCATACAAAAGTAGAAATTTAGTTAACATTTGTATCTAAAAATTAGTGTTTCACAGTAAAAAATAGTGCAGATGATAAAATTGTATTATGAGAACTGTGTGAATTGATTCTGCTAAAAATCTCTTTATTCCAAATGATTATGAATTTAAAATACTGTAATTTTTCACAACTGTTGTAACTGACTAAAAAATGTCAAGCACTCAGATACAAGAAACACATGTCCATAGTATTTCATGATCTTTAAAAGCATTTTGGACTGTATCATACATATATGTCCAACATCCAAGGTTTTTCTTTTGTACAATCGTTTCTATAATTTATATATTTAATCCACTGTAACTATTACTCATTAATACATGCCTATTCTACTGTGTAAATTTTTATACATTGCACACTGGTTATGTTTTATTTAATCTATTTACCACAGTTATGTGCAGGGAAGAAACATGTAGGTTACATTCTAAAAATTGTTATTCTTCCAAAATGTTTTGCAGAAAATGACTAGAGAGAATCAATGGTACATGTGTTACTGATACTCTTTAAACATGTTTCAATTCCTTTTACACAAACGTTACTGTTCTACACGTTTTTATTTTTGGTTATATCATAATTTTAAAATATTCATTTGTTGTTCTTCTGGTACCCTTCTTAATCTAGTTTTGCCTACACCAAAATGAGGGCCTATAATTAAAAATACATCTGCATTCATAGGCAAAATTCATTAATGATATTCATAAAAATTTGTTAAATGCCTTCTTGTGTGTTAATAATATAACCTACAATATAAACAGCGATACTACGTACTCTATTTTCTACGAAAAAGGAGAATTCTTATGGCAAATATTAACATTACAGAATTCATATTTTCAAATTTTACACATATATCACTACAACAACCAGTAACCTTAATATTTGACCCTTCTTCTCACGGCTTTTGTGTATGTAAATTATTACTAGTCTCACGAATTCGTGTGTTACATTTAAGATTTATGATCATTTTTTCTCATTACTTACCTGATCTTAAGCCTAATCTGGACAACATCGTTATTTTTCCAACCTTCACCGCAGACGACAGAACGACTTACAAAGTAGAAAAATGGAAGATCATACGTTAGTTGAATACTTATCGAACGTACTATCGATAGTTGTAAGATTCTATATCGACCTTTACAACGGTTGCATTCCTACTTTGTGGCTTTTACAGTTTTTCTAAAGTTTTTCCGAAATTAATCTATTCCAATAATTGACGATCCTCTTCTAATCCTGATTATTTTACCGTATAACCTACGCTAACAACATCATGTGTTTTATTTCATCCAAAATAACAGTAGAATTTGTGTAGGCCTGTTCATTACAGTTGAATTGCGGCGAGTTATTTTCTTTTCCCGTAGCAAATAATCAGCTAATTGATGAAATTTTTAGGGCATTAGCATATTGTAGAAAATTTCGAAAATTTGTAGGAATAATATTTTTACATAAGGATATGCACAAAAAGACGTGTCCTTATTGGACTTGATTTATTGGTTGAATATAGTTTGGTTCTAGCCATATGATACGTACTGGTATTAGACGGAATGTATTGAAGTGTCGATGGATTAGGCCTAATCTTGTGTGAGAACATTAAATATGTTAAGAAAATGTAACGTACAAATGCTCTTTTCATATTTTAATAATTTTAAATTATTATTCTGTTCAATGCAGTGTCATGAAAATCCTGTTTTCAGATACCTACCTGAACAGTGCAGTTTAGGAAGAGCAACAGGTTTTAATAAGATCCAGCTTAACAGATTTTTTGACAATTTAAAGTCTGTGTATGAACAAAAAAATTCCACCCCACCGCATTTTTAACATGGATGAAACAGATGTTTCAATTGTCCCAAACAAGACTTCTAAAATATATCTCCTGATGGGAAGAAGGTGATTGTAAGGCAACATCTGGTGCTGGTGAAAGAGGCCAACTTGAATATGTTGCAGGATGTTTCAGTGCTTCTGGTATTTACGTACCCCCTGCAGTCACATTTGCAAGTAAGAGAATGAAACCTGAACTGAACTTTATAAAGAACCTCCTATAGGTTGGCCTACTCTCCCTGAAATATTGGACATCGGATGCATGAACCAAGATATTTTTCTTGACTAAATACAACTATTATATTAACGACTCGGAACACAAAGTTTTTTATATAAGTAAAAACATAAAGTTTTACCTTACAACCTGAACCGGTTTTCACCTTTAAAAGGCTTCTTCAGAGGTTGCCGCTGTCCGTCCTGTTGTGGGCGACGGAATCGAATTTCAAAAGATCGATGTTGTGTGTGTGGGGTGAGATGTGTTCAAATAATGCGTGCGATTTGAATTGTGTCTGTTTGTTCAGGATGTCGTTTTTATTTGTTTTCGTGTGTTTGTATATTTCCAATTGTTCTAGAGTGTCTAGTTTTCGGCCTTTTGTGTGTACGTGTAGAATGTTCATGTTATTGTCGATGTTTTTGTATGTGTGGTTTGTCTCGAAGAGGTGTTTGAAAAGGTGGATTCTGTAGTGGAGTGGAGTGCTTTTGTGTGTTCAATGTATCTCTGTTTGAAGCTACGTCCTGTCTGGCCTATGTAGAATTTGTTGCAATTTGAACAATTTAGTTTGTAAACACCGGGTAGATCGAATTTGTTTTGTGTTTTGATAGTGTGTGTTCTGTTTTGTTAGTAGTTTTGTAAGCGATTCTGTATCCTGCTTTTTTTAATTTGTGGGCAATTTTTTCAGTTTGTTTGTTGATGTATGTTAGTGTTATGAATTTGTTGTTTTCTGTCTTTGTTGTTTGTTTTGTGTTTTGTATAGGAGTTTACTGACTATTTTTCTGTCATATCCATTAGATTCTGCTAGATATTTTAACGTGTTTAGTTCGTCTTTGTAGTCTTTTTCATCTAAGGAGATGTTGTTAAGTCTATGTATCATGGTTCTGAAGGCAGCTAGTTTGTGTTGTATTGGGTGATTGGAGGAGTTGTGTATTAGTGTGTCAGTTGTAGTTGGTTTTCTGTATATACTGAATTTGTGCCTGTGTTCAAGTTTTGTGATGGAGAGGTCTAAGAAGTTTATGCTATTGTTGTGTTCGTATTCGCCAGTAAATTTTCTTGATTGGCTGAAGCATTTTGCAAACAATATAAAGCCTACTGAAAGTGACCATGTTCTATTAATTCTTGACAACCATTCCACTCATATTTCCCTTCCTGTCTTATTTTTGTAAGGAGAATTTCATACTAATTATAATTATAATACTACTGACTCGGAACACACCCAAGTTTTTTATTGGTGAAAATGTAAAATTTTTACCTGTAGTGTTCTGAGTCAGTAGTATTATACTTATAATTAGTTAATCAACGGACGTATCATGGACAAAAAAATACAAGAAAAATTTTACATTTTTACCAATAAAAAACTTTATGCTCCAAGTCAGTAGTATTATAATTATAATTAGTTAATCAAGGAACACGTCATGGACAACAAATTCCAAAAGAATTACCTTATTTTATCCACTAAGTGATCTTCTTTTTCTTTTTAATTACTACATGTTTCAGGGCTTATATCCCCATCTTCAGGTAAAAGCAAATCTACCCTATTATTAGGGTTTCGTTAAAAATTCACAACGACACAAACACATAACACACTTAAATAAATTAACATTGAACATTAAATCTGTATCGGAACACGCTACAAACGAACCAGTGCACTGGCCGAAGTCCGACTTTCAACTGATCCGTACACGCTATTCACGGTTTGTTTTCATAGCTGTGTCATATAGTTTATTTGATTTGAATGATAACTGTTCATTAAGTACCTGATTTTTATTTCTTCTTAAGGCCTTGTATATTTCAAATTCCTCTAAAGCATCCAGTAGTTTACCCTTTTTACCTATATGTAAAGGTTCCAAATTCTCTTTAAATCCAGTGTATGTATGATTTTCGTTTATTAGATGTTGTGCGTAATGCGATACATTATTATTGGGGAACTTCTTAGGTAAATGTTCTTTAAATCTCTCGGAAAATTTTCTCCCCGTCTGGCCTATATAGATTTTATCGCATTCATTACACCGGATTCTATAAACGCCGGAACAATCCTCTAGTAATGCTTTGGTATTAGGCTTAAGTATATTTGTTAATTTGTTCGTGGTCCTGAATGAGACAATAATCCCTAGCTTTTTTAATTCATTATGTAGTGTATTAGGTAGTATGTTTGTATATCTAGCAGAAACATATTGGGTTTTATCTTTAACTTTGTCCAATCGTTTTAATTTATTAGCGTGTTTATATATTATTTTATCAATGATTTTACTATTGTAACCATTCACTATCGCTATATGTTTTATTATATTAATTTCATCGTTATAGTCTTCTATGTCCATCGGTATATTTGTCAATCTATGTGCCAGTGCGTTAAAAGTTGCCATTTTATGTGTATAAGGATGATTGGAACTAGCATGTATGGCTATATCAGTTGTTGTTGGCTTTCTATATATTTTAAAGTTAAGGAGGTTATTACGTTTATATGTGGTTACGTCCAGGAAATTCAACATATTGTTATGTTCTACTTCCATAGTGAATTTAATATTACTGATTATGCCGTTCAAAAAAGTAAGCAATCCGTCTATCTGTCTAAGAGTACCACCAAAAATTAAAAATGTGTCGTCTACATACCGTGTGTATGAGATGATTTTATTGTATAACTTGTTTTGGTCAGATAGTATATACTTGTTCTCATAATGATTCATGTAAATCTCCGCTAAAATTCCACTCACCGGTGAACCCATGGCCTGGATAAAAAACTTATTGTCGTGTG
Source organism: Magicicada septendecula (assembly GCA_034769895.1). Classification (NCBI taxonomy): domain Eukaryota; kingdom Metazoa; phylum Arthropoda; class Insecta; order Hemiptera; family Cicadidae; genus Magicicada; species Magicicada septendecula. The sequence goes on from CM068368.1 coordinate 697,596,157, forward strand.
TAAAGTAATTCTGTTGCACAACAATTTTCAATAAAAATATAAGTTCATCAATTTGTATCTGTTTTAAGACATTTGTCTTGATTAAAAGTCTCTCGAGAATATTTATCGTCTCTAGCACGGGTATGTTCGTATACAAATTCACTATGTCCATAGATATCAGTTTATGGTTAGGCAGTACTTTAATGTTTTTAACTTTGTTTATAAATCCTATTGTATTTTTTACGCTATGTATGTTGTCCATTACTAAGCTGTTTTTGATGATTATTTGTAGCTTTTTGGCTACATTATAGCTTGGGGCAGTTGTATGATTTATTAAAGGACGTATTGGTATTTGGTATTCCAAAAGAATTTCATAACTATGCTCTCACTGCCTCCTCACGGTAGTCACAAAATCCATCTTCTTGACAAGGGCTTCTTTGGTCCTTTAAAGTCAGCATTTTCTGTAGAAGTAGAAAAGTGGATGTTTCTAATCCTGGACAGGCTGTGATTGTATATGAAATTAGCCGTCTGTTTGGAGTTGCATACAACAGAACAGCTACTGTAGAGACAGCTACTAAAGGCCTTTGACAAATATATCCATTTCATCCTGATGTTTTTTTGGAAGAGGATTTTGCTCCATCAACAGTCACTGAAAAAAATAGGCCTACTGAAAAGCAATGAGTGAAGATGATGAAATTGAGAGTGATGAAGATATTCATCCTCAATGCCTACGTGACTGAAACGCTCAACAAGGCTTGTGGCATACAAGTCAAACTGTTTCTCATGCTCTCGTATTGCAACTGCCTGGATCTGCGCACAAAAATTATAATCTATCTTCTGTTTCTTCAGTCAGCACTGACCTATGTGGCACCCACTTGGTGGTCACCCTGGTCGACCTTCAACGGGTGTAAGTTTGAACAATTTTAATCCAAAACCCTCTGTTCCTTGTTAGGGTTTCCATGGTTTGTCATAAATCACGTAATCAAGTAGGTTTTTAAGTTCCTATTCTTGCTGCCTTTGTCCAGTCGCTAGCTGAAACTGTCTTTGTTTTGGCAGCAACTTCTGCCTTCCCCTACCTGCAAACCATCAGTACAACAGAACCACTGCCCCCCAACTCGGGTCAAAGGCCCTCGGGCGATTTTTGATGACCCACCAAAAGTCAGCTTCACTAAGCTATTTCCTAATAGTCACGTGCATCTTACCAATCCTCTCTGAATACCCCTATCTCTCATTCCCCAAGCATGTTTCTAGCACGCTGCTTAGAATACCATTGTTATCGTCACGGAGGCTCTCTGCCTCTCAGTGAGCGACCAACGCCCCAAGGCGTCTACCTACTGTCAGAGGCGGGCGACACTTGTCCGAATCGGTAGAGTTACATAAGTTAATTAAAATTTAAAATACTCCTAAATTCAGGCGCCACCTAGTGAATAATGCGTTCTTTCCGTCAGAAGAATGAGGTATCCGCTAGAAAGATCAGTACTGTTTTCATCTGGCAGTTATCGGGCACGACCCTGTAGCTACAGTCAAGCCACAAGCGCAAAGACGCCCCGTCAACACAATGCAACTCACTCGACTGGAATCTTCACTGTCCGATTCACTAAATTTAATACTAAAATATACGTATATCTACATGCGGCAAATGCTAAAAACCATGCTAAATTCTAGTTACAGGAGCAAGTTACTGGAACCGTGTAAATTAGCCTTAATAGTCCTAAAGTTTCTCGAAAACTGGCTGGCTTGTTTAACTAACAAATACCGTGTTTGTATTCAATTACATTTATTCTATTTATTTTATTTACATTTATTCTCATTTAAAATCTCTCAGAAAGGTCTAACCTCGAGCGCAAGTGCCAATTTTTATAGGCTTCTTTAGTTGAAAAAACTTGAACATAGAGGAAGTAATTTAGATGAGACCTCGCAGGCTTAATTTCACTCGATCGAAAGATTATAATTATAGTCCTATAAACGACAAACACACACACAAAAGGAAGAAAGTTTTTTTGTTAAAATACCTCCAACGTTATTTTAGTTGTACAATTCCGACTGTTTCCCGTCGTGTTACATTTGGTTGAATGAAATTCGTTCTTCTTCAGACAAAGAAGCATTCGGTCCACTGACAGACATTTTTTTTACTCTGAATAGTAAAACGTTGAACTTGCAAGTAACACTTACAAAATCTTGGGTTGGTGTTACTGTAAAAAGAATTTTGAGTAGTAAACGGATGATCATGTAATTAAAAACTAAATATTAAACATTGTGTTCATAGAATTTAATCCACTACATTATATTTTAAAAGTGTAATTATGGGAATCTGCAATTCATGTTTCAAGAGTTCGTCGGCGGAGTTTACGACTCCAGACATGGTAAATTCGTATAAAACAGTAACAGATTACGAGTTGTAATATGAATATTCTGAATCAGTTGACGTTTGATAATGTTATCACACTTCGAGGTCTTATGGTGGGTTTGTCGTTCTTTACGTATATTCTGAATTTGGCATGAAGTAGGTTAGCAATGTGAAATATTCTTTTGTTAATAATTTATAGTGAAAGGAAAGTGGAAGATGCAGAAATTTAGGTTAGTTTGGCGACTACCTGATATAACCGATATATCGCGACTGTAAAATGATTGAGTTTTACAGTTTCATCATTTTTTCGTTTAATTAATTGAATGTATTTTAATGTTTTAGTTTCTCAAATTTACTAACATATGGTTTTAGCGGTCAGTTTCAATATTTAAACCAAATATGAGAATTACTTTGTTTTGTACAACAGGTCATAATAATTATAACAGAAACTATGTGGAAAGACCATGTTATTTGAAAATAGCACATTTATTCGTACATCAAAGAAAAGACAATAACGAAGAACAACAGTACAATAATTGGCTGAGAGTGGAATATTGAATATCTTAAAAAAAGTGGGTATGAAAGAGGAATCAGAATGTTTTATTTAAAATGTAATCTAATTTGTACATTTTCTGGGATGATACCTAGTGTCACTTGCATCATCAGAGCACATTCATGTAGCCTGGCACTTTTGAGGTACAGGAGTACAAACAAATGTGCGTAACGGAAAAGCTCATGATCTTTTTCCTCGTGTAGCCAAGTAATCACTAGCAAGATCAGAACTAAAAGTTTCACCTAAATTTAGTTATCCTTGGACGTGTGTCTGGACACAAGATCACTGGTGAGATCAGAACTATTGAACATTTGTAATTATGTGCAGCAATATGGTGTCCAGTATGCACTAATGTTTTTTCAGTATACTATATGTCCAAGAACCTTGTATGAGAAGAGTCAATTGACCCATATTTTCTCAATATTGGTACAACATTTGTAGGGTTGTGGGGTAACATACAAACATGAAAGTATAGGCCTACAGTTGGCAATATCCTGAAACATTAAAAATACTTTACAATTGTTTTTTATTGTAATTCTTCCTCCCATATTTAGACACCACATAGAATGGTGTATATAAGGATTATGGTATCATTTTTTATCACTTTATTTTTTTGTGGAATGAATTGTCTTTCATTATAAATAAGTGGAAAATGCGTTATTACTTTATAGAACCTGTAGCACCAAAGCAACGAGAACTTCAAGCATGAACAAAGTATGATTGTTGGTTGTAATTTATGCAAAGGTATTTTACTAGTGTGCCCAGAAATCACTCAAGAGTTACAATCTGTCTAATATAAACTCCAAATTGACAATTGAAAGTGCAAAAGGAGTGGTGATTTGACACTCTTTACCCTCTTCCACACTAGCAAATGAACATAATCAACCCTTACTGATAGAAACACGTCAGTTTTCAATTGTAAAACACATTGCACTTTGGATCTCCTACTGCTTTGTTTTAGTGCCATGTTATTAGGCTGTTAATAATTATCACTTACATATAGCTTATATTACTAGTGTCATGTTTATGTTAATGAATAACTGTGAAATGAAAACTCAACGCGGCCAACAGATCATAAATTCAATACATTTCCAGTTAGCCATTTTGTATACAGTTAAAAAAAGCATAAAATATTGTTTTGTTGTCCGTTTGTGATATTTGCATCCCTTAAAAATGACTATTTTAATTATTTCTTATATTATTTGTTTGGAAAATATTCTGTTTAAAATAAGTTAAAATTTACTGAGTCCTTTAAAGCTGTAATCAAATGAAATTACATTAGGAAGTTAGAGCTCAAATTAAAGATCTTAAAATAGTGTGACCAAACATCATGGAAGGTTGTTATGCATCCTGAATTGATAATGCTCATCCTATTAGGAGTGGGCTACTAAGACACTGTTTGATTTATTCCAAATTTTAAGTACTTTATTGTACCATATAAGTTTTTGTTTTGTGTATGAGGTCAGAGAATTAGTGAAAATAAACTATTATCAAAAAACACAGCAAGACCTTATAAGTATGTTTTGGAAGATAGTAAACTGTAAAAAGTACATCTTAAAAGTATTCTTGATTGAAGGCTCCAATATTTGAAGTAGCCATATGAATTAATATTTTATGTGTGTTGTGCACGAGTACGTACATGTGTCTAATAACAAACTTAATGTTAAATTCATTTTCTAAAATTACCCAGATTTTGACTCTTAACAGTTTGTTCAGACTAGTTAAAAACTTAACATATTTAAACTGTTTCAAATCTGGTCAAATGCATAAAATGTCTGTTATAAACAACAGTTTGCCACTACACTACTGCCAACTTCCAGCAGTGGAGAACATGGTAGAATGTGGCCGCAGCGGATTCCCACAACTTGAACTGTCAGTTCGGAAGTTGTGTTATAATGTGATCTGTTTAGACGCTCTTATAATTTCTCCAATAAATAGCAGTTTAATTGCTCAGAATGCTCAACCAAGCCTATAATGCTGTTCTGGCCAGTATTATGCTAGCCATCATCTCTAGCTCTGCAGATGTTGTATCAGCTTTGCAGAGCAGTATTTTTCAAGAGATGGTACACAGGGTGTATTTTTATATATCAGGTGGAATGGTTAAAAACACACGTAAAAGTATGGCATGACTAATAAAATTAGAATTTAAACATATTTAAAGCGGTCCAGGTCACTGTATGATAATTATATATAATTTACCTTGTAATTTCCGTCCAGTGACGTTGAGCGTAATTTGTATGGTTACGCGTTTCAGGCCATGTGGCCCATCCTCAGACAATCACTCCATGATTATTAAACAATAAAATCCACACAAAACAAACACATAATAAATAAATACATAAAATATATTAAATAAACGTATAAAAGCGTTCTATTACCCGAACACGGTGCACCGCGTGTAGCATGTCTGAACTGCGTCAATGGAACCTGTTATCTATTATTATCTGTAATTGATCGCAGCGCGGTATCATACAGTGGGTTGGACCTGAAGTTAAGTTTATCATTAAGTATGTCGTCACACACACCAGGGTTATTATGACCTCTATATATCTCGAATTCCTCGAGTGCATCCATATAACGGCCTTTATCACAATAATGTAGGGGTATGAAGTTAGTGTTGAAATTAGTATAAGAATGATTACACGAAATCAGATGCCTTGTAAAGTTAGATTTAATATTATCTATGGAAAAATCACCCCTGTTAAAATGGCTTTGTGGTGTGTGTTCACGGAATCTTTTGATAAACGGTCTACCCGTTTGGCCGATATAAAATCGGTCACAATCGTCACATATAAGCTTATAAATACCGGTTTTGGATTCAGTGTTTGTCTGAACGACTGGGCGAACCAAGTTCCGTAGACGGTTATTTGTTTTAAAAATGACAGTATAACCTAATTTACTTAAAGTGGATGTAAGGATCCTGGGCATCAACTCAGTGTATGTTGTTGTGATGTATTTGTTGTTAGGTGTATTATCTTGTGTCTGTTTGGAACGACGGGATTTGTGTTTTCTAAGAATATTGTCAATCATTTGGGACTCAAATTTTATAGTTTTATATCGGCCAAACAGGTAGACCGTTTATCAAAAGATTCCATGAACACACACCACAAAGCCATTTTAACAGGGGTGATTTTTCCATAGATAATATTTATTCTAACTTTACAAGGCATCTGATTTCGTGTAATCATTCTTATACTAATTTCAACACTAACTTCATACCCCTACATTATTGTGGTAAAGGCCGTTATATGGATGCACTCGAGGAATTCGAGATATATAGAGGTTATAATAACCCTGGTGTGTGTGACGACATACTTAATGATAAACTTAACTTCAGGTCCAACCCACTGTATGATACCGCGCTGCGATCGATTACAGATAATAATAGATAACAGGTTCCATTGACACAGTTTAGACATGCTACACGCGGTGCACCATGTTCGGGTAATAGAACACTTTTATATGTTTATTTAATATATTTTATGTATTTATTTATTATGTGTTTGTTTTGTGTGGATTTTATTGTTTAACAAGCTCCTCTCGGAGTGATGGTCTGAGGATGGGCCACATGGCCTGAAATGCGTAACCATACAAATTATGCTCAACGTCACTGGACGGAAATTACAAGGTAAATTATATATAATTAAAATTAGAATGCTAAATGCAACAAACGTGCCCACTGGGGAGGTATAGATTTGTTAAGACCAGGGCAGATGTGTAGTGTCAGTACACATAGGATGCAGAGATGAACAAACAGCAGGTTACCTTAAACTTAAAATAGAACACATTTTCAGAATAGTTGATTTTAATTCAAGTTTTTTTTACAAAAACGGTCGAAAATAAAAATTTCAACTTTATTATATGATAAAAAAGTAGGATTATCTACTTTGATGACTAATAATCTACTAAAAAATATTGACGACTGATTAAAAAATGTTTCTGAGTGAAACCTCCCTTTTATTACTTTTAACAGTTTGTTTATACCAAAGCACGTCTCCTCACCAAAACACTATTAAATAATGCAGGTGTTCCCAGTACTATTAGTGCTTAACAAGGAGGTTCTCAGTAGATGCTAATTAGAAAACATTGTAGCACACATAGAAAAATACCTGCTCTACAGCAAGGAGAATATTGGAATTTCCTTCTGAATAGGAGAGTAACAGAATTGCTGCTGGACATGGTAAATTCATATGACATTTATTTAGGCATACACATAGTAAATACACATACTGTACACCCATAATAATAATAATAACGGGGTCCTTTTTCCTGCCTAACCTTCTAGGAGTTAGGCAAGGTAAGCTGCATTATGTGAACAAGGAAGGCAGTGTGGCCAACACTACATTTCAGCTGTCCATTATTACTCCAGGATGTTATTCCCAGGCCTAAAACGTGTTATAGGTTTATAATTCAGTTATTTACAGAACTATACTTTTTTCGTTTCCTTTTATTAATTAGATTCACTAATTAACTACAGATAAGGAATGTAAAGTGTTACAAATTACATGAGGAAATTTTCCCTATATGGACAAGAAATTTTTATAATTTATTTTGGAGCTTATTATTGAAGTTAAATAAAATATGATTCCACATTTGTACAATGTAGGAAATTGGGTAGCAGTATGTTTAACCTGTGCTTAATAAAGATTTTACAAAAAATTTGAACTATTGGGTATATAACAATGATATTTCACTAATTTTTGTATACATGTTGCATAATTATTTTGTATTGCACAGTATAAAAACTTAAATGTCTGTGGTATATACTTAAGATATTTTATTGTGTAACCATTTTTCTATGTATTAATGTTATTTTTCAAGAACAGATTATTTTGTAAGTATATTTTTATTTTAATCAACATATATAAAGTCCGGATGCATATTTCACAGAGCAGTCTGTATCATCAGAGATTTCAATTTCACATTGAAACCTCTGATGATACAGATTGTTCTATGAATTGTGTATCAGGTTTTTTTTGTATATACTGAGTAAAATTAAAGTATTCTGTTCTTGAAAAGTAATGTTAAATACTGTGAGAAACAAAAATAACAAGAGTTACGTGAAAAGAAAATAAATATGAATATATTTTGTGTGTGTGTGTGTAAAACTTAATGTACTTGTATGTTTTTGAGAATTAAATTATATGTTGTAGGAAACACGCCGTCATCAACAGGCACAAGCTGCAGAAAGAAGAATGAGAGACCAAGAAAGTCGTGGTATTAGAGATCCAGATAAAGTTAAAAGACTACAGCAAAGATCAGAAAATATTCAGCGTATGGAAGATGAAGCAGCAAGACATGGTAATCAAGGTGGTGGATTAAAAGTAAGTAAACTATTAACGGTTTCATTACGTTCAGAGATTGGTGATTCAGTAGCCATTTATCTGCTGCATTGTTTTTATTAATCTTATTTCATGTATGATTCTCACATAAATGTTCATATGTATGATATATCGTATATATGATTTATTGTGTATATCGTATATGAAAAAGATACAAACGATTAATGATTTTTTGTGAACAACAGTATGTTAACATGTGTAAAGATAATATTGAAGTTAATTTATTTACAGTGCAACCATTAATAGACCATGAAGAGATTAACAGATTAATCATTTACCCATGTATTTATAACTTTTGATAGCTATTATATAGGGTAGATTTTAAGTGGCTTGACAACAATGCAGTTCTTGATAACTACTAGTATCAAGCAAATTATGGTCCACCTGAACATTATAATATGTGTATAATTTTTTTTCTGTATGTCACAGGTTTAACAAATTACGTGACCATGACCATTAACCCCTTAATGGTTCATTTAATTTACGACAGTTTTACCTATAAATGCTCAGTTTTTTCTTTAAAATGTTCATATTGCATCTTGTTATTGTAAAAGCAATACTAAAAAAATATAATTATGGTGTATAAGAGTGGAAAACTCACCTTTTATATGAATATTCAAATGGCAAATTTTCGACGACATGGGTTCCAGTCAGTATAAAAAAACTGATTTTCTCTCTGTAAGTCTTTATTAATACTATTTTGCGGAAATAGAGCTTTGAAAAACATGCAAAATAAACTAAAAGAGCCACAAACGCAGACAGAAGTCAGAACAGAACAATCCATATAGTCTGGTTCTGTGTGATGTAATGTCTGATGCGAGATAGTGCTCAGTTATATAAAACAAAGAGGAATTACTTGAAATACAGCACATTGTAGCAGCAAAGTGTGGAATCAGCATTATACGTAATATTCACCATGTCAGAATATTTTTTTCAGAAAACAAAATAACCTTGGCAAAATTGTGTGACATATTATCTTGTCATCGTCACTTCTTTGAACCAATCAATGTGTATTATCTCATCACAAACCATGAAGGGGTTAAAGGAAGATACTCTTAAACATTCTATGCAATAAGATCAGTAACAAACTGTCTGTGCTATTTAATTAAAAACCACCTTACACTGTGTGTGTAAATGTATATTTATAAAAAAAAGTATGTTAAATTTAATTCACCAAAACAAACTGAAAAAAAAAACAGATGAGATTTTGTCATTTAGGTTAGTATGTAACTCTCTTTTTTCAACACTGGTAAGTATGGTAGTTCATCCAAATCGCACCATGAATTCAAATTAAAAAAAAAATTGAATTATATTATGTATTGAACTGACATGAATACTGCAAACTCAAAATTGTGAAATGTAATATCCACTTGTTTCACTATTATCAACACTGACATTATCACTATTGTCCAGAATTGAATCTGATGAATTACTATCAGACCTGAATTTTGTAATGATTTCATTAATTTCTTCTGTAAGTGTCTCATTGAAACGGTTTTCACATTTAAAAAAAAAAACAAAACCTCACATACAATCTGTATGTGAACAACACAAACTGGGTTCACTAAACAAACTCGCATGTGTAATACAAGAGAAATACTTTTTTCACAGCCTGTAGTTTTAACAGAGAATTAACAATTCCTTTTCACATTAAACAACACTTTAGAACATATAGGAGCTATTTTGTTCAACTTAAAGTACTTTACATTTGTAGATATACCTGAAATATTTCAGAATTCTAATGTTTGCTTGACTTGGTTGCATCAGGCACGTTGTAACTAGACGTGGTTACAAATAATTATTTTCTCTGTTCGTGTACAAAAATAATAAAAATTTTATTATTTTAATTTATTTAAAAATTTTCAAAAAAAAAATTTTATGTTTGGTTTATTGTTTAAATATTTAATAAATATTTAATGTGATCGTGTTGAAATTTTAAATTCCTTTAAGTTATTTTTTGCAATTATATCACTTGTGGTTTGCTGTTAGTAAACTCAGTGTTAATTGGATTGTCTCGTTCACTAATCGATTTGCGATTATTCTTCTTTCTCCAATATATTACTTTCACTGGAGGAATGGCTGGCTTTCTTGCAGCTGATGTTGTTCACTAAACCCTATTTATAGTTTAGAAATAAATTTAATACCAAAAATGTTGAATTACAATTTTTATTAACAATTATTGAAAAAAGATCGATTAAAAATCGATTAGGTTATATTGTTCGACTCTTTCACAGGGCGAATCGAGTGTTGGCACATATGTTATTTGATATACTATTTTCAAGGTTCTTTAAACGGTTATGTTATATAGTCAGAGAAGGGGCAAGGCTCGAAAGTATAACATTACAATAAAAAATCTTAATAGTTAATAATTACAAATTTAGTTATGATATATAATGTTTATTAAGTAAAAAATCAGACCAATTGGCTGTGGCGACGAATCTTATTCCTTGTAGGCGCTTTGCATGCTGGGAACCATCATGGCCGCTCGCCTCGTTGACTAAGTAAAACGAGAATGGTGTGGCTGAATTTTCTTTAAATAAAGATGCCTTCACAGTTGCTTCCTCGTCTCCGCAATATTGAATAATGTTTCTGGTGTTGTTGGATTATCACTCGTTCACTGTTCTGTTGTTCACTCGAGAAAATGTGCGTTTTATATTTTTAAATATGGTGTTGAAAAGTTCGTTTCAGTTGTCTGGAAATTATTAGTGTTGTTCGAATTGTTAGCTCACTAGTTTGTGTGGTGTATTCACTTGTTCTATGTTCGTTGTTTATAATTTTCACTGCATTTATCGTTTAAAAGTGTTCTGTCCAAAATCTCAAAATTTATAGTAGGCTATGTTTTAACTGTTATCCGCCATTAATCGTTCCGGTATACTGTTATTAGCACGAGCTTAATTCACCCGTACTCTTCGAATGTTAATTAAGAACTGTTTTACTTCCTTCGTTTCTGAAATCTCTTAGCCGATTTAATATTAGAAAAGTATTGTTTAAGTTTATTCACTTCCGATGCATTCAATTAAAGTACACTATATCATAGAATATATTTTTGTTATTACTTAATTTCATGTAATAGCAAATACATGATCGGTTTCTTTAACTCCTTCTGCTTAATTTGATATACAATAATCCATCTTTATAAAGTTTTTTATCAAAATTGCTATATTTCTGTCATTTTGGAAAAGTAGGCTCAATATTCTGTTTCCTGTCCTTGTCCAAAATTTAGCCATTTTATGTGTTATAATATTGATTATAATAAATCTCAGATTGATATAAATGTTTATCTTTCATCAATTTCTTGTAAATTTATCAATTGATCATCCTTTTAAATATAATTAATGAATTTCTGATTCCCCCTCTGAAATTGTTAGGTATTACATTTGCAAATTTTTGAAATAATGTTATACATCTTTTTATATTATTTCTTTAAAGTATACCTTTAGTTATAGTATTTGGTGATTGATTCACCTTATATAAATCTCATCAATTTACTTGGTTTATTTTAACTTAATTACACCATTATAATTGGAATTTCCTATTTGGCCTAGATTTTATGTTTTTACGTATACTGTTTTTTGAATAATACTATGTCTATACCCCTTCTGACTTTCTGAAGTTAATATAATATTAAATACATGTTAACTGCCACACTCATACACACATTTATTTTTATATATATTTACTTTTACTGATATAAAGTAAACACGTGTACTTACCATGTCACTGATGTGTGAGCACGTGGTTCCTTTCCAATATAAATCTCTCTTTAAGGGGCCAGGGTTCACTCTCGGCGAGATTCCGATACAAAGAGGTAATAGAAATGACAACACTGATTTTCATTTGAATGTAATCACTTGCTTTTAATTGCCAGAATTAAAAAATATATATATTGAAGCATAACCAAAAATGGCGTCACATACAATTGCCAAAAACAAAATGGCGTCTACATTTTCTTAAGCCCTATTTAGTCATTGTTACTTTATATTATGGTGAATCTTGTTAATATTTTATATTTACTTCTGGCTGCAGCTCTAATAACATGTAATTAATTATATACTGGTATGTTACACAAACCAATGCCCTATTTAGTCATGATCATGGCCATGCGTTCACTCCCTCATACGCTCACTCACACACACTATCACAAATACATTTCATCAGAGTTATCTTTTATTTGAGCTCATTGATATGTAAAAAATATGATAATTGTTTGACTTCTCTGTAAGTGGACCAGAGTGGCTCCCTCGCTGGTGTTAGGTGTTACGCATTTGGATGGCAGGTGGTCGCCTCATGTTTCTCGTCTATCTGTTGGTTTGCACTGACTCTACATCTGATATTTAACTGTTTACTATTAATTGAGTCTTTTAAAACTCCACTGTTACATTTTTAATGGTGAATAATAATTTTCTTAAAACTTCTGCTGAAAACTAAGTCAACAGCGATACATCGCTGCTGACCCTTTGGTGTGCTGTGCGGAACTGAGAACGAGTAATATGCAAATTTTCGTATGTGTTAGTGCATTTGACGTCACCGTCTTTTGTTTGCTCAGCCAACGCCTCGTTTCATATGCTGTTGTTCCTGCGTCATTGTCTTTTATTCATGATGACACAGCTTTGTAAACCAATCACAATTATTATTAAGAGTTCGTCATCACATACACCGCCATCATCTCTGCTTGCTTTTGCTCGTCCACCGGTGACCTTGGCATTATGCTCCTCTCACTGAATATGCGTTGTTCCTTTTTTCCACAGGGACAATGGACCTAACCATACTTTATTCAACTGTGATACAATAAAACATTACAAACATCCTCAAATCCCATAATTAAGGTATTGGGCCTTGATGTACTGTTACAAACCCCCTCAATGAAAGATTTTGTGTCTAGACATAAAAACTTTCATTGACTCATTCATACGGTTCTAAAAGGATCCGCCTAGATATGTCGCCACAACCCACTGTAATGTTACTATATAAAATTTATAATCACTTACCCTTGGTCCAATAATGCTGATCGTACCTGTCTTACCTTACTGGACTTCTCAGGAGAGATCCCAACACCATAAGGCCATGAGGCACTTAACGTTCCTGTTCTGACGCACCGGCCAGCTCAGGACCGCGGTCACAACACCACAAAACTCTGAAACATCGAATACAAAATTTTAAAATAGTGGTCCAATATACTGCCATATCTACAACTGATATGTTTCCTTTTAGATGCATTGGTTTGTGTCTGGGCATTGGTTTGCTCAATTAATTTTTTCAACACAACAACAACAAGAATTCAACATAGACTGATTTTTCACCAACACCAAACTCAATCTCTTCCTTGTAAGAGAAAATATATATACTCCTACAACTAACATAACACGTAAACAATTCTTTAAATATTCCCAAAACACCATCACCTATTTATTTCTATAAGATTCAACCTACAACTACTATGGCAGACAAGTTCATTATTCAAATTTTATTACTCAACTCTATAATTATTTTATATATTTTTTGCAATGACATCATACTATATATAGTTCAACACCATTTCTAACTTTATCTTTTTAATATTCAAGATCTACTATCCTTTAACATTTGTTACCGTCGTTACCCCTGTAGCGACCTCCTAACCACACACTCTATGGCCATCAACATAATAAAACATTGTACATCATAAAACATTAAACACTAACATTGAACAATTCACATTACTTAATTCATATTTACATAACTTGTAGCAAAACTTTATCACATCATTACTATCATCAATTCTCTATTAACTTTTAATTATTTAACATTTGTTTATATCCTTAGATTCTATATAAAAAATTTTCAATTTATCATTTACCTTTCCAGTTACATCACCTTCCTGCTATGAATTTTCCTTTTCTAACCTTTCCTCAATCCTTATCCGTTTGGGTGACTCTCTATTATTCACTATTCTCTATCTCTTATTTTGGCATTTGTCAATCTAACCTTACTCACCTCTTTTTAACTACTAACAACCGCTTCTAACCATTAACATATTATGACACCAATATCTCTATAATAACCCCCTTCACTAATCCCATTTAAAACCTCTGGCACCGCTCATCTTTTGTACAAGGATGTGTGTACCCAAACTCTAACCAACTCATTCCCTTATCGGTTCCTGACCCTTTCAGGTAACCCTTTCTGGCGCTAAACGGTCCCTTCCTGTCCCAACACCTTTCGTTGCGGACTCCCTACACCACTACCCTTACTACAAAATATCACCATCAACAAATATAATTACCATTCACATTACTCACCTCTACATATAATCACTAACTACTGTGTCCCTAAAATATCTAACACCTCTTTATATATCATCAGTATCTCAACATTCTTATTTTCACTAACTCCCATTAACTCTATTTAACTAACTCCCATGCCTCTATTTATCATTATTACCCAAACCTCTTTTACAACATTTCACTTTAATATACCACTAGAAAAATTCATCACTTATCTACTAACAACAATACCTCTCAATATCCAAATATATTACCTGCTTCATCATTTACTACCCATTAGAATCTAAATCTCATAATTATTTAAAATCATCAAACTTAATTATTCTTGAATATTTAAAATTCTACCGTACATGGTTTACATAAAATACACAACAGCAAAAATACACAAATACACTGACATTAATATACACAAAAATATACAATCCACATTATCATCTTATCATTTACCAAAAATCAGTTTATAAGCAGTCCGTTTCAAAACACTGTCCACATAATTAAATGTTTGTAAACACAATAAAATAATTAACCTCCATCGTCAAATAATAATCTTATCTTACGTATACATAACTCATTTTTAATTAAGTACATTATATCATCTTTTGTAATATAATAACTATTTAAATTTATTTTGTCCATTATACCATAGTAATACTCTGCAGGATTACTCCACATTACTATATCATAAAACTTGTCAACATTCGGTATGGTTCTGTCCCCTTCAGTATAATTAGTCATGATTAGGTAATTTGTCAAGTCATTATTCTCTTTATCTCCTACTACTTCAGTTTTATTACAAGGTAAGTACTTACTATATTTATTATATATCATCTCTCCTCCTAACCTTTCCATAAATTCTTCATAGTCTCTACTTATCCTAAAAATCTCTACTTCTCTTTTTCTCTCACCATACCTCTCACTTTTAAAACATCTCTCTCTATCACACCAAGCTACATTCTCTCTCTCTATATTTGCATAGGGCACTACTATTTCATAAAAACACCCCCTGACCTCACCAGGTACACAAACACAAAAAACTAAGGGATCATTTGGAGACCACATGTCTCCCACATACACTCTAGAGGAACCTTCATCCTCAAATAATAATTTCGGAGTCTTTACTCCAACTATACCACTGGGAAAATTTGCCCTCTGCTCACTATACTCACTTAAACTCTCCTTACCCCCACTTTCACTCTCATCTACAACTGTCACCTCACCATTAACCTCTACTCTCATTAAAATCTCATTATTACTACCAACATCCACACTATTATCTCCTATTACCATATTTTTATTTATTTTATCATAATTTCCACTACTGCTTACCTCGTCTTTGTTTTCTATCTAATTTGTCTATTTCTCTACTCTTATTTTCTAACTCTATCTCATTAATTCTCTTGTCAACATTAAAATTTCGTTTCTGCATTTCATTTTTTAATTCTTCTAATTTCTCCTCTAATTGATTCAATTTTACATTTCGCAAATTACTTTGTTTCTTTAGTTCGTTTTCAAAACTCAAATTTTACATTAAATTTACTATTCATCTGGTTAAATTTGTCATCGAATTTAATATTCTGCTGTTCAAATTTGTCATCGAATTTAATATTCTGCTGTTCAAATTTTTCGTCAATTTGTTCTCTTAATACACTATTTTGTGTTTTAATTAATATAAATAAATCTTCTAATGATACCTTATTATCGATTGCCCTACGTGTTGAATTGGCACTTATTTCGTTTAATATAATTGATTCTGTAGCTGTGTTATTTATTTCTATGCTGTCATTATTTTCTGCCATTTTGACAAGGTTTTCTTTTTTTTTTTCTTTAATATTAAAATAACTATTTGATTACATTTGTCTTTGCTATGTTTTTGTCAATATAACCTACATAACCTCTTGCGTATTAGGTTATGTACTATTTTATCACTCTCTTTGTCTCTGAATCTGGCTTATATTTTATATAAAATAGTTTTATATAAAGTCCGCTGTTCGGGGGCCAATTGTTAACTGACCCACTCCTACACACATTTATTTTTATATATATTTACTTTTACTGATATAAAGTAAACACGTGTACTTACCATGTCACTGTATGTGTGAGCACGTGGTTCCTTTCCAATATAAATCTCTCTTTAAGGGGCCAGGGTTCACTCTCGGCGAGATTCAGATACAAAGAGGTAATAGAAATGACAACACTGATTTTCATTTGAATGTAATCACTTGCTTTTAATTGCCAGAATTAAAAAATATATATATTGAAGCATAACCAAAAATGGCGTCACATACAATTGCCAAAAACAAAATGGCGTCTACATTTTCTTAAGCCCTATTTAGTCATTGTTACTTTATATTATGGTGAATCTTGTTAACATTTTATATTTACTTCTGGCTGCAGCTCTAATAACATGTAATTAATTATATACTGGTATGTTACACAAACCAATGCCCTATTTAGTCATGATCATGGCCATGCGTTCACTCCCTCATACGCTCACTCACACACACTATCACAAATACATTTCATCAGAGTTATCTTTTATTTGAGCTCATTGATATGTAAAAAATATGATAATTGTTTGACTTCTCTGTAAGTGGACCAGAGTGGCTCCCTCGCTGGTCTTAGATGTTACGCATTTGGATGGCAGGTGGTCGCCTCATGTTTCTCGTCTATCTGTTGGTTTGCACTGACTCTACATCTGATATTTAACTGTTTACTATTAATTGAGTCTTTTAAAACTCCACTGTTACATTTTTAATGGTGAATAATAATTTTCTTAAAACTTCTGCTGAAAACTAAGTCAACAGCGATACATCGCTGCTGACCCTTTGGTGTGCTGTGCGGAACTGAGAACGAGTAATATGCAAATTTTCGTATGTGTTAGTGCATTTGACGTCACCGTCTTTTGTTTGCTCGGCCAACGCCTCGTTTCATATGCTGTTGTTCCTGCGTCATTGTCTTTTATTCATGATGACACAGCTTTGTAAACCAATCACATTTATTATTAAGAGTTCGTCATCACATACACCGCCATCATCTCTGCTTGCTTTTGCTCGTCCACCGGTGACCTTGGCATTATGCTCCTCTCACTGAATATGCGTTGTTCCTTTTTTCCACAGGGACAATGGACCTAACCATACTTTATTCAACTATGATACAATAAAACATTACAAACATCCTCAACTCCCATAATTAAGGTATTGGGCCTTTATGTACTGTTACATACAATCTCCTTAAATAACTATTTGAACATTTAGCATTGTATTTATGCTTATAATACAAACACAATATTTAAAATTAACTATTGGTCTTTAAAGTCAGAGATTTTAGTTTAAACTATTACTAATAACACATAACAAACATTTTATAAAAATAGTATGGTATTCATACTAATACATTTTAGTCTGTATAAACACTGTAAGACATAATAAACATAAATATAATAATAACAATTATTATTCTATACACCACCTTGAAATATGGTGTTCATAGGCTTTAACACAAACATAAAGAGCCATTTAATTTTATTTTACTTAAATTTAATTTGTTTACAGTCCTTTCTGTTTATATTTTATTATTACATTTTAATCCCCTTGTCACTGTATTTATTCCCCACCTGCTCTCTTTATCATTCACATTTTAAAGAATGTTTTTTGATAAAAAGTGGCATCTTCTTTGAAACATTAGTAATGTTTTCATAAGAATACTTCCTAACATTTTATATTTGTATTTATAGCAAACATTAAAGTTGTTTAATTGTACATAGTTGAAATATCAGTTACACTTATACTTGAAGTTTATTTCTTATATTGTAATAACTTGCACTGGTTCACTTATATTTTTGGTTCTTATTTACACTTGAGTTTTACAATACTCCAAGACCAAAATCTTAAAGATACGGGACAATGAAGATTTGTTTATTTCATTACTCAATAACTTTAGTGGGTGCACTTCTACTTACTACCCTAAACACTTTTGTTTATAACTATTTTTACATTTTTATATGAGGTTTTGGGTTGTTATACTTTCATAGGTGACATTTAATCTTTTTTGGGGTTTGTTATTCTTTGTAATAGGTTTTCCTTGGGTATATCTTGTAGTTCTTCCCATTCTACATTTTCTTCTCTTCACAATTCTCCCATCTTGGGTTCTCCAAGGTAGTCTGGTTTTATGGTTCGTTGGTTTGTTCGGGGTATCTTCTTTATCTGCTCCTATCCTACCTGGGTATTATCCTGATTTATTTCTCTTGATACCTTTTTGTTGCATTATGATGATTAAATTTTCTTTTTTCTTTTATGGTAGTATTTTACTTCGACATTTAATTATTTTCATTTGAATTTTCTTTTTATTTAATGTAATTTATATTAAATTATGATCAGATTGGAATTATGATTTAGTGGATTATCTGTCGTGCTACAGATTGCCCTCCTCCAGAAGTGATTAGTTCAGACGATACTTGGTTTGTCTGAAATAATTGCTTATGATAATTATTATATTTTTATTTTATTCTTGACTTCCTTCCATTTCTAATTTTTTCTTCTACATATTCGAGCTTACATATATTTTATTCTTAATTGATCTTCTTTGATAGTAATAGTCACTGAGTTTCATATTTATTATTTTATTTTCATTTTCTTAACTTGGTGTTTTATCCCTGGGATATTTATTCCCTATCATTCCCTAACACGTGAGCTGGGGCAGTTCAGTGAGGCACTGTAGGCTACATACTGCTGGGCATACATCACTTCTATTTGAGTACAGAGGCAAATCATCTCTGCTCAAAAAACATATTAATACTGCTGGACTTATCTACAGACAGTTATTAATAAAAATTATTTAAGAATAGTCCATTTTATGACTACTAAAAAAAATATCTTTGGATACTTCGCTTCTTATATTGCTCAGATCTGTTAATATTCCTATCTTAATTATTCTTCTGACTTGTTAGCTTTATTGTTATCTCATTTCTTATTATGGTGGGAAGCTCTTTTATTCATATAATTATCATTATTTATCAAATATACCGTTTTTGGTATTATTTCTCTATTCTTCTTTGGTTGTTATTGCAGTCTGTTTCTGGTCATTGGCAGCATATATTTTATGATATTTTTTGGTTGTTTCTCAGTTCTAATTAATTCCACTAGTTCCATGTTCTAGCACTTTCTTCTAATTGTCTTTATTACACTCGACATTTATTTTATGATCATACTCATTAGTAATTTATTTAATCATACTCATTAGTGATTTATTTAATCACATTTATATATTTTGTTCTTTTTCACAAATTACTTCGCTCTGATTTTTTATTCAGATGAATTCCTTAATTATCATATTAATGTGGTCATTGTTTCTCCTTGTATTACTTCAAAGTTTTATTATTTTTATTTCCATACAAGTTTATTCATTTAATTGTATCCGTGGTTCTTACTTCCTTTTCTTTAATTCCATAGAATGTTTTTATAAATAATTGGTTGTAATTTGATATTACTATATATTTTAGAATTTATTTGTTTTATTCTAAATTCTCTTCCTTATTTTGACAATTTTATTTCAACATTCTCTTCTTTTACTTATCATAGATAGTTTAATCAATAAATAGTTTAATAATTCTCTCCTTTACTTCAAAAAAATAGTTTTTATAAATAATGGTTTGCAAGATGTGCTTACTCTATTTTTTGAATTCTGTTGTTTTTATATTCAAAATTCTCCTTTTTTATATATTCCATAAATTGTTTTCATAAATACTGGTAGTAATGTGTGCTTACTATATTTTTTGAATTTAGTTGTTTTTTATCTTCTAAATTCTCCTTTTTTATATATCCCATAAATTGTTTTCATAAATACTGGTAGTAATGTGTGCTTACTATATTTTTTTAATTTAGTTGTATTATTTAAAATTCTCTTTTTTGTTTTTATAATGGTTTCATAAATCTTGTAGTAAGGTGATCTTACTTCATTTTTTGAATTTGGGGGTTTTTAAATTCAAAATTCTCCTTCTTCTATTTTATATTTCAAAATGATTTTCTTAAATACTTGTTTGTAAGGTGATCTTACTTTATTTTTTGAATTTTGTTGTTTTTATATTCAAATTTCTACCCCTCATAATATTTCTTCATGGAAGCCTGGTTATATACACCTTTGATCCTACCAGAACCCATCTCTTTTATTTCATAAGTATTATTGTTTTTGTCCATGGATACTATATAGGGTCCAGTGTATAGTAGTAACAACTTCTTTGTTATTCCTTCCAGTGTGCTGGGTAATTCCCGATTTTTTAATAATATTTTGTCTCCACTTGTATAGGTTATTATTTTACCACTATTCTTTTGATATTTGTTTCGCCGTTTTTCCTGGTCTTCGGCCACCTTGTTGTAAAATTTAATCTTGTCGAAAGTATAATCATTATCGCTTGGGAACTCTAGTATTTCTGCGATCTCTCGTGGGGGTTGTTTCTCGTACATGGCGGAGTATGGGGTAATTCCTATGGCTGGGTGGTATGCCAAGTTGAGGAATTCTTCTGTGGCTTCTAGATCGTCTTGCCATCTCCTCTGTTGATTGTGACAATAGGTGCGTAATATCCTCCCCACTTCTCGTAACACCCTTTCTGCCGGATTACTGCTTGGATGGTAGACCGAGGTTTTGTAAGTACGAACACCCATAGATAGTAGGGTATCTACTATATCTGTAATGATCGAAACTGGTTTTCCGACGTTTGGGAAGTACTGGTCAGTTAATATTCCCAGAATTTTATTAGTAGTTACCCGATTAGCTGGGTATAGCTTAATGAACTTAGTGAAATGGTCCATCACGATGATCAGGTACTTATATCTGTGACGACCGCCACTGCGGGAAAATGGTCCGCAGATGTCCAAGAATACCTTTTCCAACTTTGCCTGTGATGTTATAGGAATCATTTGGCCTTCCTTTTTCTCATTATTGGATTTAACTAGTTGGCAAATGTGACAACCTTTGATATACATCCGGACCTTCCGGTTGACATTTTTCATGTGGCAGCTCTCCTCCAGAGCCTTTATCACCTTTAAGGCGCCCATATGCCCATATCGTGTATGATAATTAATTATTATCTCCTTTTCGATATGGGTTGGAATGATTACCTTCCATGTCTCCTTCCTTAAAGATGGTTTAACGAACAATATATCTTTATTTAGCTGATAATATTGGGCGATAGTTACGTCCCCTGCTTCTAATCGAGTCTTAATATTTCTTAATTTTGGGTCTGCTTGTTGGTGGGTGCTCAGGTTGGTTAGTAATGTGGCTAGATCGGCTCTGGTGCTAAGAATGTGGTATATTTTGAGTACACTTTCTTTCTCCCCCTCGAATGTTTGCTTTTCCACGTCAATACGTGATAAGACATCTGCAACGACATTCTTCTTTCCTGGGATGTACTCCCACTTAAGGTTGTATTCTTGAAGTACAAGTATCCACCTGGTCAGCCTTCCGTGACTCAATTTGCACCTCCTCAGGAACGATATGGATTTATAGTCTGTCCGGACGGTAACGGGGTAACCTAGGATGTAGGTGCGGAATTTGCCACATGCGAATACGACACTTAACAGTTCCTTCTCAGTGACGTGGTAGTTCTTTTCGTACTGGTTTAAAGCTCTACTTGCGAAGCAAATCACTAGATGTTCGCCCTCCTCATCTTCTTGATATAGCGTCGTTCCAAGGCTAATGTCGCTGGCATCACAATTTAGGAAGAAAGGTTTTTTGAAATCTGGGTGGCGAAGTCTTATGGGCTCCAAAAATTTGTCCTTAATTAATTGTAAGGTCTCGTTCTGCTCTTTACCCCAGATCCATTTATTTTTAGATGACAGTTGCGGTTGAAATCTGGCGGTCAATTCAGAATACCTTTCCTGGAACTTGCGGTAATAATTACAGAGTCCCAGGAATGACTGTAATTGCCTTCTATTCTTTGGTGCCAGAAATTTCTGTATCGCTTCTACCTTTTCGGCCGACGGTGAGATTCCTTGGTTGTTTAAGTTAAAACCTAAGAACTAAATTTCCTTGGCAATGAAATGAGATTTTTCCAGTTTGAGCGTGATGTTATTCGCAGCCAATTTCTCCAGTACATGTTCCACACGGTAGCAGTGTTCCTCCCATGTTTCTGAGGTAACAAGCAAATCATCTACATACACGGTGGTGAATTGTAGTGCTTCCTGGCCAAGTATCTGGTCCATGCAGTTCACAAAGACGGCGACCGAATTCACAAGTCCGAAGGGCAGTCTCTTAAACTGGTAATTACGCCCTTCGAATATGAATGCCAGATACTGGCGACTCTGTGGGTGCAATTCCACCTGCCAGTAGCCGCATACCGTGTCCCAGGTACTAAAGTACTTGGTACCGTGGAAACGTTTTAAAATCTCTTCTATCTCACCCGGCGATGTCCTGTCATTAACGATCATCTTATTTATTTCTCGCGCATCTAGGCAAAGACGGACTTGTCCGTTTTTCTTAGGAATAGCCACAATAGGACTAGTGTATGGGGATTGACTACTCTGTATTATGTCACGGTTAATCATTTTACTTAGTTCAGCTCTTACAGCTTCCTTTCGTGAATGCGGGATGAGGTATGACTTCCGGTTAAAATCCACCGTATCTCTAAATTGCAGCATACACTGGTAGTTTTTTACCTTACCAGGTTCGTCAGAGAATACTGAGCGGTATCGTTCATATATGTTTATTAATTGATTCGCTTGATGTATTAACAACCTTTCTTTATTAATTCCGCCCCGGAAATCCCTGATTTCCTGGATCTTTTGGGACCATAAATCCTCATTCGAATTATCGTATGTTATTTGTGTAATCATAGAAGTATTGGTGATATGATTTATTTTATGGATTTGTTGGTGGATATCGCTTCTGAATTACTGTATCGCTACCGACCAAGTCAGCCGTCCAGGTTTGTCCGTTTGTAAATAGTGATATTTTCTCCATGCGTAAATCAATTATAGCGGAGTTCCGTCTGAGCACATCGCACCCCACTAATATGTTAAAAGGTAACCCGGTCGCAACTAAGAATTTCATGTCGATTGCTATACCACAGCTAATCACGTTGGTCGAAACTTGTCTTCTTATCGTCTTGTTTTGACGCCCGGTGGCACCTAGTAAAACAATATTATTTAACGGCAATGTCGGCAATACTCTTCCACATTCCCTTTGGATTCTCTCCAACTCCTTGTTGTATTAATTATTGACACATTCGAACCAGTATCGATCATTAAATTTGCGGGGACTCCTTCTACTTCCGCGTTGATATGTATAATTTCATTGTTTATTTTATTGAGGCTAGTGTTGTCCTCTTCCAATAGCTCGTGTCGAATGTTTTTCAAGTAGTTGCAACCTATTATTGTTATACTATTTGTATCAGTTGCTCTTGGCAACTCGTTTAGATACCCAGGAGATAGGAGCGGTCAAGGTGATTTATTACTGCCTCCTCCCGTTTAAATGTTCTATTTCATTATTTGTATTAGTCGCACTGACTGATGCATCAGTCGGGAGACCTTGAGTGGGTCCTTGCCGCTCTGTGCGATGATCTAACGGTTGATCTCGGTTTGTTAGCCGTTCTGTATTGTCTAGACTGGTACTCTGTCTAGTCTGACTATACCTTGGGTCGTCACGTTCTCGGCTCCTCCGCCGATCCTCATACTCGTGGTAGCTGTTACGTCGCTGATGGTAGTATCTTCGTTGGCGACCGTCTTCAGCTCGTATGAAGTTCACCCGCGGTCGGGAAAACCTATTGTTACCATTATTCTGGTTTGGTGGATAACCTCGATTTTGGTTATAATAACGTTCCATGTTATTATAATTGGGGTTTCTCTGACTATTAACGTTGGGGTTTGGGTAATACTGGTTTCTGTTACTCTGGTAACCGTTATTCGTTCGATTGTTATTTTGGTTAGTAGGAATGTTGTTATTGTTATTATTATTATTATTGTTGTTTTGTTATTTGGTGGATTGGTACGGTTTCCCTGGTAGCCATTACTGTTGTTGTTATTACCGTTGTTGGTGTATTGCTGGTTCCTGGGTTCTGGCCGATCATTCCTCCTCCGGCTTTGTCTGTAATATTCCTCATTCTCGTAATTTTCGAGCAGTTCGGTCATAGCCTGTATCGTCTTGATTTGGCTGCCTCTCCTGGCTCGGATTACCTCTTCATCTTAATGATACGATAATTTGTTGATGAGGCACTCTTCTGATATGGCTGGTTCCAAATGTTTAGCCATACATATCTTGCCGAGGAAGTATGCAGTCATTGAGCTACCGATCTGTGGTTTGTATCGGCCGTGACATATGTTGTCACGTATTAGATTCTGGGTAGTTTCAGACCAGTATTTCGCCTTAAACAAGCTTTTGAACTGCTGGTAATCCTCTATTTCGCTCCAGTTGGCCATCCACCAATGATCTGTCATTTCCCGGAATGATTCATCTAACAGCTCCCGGTTGTTGACCCATCTGTTGCCCCTATGTTTGGAAATATACTCCTCTATTTGGGCCAAGAACTCCATGGGCTTTCTTTTATACTGCCAAAAGTTTAACCACTCTCGATTCTCATTTATGGGGAAATGTGTGAAGTTTTTGGTCGGTTTCGGATCACTTCCATCTCTTCCTGGCTCTGCCGCACTTGACCGGTGATATTCGTCATGGCTACCTCCATTCCGTCACACCTCTCCGTAACTTGGTTATGCACCTTACTTAGTTCCTCCTGTGTTTCCTTCCGGTTTTCTTCCAATTTCTTTTGATGTTGTTCTTCGATCTTGGTCATCTTGGTATTTACTATTTCCTTGACTTCCTGTACTTCGCATTCAGTTTGGCGACATCTTTCGTCAACTTCTCTGATTTGTTGGTTTATTATAATTGTTTCTTCTTCCAACTTTTTATTCATAGATCTCTTATTGTCGTTGATTTTCCTACTCAATTCTTCCTTCACCAACTCTATTCTCTCGTCTACTTTGTTCATGTTTTCCTGGTTGATTTCTCGTAATTCTTCTCTTAGTAGTTGGTTATCCTCTCTCAATTCTTCCAACTTCTCCCCCATCTTCTCTTCCATTTTCTTGTTATTTTCTTCAATCCTCTTATTCGTATCCTCAATTTTATTACTCAGTTCTTCCTTGGTTGTTTTGAATTCTTCCTTTAACAACTGGTTGTCTTCCTTCAATTCTCCTAACCTTTTTCCCATTTCTTCTTCCATCTTTTTACTGTTTTCTTCCATCTTGGATTCTATGTTCTTATTCGTTTCATTCAATTCTTCCTTGGTGGACTGGTTGTTGTCATCCATTTTCTTGCTTAATTCTTCCTTGGTTGACCGGTTGCTGTCATCCATTTTCTTGCTTAATTCTTCCTTCGTGGATTGGAATTCTCGTAGGAACATTTCCATCATTTGGTCCAACTTTATATTTTCTGTTGTTTGGACTCTCTCTACCTCCTTTTCCTGGAGATTGACCTCCCCTGGTTGTGTTGGTATTTCCGTTTGTTTTTCTAGTGGTGCGGGTTGTTTAGTTTCCACTGGGGTTAATAACATTTCTATATCTTCTACGGGTGTTGCCTCCTTGTCTCCCATATCGATTTCCTTTTCGGCCTCTGCCGCCCTTTTTTTTTGAAGTCGCACGACGCTGCATGTTGCCTCTTTCTTTGACTGTATAACCGCTGCCAAGCTTAATTAGTAATTGGGCAAATTACTGTGGCCTTTCAATTGCTAATTGAAGCCCTCTAGTTGGACGCCAATTTGTAACTGGATCGTGTGGTTACAAATAATTATTTTCTCTGTTCGTGTACAAAAATAATAAAAATTTTATTATTTTAATTTATTTAAAAAATTTTCAAAAAAAACAAAATTTTATGTTTGGTTTATTGTTTAAATATTTAGTAAATAATTCTTGTAATGTGATCGTGTTGAAATTTTAAATTCCTTTAAGTTATTTTTTGCAATTATATCACTTGTGGTTTGCTGTTAGTAAATTCAGCGTTAATTGGATTGTCTCGTTCACTAATCGATTTGCGATTATTCTTCTTTCTCCAATATATTACTTTCACTGGAGGAATGGTTGCCTTTCTTGCAGCTGATGTTGTTCACTAAACCCTATTTATAGTTTAGAAATAAATTTAATACCAAAAATGTTGAATTACAATTTTTATTAACAATTATTGAAAAAAGATCGATTAAAAATCGATTAGGTTATATTGTTCGACTCTTTCACAGGGCGAATCGAGTGTTGACACATATGTTATTTGATATAATATTTTCAAGGTTCTTTAAACGGTTATGTTATATAGTCAGAGAAGGGGCAAGGCTCGAAAGTATAACATTACAATAAAAAATCTTAATAGTTAATAATTACAAATTTAGTTATGATATATAATGTTTATTAAGTAAAAAATCAGACCAATTGGCTGTGGCGACGAATCTTATCCCTTGTAGGCGCTTTGCATGCTGGGAACCATCATGGCCGCTCGCCTCGTTGACTAAGTAAAACGAGAATGGTGTGGCTGGATTTTCTTTAAATAAAGATGCCTTCACAGTTGCTTCCTCGTCTCCGCAATATTGAATAATGTTTCTGGTGTTGTTGGATTATCACTTGTTCACTGTTCTGTTGTTCACTCGAGAAAATGTGCGTTTTATATTTTTAAATATGGTGTTGAAAAGTTCGTTTCAGTTGTCTGGAAATTATTAGTGTTGTTCGAATTGTTAGCTCACTAGTTTGTGTGGTGTATTCACTTGTTCTATGTTCGTTGTTTGTAATTTTCACTGCATTTATCGTTTAAAAGTGTTCTGTCCAAAATCTCAAAATTTATAGTAGGCTATGTTTTAACTGTTATCCGCCATTAATCGTTCCGGTATACTGTTATTAGCATGAGCTTAATTCACCCGTACTCTTCGAATGTTAATTAAGAACTGTTTTACTTCCTTTGTTTCTGAAATCTCTTAGCCGATTTA
This sequence comes from Magicicada septendecula, assembly GCA_034769895.1. Taxonomy (NCBI): domain Eukaryota; kingdom Metazoa; phylum Arthropoda; class Insecta; order Hemiptera; family Cicadidae; genus Magicicada; species Magicicada septendecula. The sequence continues at coordinate 697,623,587 of CM068368.1, forward strand.
ATATTAGAAAAGTATTGTTTAAGTTTTATTCACTTCCGATGCATTCAATTACAGTACATTATATCATAGAATATATTTTGGTTATTACTTAATTTCATGTAATAGCAAATACATGAGCGGTTTCTTTAACTCCTGCTTAATTTGATATACAATAATCCATCTTTATAAAGTTTTTTATCAAAATTGCTATATTTCTGTCATTTTGGAAAAGTAGGCTCAATATTCTGTTTTGATTTAAATGGAATAACTCCTATTGTAGTCCCAAGCCACGTGTTTGTTAACCAAATACACTGTTACTCACCGTCTATGGCCTTTCCGTGATGTTATTTCGTGTTTACATGTTTCGAGGCACTTGCCTCATTATCAGAACTTTATAAAAACTAATCTGTGTCATCAATGATGACATGTGTCAAAATACTAAAACACAATACGGCATTAAACTATGTACAGAACTTGCTTCAAAAATGAGCACGTCAGTGTTAGGTGTGCCTTGCAAGACAACACGCGCCGTACTGACGAAATCTAAGTTTTATCTTGACCATATCGCATAGCGGTATCGTACAGTATATTTGATTTATATTGTAATTGGTCGTTCAACACGTGTGGCTTGGTACTGACGTCGTTATATGCTTTATAAATCTCATATTCTTCAAGGGCATTCAAATAACCCCCTTTATTGCAGAAATGAAGGGGTATTAGATTCGAGCTAAAATCCGTGTAACTGTGATTGTTGTCTATAAGGTGCCTGGCGAAATTTGACTTGATGTTGTCAAAGTTGTAAACTCATGTAGGGGGTCTATATTCAGAAAATCTTTTCAACAAACCTCGACCCGTCTGGCCCACATAAAAAGCCTCACAGTCGTTGCAGACTAGCTTATAAACTCCTGTTTTATTTTCAAGACTGGTATGTTCACGGCTGCGGAGATTATTTAAGATGTTATTACTAGTCTTATAGGAAACAACTATGTTGTTGACTTTATTAATGGTTGACTTAAAAATTCCTGGCATGAAATGCGTATAAGGTGCCGCAATGTACTTGCGTGCCTTTGTTTCGAGGTTCTCATTTCTATTATTTATATCTTTAATTTTATTTTTAATACTACTCTTCTCTTTCTCTTCTTTTTCTTTTGTTTTTTTTAAAAATATTATCTATTATTTTTTCGTTGTACCCGTTGTTAAACGCAATGACTTTAATGGTGTTTAATTCTTCGATGTAATCCTCGATGCCAAGGGGTATAGACAATAGGCGATGTATCATGCTATGGAATGCAGCTAATTTCTGTGAAATGGGGTGGAACGATGAGGCATGTATGACAGCGTCAGTCATCGTGGGCTTCCTAAATATATTAAAACATAGTTTTTTAGTAACAAAGTCCTTAGTTACTGTCAAATCCAGAAAATGTAATTGACCTCTAACTTCATTCTCCAAAGTAAACTGTATTTTGTTATTAATGCCATTCATGTACACACAAGCTCCACAATTACTTGAATGGCATTAATAACAAAATACAGTTTACTTTGGAGAATGAAGTTAGAGGTCAATTACATTTTCTGGATTTTTGACAGTAACTAAGGACTTTGTTACTAAAAAACTATGTTTTAATATATTTAGGAAGCCCACGATGACTGACGCTGTCATACATGCATCATCGTTCCACCCCATTTCACAGAAATCAGCTGCATTCCATAGCATGATACATTGCCTATTGTCTATACCCCTTGGCATCGAGGATTACATCGAAGAATTAAACACCATTAAAGTCACTGCGTTTAACAACGGGTACAACGAAAAAATAATAGATAATATTTTAAAAAAAACAAAAGAAAAAGAAGAGTAACACTATTAAAAATAAAACTAAAGATATAAATAATAGAAATGAGAACCTCGAAACAAAGGCACGCAAGTACATTGCGGCACCTTATACGCATTTCATGCCAGGAATTTTTAAGTCAACCATTAATAAAGTCAACAACATAGTTGTTTCCTATAAGACTAGTAATAACATCTTAAATAATCTCCGCAGCCGTGAACATACCAGTCTTGAAAATAAAACAGGAGTTTATAAGCTAGTCTGCAACGACTGTGAGGCTTTTTATGTGGGCCAGACGGGTCGAGGTTTTTTGAAAAGATTTTCTGAACATAGACCCCCTACACGAGTTTACAACTTTGACAACATCAAGTCAAATTTCGCCAGGCACCTTATAGACAACAATCACAGTTACACGGATTTTAGCTCGAATCTAATACCCCTTCATTTCTGCAATAAAGGGGGTTATTTGAACGCCCTTGAAGAATATGAGATTTGTAAAGCATATAACGACGCCAGTACCAAGCCACACATGTTGAACGACCAATTACAATATAAATCAAATATACTGTACGATACCGCTATACGATATGGTCAAGATAAAACTTAGATTTCGTCAGTACGGCGCGTGTTGTCTTGCAAGGCACACCTAACATTGACGTGCTCATTTTTGAAGCAAGTTCTGTACATAGTTTAATGCCGTATTGTGTTTTAGTATTTTGACACATGTCATCATTGATGACATAGATTAGTTTTTATAAAGTTCTGATGATGAGGCAAGTGCCTCGAAACATGTAAACACGAAATAACATCACGGAAAGGCCATAGACGGTGAGTAACAGTGTATTTGGTTAATATTCTGTTTCCTGTCCTTGTCCAAAATTTAGCCATTTTATGTGTTATAATAATGATTATAATAAATCTCAGATTGATATAAATGTTTATCTTTCATCAGTTTCTTGTAAATTTATCAATTGATCATCCTTTTAAATATAATTAATGAATTTCTGATTCCCCCTCTGAAATTGTTAGGTATTACATTTGCAAATTTTTTAAATAATTTTATACATCTTTTTATATTATTTCTTTAAAGTATACCTTTAGTTATAGTATTTGGTGATTGATTCACCTTATATAAATCTCATCAATTTACTTGGTTTATTTTAACTTAATTTCACCATTATAATGTTATTGGAATTTCCTATTTGGCCTAGATTTTATGGTTTTACATATACTGTTTTTTGAATAATACTATGTCTATACTCCTTCTGACTTTCTGAAGTTAATATAATATTAAATACAATCTCCTTAAATAACTATTTTTACATGTAGCATTGTATTCATGCTTATAATACAAACACAATATTTAAAATTAACTATTGGTCTTTAAAGTCAGACATTTTAGTTTGAACTATTACTAATAACATATAACAAACATTTTATAAAAATAGTATGGTATTCATACTAATACATTTTAGTCTGTATAAACACTGTAAGACATAATAAACATAAATATAATAATAACAATTCTTATTCTATACACCACCTTGAAATATGGTGTTCATAGGCTTTAACACAAACATAAGAGCCATTTAATTTTATTTTACTTAAATTTAATTTGTTTACAGCCCTTTCTGTTTATATTTTATTATTACATTTTAATCCCCTTGTCACTGTATTTATTCCCCACCTGCTCTCTGTATCATTCACATTTTAAAGAATGTTTTTTGATAAAAAGTGGCATCTTCTTTGAAACATTAGTAATGTTTTCATAAGAATACTTCCTAACATTTTATATTTGTATTTATAGCAAACATTAAAGTTGTTTAATTGTACATAGTTGAAATATCAGTTACACTTATACTTGAAGTTTATTTCTTATATTGTAATAACTTGCACTGGTTCACTTATATTTTTGGTTCTTATTTACACTTGAGTTTTACAATACTCTGTAATATAATTTTATTACTTTAATTTTTTAATTTTACATAAACACTGGTTAACGTCTATTTCTCTCAGACGTCATCTTTAAAGTTTGCCAACTACGCATGAAAAAATATGTGTACTTACCATTTTTTCGGGTTCTTTTCAGCGAACAGGAGATCAGAATTGGTTGTTCAAAATAAAGAAAGCTTTATTTTGTTTCCCATGATCTAAAATTTATTGGTATTTCAATTTCATCAAACAAATTATTCTTTTCTCCCTCTCTTACATTTTGTTCCCAACAAGTAAAATATAGACATAAAATGGATCATTATTAAGTTGAATATAATTTGTTCCGCAATAGCCAAAATAAAACAGGAAATATACATACAAAATAATTCGCTTAATACTTAACTTAACTAACACAACGGAAACCAGCGCTTTCACTCACACACACATACATATCTACCCCAGGATTCTAAGAGCGCTCTATTAATCGTGAAAATCGTTAAAAGTGAATATTACAATTATATTATTTATGTGAATATTATTTAAATCATAATTGAAAATTTTGATTTCATTCTTGTAGACAACTTAGCTGAGTTTGAGTCCAGACGACGTCGCATTTCTCCACACACACATTTTACGTTGATGAATAATATGTTTTACACCTCCGAAACTGTCATTGTATTAAGAAAACTGTTCATTTACATTATTTATTCATAATTTCGATTTTATATCACATTTTTCTGTACTGCGGGCGACGTAAACTTCGTCTAAACCGGCGAGCCGGCGGACGCGAAAGTTATTTGCGTCCGACACTGGTAGTTGTTATTTGCCGACTGACTTTGTTCTCTGTGTGTCTGACGAAACTAGTAGTACACTACACCCACATTCCTGGTTATGTAAGGCGCTGACGTAACATCGCCTGAGGTTCCATTACATAATTTGTTTACGCTGTTTTGTGTGACATTGTCTGACCTTGGCACAGTTTCGTCGGTTGTTTACTCGTTTTATAAAATATTACTGAATAATTTTCACTTTATAATGTCACCAGCAGTGCTGCCACTGTCGCTACCGTCCCTACCACTGAATTTACCTTTGTTTGTGTTTGTCCCTATCATAGTAAAAAAAATGTTATTTGTTTTATTAAAAAAAAAATACAAACTTCTCTATATTACCTCAAAATAGGCCCAAAATGCCCCGTTACAATACCCCCTCAATGAGATATTTTATGCCGAAGCATAAAAAATCTCATTGACACATTCATACTTGCTAAAGGGATCAGCCAGGATATGTCACCACAACCCCCTGTATGGTTTATAAAAATATAATCAACTCACCCTTGGTCCGGTGACTGTGACCGCACCTGAATGACAATACTGGACTTCTCTCTCGAGATACCAACACCGTAGAGTCAGACAGATACTTAACGCCCCTGCTCTGACGCGCTGGCCAGCTCAGGTCCGCCGCCACAGCATCACCAAACACTGAAACAACCAATCAAATATCAAATAGTGGCCTTATACAACACCATATCCCCAACTGATCTGTTTCCCCCTAGCGGTGCTGGTTTGCGCTAAGAAGCACTGGTTTTGTTTTTTACTTACTTCTAACATATATCAGAATACCTAACAACAACATGATACCCATTTTAAAATTCCATAATCTCATTCTATCTACTTTCTCTTATTAACTTTAAAATCCCAAAATTCAAAATTATTGCCCTGATTCCCATCAGAATTTAAATAAACATTTCCCATTACCATATTATACATCTCTGTCATCCCCAATTTGCATTTAAAATATTTAAATTCATAAAATTCTCTTACACTAACAAACACAATATAACATAAGAAAACATAGTACACTCATAATTCACATTGTTATTATTATCTTAAAATAAACAATTTGTATTTAAAACTTTACACACTTTACATCATTAAATTTGCATATAAAATCATAAAATTATCTTTTAATCTCACTTTACTTTTATTAATTCGTTTCTCAAAAAATTTTTTTTTTTTTTTTTTTCAATCTTCGTTTTACACATCATTTCATTTATTATTCCCTTTCATTAACTTGGGTGATTTTCAGCTATTCATTATAATTCACTTTATCAACTTGGCATTTACCCATAATCTTACCCCTTTTATTACTCTAACGCTCCGTTACAAAATCTTTTAACTAGTATGACACCCCTCTATCAAAAAATCTACTAACCCTTCTCTACCTCTAACTACTTACCACTTTAACTCAATTCGCCACCTTCTCTATATATATAAAAAAAAAATACTCTCTAACCCTTTGTACATAGGATAAGTGTTTCCCCCCCAAAAAACTCAATTCCCTTATCTGGTTCCTGGATTCTACCTAAGGCAACCCCTTCCCCACTAAATCGATACCTATCCCGTCCCAACTTATCATTATGTTGCGGACTCCCACATTACACTACCCCCTACTACAAAATTGCCATCCCCAAAATCTCAATCTCATTACCTCACTACAATTACAACAAATTAACATCATCAATTATAAACAACAATATATCACTCAAAACTCTACATAAATTCTCCATTACTACTGTGTCTCCACTTATACTCAAATTCTCTACTACATGTATTTCCTCTCTCATTCTCTTTAATACCCCAATATTTTTCAACTTGGACTGACTCAAACGTTTTACTCAAATAATTACTATCACCCAACTTCTATCTTTTGCAATCCATTGAAAATTTTAACTATCACAAATTTATTTAACCCTTATTTAAAATCTATAAACACATTGAAAACATATTATTATATTTTTATAACCCTTATTCCTAACATACTACATGCAATTAACACAATAAGACATAATAAACACAATATAGGAAGTATGTAGTGCATCTATTTTTCAAATCAAAACAAAATTATTTAGTAGCGAGTCATCATTATTAAAATACAACAAATTTCTAATACGTTACCCCCCTGGATAACCTCCCACATCTTAACATAACATAATAAACAAATAGACATTAACCTTGATCGCTAGCATACATTAAACAAACAATTCTCTTTTAAATGATTTTATATAAAAACTTATAAACATTATAATTTGAAATTTTTATTAACTCTTTTATATCATCATCATTTCATTATTTATCCTTTGCTACAATTAGATTTTCAAATTTATTATTAATCTATATTTTTAGCCATTATGCTATTCCACAAACTAAACCATTTAACATTCATTTATTTATTCATTGTTATCAAATGGAAATCTCATCCAATAACGTAAATTCATTATAAAATTTTAAACATATCACATTCAATCACAATATCTAAACATCTCAAATTATTTACTTCAATTGATTATTAAAACACAACATATTTCAACTATTACCATAAATTTAAAATCATTAGTTATTGTCTTCATAATTATTTTATTATTTATTTAGACTGCAAACTATTAAAATATTATTATTATTATCACAACATTTTTCTACTACATATACACATTATTTACCTAACATTTCATAATAGACACAATTGAATTCACTACATTATTATTTACAAATTATTCGTCAATAACTGTTCAATTATTTCACACTTCATATGTCCAAATCTGCAAGGTCATTACCAAAATTACAATATTTAAATTGTCCATTCACTGATTTTTTATTTCAACCTCCATCATCGTATATATAACGAACATATTTATGACATACATCATTGTTATCCACATACAATTTGTTATTATTATTATTATTATAATCCATTACCTTTATTTCATTCATTATGCCATTATAATTTATAGGGTTATTCCCTATTAATATTTCATAAACCTTGTCAACATAAGTTATTATTGTCCAGTCTCCATCAGTATTATTGGTCAACATCAGGTAAGTTGTTTTATCATTTTTATATTCCTCTACTATTACATCAGGTAAGTCATTATCGTTTATAAAGATATTATCAAAATAATCCTCTATCTCTCTTTCAACAGGTAAGTATTTTATATGGTTTATCTTCACCCCTTCTAATCTTTTTCTCAATTCATCATAATTTCTTTTTAACTTATATAATTCTATCTCTCTCTCAATACACAACTCTCTCTCTTCATAACACCACATCACACTCTCACAATTGTTACAGACAGAGGGTACAACACTATACAACATCAATATACACTTCAATTCATCTACCAATACGGGTCTCTTGCCCTTCAAAAACAACATTTGATAACTCTCCGGTTCAGAAAAATTAATGGAAAAATTTACCCTCTGCCCACATTCAACTACTATATTATTTTTCCACTCTCTCTCTACTTCATCAATACACATTAACATCTCATATCACATTCCACAAACTCATCAGTATTATTTTTGATTATATTCTCATCATTTGTCTCTCCATTATTCTTTACCCCCACTATACTCTCAGAATTGTAATTAATATCATTATCTTCACTATTTAACACTACATCTTTCACTATTTCGTCATTTTTAATATTTGTCATACTATTTAATGAATGACTCAACGTCTCATTTAATTCATATTTCAATTTGTTATAGTTACTCTCACAATTGATTTGTACTTTATTAATTTCTGTTTTAAGTTCATCAAATTTCATGCTAATACTCTGTCGAAACTGAATATTTTGTTCTTCTACTTTTTTATTAAAATTGCTCTGTATATCTAATTTCTCACTGAACTCCCTACTTTGTTTGTCAAATTTGTCATTCAATTCACTGAACTCCCTACTTTGTTTGTCAAATTTGTCATTCAATTCTCTAAAATTACTATCTTGTTTTTCTAAACTATTGTACATCATATCATACAATCTTGTTAACATATCTATCTGACTGTCAGATAAGCTGACGTCATTATTATCTGCCATTTTTCTTAAAATCTTTTAGATATATTTCTTCGCAAAATATTTTTATATGTAACACATACTTATTAAAAAAAATATTCTACTCACCCATACTACACATAATCATGACATAACCTTACTACTTATGTTTACACATTTTTTAGTTACCTCAAACAACCGTTCTGCTCTCCCAAGTAGGCCTATATTTATATAAAAAAAATATTTTTTATATAAATGTCCCTAAGTTCGGAAGCCAATTGTAATATAATTTTATTATTTTAATTTTTTAATTTTACATAAACACTGGTTAACGTCTATTTCTCTCAGACGTCATCTTTAAAGTTTGCCAACTACGCATGAAAAAATATGTGTACTTACCATTTTTTCGGGTTCTTTTCGGCGAACAGGAGATCAGAATTGGTTGTTCAAAATAAAGAAAGCTTTATTTTGTTTCCCATGATCTAAAATTTATTGGTATTTCAATTTCATCAAACAAATTATTCTTTTCTCCCTCTCTTACATTTTGTTCCCAACAAGTAAAATATAGACATAAAATGGATCATTATTAAGTTGAATATAATTTGTTCCGCAATAGCCAAAATAAAACAGGAAATATACATACAAAATAATTCGCTTAATACTTAACTAACACAACGGAAACCAGCGCTTTCACTCACACACACATACATATCTACCCCAGGATTCTAAGAGCGCTCTATTAATCGTGAAAATCGTTAAAAGTGAATATTACAATTATATTATTTATGTGAATATTATTTAAATCATAATTGAAAATTTTGATTTCATTCTTGTAGACAACTTAGCTGAGTTTGAGTCCAGACGACGTCGCATTTCTCCACACACACATTTTACGTTGATGAATAATTTGTTTTACACCTCCGAAACTGTCATTGTATTAAGAAAACTGTTCATTTACATTATTTATTCATAATTTCGATTTTATATCACATTTTTCTGTACAGCGGGCGACGTAAACTTCGTCTAAACCGGCGAGCCGGCGGACGCGAAAGTTATTTGCGTCCGACACTGGTAGTTGTTATTTGCCGACTAACTTTGTTCTCTGTGTGTCTGACGAAACTAGTAGTACACTACACCCACATTCCTGGTTATGTAAGGCGCTGACGTAACATCGCCTGAGGTTCCGTTACATAATTTGTTTACGCTGTTTTGTGTGTCATTGTCTGACCTTGGCACAGTTTCGTCGGTTGTTTACTCGTTTTATAAAATATTACTGAATAATTTTCACTTTATAATGTCACCAGCAGTGCTGCCACTGTCGCTACCACTGAATTTACCTTTGTTTACGTTTGTCCCTATCATAGTAAAAAAAATGTTGTTTTATTAAAAAAAAAATACAAACTTCTCTATATTACCTCAAAATAGGCCCAAAATGCCCCGTTACAACTCCAAGACCAAAATCTTAAGATACGGGACAATGAAGATTTGTTTATTTCATTACTCAATAACTTTAGTGGGTGCACTTCTACTTACTACCCTAAACACTTTTGTTTATAACTATTTTTACATTTTTATATGAGGTTTTGGGTTGTTATACTTTCATGGGTGACATTTAATCTTTTTTGGGGTTTGTTATTCTTTGTAATAGGTTTTCCTTGGGTATATCTTGTAGTTCTTCCCATTCTACATTTTCTTCTCTTCACAATTCTTCCATCTTGGGTTCTCCAAGGTAATCATGTTTTATGGTTCGTTGGTTTGTTCGGGGTATCTTCTTTACCTGCTCCTATCCTACCTGGGTATTATCCTGATTTTATTTTAGTTTTGTAGGATTTATTTCTCTTGACACATTTTTGTTGCATTATGATGATTAAATTTTATTTTTTTCTTTTATGGTAGTATTTTACTTCGACATTTAATTATTTTCATTTGAATTTTCTTTTTATTTAATGTAATTTATATTAAATTATGATCAGATTGGAATTATATGATTTAGTGGATTATCTGTCATGCTACAACGTTCATAGGATTCAAATTCAGTGTGTTAAAACCAGGGTTGGCAAAAAAACAGTTTTTTTTTTTTAATAAAAACAAAAAAAAAACAGTTTTTTGGTTTAAACCGTTTTTTTTTGGTTTAAATCAGTTAATTCAATCCTCATTGTTTTATTAGAATTTTTATTTGTACATTGAAAACACAACTACTTTTTGTACAACTTTAATGTGAAACGCAACATAACATATAAAAAAACAAAAATATGCATGTGGCTATCTGCACCTTATATATATGAATTTAAGTTTTCATAAAATGCTAACACGGCTAAGGATTGGCACTACTATTAAACATTTTAAATAAAAACGCGAGTCTCGAGGCTTTTTCCGTTCCCAGTTTGTTTCTAAGCTTGGAATGTACTAAACCAAAAGAAGAAAAAATTCTTTCCACACTCGCAGATGACGCTTGAGCAGTCAGCAGTTGTTCAATGATAGAAAATACGTCGGTATTAACAGCGTCAATCGCTTCTGTTTGGCTTTTCCACCATTCATGTGCAGAAACTTCAGTCACCACAGATTCGTGAAAAAAATGATTCAATGAATGGAGAAGCTTTGGCTTGAAATTTGATTATCAATGGGAGAAGATAAGCTGATGCATACTTCGAACATGCAAAATCCAGCCCAATTTTCTTCTCATTTTCAGTTAGTTGTAAGTGGGGTTCAGTACTAATAATCTGTTTTGGATCAATTATATATGCAAGAAAATGAGCTGCCATGTTGTACCTGTTGATAAATTTTTGTCTGATGGTTTCATCTTGTGTAGCATCCCAGAATTCTTTTTTAAGTTGTTTCCACAAATACACAGCATGGGCGATAGGACATTCATTGCGTTGTACTTTATCAAGTGTTACACTAATAGGCTTTAATATAGCAATCATATCTTCCACATTTCTTTTTAACATAACATTAGCGACTTTGCTTTGCACGTTATCATCAATTTTATCTCGATGGTCTTCACAGATTTTAAAAAGCACAGACCAGCCTTTGATATAAGCCTGCAAACAATCCACTAAACTATTCCAATGAGTGTTAGCTGGCATAATAAGGTTTGGAGTATCTGATTGTCTATAGAGAGCATTTGCAAAATGGTTGTTTCGAAAATACTTAACGATAACAAGAACGTGTTCCTTGATATTTGGAAATTCACAGTCTTTTGCAAGGAGATTCAAAACGTGTGCAGAACAACCATATGTTATTACATTTAAGTCATCATGATTTTCTAATAATTGTCGCATTTTTGCAACATTATTAGCATTATCAGTCACAACTGAACGCACATAACACTTTAGTTCTTCTTCACATTTCTTGATGCTGTTACATGCAATCTCTGCCAAGTATTCAGATGTGTGTGAATTTCCTGAGGTATCAACTGTGTCTACCAAATATGTATCACCTGTTGCAGTTGTTACAGTAACACACACAATTGGTTCATTGTGGACATTTGACCAACCATCAATCCCTGCACAAACAATTTTATTTTGTAACATTTCTGAGCACTTGCGTTTTTCTTCCATATAAATTGTATCCAACAAAGTACCTCCAATTTCTCTTCTACTCGGAGGATTATAACCGGGACGCAGTTGCTTCATTAATTGAATAAACTGTGGATGTTCAATACTGCGAGATGCCATATTGGTAGCATAAACCAATCGAGCTACTTGGAGATCTAATAAATCTTTTTCTTGTGATGTAGTTTTCACAACAAATGTATGTAATGAAGATGAAGCAGCCTTTTTTGCCTTACTTGGGGTACATACTGAAAATTGGCTGGTATCTGTTAATTCCCTTTGTGTCTGTGTGTCTGGAAAAAATAAAAAAATTGTTAATTGTACGCGGTGCCATATCGAACTATTTTTACTGAATACGCAGTCAACACTAGAACAAAGATAAGGCACAACCGAATGTACTACAGCAATCATGACACGATGTTTGGAACTAAACGGTATGTAAGTTACCGTTGAATGATGTGGCTGCAAACTGACAGTACACTGAATACAATTTATCAAAAAATTAGGTTTTTTAAACATAGGGTTGGGGGTACAATGGACCATTTTCAACTTTCGAAAATTTTAAATCGCGATTTTTTCAAAAAGTATGAATATTATCAAAACAGGAAAATTTTTATCAGATCTATTTAAAAAAACACATATTATTTGTATTATTGTAATACAGTTTAGGAATTACGACAGCTGCAGTGGTACGAATTAGATTTTTAAAAATATTTAATATATTTATAACTTTTAAGAATGTTTTGATTCCTTAAAATAACAGTAAAATTTCAAAAATTATTTAATATAAATATTTTGTTAATTAAATCATTGTTTTTGCCGCGCATCTTTTATAGTGTCTAGTCTATACTTATGCAATTTTATTTGTTGAATATATGCATTATTTGATATAGTGTATGTATATATATATATGTGTATATATAATATGTTTAAAAAATCTTTTACATTATTATATCAATATATGAGCGATTCCATGGAAAATTTTCCCCTTCTTGTTTAAAACAAAAAAAAATTTCAACACATTTTATTTTGGAAAAATTTCCATAGTTGTTGTAATTATGAGCCTTTATTTGATGTTGCATCATTAAAATAAGTGTATAAAAACTTCACAATTTATTTTAGATAAATATAGATATAGTTTTTTAGATTTTTTATTTTTAGATAAATATAGATGCATCACATCCTGCTAGTTTAGTGAAAAAAGTTTTTCGGTGTATGATTTCCGAGCCAAACGCGCAGGAACTGTACAGCTCCGTCAAAAGTCAAAACTGTACATTAGCTCATGAAGTGACACGACAATGTTGACCTTGAGAGTTTGTGCAGCGAAAACTTAATTTTGTATATAGTATTTTGCTGTATTTCGGCCAAAATATATGACAATTATCGTTATAAAACTGGGTATCAGTATCATAGTAGAGGGATTTATTGTTATACAGGATATCATTGTAACGGTAGGCGTTATACATTAGCCTTATACCTTATAGATGATGGGCCAGGGATTTTCAAAAGCATCGTTGTGGAGGGAGTTATTGTTGTATCGGATATCGTTCTAGAGAGGTTCCACTAAAAAAAATAAAATTAACATACTTACCATCATCATCACTATCGGTTCCACTTTTCTATATGCTTTTTCAATCTGCTTATTACTTGGCCTTCTAATTCATGTCCACATTTTTTACACTTAGCTCTGTGTCCTTTTCTGCCTCCCTCATTTTTGAGTTCATCATAATACAGCCACACTAAATCTCTTTTTCTTCCACTCATTGTAGCGCATCAGTTCACTTCTGAACAGCAAATGAAAATTACACGTCTCTTTCTCATACAAGTGTATTCGGGGAATCACGTACGCCAAGATTTAGGGAATCCCATACGCCACGAATTCGGGGAATCACGTTAGGGTATGTACACACTAGGCGCACGCGTGCGACCGCTCACGAGCGAACGCATACGTTCACTCAGTGTGTATGTCAAAACGAAGGCGAACGAACGCATTCGTTTGCCTGCGCTCGGGAGGCGGTACATCAAAGAAAAATTCGGACCGCACGTGCTCGGCTTGGTTATAATGTGTACGTCAGCAAGAACGCTTTCTCTCTGTTTTGTATTCTGCTTCAAATGCTTTTGCGCACGCGCTGTTTAAATTTAAATAATGTTTGTTAGTGTTTCTTTTTTTATAAGTATAATCTTACAAAAAATTAATAAAAACCAATTTGGTTTTTTTCTAAAAAAAACCCAAGTGGTTTAAACCGAGGTTTAAACCTGCCAACAGAGGTTAAAACCCTTTGACAGATGTGCGTAGATTAAATTATAAAATAAATGTGAAACTAGCATTTATTAAACAGATAAAAATAAAATAAAATTTATGGTCATAACACCCAGTAGATTAAAGATGGCCTTCTGCTCTTGTAGTTACTTAGATGGGTCACTGTGAGTCTAAGTAGTGTCAGTCTACCTTTCAGGCTTGTGGTGATAGGATAGATCACTGATGTGTACACTACTTATTTAGCAGCGACTTCAGGTGTATTCCTTGTACTGGAGGGCCTTCAGTTATCCGGAAATGTCTTTTTTACTTACTGAAATGATTACCCACCATTTGCTACATGGCTGAGAAGTAAAGGGTGCAGGAACATTCATACCATATTTTCAGTTGCGGTAGTACAATGGTGTAATATAATGTGGTAGTCTTTTGTTAATGAGCTACCATTTTGTTTGTTTGTTCAGCATGGAGAGCTGGACTGCTGAGCATCATGCTTTCACTGTTAAAACTTATTTCAAGAATAATGATTGTATAATTGTTACACAGCATATATTGAAGCGATATTTCAATTCAGAAGTTATGGGCATATGGTAGATGATCACACTATTAGGATGTGGGCATATTCTTTTAGACTAACAGCATCTACTTATAACTATAAACCAGGAGGGAGTAAAACGACAGAGTGGACACCAGAAATGATTGAAAATGTGCTGCAGTCTTGCATGGTCCAAAAATATCGGTACAGTGACACTGTACAGCTTTGCATATTTCTATGATCATTCATTAAGGAGAATATTGCATTAGGATATCCATTTCACCCTTGTAAACTCCAATTTGTGCAAGAAATTCAGGCTCAAGATTTGGTTGTATATGAGCAGTTTTGCATATTGTAACGATAAAATATATTGCAACTTACCGTCTGCGGCTTCCAGAAACAACGTCTTCACAAAGTTGACATGTTTCGGGACACTTGTCCCATCATCAGAACTTAAAATAATCGTGAAATATATGCCTGATATTTCTGAGCATAGACCCCCTACACGAGTTTACAACTTTGACAACATCAAGTCAAATTTTGCCAGGCACCTTATAGACAATAATCACAGTTATACGGATTTTAGCTCGAATCTAATACCCCTTCATTTCTGCAATAAAGGGCGTTATTTGAACGCTCTTGAAGAATATGAGATTTATAAAGCACATAACGATGCCAATACCAAGCCACACGTGTTGAACGACCAATTACAATATAAATCAAATATACTGTACGATACTGCTATGCGATATGGTTGAGATAAAACCTAGATTTCGTCAGTACGGCGCGTGTTGTCTTGCAACTCACATCTAACATTGACGTGCTCATTTTTAAAACAAGTTTTGTATATAGTTTGTGCCGTATTGTGTTTTAATATTTTGACACATGTCATCATTGATGACATGCATTAGTTTTATAAAGTTCTGATGATGAGGCAAGTGCCTCGAAACATGTAAATGAAATAACAACATCACAGAAAGGCCATAGACAGTGAGTAACAGTATATTTGGTTAACAAACACGTGGCTTGGGACTACAATAGGAGTTATTCCATTTAAATTAAAATTTTATATGATGTATAAACTAAAGAGGAATGAACGTTGATGATAAGAGTATCACTGACAGAAATATAGACAGTGGAGTATTGTATGTAGGTGGGTTGGTAACACATATTGGAGGGAAAAGTGATTTCATAACGTGATAAAAGCAGTTCTTCAAATATTATATTTTTGTAAAGTAAAGTATAGTGTATTCCGGTTAATACTGGTTATTAGGGCCAGGCACTTTATTGGGCTAGGATTCAAAATATAACAAGAACAAAATTTTCTACACATAGAAAATTGCTCCACTTAATAGGTCTGGACCGCAGGTTATTCGGTCCAGTAATGGCTCAGTTTTTCTCTTCTTAGACAGAAGTAATAAGTTTTTTTAGTACATATTTACATGAGTAGAGTAGTGAGGGCGACAAATCATAACAATTTACAGTATGTTGTTAAGTTGTAACAAAACCAAACAGCACGTGTTCGGTTTTGGACTTTTTGTGTTTGTCCTTGGCGACATACCATAAACCAACTATGTACACCATTAGACATGTCTAGTAATGGCCTGTTTAGTCTCTTTGGATCATTCTCTTTGACTACATGATGTTTTGAACACAGGCCATTGACACAACACATTTCTCTATAGCTCGTCATTTTGGGTTAACATATATTGTCTCAGTTTGTTAATGTTTCATGTATCAGAGGGTAGTGACGTTTTTCGTGTTGTTATTAATTGTTATTATGTAGGGACTATTTCATTTTGTCATTAAATTTTCTGACCTATCATTTTTCGTTTTAAACTACAAACATGCTGCGGGACAACATGACTTTGGCCGAAAGAATTAAGTTGCTTAATAATATCAAAACTTACCCACCTAACACTAGTCAACGAAAACTCGCAGAACTCACTGGGGTAGTTCGTGTCTTACTACAACAAGAAAAATTACCCGATGGCTTTTAAAGGACAGGGCTTCTCAAAAATAGAAACGTGACGGAAAGGATCCACTTGTTGGAGATGCTTTAAATGAATGGTTCTCCATTGTCACTGCTCGACGTTTGTCTGTTAGTGGTCCAATGCTTAAAATTGAAGTAGAAGAATTTGCCAAGAAATTAAACCATGATGGTTTTCAGGCCACAGATGGATGGTTATCTCACTGGAAAAGTAGAAAATAAATTCAGTTTAGGAAAGCCCACAGGGAAAAGCTAGCGGTGACGTTGGAAGTGCTAAAAACCGCAAGAACAATACACTACCCAAAATGCTACAGAAATTTCCAGAGGATGATATTTATAATGCTGACAAAACTGGTTTGTTTTATTGGGCCACACCAGACAGTTCTTGGTGGTAAACATATAAAATTGTCAGGCTAAAAAAAAATGGATGGACCGTGTCACTATGCTCTGTTGTACGCATATGTCCGGTAGTGATAAACGCAAGTTACTCATGATAGGCAAGTCAGCTAAGCCTCGTTGTTTTAAATGGCTCAGAATGGATAGTTTACTGGTTCATTATTATTTTAACAAATATGCTTGGATGACGAGCACAATTTTTCAGAAGTGGCTTGTAAATTGGAACACGGAGTTACAGAAAAAGCCAAGAAAAATTCTTCTAATTATAGACAATTGTACTGCACATCCACGTATAAATTAAAGTAGTTTGTAGGCCTACTTGTAGATTTAAAAATTGTGGATGGTAAAATAATTGTTTATCATATCCAAGTTACTTATCATAAAGTTCCGATGCTGGATTTAGTGCTGCATAGTTGAAGACATAAATACTTAGTCTCTGCCCTACTTTGTTTTTAATTAATTATGTTATATAGAAATGAGGCTTTTATGGCTATGTTTTTACCTCTAAACTGTACTCCATGTTGCAACCAATGGATCAGAACCTAATACAATCCATGAAATTAAAACATCATAAAGCTCTGCTTTCAAATGTAATTTTTCAGAATCATAGCATTACCACATCAGTAAAAAATATAAATTTGAAGGGTGTAGGAGTTTCAGTAGCTGCTGCAGTTGAAACTAAAGCAATTTTGAGTGTCATGGAAAAAATTTTGGTCTTCTAGAATTTGTCAGGATAACTACGGATACACAAAAAATGAAAATTCAAAACATGGAAGTTCGGTTAAAAATATAAGTGCAGATATTGACATTTCATAAACAGATGTTAAGGAATGGATTATAGGCAGAACCAAGAGTGAATCTGAAATCAAATCAGATGCTGGAATTATAAATATGCTGCTACAAAATGAATTGAAGACAATAACGACAATAAAGAACCCAAACAAAACAGTAAAGCATGAAGAGGCAGTTGACAGTTTTAATATGTGTATAGAATGAGCTAAGCAGAATGATATGCCATTCTGCAAATTTTATTGTCAGTGCAACTCTGAGAAGAAGCATTTGAAAAAAAGTTTAGCTTTAGCTTAAAAAAGAATGATTTCTGGACAAAGAAATAAAAAAAGCTTTTTGTATGTTTTTTTATGTTGTCTTCAAGAAAGTGATATTTTTATGCATATTAAGTTATTTAGTTTTAATAATATTATGCAAAAAAAAGTTATGCATTTTTATTAAATAAGAATCTTCAACAATACAGTAAAATACAAATCTTTTACTAAAGTTTGTTGATTTTTTTATTTTTACAGTGGCAAGTTAATTAAGGGATACTTTTTGGGAGTAGTGACTCTGGAAGAAGTGTTTCAATTATGAGTAAGTAATGTCAATTCTACAGTTTAAAAGTGGAAACAATATTTGTTGTGCATACTTGAAAACAAAAAATACAAAGGTTTTGCTTGTGTATATATGTGTCTGTTCTATAATAAATTGTACAACTCTGTAATATTCAGGTATACAATAAATTACTTATTGAGTGAATGTAATTTATATCTAGAATATGCAGTTTATTTTTAAAACAGGTGGTTGTTAAATGTAATTCACAAAATGTTCTATTACATGTTTTTAAAATACAAATTGTATGATAAATGCACATGATAAAAACTGCGGACCATGAAGTAATCACTTTTTATATATATATGGTATCTATTTTTATAAACATAACTGGTAATTTTAGCATTGTGTTACAATTATAGCAGAGATATTTTTATAGTATTTTTTTATTTAATTTTCTTAGCAGTTGTTGGTAAATTTGATTAAAGATGTTACAGTTTATTGATGTGAAGATTATTTAAAAAAATTCAATAAATGGAAGATATTTAGGTTTTATGTTACCTTAATTTGCGTTTCTGATATACATGAAAGTGTCTTCATAAAATAACTACATACAGCACTTATATACTAAAATTTTGTAAATAATTTTAAGTTTGTATTTATTTATATTTTTGTAAATATTGTGAATCTGTAAACAGATTTAATATATACTAATAAGTAATAACTACATGGCGTACAGTTTTTTCCTATCCTGTGTTCTTAAGACTATTGGACACACTGATCAGTGAATACAGAGTAGAATTCTCTTTGTAATGTTTCATAGTTTCTAGATGGCTAATTTGTTTGATCCAAAAATTCGAAATAGAACTTTGAACAGGAATGTATGATTTGAGGTTCAATAAGCCTAAAAATTTACTCTCAGTAAAAATTTTACTATTTACTCTCTCATACTATACATTTTGAATTTAGGAAAGAAGAAATAAAGTTTTGGCCCATTAATTTGAAGTAGAGTTTTTCTGGTTCTTTATGTCTGAAATTATATATATATATTGTAATGAAATAAATAGACGGTGTTAAGAGGAGATGATGATGCCCCACATTGCAGGCGGCAATTTGTAATGAAATAATTTCCTCTCCTTAAAGCCCCACTGTTGGGTTCGCCAATTTGTTATGAAATAAATATGTTAGGTACTAGCGAAACGTCCGTCTTATTCAAGCCCCACTGTTGTAAGCCAATTTTGTAAAGAACTACTTGTTAATTATGTGAGGACGTATATTATATTATATGCTGCACGCCGGAAGCGTCAAATTGTAAAGAAATCTTGTCTATGGGTGTAATTAGTTATAGGAGACTCCTGTGTATCAAACGCCAAGTAATACGTTGCAGGTGGCAATTCGTAACAATTAAAATGTTGTTACCTGGTTTAATTAATGTGTTATTAATAAATATATCTTTCGGTTGTGACCGATGAGACCTTCAGAAAATAGATTATTAAGCAAACAAAATTATAATTATGTTCCTTGAATTTATAATCATACTACTCTATAGATTTAACTTAGTTTTCAGTGTTTGTGTACTATTAGCGATATGTATGGAGTATTGACTGAATGTAAGGGGTATTTGTGTCAACCCTAGTCACTCGATGTTAGAAAATCCCATTCAAATTTTGTATTAAACACCAGCTAGTTCAGCAATCTCCCGTCCCACCAGCTGCAAACGTCGAGCGCTGTTACTTGTAATAAGCGTACTTATAGGTTAGTTATTCATTGAGTTGAATCAACCTTTTTGTAAATTATTCCGACCACTACATATAGTATTTATTCTGCAATAACTTCAAACGTTATCTCATACAATAAAGATACTTTATTTATTCTCTCTATTAATTCACAGTCCACGTTATCTCAAAAAAATAATAATACGATCAAGTCGATCATTCAGAAATATATCGATTATTAATTACTCAAATTCTATAAACATATACGCATGAAAATAATAATAAATAATTCTTATCCCAGGGTTCATAAAGTTCTTGGAACCATTAGTAAGGCCAGGTAAAATGCATAATTAAGGTTGCTCAATTTACAAAACAAAATTATTTACTCTAAATATAGTAAAATTAAAATAGGTTGTTTTTTTACCAAGCTGACGAAAACTTCGACTGGCTGTGGGCGTCCGTAGACAGTTGCCAAGATTCAAATTAATTTGTCTTCATCCAGTAAAAGTGTTCTGCCTTTAATAAAATTGATTGTGGAGATGAATGGGAAGCTCTCAGGAATTCTTCGGACTTCTGATCTTCTTCTACGACCTCGTTAATTCTCGGTCCCGGTGAAATGAAATTAGGATCCCAGCTTCTTCTGCTGCCAGTGAAGGTTATCTCTGCCACACTAGGTCTTCTGGTATTTTCAATAATTCCGTTAGTTCAGGCTTTAATTCTTTTAACTGATCTTCTGTTTATAGAAGGAATTGGTTGAATACCAAATCCAGCGGAATTATTTGGTGAATGAGGTGAGAGGCTTTCAATTCTTTTTAGATGTATTCATTTACAATTTGGAAGGTTATTTAATTTTTATTACTCATCAGCATTAAATTACAATTATTTTTCAAAAGGGTTTTTCAATTTTGATTCATGTTTCTTCCAGATTTATTATTCATATTTTTTAAATATATCGGTCCATCTCAACCTAATAGCTTGTAACAATCAGAACGAATAAATTCATATAAACAACTTCTGTACATTTCAGTTGCATTAACAACCACGTTTTCTATATATCCTTGAGCCAGCATTATAGAATATTACTACTCTTTTCCAATAAAATACTCCATGCTTGGATTAATATTAAATCACCTAAAATTCTCGCCTAACCTTCCTTCTTAAACAGTAAATGCTTTACCAGATTTTCGTTGGACTGGGTTTCTTAAAAAGGTATTAATTTCCTTTCACTAATATGGAATTTAGGCCTATAGATTTTCTTACAACCGTTATAACATTATTTGGTTTTTTAACTTAATTTTCTTTTACCTGACCTACTGTACAATTAATTATTGGTTAAATGGTTAATTACATTAATTTTAATTTACTGGTGGTTACTTTTTTTTACATTAATTAACTGGTTCTGGAACTCTTCATTAATTTATAATATAATTGTCAGAACTACTTGTCAAACATGAAACACTGGTCACCCTCCTGGCCCAATTTATAAACATTAATTAAAACAACAGTATTATTCAACTTTAGACAATACTTAGAACTTAGTATAATGCCTAACATTGGTAACTATACTTGATTGTATAAAGACAAATCTAACATAAATATAAACATAATTATTGATGAATTATTCCTATTAACCACATCAGTTCATTCTTACCATACTCAAAATATAACATAAATATTCTGTAAACCTCAACATGTTACAGTATAAACACAAGCATTTTATTATATTTAACTATTCATTGGTCTGGTTCTTTTTTTTTTTTTATATTTAACATTAGTCAGTGCCTCTTTTGATTTGAGGTACTTCTCAGATATATTAACTACTGAACAACCTTAATTCAGGGTATGGTCCTTGACCATGTTTCATTCAATTTTTATGTAACGTTGGGGGACCTCAACTATGTTACGTTACAATATATATATATATATATTGTAGCATGACAGATAATCCACATAAATCAATTACTAAATGATCATTAATAAAACTCAAGTATATGGAATATCCAAAAAGATCCAAATGAAAATCAATTAAAAAGCACTATAAATTATTATAATAACAAGAAAGGTAAACATAAAGAAAAAATCTGCAAATAATATAATTATACTACAAATTAAAAACCCAGAAAACTAAAATTTGAATAACAATATTACCCAGGTATGATAGAAGCAGGCAATGAAGATACCCAGACAAAGAAAACAGACCAGAGTAAACAAAAGAATATAAAGCGAAATGGTACTGAAGAACCAAGAACGAAGAAATATAGAATGAACCAATATACTGAAGAATAAGAAACCAGTGAAGATCAACTAGAATAAAGGAAGTGAAACGACCAATACCCAATAGAAACCCCATAGGGAGAAAACCAAAAACCCCCAAAAATAAATGAATGTCCCAAAAGAAAGTATAACACCCCAAAAAACCATATACTAATGTAAAACTGATAAAAACCAAAAGTGTTTAGAGTATTAAGTAACAGTGCACCCAAAAAAGTTATTGTATAGTTTATATAGACAAATCTTAACAGTCCCCCCATGGTTAAATATTTCATATTGTAAAACTATAAAAGGACTAGTGATAATATCAATAAATAACCAGGGACAAGTGCAAGTTATTAAATTATAATCAATAAACTTTGAAAAGGTACATGAATTACCGTGCAAGTAAATAACTTTAAGTGTTTTTGAACAGTATCATGATAATCGTTACTCAAATAATATGGTAAAGGAGCAAGGAATACTCTTGCTAATGAAATGCCACTGATTTTATTAGAACATTCCATAGAATGAATAATATAAACAGATAGCTTGGGTTTAGCATAAAGTGACGGGGAATACATCCTTAAAATTGGGAAGTACAGATAAGACTGTAAATAAATAGTTTGAGAAAGTGTTAACCATTTAATGGAACCAATATGTTATATTCCTAGTTCCAAACATTAACTATAGAAATAAGATTTAGTATTGAGCAGTATTGTAGTTGTAAAATGTTATTTTGTTATTAATTTAAATTGGGAATACAATATCTAAATATAGATACCATTCCTATATTATAAAATGTTTTTATTATGTTACTGTGTGTAATCAGTACAAAAAAGGTATGATTCAAAGTACCAGATTTAATAGTAAATAAGTGTTATATTTTAATTGTAAAATCAATATTCAATGTTATAATAGTCAAGGAACAAATTGTTAATAAATTATATAAGAATAGAAAGTCAGAAAAGGGTACAAACTAACTATATTAGTAAAAACTTTGCAAATAGCAACAGATCAAATCTAGGCCAGATAGTAAATTTAGACTACAGAATAATTGACAAATCTAGTCCTATAAACCAACTAAACTGATAATATTAATGTAAGATAAACCCACCATATAGTAATACCATGTAACTAATACTTTATAAAGATATGGTCAGCAGATAAGTAAAATTATAAATAAAAATGGAATGGACTAACTAACATTATCAGAGGAGGAGTCATAGATAAATGAATTGTATTTAAAAACAATAATTAATAAACTAAATTGCAAGAAATTAAGTAAAAATAGACAATTATATCAATTTCAGATTCAATAGAATAATAATTATATCAGAGAAAATGGCTATTATCTGCTCAGAGACAGGAATCACATATTTGAACATGCTTTCCAAAATATAAGAAATATAACTTTTTTAAATGAAAACTTTATAAAACTATATTCATTAGTATCAAAATAAGCAAAATAGAATAAAGAAACCGAATATGTATTTAGTATTTCATACAGTTAATTAATAACGAAAATATTTTCCGTGTATAATGTATTCGAATAAAATGTATCGGAAGCTAAGATAATTTGAAACAATGTATAATATATATTAAATTGGCTAAGATTCTCAGGAGACGAAGGAAATGAGAACAGTTCATTATTATCCGTTGAAGAGTGTACTTAAACGAGATCGTTGTTTTATATAACCTATGAATGGCGTCTTATAATTGAACCGAGTTCGGTGAAAATTTTTATAAATTTTGATTTTGAGTTTTTTTATTTGTGAACCGGTGAAATTAAACTATGAACAGTGCTTAACAACTAAACAGAACCACACATGCCTAATTAATTAAAATAACACCAATACCATAAATTTTACAGACTAACAAACAAGGTTAATACGACACGTATAGACAAAGTGAAATAGACATAATCACAACAATTTACACCAAGTGAACTATTAAACAATACACCAGTGACACTCAATTAACTCCAGAACCATTATACACAATTGCTGAGACCATTTAACCGGAGAAAAGACATCTTTATTTGGAACAAATATTTTGTCGAGGTTAGACGTTCCACTGCGCATGCGCCTGTCGGCCATTTTGGTTCGTCGCCGTTCTTACTACCATTGTAAGTGTTATACTTTCCTGTCCATACCCTTCTCTGGCTATTCTTAAATATTGTTACAACACAAATGAGCCACCCCAGTACCAGGGATAAAAAACAATTCTAAATGTAAAAATACTTCATATAAAATAAAGTGTTTAAAAATGAATAAAATATAAATATTATGACACGACGAACGACGATATTACCCAACCCAAGTGATTGACCCAACAACAGAAAACAAAAGAAGGGAACCACGAAACATACACAGAGACAAAAGGTGATTGACCAAACAAATAGGAACTAACAAAAGAAGGTAAGAAACCAGAACTAAAGAAGAATAAAAGGAAGTGAACAAATTCCTACAACTAAATAGAAATTAAACCAGACGAGAAGAGGAGAACCGGATCAAAATTAAGACAATTGAAGTTGAAGAAGAAGAAGAGGAAGAATGAAGAGGAGACAAGGTGAAACCAAGGAGGAACTAACACCACATATAAAAGGGAGAAATGGTATACTCAAGGATAGAATACTGTAAATAAACCCCAAATAATTATCCACTAATGAAACAAATAGTATTTTTGTAAATGAAATAACTTATATACCTGTTTTAAAACAAAAGACAATTAAAAAGTAAAGTAGTGTAGAAAAGTACACTAACACAATTATTGAAGTTAGATTTAATGAAAGGTAAATAACCAAATGTCATTAATAATAAGAATTATGTTATAAAGAAATAGTGAGAAATAATAGGAGAAATAAGTATAGGGATTACCCACTAAGTAACACTTAATATAAACAGTGAAACAAAATAAAGTGCAATAGTGAAAGTGTAAATACCCCAAAAATAGTGAGTGTGTATCAGTGATAAACCTCTGTTAATTAAAGGTGAAGGTGATACATGGAAATAGATATTTTAAGTAATAAAGATGTAATAATAAATAAGAAAACACTTTATAAATCATTGATAAACCAGTCAATGATATGAGTGAGCTTGTGAACATTCATATAATTAAGAATAATTAAAAAATAGTATTTCAAATAGAGATAAGTAAAACGTGTGATATTATTCAGGGAGAAAGCCCAAGTAAAAACAGTTTGTATTAACATGGAATGGAGGAAGATAGTAGTATTGAAATAAGGTTTTGCTTTAAAATTAAGTATACAATGAATAAAACACCCCATGTTAGAAGGGAAATAAATTTAATGAGTTTGAAGGAAGTGATGATGTTCATCACTCAAAGTAGTAGCAAAAGAATGAAATTAATGTTAAAACCAACAGTAACTAATAACTTATAAAGAATTGTTTGTTTCAATGTTATGAATAGGATATGGCTGAAAGGAACTTGCAGTCATAAGCCTAATTGTTATATTTTAAAATATGTATAATGAAAACTGTATTGAATAGTAATTAAAACACAAACAGAATCAAAACACCACACAAACCAATATAATAACAAAGTGAAGCCCATCAGGCTGAATTAAAATGTAATTTAAAAGAAATAAATAAAATACCATCATGGCTACTTTTGGCTATGAAAATGTCTAACTGTCAGACACACACAAATGTCAATTGTAACAAATTCACAAGGAAATTTACTAATCTAAGACCAGTAAATAGCTAGTAATTATGTGTAAATCATGTTAAAAGAGAAATGTTATTATAAAAGTTTAGTTTAAAAGAGTTATGTAATTTATCAAATGTCAAAATAATTAGACTAAAGTTAATGTATAATAGAATATGACCTTATGAGGTATCATTTTAAACTTTGAAAGGAAAGAAATATAATAGTGATATTATTTATTACCCCAAAAGGAAGATAGAGGAATAAAATCATTAAGAAAATACATAATAAATTTGAATAAAAATTCAAATCTCTTAACAATGCTTTTGAAAGAGGTCTTAACCAATCAAAGGATTTCTGTTACCATAGAAACGGGCCGTTGAATACTAATTTTCCGTTAAATTTATTAGACTTGAAAAAATGACGCGTGGGTAAGCGGCACGCAGATTGTGATGACTGAAATTTTACATTAAATAGTTAAAAAGTTCAGAAGTTGACAACAAAAACCAAAGACGAATAGATGCAGAACTACCAAGATTAAACGATGTCCTGGAACCAAATCACAAGGAATTAAATAGCAGAAAGCCCAAGACGAGATAGAAGAAGATGCCTGAAGCCTAAAACCAGCCCAAAATTGCAGAATTTCCACTACCCCAGATGACAACATATCAACACTGTCTGAACTGATAAGTATCCAATACATTCCTTTCTCCCAGAAACCAAATTACTTTAAATATTTCTCAAAACAATCAAAATTTCTCACTATTAAACAAGATTAATTTTCTTTCAAAGGTTTAATGCATAATCAACTTACGTAAAAACATTTGTTAATTAAAATATAACCTCGCATTAGTGTGCGAACTTTGTAACAAGTAATACGACACTACCGAACAATTTGTAAAAACACTTTATACTCTTTAAGTACGTATAAGGTATGGTAGTGTATTTTTTTAATGTAACCAACTTTTATGTCTTATTTTATAATCCAAAGGACCCCAGATTTTGAACAGATTAATATTTTGTATGTAAACAGAGGCCATGACGGCGTTGAGATAATTTGTTTTAAAACCGATTTCGCCAACCTTGAAATATTGGCGTCTCATGTTCTAAGCCGGAGCAATTTGTTATTAAACCATTTATAATCCTTTTGTCATATTAATTCATGACTGAATTTGTATTAAATTTACAGTACAGAGTATTACCATCGTTTTATTTCATAGGACGTTGTAGAATATGTGTGTGTTAGCAATTTTTATTCAGTAACCGACTAGCGCTCGTCACGAGTGGACAATACGGCAACCTGTACAGCGGCGGGAACCATTTGAACGCTCCAGCTGTCAACGCTAACTACACTTATTAACTTGTATTTTAACAAATTTAATTGTTTTAATATAAACAATTTGGCGCCACCCGGGATTCGCAACCCCTATGAATTAACAGGTAGGTTGTACTGGTAATTTAGACCACGCTACAGACTTCAGTAGTGACAACTATTATTGTAACGACCGGTGTGAGGCAAACACACCACATTAACACTTATACACATAATAAACAAGTGTAAACATTTTATACAAAGGTACGACCGAGTCTTCGAGATCGTTACATATTGACGACTGCAACGTGAAGGTTGAATTAAGAAGAACACACCACAATTACACATCGTTACAATATCCGTTCAAAGAACTATAATTTTATATATACTCGATGTAAACTTTTTTATCGACCGGCCCTGAGTGAGTCGATACTGCTGTGTAATATCGATTCTTATCGATAAAATTAATAATTGGTTAATAAACTTGCTGTTTATGCAATTTGGATTTAATTTTTCTTTGAAATACTTAACGAAGAAATTAATCGAGAACTCAGACTAACCGAAAGGTGGTACATACGAAATAACGAACGCATCGAAGAAGAAGAAGAAGAGAGCCGTCTTTCGACTAGGACTGGAGTTAACCAGATTGTCATAAAGTGAATTTACAGAAAGTGACACTACTACACTAATAAACATAATACCATTCAATTTGTAAACACAAACAATAACCACGATTATTTTTTAAATATTAGGAATATAAATTACTCAACAAATATTTTTTCAATAACAAAAAAAAAATTTTTGTTTTTTTTTAAATAAAATTATTTTTTTATTTCAAATTATTTTAACACCATTATTACAGATTATATTTTGAGTATCGTTACAATATATATATATATATATATATATATATTGTAACGTTACCAAATTTGGTAGTTACATAAAGTAAGCAATTATTACATCTAGTGACAGGAAAGCATGAAAATATTTCTAAGTAAGTGAAAATTACGTAAACAAAAAGTGGGTATCTACAGATATGTTAGTGTAAAATTCCAACGAAGAAGAAGGAAGTGTAACATAGCAGCATCGTACACAAAATAGAGAAGGAAAATGACCATGAGCCAAAATAAAATGTTAGAAACCAGGCCCAATAGATTCCAACAGTGAGGGGAACCAACAAAGATAATGACTATATCAAAGTGAAAAAGAAGACCACAGGATTCCAACAGTGAGGGGAACCAATAAAATGACTATATAAAATAAAAGGAAGAGACAACTCAAGAGCAACAACAATGATGGCAGACAAACCAATATATTTACAAATATAAATATTATGGAACAACGACTACTACAATGGAAATATTGAAGAAGAAAAGAAGAAAGGAAGAAGAAGGACAAGGAAACATGACATGAAGAGAGAAGAAGATGGATAGACCATACAAGAAATCATCATTCATCAAGTATACTAGAGACAATACTAGTAACCAGAAGAATAGCGATTGTCAACTATGAAGAAACAGTGTTTAACATATTTAATAAATCACAAACAGTAATAGTGAATACTTAATGTAAGTGTGAGAACCTGTGACCAGTTAACCAATTTTAACCTAATAAACCCCACAGACAATTCAAGTGATAAGGTTTATAGCGGAAGACAATGTGTTACTTTCATAGTGGAAACATCAAAGATTAAATAGTCAAAAATACACAGACAGTTAGTGTGACTAATTTAATGAAGATTGTAATCCAAATAGATAATCATAAGACCACCAAGAAATGTAAGATAGAACAGTTATATCATTGTTCATAGAACCTGATAATAAAAACCTTTGTGAATTTCAAAAGAAATGTAACTTAATGCCACGGCAAAACAGAATACAATACAAAGAAAGGCCAGAAAAAATAATAACAAACAAAATAGTTTGTTAAATATCAAACAACAATGTAACAGAAATAGGTACAAACCATAACAAGAAATGTATTATCATTAGTTCAAGAATATTTGTATTATTGTTTAGAAGAAATAGTGTAAACATGTGTATTAATCAACAATTAAACTATTGTAATAGAATACCATATTGAAGTCATAATAGTAGTAGCAAATACTGCATGAGAATATGTTGTACATTGTTACATAACCCCATAGGAAATGCACCTATAAAACAAAAAATCATATATGTTAATTAAACCAAACAACCATCAACAATTGTGCCAATCAAAGATTCCTTATAAATAATGATACACGCTAATAAATAATGTCTTATATTGAAATACACTGCACAGAAAGCAGATTAAATATGATAGCACAAAGCTAGATGAAAGGGAACCCAATATGACAAATTAGTTAAGCAAAATGCATTATTAAAACTTGTACAAAGATCACTGAAAGTATTACCAGTAGTTAGAAAAACATCTGGTACTACTATGAGAACAGATTATAAGTGTAATAATAATAGTTTTATGATCAAAATATTGTAAACTAACTGACTATGAATGAATAGCCAGATGTAAGCAAAGGCAATGTAACCAACTAGTTAAGCAAAATACCTTATTAAAACTTACACAGAGATTAATGAAAGTGTTACCAGTAGTAAGAAGGACATCTTATACTACTATGAGAACAGACCATAACCATAAGAATAGTATAATTTTATAGACAAATTATTAAAAACTAAATGACCATGATGGTGGAATCAGAATGTAAACAAACACTATGTAGCAAGTTATTTAAGCAAAATGCACCATCCAAACTTGTTCAAAAGTAAATAAAAATGTTATCAGTAATCAGAAGGATATCTGATGCTACTTTGAGAATCTATGTCAAATATAATAATAACAATTTAGTTATTGATTTATCAAAAAATAACTGACTGCCATGTCATGACCTGATGTAAACAAACCCAATACTAGGAGTTGAAGGGTTTTCAGATAGCTAAAAGCTAACAAATATATTAAATGAACTGGGTACTATAGTTGTACACTATTTGCATTTTCAACATTATATACCTTATGTAGAAAAAATAAAAAACAAAGTGACAATTTGAAGAAAAGAGATCAGAAGGTAGTTAGATAAGACTACTAGTATATGAAACACAACACTGTGTATATACTAAAGAGTAAACCAATGTAAATAAACATTTATATTATTATTAGAATATAAAACAAATGTTATTAGATAAGGAATAATAGTATTAAGGGCGATTATGAATAATCGAATATGGACGCTTAAGACGCCATTATCAAACATTGTTTGAATAATAATTACTCCCAAATTTTTATATTAAGCAATTGAGAAATGAACTCAAAACGTTTAATCAGAAGTGTTATTGTGGAATTAGATAAGATTTGCGAAATAAACTTATTAATTTTAAGATTCACCATAAAAATTTGTGAAACCGTTGTAGTGAATTAATAATGGACGGATTATATTCTTGTTTGGACTTTATTTAAAGCTCAGGATGTCCGCGATTTATTGACACCAACCATTCAACGATATGACAACTAATAAGAAAGTTATAACGATTATAAACTTTTTAATTATTTTGTGCACCAGTGCTTACGTCACTTTAATCTCCAACCCATATACGAAATTTGTAATAAATTAAAAGTTTTACTAAATCAAGGTGTTTTGGGTCGGAGAGTTCGAAGAATTTAACCAATCAAATGAATGAAAACCGGCAGACAAGCCAGAGACGCTTCGGAGGAGCGTCACAGACATCTTTCAATCATCAAGGAGTCAACACGTATAATTCGACGGACAAAATCGATGAAGAAGTTTCATTTGAATTGTGCGCGACACATATACAGAAGTCATACTACACACACCTAACCTACATATAACACAGAATTGACGAGTGTACAGTGCGGAGTGAATATAATAATAAAATACGACCAGTGTATAATATCGGTCGTATTTTCGAGTTTTGTGTTAATAAAAAACCAGGGAGTACAATCTTTTCATTATTTAAAAAATAAAACAAATAATAATTTCTGTAAAACGATTGTTTGGATACTACTCTAATCAGTAGTAGCGAAGTGTAGTAATGCTGATGAAAGTTATCAGAATTGACGAAAGAATTATTTTGCATTTTTAACTTCAGAAATAAATGTTTTTACTATTTATCATAATTAAAGGAGTCAAGAGTAATTCAAATATTACAAAATACGAGTGTCGCAATAGTCGCTCAATTGACTCATGTTGTTTTTGATTTGACTAATATAAATAAATATTTTTAATTTTTTGCGAAAGAATATTCTATTCTACTGATAGTTACGCATCAGAAGTATTATGAATAGTATATATATATGTTTAGATTAATAAGAAATCAATGAATAACATATTTAACCCTAATAACTACTTACGTTATTAGATAACCTAAAAATAATAACAACAACTTGTCACCTTTTTGTCATAAGTCTGTTCTCAAATAATACAAACCAAATGAAAGCTATCACAAGAGTTTTTTTTATTATAAACTTTTTCTCTTGTCAATAAATAATTTCTATAGCCAACTATTAAATAATAATAGTAATTTTTAGCAGTGCAAATCAACGCACGTGTTTATTAAAATAACTAGTGTGTACTGAATCCCGTGTACGATAATACGATAGTTATCGATTATATGGTACCGATTTTCAATTTTAATATTTGTTTGTTTGTTTTCTATTAACTCTTTATTAAATATTGTTATAAAACACCACATCTTGTATCTGGCATCATGTCACTTCAAAGATCACACGAACTTGGTAATTTAACTATGTAAGAGGACATAACCTCTCTAAATAAAAATTATTGTATAACCTACAGTGTTACCAGCCTTGAGGTTAAGAAGAGTTTCTTTTTAAAAGTGTTCATAATAATTATTTTCCTGTAAAACTATTAGTGATTGATTGTTTGATTTTAAAAGATTTAATAGCATTCCAAAACTGTTAATAAACCTCAATATTTTTTGTTACCAGTGGAAAAAGTGTTTAATTTCAAAATTAAAATAGTTTAGTTTTAAAAGCTAGTTCTATCAAAAGGTGGCGGAAGAATTTGAATATTCCTTATAATTCAAATCAGAATTCAGTTTTTATTTTAGTTTATTGTGCATGCTTATCACGTATGATATTCAAATAGAATATCCCCTTGTATGTGTAGAGTGTATGTTACAGCTGAAGCAGTCACCCAACAGAACAGTAATATCCACATATGGTAAGTGGGGAGGTGATCAGCGGAGTGCGAAAATACTTTTTAAATTAAAAGATTTAAACGGCAATACCCCCACAATTATTAATCACAATCAAACTGCTAATAATAATAATTACATTTTTTGGAAATTTTATTGTACAACATTGTTGTGGATACCGGAGTGTATCTACAATACACATACAACCAACACACATATATATCTATGTATCTATAGGTTCTACTATAATATATATATGTGATTTTCATCACACATCTATATCTACATCTGTACATCGTCGTTGTGTTACAACGTGGCGCCCAACGTGGGGCGCGGATTAGGGAGAGAACAATTGACAATTTAACCAATAATTTAATAACCCAATCCGTCGAGAGACAGCAAGTGCATTGCCAGAGCGACAAGATGTATACTAGGAGATCAACCTCAAAAAAGAGAGCAGCAGAGGCAGAGAGGGAGGCCAGAGCAGTAGAAGAGAAGGAGGCAACATCAACTGAAGATGTTGAGAGTCTATTAGAAATCGAGGATAAACAACTTGAACCGGCGGAGGGGGTTCAACAACCGGACGATGAGCCGGAAGTCATACCCCAAGAAGTTCAACCGGAAATACGCCTACCGGAGAGACCAGTGCAGACAGAGAGCATGATGATGCAAGAGATGTTCAGGCAGATGATGGAGGCGAACAAGAGAATGGAAGAAGGCCAGAAGAGGATGGAGGAATCATTAAGCAGAAAAATAGAAGAGAGCCGGAAATCATCTAAGGAGGACAATCAATCCACGAACCAAAATATAGAATCCCTGAAGGAGGAGTTGAACGACAAAATAGATAAAACCAGTCAGTCCACTAACGAGAAGATAGAAGAAGGCCAGAGGGAGAGCCAGAAAAATATAGAATTATTGAGGAAGGAGTTAAATGACAAGATAAATGAAACCAACAGGAGGATGGAAGACGGACAGAAAAAGACTGAAGAGCTATTGGAGAAGAAGATGGCTATCATGAAGGAGGACTTATCTGCAGAGTTGGGGATTAAAATCGACCAAACCAACAAGAAAATTGACGAGATCAATGGGAGATTAGACCGAATGAATAAGAAAATAAAGGGAGATTACAAGGAGAGCGTGGAGTCGATAAACACGGTAGTGAAGGATGATTACAAGCAATCGGGAAAGACAATAAAAAGATGTTGTGAAGAGGTAGAAGAGAGTGTTAAGAAGATAAGAAGAGAATTAATAGTAGACGATCAAAAGGAGGTAGAAGAAGTAAATGAAGATAAAAACATGGAACAAACGAGTCCAGAGCCTGAAGATAATGGAGATAAGAAAATCCAAATAATTATGGAAACGGAAGAGGTGAAGATGGAAGAAAGAAGAACCACGCGTCCAAGGAAGGCAAGAATCACAAGAGAGTTAATTGAAATGACTCGAAGCGGCCTGATTAATATGGTCAACTTACCAATCGTCAACCATGAAGAAGAGGTCTTCAGGAAGGAGTATCGGAAGAGTTTCATGGAGATGGACGAGGAGGAAGATTATGTGACGACAAAGAAGAAGATGACCAATAAAGTATTTCAACCAAAGATTCCCAAAAGAAGAGTGAGATATTTTAAGAAAAAGGAAAGCTATCAAGCGAAATGGGACCGGATTATCGAAGGATACGCCAGAGAAATAAGAGAACTGAGGAAGAAGAGGAACCAATTAATGGAAGTACCCAATCAGAAGACAGATGACGGTCAAACAGAATTGGGAGAGTTACCAAACGTCAGTACTAACAACAACCAGAAGAACGATGGACACAAGTATACCGAAGAGAGAGAGAAGAAGAAGACGGAAGAACGGAAGGCAGACACAGCCCTAATAGCATTCAAATGGAAAGACCAAATGATAGCCAGATATATGTCAAGAACGGACAGGAGTATGAACACTGAAGAAGTTCGAACGACAAGAAGAGAGGAGAGCGATGATTATGGTTAAAATGAATAAAAAATACATTGAATTATGGGACAGACTATTATGATAACCAATAATGCTGACACAAGCTTCAATGAAACGATATATCGAAGATTAAATGATAAGATAAAAGTGAAATATAGCAATGAGAATTATTTGTTATGGATATTAAGTGAAAGATGAAAGGATACTTGTGAATATAACTATTAACTATATAAAGATAAAAAGTGAAACATTGCGCTGAAGATTATTGTTTGTTAATAAGTGAAAAATGAAAATATAATTGTGAAAATAAATGTTGACTAAAGAAGAAAGGATGGAATATTGCTATGAAGATTATTTGTTGTTTATATTAAATAAGAAGTGAATATATAACTATGAAAATGAACGTTGACTATATTGTAAGTTTGTAATGTGAAAAAATATGTTCCAAAGAAGTTATGTAAAGGATCAAGAAAATTGTATTTACAAATAATAGTATTACCAAAGAATGGAAGGAGTACTATACGAGATCGACACATACCAACCATGGCACAAATGTATGTATGATACAGCATATTTCCAAGAGCCACGTCAACAGTAAATCACCATCATACCCGTACTACCAATGAATGAAAGAAGTACTATACGAGACTGACACATTCCATCCCTGGCACAAGTTAATTCCAAGAGCCAAGTCAACAAGTAAAATTACCATCACACCCGTACTACTACTAATGGAAGAAATACTATACGAGGCCGACAAACTACATCCTAGGCACAACAAATTCCAAGAGCCACGTCAACAGTAAAGTTACCATCACACCCGTACTACCAATGAAAGAAGAAGGAAATAAGAAGTTGGAGGAACAAAACTGAATAAGTATCATTAATGTAGATAAGAAACAACACACAACCACAGTGTTTTCTAGTGTCTTTTACTAGAAGAAAGCCAATACCATATGGACTATATCTCATTTGAAACCATGAAAAAATATATTCATGAATTATATCTAAAGAAGTAAACCCCGAAATGAAGAATATTATGAGATGACGTTTAAAGTGATACAAAGAGAAGAGATTAATCGATGACGAAGAAGAATAAAAAGTAATATATTAACGAAGATGATCATGAGAGTATACCAGTGATGAAATGTAAAACAAACTATCCCTGTAATATGTGAAGAATTTAGTTGAGTTGAATCAAGAAGAAGAGAGTATAACAATGTATAAACCGCAGATGCGTGAGATAATCCCAAGGATATTTATTATTTGTCGAAAGAACGACCATTTTATATTTTTTGATTATTTGAGATGAATTGACTGATGAATAATGCCAGCAATCATTTATTATTATTGATGGAGATGATGTGCCTCCGTATTTATGGATATTAGTATGGCCAGTGGAGTTGTATGCCAAAGTGAGCCGCTCTGAACTGCCCCAGCTAAGCTTATGTTAGGGAATTAGGGAACTAAATAAACAAGGGAGATAATTACATAGAAGAGAAATAATTATGATTCAAATAGAAGAAAGTGAAGGGATATATATAAAAAAGCATATGAATCGAATGGAACGTACAACAATTGATGAATTCTTCAATGAAAAATAAGTATACTGATTCAGAATTAATCAATTCTTATAGGAAGGCATATGTAACGTTACCAAATTTGGTAGTTACATAAAGTAAGCAATTATTACGTCAAGTGACGGGAAAGCATGAAAATATTTCTAAGTAAGTGAAAATTACGTAAACAAAAAGTGTGTATCTACAGATATGTTAGTGTAAAATTCCAACGAAGAAGAAGGAAGTGTAACATAGCAGCATCGTACACAAAATAGAGAAGGAAAATGACCATGAGCCAAAATAAAATGTTAGAAACCAGGCCCAATAGATTCCAACAGTGAGGGGAACCAACAAAGATAATGACTATATCAAAGTGAAAAAGAAGACCACAGGATTCCAACAGTGAGGGGAACCAATAAAATGACTATATAAAATAAAAGGAAGAGACAACTCAAGAGCAACAACAATGATGGCAGACAAACCAATATATTTACAAATATAAATATTATGGAACAACGACTACTACAATGGAAATATTGAAGAAGAAAAGAAGAAAGGAAGAAGAAGGACAAGGAAACATGACATGAAGAGAGAAGAAGATGGATAGACCATACAAGAAATCATCATTCATCAAGAATACTAGAGACAATACTAGTAACCAGAAGAATAGCGATTGTCAACTATGAAGAAACAGTGTTTAACATATTTAAGAAATCACAAACAGTAATAGTGAATACTTAATGTAAGTGTGAGAACCTGTGACCAGTTAACCAATTTTAACCTAATAAACCCCACAGGCAATTCAAGTGATAAGGTTTATAGCGGAAGACAATGTGTTACTTTCATAATGGAAACATCAAAGATTAAATAGTCAAAAATACACAGACAGTTAGTGTGACTAATTTAATGAAGATTGTAATCCAAATAGATAATCATAAGACCACCAAGAAATGTAAGATAGAACAGTTACATCATTGTTCATAGAACCTGATAATAAAAACCTTTGTGAATTTCAAAAGAAATGTAACTTAATGCCACGGCAAAACAGAATACAATACAAAGAAAGGCCAGAAAAAATAATAACAAACAAAATAGTTTGTTAAATATCAAACAACAATGTAACAGAAATTAGGTACAAACCATAACAAGAAATGTATTATCATTAGTTCAACAATATTTGTATTATTGTTTAGAAGAAATAGTGTAAACATGTGTATTAATCAACAATTAAACTATTGTAATAGAATACCATATTGAAGTCATAATAGTAGTAGCAAATACTGCATGAGAATATGTTGTACATTGTTACATAACCCCATAGGAAATGCACCTATAAAACAAAAAATCATATATGTTAATTAAACCAAACAACCATCAACAATTGTGCCAATCAAAGATTCCTTATAAATAATGATGCACGCTAATAAATAATGTCTTATATTGAAATACACTGCACAGAAAGCAGATTAAATATGTATGATAGCACAAAGCTAGATGAAAGGGAACCCAATATGA
Organism: Magicicada septendecula; assembly: GCA_034769895.1. Taxonomy (NCBI): domain Eukaryota; kingdom Metazoa; phylum Arthropoda; class Insecta; order Hemiptera; family Cicadidae; genus Magicicada; species Magicicada septendecula. The sequence goes on from CM068368.1 coordinate 697,661,345, forward strand.
CAAATTAGTTAAGCAAAATGCATTATTAAAACTTGTACAAAGATCACTGAAAGTATTACCAGTAGTTAGAAAAACATCTGGTACTACTATGAGAACAGATTATAAGTGTAATAATAATAGTTTTATGATCAAAATATTGTAAACTAACTGACTATGAATGAATAGCCAGATGTAAGCAAAGGCAATGTAACCAACTAGTTAAGCAAAATACCTTATTAAAACTTACACAGAGATTAATGAAAGTGTTACCAGTAGTAAGAAGGACATCTTATACTACTATGAGAACAGACCATAACCATAAGAATAGTATAATTTTATAGACAAATTATTAAAAACTAAATGACCATGATGGTGAAATCAGAATGTAAACAAACACTATGTAGCAAGTTATTTAAGCAAAATGCACCATCCAAACTTGTTCAAAAGTAAATAAAAATGTTATCAGTAATCAGAAGGATATCTGATACTACTTTGAGAATCTATGTCAAATATAATAATAACAATTTAGTTATTGATTTATCAAAAAATAACTGACTGCCATGTCATGACCTGATGTAAACAAACCCAATACTAGGAGTTGAAGGGTTTTCAGATAGCTAAAAGCTAACAAATATATTAAATGAACTGGGTACTATAGTTGTACACTATTTGCATTTTCAACATTATATACCTTATGTAGAAAAAATAAAAAACAAAGTGACAATTTGAAGAAAAGAGATCAGAAGGTAGTTAGATAAGACTACTAGTATATGAAACACAACACTGTGTATATACTAAAGAGTAAACCAATGTAAATAAACATTTATATTATTATTAGAATATAAAACAAATGTTATTAGATAAGGAATAATAGTATTAAGGGCGATTATGAATAATCGAATATGGACGCTTAAGACGCCATTATCAAACATTGTTTGAATAATAATTACTCCCAAATTTTTATATTAAGCAATTGAGAAATGAACTCAAAACGTTTAATCAGAAGTGTTATTGTGGAATTAGATAAGATTTGCGAAATAAACTTATTAATTTTAAGATTCACCATAAAAATTTGTGAAACCGTTGTAGTGAATTAATAATGGACGGATTATATTCTTGTTTGGACTTTATTTAAAGCTCAGGATGTCCGCGATTTATTGACACCAACCATTCAACGATATGACAACTAATAAGAAAGTTATAACGATTATAAACTTTTTAATTATTTTGTGCACCAGTGCTTACGTCACTTTAATCTCCAACCCATATACGAAATTGGTAATAAATTAAAAGTTTTACTAAATCAAGGTGTTTTGGGTCGGAGAGTTCGAAGAATTTAACCAATCAAATGAATGAAAACCGGCAGACAAGCCAGAGACGCTTCGGAGGAGCGTCACAGACATCTTTCAATCATCAAGGAGTCAACACGTATAATTCGACGGACAAAATCGATGAAGAAGTTTCATTTGAATTGTGCGCGACACATATACAGAAGTCATACTACACACGCCTAACCTACATATAACACAGAATTGACGAGTGTACAGTGCGGAGTGAATATAATAATAAAATACGACCAGTGTATAATATCGGTCGTATTTTCGAGTTTTGTGTTAATAAAAAACCAGGGAGTACAATCTTTTCATTATTTAAAAAATAAAACAAATAATAATTTCTGTAAAACGATTGTTTGGATACTACTCTAATCAGTAGTAGCGAAGTGTAGTAATGCTGATGAAAGTTATCAGAATTGACGAAAGAATTATTTTGCATTTTTTAACTTCAGAAATAAATGTTTTTACTATTTATCATAATTAAAGGAGTCAAGAGTAATTCAAATATTACAAAATACGAGTGTCGCAATAGTCGCTCAATTGACTCATGTTGTTTTTGATTTGACTAATATAAATAAATATTTTTAATTTTTTGCGAAAGAATATTCTATTCTACTGATAGTTACGCATCAGAAGTATTATGAATAGTATATATATATGTTTAGATTAATAAGAAATCAATGAATAATATATTTAACCCTAATAACTACTTACGTTATTAGATAACCTAAAAATAATAACAACAACTTGTCACCTTTTTGTCATAAGTCTGTTCTCAAATAATACAAACCAAATGAAAGCTAACACAAGAGTTTTTTTTATTATAAACTTTTTCTCTTGTCAATAAATAATTTCTATAGCCAACTATTAAATAATAATAGTAATTTTTAGCAGTGCAAATCAACGCACGTGTTTATTAAAATAACTAGTGTGTACTGAATCCCGCGTACGATAATACGATAGTTATCGATTATATGGTACCGATTTTCAATTTTAATATTTGTTTGTTTGTTTTCTATTAACTCTTTATTAAATATTGTTATAAAACACCACATCTTGTATCTGGCATCATGTCACTTCAAAGATCACACGAACTTGGTAATTTAACTATGTAAGAGGACATAACCTCTCTAAATAAAAATTATTGTATAACCTACAGTGTTACCAGCCTTGAGGTTAAGAAGAGTTTCTTTTTAAAAGTGTTCATAATAATTATTTTCCTGTAAAACTATTAGTGATTGATTGTTTGATTTTAAAAGATTTAATAGCATTCCAAAACTGTTAATAAACCTCAATATTTTTTGTTACCAGTGGAAAAAGTGTTTAATTTCAAAATTAAAATAGTTTAGTTTTAAAAGCTAGTTCTATCAAAAGGTGGCGGAAGAATTTGAATATTCCTTATAATTCAAATCAGAATTCAGTTTTTATTTTAGTTTATTGTGCATGCTTATCACGTATGATATTCAAATAGAATATCCCCTTGTATGTGTAGAGTGTATGTTACAGCTGAAGCAGTCACCCAACAGAACAGTAATATCCACATATGGTAAGTGGGGAGGTGATCAGCGGAGTGCGAAAATACTTTTTAAATTAAAAGATTTAAACGGCAATACCCCCACAATTATTAATCACAATCAAACTGCTAATAATAATAATTACATTTTTTGGAAATTTTATTGTACAACATTGTTGTGGATACCGGGAGTGTATCTACAATACACATACAACCAACACACATATATATCTATGTATCTATAGGTTCTACTATAATATATATATGTGATTTTCATCACACATCTATATCTACATCTGTACATCGTCGTTGTGTTACAACGTGGCGCCCAACGTGGGGCGCGGATTAGGGAGAGAACAATTGACAATTTAACCAATAATTTAATAACCCAATCCGTCGAGAGACAGCAAGTGCATTCCCAGAGCGACAAGATGTATACTAGGAGATCAACCTCAAAAAAGAGAGCAGCAGAGGCAGAGAGGGAGGCCAGAGCAGTAGAAGAGAAGGAGGCAACATCAACTGAAGATGTTGAGAGTCTATTAGAAATCGAGGATAAACAACTTGAACCGGCGGAGGGGGTTCAACAACCGGACGATGAGCCAGAAGTCATACCCCAAGAAGTTCAACCGGAAATACGCCTACCGGAGAGACCAGTGCAGACAGAGAGCATGATGATGCAAGAGATGTTCAGGCAGATGATGGAGGCGAACAAGAGAATGGAAGAAGGCCAGAAGAGGATGGAGGAATCATTAAGCAGAAAAATAGAAGAGAGCCGGAAATCATCTAAGGAGGACAATCAATCCATGAACCAAAATATAGAATCCCTGAAGGAGGAGTTGAACGACAAAATAGATAAAACCAGTCAGTCCACTAACGAGAAGATAGAAGAAGGCCAGAGGGAGAGCCAGAAAAATATAGAATTATTGAGGAAGGAGTTAAATGACAAGATAAATGAAACCAACAGGAGGATGGAAGACGGACAGAAAAAGACTGAAGAGCTATTGGAGAAGAAGATGGCTATCATGAAGGAGGACTTATCTGCAGAGTTGGGGATTAAAATCGACCAAACCAACAAGAAAATTGACGAGATCAATGGGAGATTAGACCGAATGAATAAGAAAATAAAGGGAGATTACAAGGAGAGCGTGGAGTCGATAAACACGGTAGTGAAGGATGATTACAAGCAATCGGGAAAGACAATAAAAAGATGTTGTGAAGAGGTAGAAGAGAGTGTTAAGAAGATAAGAAGAGAATTAATAGTAGACGATCAAAAGGAGGTAGAAGAAGTAAATGAAGATAAAAACATGGAACAAACGAGTCCAGAGCCTGAAGATAATGGAGATAAGAAAATCCAAATAATTATGGAAACGGAAGAGGTGAAGATGGAAGAAAGAAGAACCACGCGTCCAAGGAAGGCAAGAATCACAAGAGAGTTAATTGAAATGACTCGAAGCGGCCTGATTAATATGGTCAACTTACCAATCGTCAACCATGAAGAAGAGGTCTTCAGGAAGGAGTATCGGAAGAGTTTCATGGAGATGGACGAGGAGGAAGATTATGTGACGACAAAGAAGAAGATGACCAATAAAGTATTTCAACCAAAGATTCCCAAAAGAAGAGTGAGATATTTTAAGAAAAAGGAAGGCTATCAAGCGAAATGGGACCGGATTATCGAAGGATACGCCAGAGAAATAAGAGAACTGAGGAAGAAGAGGAACCAATTAATGGAAGTACCCAATCAGAAGACAGATGACGGTCAAACAGAATTGGGAGAGTTACCAAACGTCAGTACTAACAACAACCAGAAGAACGATGGACACAAGTATACCGAAGAGAGAGAGAAGAAGAAGACGGAAGAACGGAAGGCAGACACAGCCCTAATAGCATTCAAATGGAAAGACCAAATGATAGCCAGATATATGTCAAGAACGGACAGGAGTATGAACACTGAAGAAGTTCGAACGACAAGAAGAGAGGAGAGCGATGATTATGGTTAAAATGAATAAAAAATACATTGAATTATGGGACAGACTATTATGATAACCAATAATGCTGACACAAGCTTCAATGAAACGATATATCGAAGATTAAATGATAAGATAAAAGTGAAATATAGCAATGAGAATTATTTGTTATGGATATTAAGTGAAAGATGAAAGGATACTTGTGAATATAACTATTAACTATATAAAGATAAAAAGTGAAACATTGCGCTGAAGATTATTGTTTGTTAATAAGTGAAAAATGAAAATATAATTGTGAAAATAAATGTTGACTAAAGAAGAAAGGATGGAATATTGCTATGAAGATTATTTGTTGTTTATATTAAATAAGAAGTGAATATATAACTATGAAAATGAACGTTGACTATATTGTAAGTTTGTAATGTGAAAAAATATGTTCCAAAGAAGTTATGTAAAGGATCAAGAAAATTGTATTTACAAATAATAGTATTACCAAAGAATGGAAGGAGTACTATACGAGATCGACACATACCAACCATGGCACAAATGTATGTATGATACAGCATATTTCCAAGAGCCACGTCAACAGTAAATCACCATCATACCCGTACTACCAATGAATGAAAGAAGTACTATACGAGACTGACACATTCCATCCCTGGCACAAGTTAATTCCAAGAGCCAAGTCAACAAGTAAAATTACCATCACACCCGTACTACTACTAATGGAAGAAATACTATACGAGGCCGACAAACTACATCCTAGGCACAACAAATTCCAAGAGCCACGTCAACAGTAAAGTTACCATCACACCCGTACTACCAATGAAAGAAGAAGGAAATAAGAAGTTGGAGGAACAAAACTGAATAAGTATCATTAATGTAGATAAGAAACAACACACAACCACAGTGTTTTCTAGTGTCTTTTACTAGAAGAAAGCCAATACCATATGGACTATATCTCATTTGAAACCATGAAAAAATATATTCATGAATTATATCTAAAGAAGTAAACCCCGAAATGAAGAATATTATGAGATGACATTTAAAGTGATACAAAGAGAAGAGATTAATCGATGACGAAGAAGAATAAAAAGTAATATATTAACGAAGATGATCATGAGAGTATACCAGTGATGAAATGTAAAACAAACTATCCCTGTAATATGTGAAGAATTTAGTTGAGTTGAATCAAGAAGAAGAGAGTATAACAATGTATAAACCGCAGATGCGTGAGATAATCCCAAGGATATTTATTATTTGTCGAAAGAACGACCATTTTATATTTTTTGATTATTTGAGATGAATTGACTGATGAATAATGCCAGCAATCATTTATTATTATTGATGGAGATGATGTGCCTCCGTATTTATGGATATTAGTATGGCCAGTGGAGTTGTATGCCAAAGTGAGCCGCTCTGAACTGCCCCAGCTAAGCTTATGTTAGGGAATTAGGGAACTAAATAAACAAGGGAGATAATTACATAGAAGAGAAATAATTATGATTCAAATAGAAGAAAGTGAAGGGATATATATAAAAAAGCATATGAATCGAATGGAACGTACAACAATTGATGAATTCTTCAATGAAAAATAAGTATACTGATTCAGAATTAATCAATTCTTATAGGAAGGCATATGTAACGTTACCAAATTTGGTAGTTACATAAAGTAAGCAATTATTACGTCAAGTGACGGGAAAGCATGAAAATATTTCTAAGTAAGTGAAAATTACGTAAACAAAAAGTGTGTATCTACAGATATGTTAGTGTAAAATTCCAACGAAGAAGAAGGAAGTGTAACATAGCAGCATTGTACACAAAATAGAGAAGGAAAATGACCATGAGCCAAAATAAAATGTTAGAAACCAGGCCCAATAGATTCCAACAGTGAGGGGAACCAACAAAGATAATGACTATATCAAAGTGAAAAAGAAGACCACAGGATTCCAACAGTGAGGGGAACCAATAAAATGACTATATAAAATAAAAGGAAGAGACAACTCAAGAGCAACAACAATGATGGCAGACAAACCAATATATTTACAAATATAAATATTATGGAACAACGACTACTACAATGGAAATATTGAAGAAGAAAAGAAGAAAGGAAGAAGAAGGACAAGGAAACATGACATGAAGAGAGAAGAAGATGGATAGACCATACAAGAAATCATCATTCATCAAGAATACTAGAGACAATACTAGTAACCAGAAGAATAGCGATTGTCAACTATGAAGAAACAGTGTTTAACATATTTAAGAAATCACAAACAGTAATAGTGAATACTTAATGTAAGTGTGAGAACCTGTGACCAGTTAACCAATTTTAACCTAATAAACCCCACAGACAATTCAAGTGATAAGGTTTATAGCGGAAGACAATGTGTTACTTTCATAGTGGAAACATCAAAGATTAAATAGTCAAAAATACACAGACAGTTAGTGTGACTAATTTAATGAAGATTGTAATCCAAATAGATAATCATAAGACCACCAAGAAATGTAAGATAGAACAGTTACATCATTGTTCATAGAACCTGATAATAAAAACCTTTGTGAATTTCAAAAGAAATGTAACTTAATGCCACGGCAAAACAGAATACAATACAAAGAAAGGCCAGAAAAAATAATAACAAACAAAATAGTTTGTTAAATATCAAACAACAATGTAACAGAAATTAGGTACAAACCATAACAAGAAATGTATTATCATTAGTTCAAGAATATTTGTATTATTGTTTAGAAGAAATAGTGTAAACATGTGTATTAATCAACAATTAAACTATTGTAATAGAATACCATATTGAAGTCATAATAGTAGTAGCAAATACTGCATGAGAATATGTTGTACATTGTTACATAACCCCATAGGAAATGCACCTATAAAACAAAAAATCATACATGTTAATTAAACCAAACAACCATCAACAATTGTGCCAATCAAAGATTCCTTATAAATAATGATGCACGCTAATAAATAATGTCTTATATTGAAATACACTGCACAGAAAGCAGATTAAATATGATAGCACAAAGCTAGATGAAAGGGAACCCAATATGACAAATTAGTTAAGCAAAATGCATTATTAAAACTTGTACAAAGATCACTGAAAGTATTACCAGTAGTTAGAAAAACATCTGGTACTACTATGAGAACAGATTATAAGTGTAATAATAATAGTTTTATGATCAAAATATTGTAAACTAACTGACTATGAATGAATAGCCAGATGTAAGCAAAGGCAATGTAACCAACTAGTTAAGCAAAATACCTTATTAAAACTTACACAGAGATTAATGAAAGTGTTACCAGTAGTAAGAAGGACATCTTATACTACTATGAGAACAGACCATAACCATAAGAATAGTATAATTTTATAGACAAATTATTAAAAACTAAATGACCATGATGGTGAAATCAGAATGTAAACAAACACTATGTAGCAAGTTATTTAAGCAAAATGCACCATCCAAACTTGTTCAAAAGTAAATAAAAATGTTATCAGTAATCAGAAGGATATCTGATACTACTTTGAGAATCTATGTCAAATATAATAATAACAATTTAGTTATTGATTTATCAAAAAATAACTGACTGCCATGTCATGACCTGATGTAAACAAACCCAATACTAGGAGTTGAAGGGTTTTCAGATAGCTAAAAGCTAACAAATATATTAAATGAACTGGGTACTATAGTTGTACACTATTTGCATTTTCAGCATTATATACCTTATGTAGAAAAAATAAAAAACAAAGTGACAATTTGAAGAAAAGAGATCAGAAGGTAGTTAGATAAGATTACTAGTATATGAAACACAACACTGTGTATATACTAAAGAGTAAACCAATGTAAATAAACATTTATATTATTATTAGAATATAAAACAAATGTTATTAGATAAGGAATAATAGTATTAAGGGCGATTATGAATAATCGAATATGGACGCTTAAGACGCCATTATCAAACATTGTTTGAATAATAATTACTCCCAAATTTTTATATTAAGCAATTGAGAAATGAACTCAAAACGTTTAATCAGAAGTGTTATTGTGGAATTAGATAAGATTTGCGAAATAAACTTATTAATTTTAAGATTCACCATAAAAATTTGTGAAACCGTTGTAGTGAATTAATAATGGACGGATTATATTCTTGTTTGGACTTTATTTAAAGCTCAGGATGTCCGCGATTTATTGACACCAACCATTCAACGATATGACAACTAATAAGAAAGTTATAACGATTATAAACTTTTTAATTATTTTGTGCACCAGTGCTTACGTCACTTTAATCTCCAACCCATATACGAAATTGGTAATAAATTAAAAGTTTTACTAAATCAAGGTGTTTTGGGTCGGAGAGTTCGAAGAATTTAACCAATCAAATGAATGAAAACCGGCAGACAAGCCAGAGACGCTTCGGAGGAGCGTCACAGACATCTTTCAATCATCAAGGAGTCAACACGTATAATTCGACGGACAAAATCGATGAAGAAGTTTCATTTGAATTGTGCGCGACACATATACAGAAGTCATACTACACACGCCTAACCTACATATAACACAGAATTGACGAGTGTACAGTGCGGAGTGAATATAATAATAAAATACGACCAGTGTATAATATCGGTCGTATTTTCGAGTTTTGTGTTAATAAAAAACCAGGGAGTACAATCTTTTCATTATTTAAAAAATAAAACAAATAATAATTTCTGTAAAACGATTGTTTGGATACTACTCTAATCAGTAGTAGCGAAGTGTAGTAATGCTGATGAAAGTTATCAGAATTGACGAAAGAATTATTTTGCATTTTTTAACTTCAGAAATAAATGTTTTTACTATTTATCATAATTAAAGGAGTCAAGAGTAATTCAAATATTACAAAATACGAGTGTCGCAATAGTCGCTCAATTGACTCATGTTGTTTTTGATTTGACTAATATAAATAAATATTTTTAATTTTTTGCGAAAGAATATTCTATTCTACTGATAGTTACGCATCAGAAGTATTATGAATAGTATATATATATGTTTAGATTAATAAGAAATCAATGAATAATATATTTAACCCTAATAACTACTTACGTTATTAGATAACCTAAAAATAATAACAACAACTTGTCACCTTTTTGTCATAAGTCTGTTCTCAAATAATACAAACCAAATGAAAGCTAACACAAGAGTTTTTTTTATTATAAACTTTTTCTCTTGTCAATAAATAATTTCTATAGCCAACTATTAAATAATAATAGTAATTTTTAGCAGTGCAAATCAACGCACGTGTTTATTAAAATAACTAGTGTGTACTGAATCCCGCGTACGATAATACGATAGTTATCGATTATATGGTACCGATTTTCAATTTTAATATTTGTTTGTTTGTTTTCTATTAACTCTTTATTAAATATTGTTATAAAACACCACATCTTGTATCTGGCATCATGTCACTTCAAAGATCACACGAACTTGGTAATTTAACTATGTAAGAGGACATAACCTCTCTAAATAAAAATTATTGTATAACCTACAGTGTTACCAGCCTTGAGGTTAAGAAGAGTTTCTTTTTAAAAGTGTTCATAATAATTATTTTCCTGTAAAACTATTAGTGATTGATTGTTTGATTTTAAAAGATTTAATAGCATTCCAAAACTGTTAATAAACCTCAATATTTTTTGTTACCAGTGGAAAAAGTGTTTAATTTCAAAATTAAAATAGTTTAGTTTTAAAAGCTAGTTCTATCAAAAGGTGGCGGAAGAATTTGAATATTCCTTATAATTCAAATCAGAATTCAGTTTTTATTTTAGTTTATTGTGCATGCTTATCACGTATGATATTCAAATAGAATATCCCCTTGTATGTGTAGAGTGTATGTTACAGCTGAAGCAGTCACCCAACAGAACAGTAATATCCACATATGGTAAGTGGGGAGGTGATCAGCGGAGTGCGAAAATACTTTTTAAATTAAAAGATTTAAACGGCAATACCCCCACAATTATTAATCACAATCAAACTGCTAATAATAATAATTACATTTTTTGGAAATTTTATTGTACAACATTGTTGTGGATACCGGAGTGTATCTACAATACACATACAACCAACACACATATATATCTATGTATCTATAGGTTCTACTATAATATATATATGTGATTTTCATCACACATCTATATCTACATCTGTACATCGTCGTTGTGTTACAACGTGGCGCCCAACGTGGGGCGCGGATTAGGGAGAGAACAATTGACAATTTAACCAATAATTTAATAACCCAATCCGTCGAGAGACAGCAAGTGCATTGCCAGAGCGACAAGATGTATACTAGGAGATCAACCTCAAAAAAGAGAGCAGCAGAGGCAGAGAGGGAGGCCAGAGCAGTAGAAGAGAAGGAGGCAACATCAACTGAAGATGTTGAGAGTCTATTAGAAATCGAGGATAAACAACTTGAACCGGCGGAGGGGGTTCAACAACCGGACGATGAGCCGGAAGTCATACCCCAAGAAGTTCAACCGGAAATACGCCTACCGGAGAGACCAGTGCAGACAGAGAGCATGATGATGCAAGAGATGTTCAGGCAGATGATGGAGGCGAACAAGAGAATGGAAGAAGGCCAGAAGAGGATGGAGGAATCATTAAGCAGAAAAATAGAAGAGAGCCGGAAATCATCTAAGGAGGACAATCAATCCACGAACCAAAATATAGAATCCCTGAAGGAGGAGTTGAACGACAAAATAGATAAAACCAGTCAGTCCACTAACGAGAAGATAGAAGAAGGCCAGAGGGAGAGCCAGAAAAATATAGAATTATTGAGGAAGGAGTTAAATGACAAGATAAATGAAACCAACAGGAGGATGGAAGACGGACAGAAAAAGACTGAAGAGCTATTGGAGAAGAAGATGGCTATCATGAAGGAGGACTTATCTGCAGAGTTGGGGATTAAAATCGACCAAACCAACAAGAAAATTGACGAGATCAATGGGAGATTAGACCGAATGAATAAGAAAATAAAGGGAGATTACAAGGAGAGCGTGGAGTCGATAAACACGGTAGTGAAGGATGATTACAAGCAATCGGGAAAGACAATAAAAAGATGTTGTGAAGAGGTAGAAGAGAGTGTTAAGAAGATAAGAAGAGAATTAATAGTAGACGATCAAAAGGAGGTAGAAGAAGTAAATGAAGATAAAAACATGGAACAAACGAGTCCAGAGCCTGAAGATAATGGAGATAAGAAAATCCAAATAATTATGGAAACGGAAGAGGTGAAGATGGAAGAAAGAAGAACCACGCGTCCAAGGAAGGCAAGAATCACAAGAGAGTTAATTGAAATGACTCGAAGCGGCCTGATTAATATGGTCAACTTACCAATCGTCAACCATGAAGAAGAGGTCTTCAGGAAGGAGTATCGGAAGAGTTTCATGGAGATGGACGAGGAGGAAGATTATGTGACGACAAAGAAGAAGATGACCAATAAAGTATTTCAACCAAAGATTCCCAAAAGAAGAGTGAGATATTTTAAGAAAAAGGAAGGCTATCAAGCGAAATGGGACCGGATTATCGAAGGATACGCCAGAGAAATAAGAGAACTGAGGAAGAAGAGGAACCAATTAATGGAAGTACCCAATCAGAAGACAGATGACGGTCAAACAGAATTGGGAGAGTTACCAAACGTCAGTACTAACAACAACCAGAAGAACGATGGACACAAGTATACCGAAGAGAGAGAGAAGAAGAAGACGGAAGAACGGAAGGCAGACACAGCCCTAATAGCATTCAAATGGAAAGACCAAATGATAGCCAGATATATGTCAAGAACGGACAGGAGTATGAACACTGAAGAAGTTCGAACGACAAGAAGAGAGGAGAGCGATGATTATGGTTAAAATGAATAAAAAATACATTGAATTATGGGACAGACTATTATGATAACCAATAATGCTGACACAAGCTTCAATGAAACGATATATCGAAGATTAAATGATAAGATAAAAGTGAAATATACCAATGAGAATTATTTGTTATGGATATTAAGTGAAAGATGAAAGGATACTTGTGAATATAACTATTAACTATATAAAGATAAAAAGTGAAACATTGCGCTGAAGATTATTGTTTGTTAATAAGTGAAAAATGAAAATATAATTGTGAAAATAAATGTTGACTAAAGAAGAAAGGATGGAATATTGCTATGAAGATTATTTGTTGTTTATATTAAATAAGAAGTGAATATATAACTATGAAAATGAACGTTGACTATATTGTAAGTTTGTAATGTGAAAAAATATGTTCCAAAGAAGTTATGTAAAGGATCAAGAAAATTGTATTTACAAATAATAGTATTACCAAAGAATGGAAGGAGTACTATACGAGATCGACACATACCAACCATGGCACAAATGTATGTATGATACAGCATATTTCCAAGAGCCACGTCAACAGTAAATCACCATCATACCCGTACTACCAATGAATGAAAGAAGTACTATACGAGACTGACACATTCCATCCCTGGCACAAGTTAATTCGAAGAGCCAAGTCAACAAGTAAAATTACCATCACACCCGTACTACTACTAATGGAAGAAATACTATACGAGGCCGACAAACTACATCCTAGGCACAACAAATTCCAAGAGCCACGTCAACAGTAAAGTTACCATCACACCCGTACTACCAATGAAAGAAGAAGGAAATAAGAAGTTGGAGGAACAAAACTGAATAAGTATCATTAATGTAGATAAGAAACAACACACAACCTCAGTGTTTTCTAGTGTCTTTTACTAGAAGAAAGCCAATACCATATGGACTATATCTCATTTGAAACCATGAAAAAATATATTCATGAATTATATCTAAAGAAGTAAACCCCGAAATGAAGAATATTATGAGATGACGTTTAAAGTGATACAAAGAGAAGAGATTAATCGATGACGAAGAAGAATAAAAAGTAATATATTAACGAAGATGATCATGAGAGTATACCAGTGATGAAATGTAAAACAAACTATCCCTGTAATATGTGAAGAATTTAGTTGAGTTGAATCAAGAAGAAGAGAGTATAACAATGTATAAACCGCAGATGCGTGAGATAATCCCAAGGATATTTATTATTTGTCGAAAGAACGACCATTTTATATTTTTTGATTATTTGAGATGAATTGACTGATGAATAATGCCAGCAATCATTTATTATTATTGATGGAGATGATGTGCCTCCGTATTTATGGATATTAGTATGGCCAGTGGAGTTGTATGCCAAAGTGAGCCGCTCTGAACTGCCCCAGCTAAGCTTATGTTAGGGAATTAGGGAACTAAATAAACAAGGGAGATAATTACATAGAAGAGAAATAATTATGATTCAAATAGAAGAAAGTGAAGGGATATATATAAAAAAGCATATGAATCGAATGGAACGTACAACAATTGATGAATTCTTCAATGAAAAATAAGTATACTGATTCAGAATTAATCAATTCTTATAGGAAGGCATATGTAACGTTACCAAATTTGGTAGTTACATAAAGTAAGCAATTATTACGTCAAGTGACGGGAAAGCATGAAAATATTTCTAAGTAAGTGAAAATTACGTAAACAAAAAGTGTGTATCTACAGATATGTTAGTGTAAAATTCCAACGAAGAAGAAGGAAGTGTAACATAGCAGCATTGTACACAAAATAGAGAAGGAAAATGACCATGAGCCAAAATAAAATGTTAGAAACCAGGCCCAATAGATTCCAACAGTGAGGGGAACCAACAAAGATAATGACTATATCAAAGTGAAAAAGAAGACCACAGGATTCCAACAGTGAGGGGAACCAATAAAATGACTATATAAAATAAAAGGAAGAGACAACTCAAGAGCAACAACAATGATGGCAGACAAACCAATATATTTACAAATATAAATATTATGGAACAACGACTACTACAATGGAAATATTGAAGAAGAAAAGAAGAAAGGAAGAAGAAGGACAAGGAAACATGACATGAAGAGAGAAGAAGATGGATAGACCATACAAGAAATCATCATTCATCAAGAATACTAGAGACAATACTAGTAACCAGAAGAATAGCGATTGTCAACTATGAAGAAACAGTGTTTAACATATTTAAGAAATCACAAACAGTAATAGTGAATACTTAATGTAAGTGTGAGAACCTGTGACCAGTTAACCAATTTTAACCTAATAAACCCCACAGGCAATTCAAGTGATAAGGTTTATAGCGGAAGACAATGTGTTACTTTCATAGTGGAAACATCAAAGATTAAATAGTCAAAAATACACAGACAGTTAGTGTGACTAATTTAATGAAGATTGTAATCCAAATAGATAATCATAAGACCACCAAGAAATGTAAGATAGAACAGTTACATCATTGTTCATAGAACCTGATAATAAAAACCTTTGTGAATTTCAAAAGAAATGTAACTTAATGCCACGGCAAAACAGAATACAATACAAAGAAAGGCCAGAAAAAATAATAACAAACAAAATAGTTTGTTAAATATCAAACAACAATGTAACAGAAATTAGGTACAAACCATAACAAGAAATGTATTATCATTAGTTCAAGAATATTTGTATTATTGTTTAGAAGAAATAGTGTAAACATGTGTATTAATCAACAATTAAACTATTGTAATAGAATACCATATTGAAGTCATAATAGTAGTAGCAAATACTGCATGAGAATATGTTGTACATTGTTACATAACCCCATAGGAAATGCACCTATAAAACAAAAAATCATATATGTTAATTAAACCAAACAACCATCAACAATTGTGCCAATCAAAGATTCCTTATAAATAATGATGCACGCTAATAAATAATGTCTTATATTGAAATACACTGCACAGAAAGCAGATTAAATATGTATGATAGCACAAAGCTAGATGAAAGGGAACCCAATATGACAAATTAGTTAAGCAAAATGCATTATTAAAACTTGTACAAAGATCACTGAAAGTATTACCAGTAGTTAGAAAAACATCTGGTACTACTATGAGAACAGATTATAAGTGTAATAATAATAGTTTTATGATCAAAATATTGTAAACTAACTGACTATGAATGAATAGCCAGATGTAAGCAAAGGCAATGTAACCAACTAGTTAAGCAAAATACCTTATTAAAACTTACACAGAGATTAATGAAAGTGTTACCAGTAGTAAGAAGGACATCTTATACTACTATGAGAACAGACCATAACCATAAGAATAGTATAATTTTATAGACAAATTATTAAAAACTAAATGACCATGATGGTGGAATCAGAATGTAAACAAACACTATGTAGCAAGTTATTTAAGCAAAATGCACCATCCAAACTTGTTCAAAAGTAAATAAAAATGTTATCAGTAATCAGAAGGATATCTGATGCTACTTTGAGAATCTATGTCAAATATAATAATAACAATTTAGTTATTGATTTATCAAAAAATAACTGACTGCCATGTCATGACCTGATGTAAACAAACCCAATACTAGGAGTTGAAGGGTTTTCAGATAGCTAAAAGCTAACAAATATATTAAATGAACTGGGTACTATAGTTGTACACTATTTGCATTTTCAACATTATATACCTTATGTAGAAAAAATAAAAAACAAAGTGACAATTTGAAGAAAAGAGATCAGAAGGTAGTTAGATAAGACTACTAGTATATGAAACACAACACTGTGTATATACTAAAGAGTAAACCAATGTAAATAAACATTTATATTATTATTAGAATATAAAACAAATGTTATTAGATAAGGAATAATAGTATTAAGGGCGATTATGAATAATCGAATATGGACGCTTAAGACGCCATTATCAAACATTGTTTGAATAATAATTACTCCCAAATTTTTATATTAAGCAATTGAGAAATGAACTCAAAACGTTTAATCAGAAGTGTTATTGTGGAATTAGATAAGATTTGCGAAATAAACTTATTAATTTTAAGATTCACCATAAAAATTTGTGAAACCGTTGTAGTGAATTAATAATGGACGGATTATATTCTTGTTTGGACTTTATTTAAAGCTCAGGATGTCCGCGATTTATTGACACCAACCATTCAACGATATGACAACTAATAAGAAAGTTATAACGATTATAAACTTTTTAATTATTTTGTGCACCAGTGCTTACGTCACTTTAATCTCCAACCCATATACGAAATTGGTAATAAATTAAAAGTTTTACTAAATCAAGGTGTTTTGGGTCGGAGAGTTCGAAGAATTTAACCAATCAAATGAATGAAAACCGGCAGACAAGCCAGAGACGCTTCGGAGGAGCGTCACAGACATCTTTCAATCATCAAGGAGTCAACACGTATAATTCGACGGACAAAATCGATGAAGAAGTTTCATTTGAATTGTGCGCGACACATATACAGAAGTCATACTACACACGCCTAACCTACATATAACACAGAATTGACGAGTGTACAGTGCGGAGTGAATATAATAATAAAATACGACCAGTGTATAATATCGGTCGTATTTTCGAGTTTTGTGTTAATAAAAAACCAGGGAGTACAATCTTTTCATTATTTAAAAAATAAAACAAATAATAATTTCTGTAAAACGATTGTTTGGATACTACTCTAATCAGTAGTAGCGAAGTGTAGTAATGCTGATGAAAGTTATCAGAATTGACGAAAGAATTATTTTGCATTTTTTAACTTCAGAAATAAATGTTTTTACTATTTATCATAATTAAAGGAGTCAAGAGTAATTCAAATATTACAAAATACGAGTGTCGCAATAGTCGCTCAATTGACTCATGTTGTTTTTGATTTGACTAATATAAATAAATATTTTTAATTTTTTGCGAAAGAATATTCTATTCTACTGATAGTTACGCATCAGAAGTATTATGAATAGTATATATATATGTTTAGATTAATAAGAAATCAATGAATAATATATTTAACCCTAATAACTACTTACGTTATTAGATAACCTAAAAATAATAACAACAACTTGTCACCTTTTTGTCATAAGTCTGTTCTCAAATAATACAAACCAAATGAAAGCTAACACAAGAGTTTTTTTTTATTATAAACTTTTTCTCTTGTCAATAAATAATTTCTATAGCCAACTATTAAATAATAATAGTAATTTTTAGCAGTGCAAATCAACGCACGTGTTTATTAAAATAACTAGTGTGTACTGAATCCCGCGTACGATAATACGATAGTTATCGATTATATGGTACCGATTTTCAATTTTAATATTTGTTTGTTTGTTTTCTATTAACTCTTTATTAAATATTGTTATAAAACACCACATCTTGTATCTGGCATCATGTCACTTCAAAGATCACACGAACTTGGTAATTTAACTATGTAAGAGGACATAACCTCTCTAAATAAAAATTATTGTATAACCTACAGTGTTACCAGCCTTGAGGTTAAGAAGAGTTTCTTTTTAAAAGTGTTCATAATAATTATTTTCCTGTAAAACTATTAGTGATTGATTGTTTGATTTTAAAAGATTTAATAGCATTCCAAAACTGTTAATAAACCTCAATATTTTTTGTTACCAGTGGAAAAAGTGTTTAATTTCAAAATTAAAATAGTTTAGTTTTAAAAGCTAGTTCTATCAAAAGGTGGCGGAAGAATTTGAATATTCCTTATAATTCAAATCAGAATTCAGTTTTTATTTTAGTTTATTGTGCATGCTTATCACGTATGATATTCAAATAGAATATCCCCTTGTATGTGTAGAGTGTATGTTACAGCTGAAGCAGTCACCCAACAGAACAGTAATATCCACATATGGTAAGTGGGGAGGTGATCAGCGGAGTGCGAAAATACTTTTTAAATTAAAAGATTTAAACGGCAATACCCCCACAATTATTAATCACAATCAAACTGCTAATAATAATAATTACATTTTTTGGAAATTTTATTGTACAACATTGTTGTGGATACCGGAGTGTATCTACAATACACATACAACCAACACACATATATATCTATGTATCTATAGGTTCTACTATAATATATATATGTGATTTTCATCACACATCTATATCTACATCTGTACATCGTCGTTGTGTTACAACGTGGCGCCCAACGTGGGGCGCGGATTAGGGAGAGAACAATTGACAATTTAACCAATAATTTAATAACCCAATCCGTCGAGAGACAGCAAGTGCATTGCCAGAGCGACAAGATGTATACTAGGAGATCAACCTCAAAAAAGAGAGCAGCAGAGGCAGAGAGGGAGGCCAGAGCAGTAGAAGAGAAGGAGGCAACATCAACTGAAGATGTTGAGAGTCTATTAGAAATCGAGGATAAACAACTTGAACCGGCGGAGGGGGTTCAACAACCGGACGATGAGCCGGAAGTCATACCCCAAGAAGTTCAACCGGAAATACGCCTACCGGAGAGACCAGTGCAGACAGAGAGCATGATGATGCAAGAGATGTTCAGGCAGATGATGGAGGCGAACAAGAGAATGGAAGAAGGCCAGAAGAGGATGGAGGAATCATTAAGCAGAAAAATAGAAGAGAGCCGGAAATCATCTAAGGAGGACAATCAATCCACGAACCAAAATATAGAATCCCTGAAGGAGGAGTTGAACGACAAAATAGATAAAACCAGTCAGTCCACTAACGAGAAGATAGAAGAAGGCCAGAGGGAGAGCCAGAAAAATATAGAATTATTGAGGAAGGAGTTAAATGACAAGATAAATGAAACCAACAGGAGGATGGAAGACGGACAGAAAAAGACTGAAGAGCTATTGGAGAAGAAGATGGCTATCATGAAGGAGGACTTATCTGCAGAGTTGGGGATTAAAATCGACCAAACCAACAAGAAAATTGACGAGATCAATGGGAGATTAGACCGAATGAATAAGAAAATAAAGGGAGATTACAAGGAGAGCGTGGAGTCGATAAACACGGTAGTGAAGGATGATTACAAGCAATCGGGAAAGACAATAAAAAGATGTTGTGAAGAGGTAGAAGAGAGTGTTAAGAAGATAAGAAGAGAATTAATAGTAGACGATCAAAAGGAGGTAGAAGAAGTAAATGAAGATAAAAACATGGAACAAACGAGTCCAGAGCCTGAAGATAATGGAGATAAGAAAATCCAAATAATTATGGAAACGGAAGAGGTGAAGATGGAAGAAAGAAGAACCACGCGTCCAAGGAAGGCAAGAATCACAAGAGAGTTAATTGAAATGACTCGAAGCGGCCTGATTAATATGGTCAACTTACCAATCGTCAACCATGAAGAAGAGGTCTTCAGGAAGGAGTATCGGAAGAGTTTCATGGAGATGGACGAGGAGGAAGATTATGTGACGACAAAGAAGAAGATGACCAATAAAGTATTTCAACCAAAGATTCCCAAAAGAAGAGTGAGATATTTTAAGAAAAAGGAAGGCTATCAAGCGAAATGGGACCGGATTATCGAAGGATACGCCAGAGAAATAAGAGAACTGAGGAAGAAGAGGAACCAATTAATGGAAGTACCCAATCAGAAGACAGATGACGGTCAAACAGAATTGGGAGAGTTACCAAACGTCAGTACTAACAACAACCAGAAGAACGATGGACACAAGTATACCGAAGAGAGAGAGAAGAAGAAGACGGAAGAACGGAAGGCAGACACAGCCCTAATAGCATTCAAATGGAAAGACCAAATGATAGCCAGATATATGTCAAGAACGGACAGGAGTATGAACACTGAAGAAGTTCGAACGACAAGAAGAGAGGAGAGCGATGATTATGGTTAAAATGAATAAAAAATACATTGAATTATGGGACAGACTATTATGATAACCAATAATGCTGACACAAGCTTCAATGAAACGATATATCGAAGATTAAATGATAAGATAAAAGTGAAATATAGCAATGAGAATTATTTGTTATGGATATTAAGTGAAAGATGAAAGGATACTTGTGAATATAACTATTAACTATATAAAGATAAAAAGTGAAACATTGCGCTGAAGATTATTGTTTGTTAATAAGTGAAAAATGAAAATATAATTGTGAAAATAAATGTTGACTAAAGAAGAAAGGATGGAATATTGCTATGAAGATTATTTGTTGTTTATATTAAATAAGAAGTGAATATATAACTATGAAAATGAACGTTGACTATATTGTAAGTTTGTAATGTGAAAAAATATGTTCCAAAGAAGTTATGTAAAGGATCAAGAAAATTGTATTTACAAATAATAGTATTACCAAAGAATGGAAGGAGTACTATACGAGATCGACACATACCAACCATGGCACAAATGTATGTATGATACAGCATATTTCCAAGAGCCACGTCAACAGTAAATCACCATCATACCCGTACTACCAATGAATGAAAGAAGTACTATACGAGACTGACACATTCCATCCCTGGCACAAGTTAATTCCAAGAGCCAAGTCAACAAGTAAAATTACCATCACACCCGTACTACTACTAATGGAAGAAATACTATACGAGGCCGACAAACTACATCCTAGGCACAACAAATTCCAAGAGCCACGTCAACAGTAAAGTTACCATCACACCCGTACTACCAATGAAAGAAGAAGGAAATAAGAAGTTGGAGGAACAAAACTGAATAAGTATCATTAATGTAGATAAGAAACAACACACAACCACAGTGTTTTCTAGTGTCTTTTACTAGAAGAAAGCCAATACCATATGGACTATATCTCATTTGAAACCATGAAAAAATATATTCATGAATTATATCTAAAGAAGTAAACCCCGAAATGAAGAATATTATGAGATGACGTTTAAAGTGATACAAAGAGAAGAGATTAATCGATGACGAAGAAGAATAAAAAGTAATATATTAACGAAGATGATCATGAGAGTATACCAGTGATGAAATGTAAAACAAACTATCCCTGTAATATGTGAAGAATTTAGTTGAGTTGAATCAAGAAGAAGAGAGTATAACAATGTATAAACCGCAGATGCGTGAGATAATCCCAAGGATATTTATTATTTGTCGAAAGAACGACCATTTTATATTTTTTGATTATTTGAGATGAATTGACTGATGAATAATGCCAGCAATCATTTATTATTATTGATGGAGATGATGTGCCTCCGTATTTATGGATATTAGTATGGCCAGTGGAGTTGTATGCCAAAGTGAGCC
This sequence comes from Magicicada septendecula, assembly GCA_034769895.1. Classification (NCBI taxonomy): domain Eukaryota; kingdom Metazoa; phylum Arthropoda; class Insecta; order Hemiptera; family Cicadidae; genus Magicicada; species Magicicada septendecula. The sequence continues at coordinate 697,683,262 of CM068368.1, forward strand.
GCTCTGAACTGCCCCAGCTAAGCTTATGTTAGGGAATTAGGGAACTAAATAAACAAGGGAGATAATTACATAGAAGAGAAATAATTATGATTCAAATAGAAGAAAGTGAAGGGATATATATAAAAAAGCATATGAATCGAATGGAACGTACAACAATTGATGAATTCTTCAATGAAAAATAAGTATACTGATTCAGAATTAATCAATTCTTATAGGAAGGCATATGTAACGTTACCAAATTTGGTAGTTACATAAAGTAAGCAATTATTACGTCAAGTGACGGGAAAGCATGAAAATATTTCTAAGTAAGTGAAAATTACGTAAACAAAAAGTGTGTATCTACAGATATGTTAGTGTAAAATTCCAACGAAGAAGAAGGAAGTGTAACATAGCAGCATCGTACACAAAATAGAGAAGGAAAATGACCATGAGCCAAAATAAAATGTTAGAAACCAGGCCCAATAGATTCCAACAGTGAGGGGAACCAACAAAGATAATGACTATATCAAAGTGAAAAAGAAGACCACAGGATTCCAACAGTGAGGGGAACCAATAAAATGACTATATAAAATAAAAGGAAGAGACAACTCAAGAGCAACAACAATGATGGCAGACAAACCAATATATTTACAAATATAAATATTATGGAACAACGACTACTACAATGGAAATATTGAAGAAGAAAAGAAGAAAGGAAGAAGAAGGACAAGGAAACATGACATGAAGAGAGAAGAAGATGGATAGACCATACAAGAAATCATCATTCATCAAGAATACTAGAGACAATACTAGTAACCAGAAGAATAGCGATTGTCAACTATGAAGAAACAGTGTTTAACATATTTAAGAAATCACAAACAGTAATAGTGAATACTTAATGTAAGTGTGAGAACCTGTGACCAGTTAACCAATTTTAACCTAATAAACCCCACAGACAATTCAAGTGATAAGGTTTATAGCGGAAGACAATGTGTTACTTTCATAGTGGAAACATCAAAGATTAAATAGTCAAAAATACACAGACAGTTAGTGTGACTAATTTAATGAAGATTGTAATCCAAATAGATAATCATAAGACGACCAAGAAATGTAAGATAGAACAGTTACATCATTGTTCATAGAACCTGATAATAAAAACCTTTGTGAATTTCAAAAGAAATGTAACTTAATGCCACGGCAAAACAGAATACAATACAAAGAAAGGCCAGAAAAAATAATAACAAACAAAATAGTTTGTTAAATATCAAACAACAATGTAACAGAAATTAGGTACAAACCATAACAAGAAATGTATTATCATTAGTTCAAGAATATTTGTATTATTGTTTAGAAGAAATAGTGTAAACATGTGTATTAATCAACAATTAAACTATTGTAATAGAATACCATATTGAAGTCATAATAGTAGTAGCAAATACTGCATGAGAATATGTTGTACATTGTTACATAACCCCATAGGAAATGCACCTATAAAACAAAAAATCATATATGTTAATTAAACCAAACAACCATCAACAATTGTGCCAATCAGATTCCTTATAAATAATGATGCACGCTAATAAATAATGTCTTATATTGAAATACACTGCACAGAAAGCAGATTAAATATGTATGATAGCACAAAGCTAGATGAAAGGGAACCCAATATGACAAATTAGTTAAGCAAAATGCATTATTAAAACTTGTACAAAGATCACTGAAAGTATTACCAGTAGTTAGAAAAACATCTGGTACTACTATGAGAACAGATTATAAGTGTAATAATAATAGTTTTATGATCAAAATATTGTAAACTAACTGACTATGAATGAATAGCCAGATGTAAGCAAAGGCAATGTAACCAACTAGTTAAGCAAAATACCTTATTAAAACTTACACAGAGATTAATGAAAGTGTTACCAGTAGTAAGAAGGACATCTTATATTACTATGAGAACAGACCATAACCATAAGAATAGTATAATTTTATAGACAAATTATTAAAAACTAAATGACCATGATGGTGGAATCAGAATGTAAACAAACACTATGTAGCAAGTTATTTAAGCAAAATGCACCATCCAAACTTGTTCAAAAGTAAATAAAAATGTTATCAGTAATCAGAAGGATATCTGATGCTACTTTGAGAATCTATGTCAAATATAATAATAACAATTTAGTTATTGATTTATCAAAAAATAACTGACTGCCATGTCATGACCTGATGTAAACAAACCCAATACTAGGAGTTGAAGGGTTTTCAGATAGCTAAAAGCTAACAAATATATTAAATGAACTGGGTACTATAGTTGTACACTATTTGCATTTTCAACATTATATACCTTATGTAGAAAAAATAAAAAACAAAGTGACAATTTGAAGAAAAGAGATCAGAAGGTAGTTAGATAAGACTACTAGTATATGAAACACAACACTGTGTATATACTAAAGAGTAAACCAATGTAAATAAACATTTATATTATTATTAGAATATAAAACAAATGTTATTAGATAAGGAATAATAGTATTAAGGGCGATTATGAACAATCGAATATGGACGCTTAAGACGCCATTATCAAACATTGTTTGAATAATAATTACTCCCAAATTTTTATATTAAGCAATTGAGAAATGAACTCAAAACGTTTAATCAGAAGTGTTATTGTGGAATTAGATAAGATTTGCGAAATAAACTTATTAATTTTAAGATTCACCATAAAAATTTGTGAAACCGTTGTAGTGAATTAATAATGGACGGATTATATTCTTGTTTGGACTTTATTTAAAGCTCAGGATGTCCGCGATTTATTGACACCAACCATTCAACGATATGACAACTAATAAGAAAGTTATAACGATTATAAACTTTTTAATTATTTTGTGCACCAGTGCTTACGTCACTTTAATCTCCAACCCATATACGAAATTGGTAATAAATTAAAAGTTTTACTAAATCAAGGTGTTTTGGGTCGGAGAGTTCGAAGAATTTAACCAATCAAATGAATGAAAACCGGCAGACAAGCCAGAGACGCTTCGGAGGAGCGTCACAGACATCTTTCAATCATCAAGGAGTCAACACGTATAATTCGACGGACAAAATCGATGAAGAAGTTTCATTTGAATTGTGCGCGACACATATACAGAAGTCATACTACACACGCCTAACCTACATATAACACAGAATTGACGAGTGTACAGTGCGGAGTGAATATAATAATAAAATACGACCAGTGTATAATATCGGTCGTATTTTCGAGTTTTGTGTTAATAAAAAACCAGGGAGTACAATCTTTTCATTATTTAAAAAATAAAACAAATAATAATTTCTGTAAAACGATTGTTTGGATACTACTCTAATCAGTAGTAGCGAAGTGTAGTAATGCTGATGAAAGTTATCAGAATTGACGAAAGAATTATTTTGCATTTTTTAACTTCAGAAATAAATGTTTTTACTATTTATCATAATTAAAGGAGTCAAGAGTAATTCAAATATTACAAAATACGAGTGTCGCAATAGTCGCTCAATTGACTCATGTTGTTTTTGATTTGACTAATATAAATAAATATTTTTAATTTTTTGCGAAAGAATATTCTATTCTACTGATAGTTACGCATCAGAAGTATTATGAATAGTATATATATATATGTTTAGATTAATAAGAAATCAATGAATAATATATTTAACCCTAATAACTACTTACGTTATTAGATAACCTAAAAATAATAACAACTTGTCACCTTTTTGTCATAAGTCTGTTCTCAAATAATACAAACCAAATGAAAGCTATCACAAGAGTTTTTTTTATTATAAACTTTTTCTCTTGTCAATAAATAATTTCTATAGCCAACTATTAAATAATAATAGTAATTTTTAGCAGTGCAAATCAACGCACGTGTTTATTAAAATAACTAGTGTGTACTGAATCCCGCGTACGATAATACGATAGTTATCGATTATATGGTACCGATTTTCAATTTTAATATTTGTTTGTTTGTTTTCTATTAACTCTTTGTTAAATATTGTTATAAAACACCACATCTTGTATCTGGCATCATGTCACTTCAAAGATCACACGAACTTGGTAATTTAACTATGTAAGAGGACATAACCTCTCTAAATAAAAATTATTGTATAACCTACAGTGTTACCAGCCTTGAGGTTAAGAAGAGTTTCTTTTTAAAAGTGTTCATAATAATTATTTTCCTGTAAAACTATTAGTGATTGATTGTTTGATTTTAAAAGATTTAATAGCATTCCAAAACTGTTAATAAACCTCAATATTTTTTGTTACCAGTGGAAAAAGTGTTTAATTTCAAAATTAAAATAGTTTAGTTTTAAAAGCTAGTTCTATCAAAAGGTGGCGGAAGAATTTGAATATTCCTTATAATTCAAATCAGAATTCAGTTTTTATTTTAGTTTATTGTGCATGCTTATCACGTATGATATTCAAATAGAATATCCCCTTGTATGTGTAGAGTGTATGTTACAGCTGAAGCAGTCACCCAACAGAACAGTAATATCCACATATGGTAAGTGGGGAGGTGATCAGCGGAGTGCGAAAATACTTTTTAAATTAAAAGATTTAAACGGCAATACCCCCACAATTATTAATCACAATCAAACTGCTAATAATAATAATTACATTTTTTGGAAATTTTATTGTACAACATTGTTGTGGATACCGGAGTGTATCTACAATACACATACAACCAACACACATATATATCTATGTATCTATAGGTTCTACTATAATATATATATGTGATTTTCATCACACATCTATATCTACATCTATACATCGTCGTTGTGTTACAACGTGGCGCCCAACGTGGGGCGCGGATTAGGGAAAGAACAATTGACAATTTAACCAATAATTTAATAACCCAATCCGTCGAGAGACAGCAAGTGCATTGCCAGAGCGACAAGATGTATACTAGGAGATCAACCTCAAAAAAGAGAGCAGCAGAGGCAGAGAGGGAGGCCAGAGCAGTAGAAGAGAAGGAGGCAACATCAACTGAAGATGTTGAAGAGAGTCTATTAGAAATCGAGGATAAACAACTTGAACCGGCGGAGGAGGTTCAACAACCGGACGATGAGCCGGAAGTCATACCCCAAGAAGTTCAACCGGAAATACGCCTACCGGAGAGACCAGTGCAGACAGAGAGCATGATGATGCAAGAGATGTTCAGGCAGATGATGGAGGCGAACAAGAGAATGGAAGAAGGCCAGAAGAGGATGGAGGAATCATTAAGCAGAAAAATAGAAGAGAGCCGGAAATCATCTAAGGAGGACAATCAATCCACGAACCAAAATATAGAATCCCTGAAGGAGGAGTTGAACGACAAAATAGATAAAACCAGTCAGTCCACTAACGAGAAGATAGAAGAAGGCCAGAGGGAGAGCCAGAAAAATATAGAATTATTGAGGAAGGAGTTAAATGACAAGATAAATGAAACCAACAGGAGGATGTAAGACGGACAGAAAAAGATTGAAGAGCTATTGGAGAAGAAGATGGCTATCATGAAGGAGGACTTATCTGCAGAGTTGGGGATTAAAATCGACCAAACCAACAAGAAAATTGACGAGATCAATGGGAGATTAGACCGAATGAATAAGAAAATAAAGGGAGATTACAAGGAGAGCGTGGAGTCGATAAACACGGTAGTGAAGGATGATTACAAGCAATCGGGAAAGACAATAAAAAGATGTTGTGAAGAGGTAGAAGAGAGTGTTAAGAAGATAAGAAGAGAATTAATAGTAGACGATCAAAAGGAGGTAGAAGAAGTAAATGAAGATAAAAACATGGAACAAACGAGTCCAGAGCCTGAAGATAATGGAGATAAGAAAATCCAAATAATTATGGAAACGGAAGAGGTGAAGATGGAAGAAAGAAGAACCACGCGTCCAAGGAAGGCAAGAATCACAAGAGAGTTAATTGAAATGACTCGAAGCGGCCTGATTAATATGGTCAACTTATGTGACTTGCTAATCAATCACATATATTATTATAATTAAATGTCCAATTAAATTGTTACTTACCGTTACGATAATTCTTACGGGGTCACAGGGTTCGATCACATGTACCTAGATACAAGCATGGTCTATAGGTTATGCAAAGTACTGACACAACTCATTTTGGAAGAGAATTAATATTTTTCTTTAATCAGACTCATTTGAAAATCTTGTTCAAAATTTTTCTCAGCATTTTACAGATTACGTTACATGTTTCTTTTTTCTCTTGGCGTCTTCTACATACTAACTTACGCTAATCCCTTACCTTACTGATCACTATATAAAACAGACATACAGACAGAGCCCAGCCTGCAAATTTTTTACACTCACTCAAACACACTAAATTATGAACCCCTTAACATTTTCTAATAAAACCCCCAGCCCTTACACTTAAACCGCCGGCAACGTGGTTCGCGCGCACACTCATCTTCTGTTAATTTCTTGTTGTTTACTGTCCGAAAATTATACAGTTAATTTCTTTACCCTTTTCTACTCGACCGCGGTCACATAAACTTTCCTCCTATTAAACTTTTTACTGTTCAAATATATAAATTTGTGACGAGCCCGGTTGACGGGCGGCCTGCGCAGGCTGGAGTCGATAACGAACTGCCGGCGTCTTTTCGTTCCCCACTCCGGGAGCATTTTAGTCAAGACGACGGACATCAATGCCTTCCAGTTAGTCGTCCCAGTTTCGAATCATACTAGTCACGTAGTTGTTGGAGTGACGATAGCAGACGATTTCAAATAGGCACTGGCTAATGTCATAAAAGTGGGTGGGACTTAACACAGCATTTCCGTAGTGAAACCAAATGAAGGATGAAAATTTCTCTCTCTGGCCATCTTAGTTTTTTGCCAGAGCGTCACTTGGAGCGTGATTGAGCAGTTGCGTATGTGCGCTGCCACACACAGGTACAAAGTTCTCAGAATTTTGTGGAGGTGCAGATATTCTGCCGCATTCCTCGACAACAACTGCGTCTTACGTTGTTTCACTGTTCTGTTACATTGACTTATATACGCACAAATACGTTGCACAATGATAATCCGCCCAGAATGAAATAAATAAAAATATAAATAATGTCCCAAACGGTTAAAATAAAACACCCAAAAATCGACCCGCTACAATACCCCCTCGATGAGAATTCTGCTGTCCATGACAGAAGAAATCTCATCGATAACCCCGAAGAGGACCGGAGAGGAACTGGTGCCAACAACCCCCTTGTTCTTAACCTCATGGGTACACGACCCCCCTGGCTCAGTGACCATGGACTCATCTGAACGAGATCACTGGACTTCTCCGTAAGAGATCCCAACACCGAGAAATTGATCAGACTCGTACCACGGCACACCTCGCCTTCTAACATGCTACCCCCAAAATCCGCAATCCCTGGCTAAAATTACTCCAGCTCCTCCGCCGATATGTTTCCCCTTTTTGCAAGCTGGGCTGCCTTTAGCAGATACTGGGCTCACACACACTCACATTACATGATACCCTAACACATTAAACTAAAAACTTCCTTTTTAAAATTTATTATAAATTCAAAAAATTCAATATTCAAAAAAAAAAATCTTTTACCAAAAAATTCTCTTCCTCTTTTTTCTAATTTTTGTTTCAATGATTTAACCTAAACATTCCTATTAATACAAGTACATCCTTACTCTAGCATGAGAACAATTTACAGCCTACCAATACAAAGCAATACAACAAAAGGAACATCATTAATACATACACAATAAAATAATCATTACTCAACATATTCACTCGCTGGCAGGCGACAAATCAAGTTTTTTTTTTTTTTTTTTTTTTTTTTTTCAAAAAAAAACTTTAAAATTTTCAAAATTTTAAAATTCAAAAAAAATTATTCATTAAATATTTATTAAATTTATTTATTAAATAACATTTATTAAAATTATTCAAAGATTAGTTTGAATTAATCAAACAAACAAATTAAAATTGAACTCCTACTCTACAAGCTTAGTAGGTGCATAAACTCATCAGCTGATCAAAACTAGGTCAAGTACAAAACCCTTGACCTACATATGTTATGTATGATTTCTGAAAACACTCCAAATATCTGTAATCCTACCTTGAAATACAAAACATAATAAACAAAATATTTAAAACGAACAATTATTAATATAATTAATCATCAACTTGACATTTAAATCATTTAAATTAAACACTTCTTGACTTTACATTATTTTCAAATTTTATCAACATTCTGTCACTGGTTGAAAAAACAATTGTACATTCTTTATTATAAATTCCTCTCCTTAGTTAACAGTTAATTCTACCTTACTGTGGGTGATGTAAATTATTTACTCTCATTTATTCTGTCTACCTATATAATCTTTACCCCTTCGACTCCAATATTAATCAACTCAATTATCATGACACCCATCTCTATCAAAATATCTACTAATCAGGACATTCTAAACCCCAACTTACCATTTAACCCAAAACGCCGCCTTCTCTACATATATAAAAAAAAATACTCTCCAACCCTTTGTACATAGGATACGTGTTTCCTTCCCAAAACTCATTCCCTTATGTTGGTTCCTGGACCCTCCCTAGGTAACCCTTTCCGGCGCCAATCGGTCCCTATCCCGTCCCAACCCTTGTTGCGGACTCCCCAAATACACTACCCCCTAATACAAACTTGCCTTCCCCAAAAATCTCAATCTCATTACTTTACTACCAATACACAAAATAACCTCATTAACTATAAAAACAACAATATATCATTCAAAATCTACATAAAGTCTCCGCAACTACTGTGTCAACATCTATATTTCACAAGATTCTATTACATTACATTAACTCAAAAACAACATTACATCATATTCATTATTTCAAACTCACATTCAGCTTTTAATTCAACTTGGACAGGTCTGCATGTCACATAAAACATTTATCACCCATAAATTATCTTTTATTAATCTGCATATTCTCTTTATCTTTACTTCAAAATACCTGTAGTACACTAAACATTAATTACTTGTAACATTTACAAACCAATACACCAGTGACATTATTGCTGATCAGCTGATATCCTAACATAATTAAAACACCATGAATACCATTCAAAATTGGACAATTACATGTAATACATTATCCACACTTACTTCTATTATGTTGATTGCCTGCCAGGCGTCTAATGATGGGCTTAGAAAAAAAATTACGCACATAATGAAAATACATTTTATCAACAACTATATCTAACACACAACAATAAAATGATTGCACAAATAGCAATAAACCTGGATTATTAGCATACATCAAACAAACAATTCTCTTTTAAATAATTTATATAAAAATTTATAAACATTATTATTTAAAATTTTTCATCAACTCTTTCTATTTATCATCATGATGAATTTATCCTATGTTGTAATCAGATTTTCAACAATTCTAAATTTATTATGAACATATTTTTAATCATTATGTTCCACAAAATAAACCATTTAACATTTATTTACTTATTAATTATTATTAAATCAACATCTCACCACACAATTTAATTACCTTATAAAATTCAAACACATAATATTCAATCACACTATCTAAACATCTCAACTTATTTAATTCATTTGATTATTAAAATAACATATTTCAATTATTATCAACATTCTATAAATCATTAACTATTGTCTTCACAATTATTTTGTTATTTAATTAGAGTGCAAAAATATTAATAATATTATTATTATTAATACAACATTTTCTAAAACATATACACATTACATTTCACAATACACACAAATGAATTCACTATTATTTACAAAATATACGTCAAAACTGTTCAAGTGTATCTCACTTCATGTCCAAATCTGCCATGTCAAACAACCATAAAACAAAATGTTTAATTGTCTTTTATTGTCTTACAGTCTACCCTCCATCGTCCCAAATCAACCTTGGTTTTATATAACACTGTTGCTTTTTATTTACAAACAAATGGTTACTTTGTGTGTCATAACCAGAACAACCAAATTCACTCATTTTACCAGAATACTCATTAAACCAGTCTACGTTAGGTAGTTTTGTTAAGTCTCCGTCATTACCTTCATTCACTATCGGTCTAATTATTTTTATCAAATCATTGTAATCATTATTATTCAAATATATTTCTAAGCCTTCTTTCCATTCATCATACTTTCTATTCAAATTATACAATTCTGTTACATACCATTCTCTATTTACCTCTCTCTCTTCATAACACCACATCACACTCTCACAATTATTCCGGACAGAGGATACACAATTACTCCACAAAAATAAACACCTCAATTCATCTACCAATACGGGACTCTTGCCCTTCAACCACAACACTTGTGGACTCAATAAATCATCATAAACATCATAAATAATAAAGGGAAAATTTGCCCTCTGTCCCCACTCTACCACAACATTATTTCTCCACTCTCTCTCTAACTCACTGACACACATTAACATTTCATTATCAACTTCTACTCTTTCTACCATTACGTTATCACTCTCAACATCTACACCATCATTTTCTAACACCACATTTTTATTTGTATTATCATTGTTATTACTTGTCAACTCATTATCTGGCATTGCATTCATCACCTGTACTCCCATTCGCTCTACACTCTGTTCTAATTTATTCAAACTGGATCTTATCGTTTCATTAGTACTTTCTACACATTTACTCATTTCTTGTATTTCATTTTTTAACTCATTATTCAGATTTTTTAATACATTGAATTTAGCGTCAGAGTCATTTTTTAATACATTGAATTTAGCGTCAGAATCACTCTTCTGTTCACTGAATTTTAACTCTAACATCGCCTGCTGCTTGTCTGAACTCTCTTTCATACTACATACCATGCTACATAAATATTTCATCATATTATTGTTATCTGAGTTTTTATTTTGAATTGGGGTTGAATGAATTCCTTCATCCATAATTCTTGATTCTGTTTCACTTATTTCTATTTCATTCTGACTCACACTTGGAGTCGAGCGTGCTTCAAAGTTACTAATGTTCGAGTCGTCGAACACTTCGACACTCATTTTATTTACGTTATTTTCGTTATTTGACATTTTGTATTATTGATATGCTTAAATTAAATAAATTGCTTAAATGGATTAATTAAATAAATGGTGTCATTACTTAAATTTTGTAATATAATGCTAGGTCGCTATGCTAACCTAGAACACGCTTGTATCTCTGTCGATGCGGAATTCAATTAATTAATTATAATTAATTCAATTCGTGCCTGTTCCGTGGCGCCAATTGTGACTTGCTAATCAATCACATATATTATTATAATTAAATGTCCAATTAAATTGTTACTTACCGTTACGATAATTCTTACGGGGTCACAGGGTTCGATCACATGTACCTAGATACAAGCATGGTCTATAGGTTATGCAAAGTACTGACACAACTCATTTTGGAAGAGAATTAATATTTTTCTTTAATCAGACTCATTTGAAAATCTTGTTCAAAATTTTTCTCAGCATTTTACAGATTACGTTACATGTTTCTTTTTTCTCTTGGCGTCTTCTACATACTAACTTACGCTAATCCCTTACCTTACTGATCACTATATAAAACAGACATACAGACAGAGCCCAGCCTGCAAATTTTTTACACTCACTCAAACACACTAAATTATGAACCCCTTAACATTTTCTAATAAAACCCCCAGCCCTTACACTTAAACCGCCGGCAACGTGGTTCGCGCGCACACTCATCTTCTGTTAATTTCTTGTTGTTTACTGTCCGAAAATTATACAGTTAATTTCTTTACCCTTTTCTACTCGACCGCGGTCACATAAACTTTCCTCCTATTAAACTTTTTACTGTTCAAATATATAAATTTGTGACGAGCCCGGTTGACGGGCGGCCTGCGCAGGCTGGAGTCGATAACGAACTGCCGGCGTCTTTTCGTTCCCCACTCCGGGAGCATTTTAGTCAAGACGACGGACATCAATGCCTTCCAGTTAGTCGTCCCAGTTTCGAATCATACTAGTCACGTAGTTGTTGGAGTGACGATAGCAGACGATTTCAAATAGGCACTGGCTAATGTCATAAAAGTGGGTGGGACTTAACACAGCATTTCCGTAGTGAAACCAAATGAAGGATGAAAATTTCTCTCTCTGGCCATCTTAGTTTTTTGCCAGAGCGTCACTTGGAGCGTGATTGAGCAGTTGCGTATGTGCGCTGCCACACACAGGTACAAAGTTCTCAGAATTTTGTGGAGGTGCAGATATTCTGCCGCATTCCTCGACAACAACTGCGTCTTACGTTGTTTCACTGTTCTGTTACATTGACTTATATACGCACAAATACGTTGCACAATGATAATCCGCCCAGAATGAAATAAATAAAAATATAAATAATGTCCCAAACGGTTAAAATAAAACACCCAAAAATCGACCCGCTACACTTACCAATCGTCAACCATGAAGAAGAGGTCTTCAGGAAGGAGTATCGGAAGAGTTTCATGGAGATGGACGAGGAGGAAGATTATGTGACGACAAAGAAGAAGATGACCAATAAAGTATTTCAACCAAAGATTCCCAAAAGAAGAGTGAGATATTTTAAGAAAAAGGAAGGCTATCAAGCGAAATGGGACCGGATTATCGAAGGATACGCCAGAGAAATAAGAGAACTGAGGAAGAAGAGGAACCAATTAATGGAAGTACCCAATCAGAAGACAGATGACGGTCAAACAGAATTGGGAGAGTTACCAAACGTCAGTACTAACAACAACCAGAAGAACGATGGACACAAGTATACCGAAGAGAGAGAGAAGAAGAAGACGGAAGAACGGAAGGCAGACACAGCCCTAATAGCATTCAAATGGAAAGACCAAATGATAGCCAGATATATGTCAAGAACGGACAGGAGTATGAACACTGAAGAAGTTCGAACGACAAGAAGAGAGGAGAGCGATGATTATGGTTAAAATGAATAAAAAATACATTGAATTATGGGACAGACTATTATGATAACCAATAATGCTGACACAAGCTTCAATGAAACGATATATCGAAGATTAAATGATAAGATAAAAGTGAAATATAGCAATGAGAATTATTTGTTATGGATATTAAGTGAAAGATGAAAGGATACTTGTGAATATAACTATTAACTATATAAAGATAAAAAGTGAAACATTGCGCTGAAGATTATTGTTTGTTAATAAGTGAAAAATGAAAATATAATTGTGAAAATAAATGTTGACTAAAGAAGAAAGGATGGAATATTGCTATGAAGATTATTTGTTGTTTATATTAAATAAGAAGTGAATATATAACTATGAAAATGAACGTTGACTATATTGTAAGTTTGTAATGTGAAAAAATATGTTCCAAAGAAGTTATGTAAAGGATCAAGAAAATTGTATTTACAAATAATAGTATTACCAAAGAATGGAAGGAGTACTATACGAGATCGACACATACCAACCATGGCACAAATGTATGTATGATACAGCATATTTCCAAGAGCCACGTCAACAGTAAATCACCATCATACCCGTACTACCAATGAATGAAAGAAGTACTATACGAGACTGACACATTCCATCCCTGGCACAAGTTAATTCCAAGAGCCAAGTCAACAAGTAAAATTACCATCACACCCGTACTACTACTAATGGAAGAAATACTATACGAGGCCGACAAACTACATCCTAGGCACAACAAATTCCAAGAGCCACGTCAACAGTAAAGTTACCATCACACCCGTACTACCAATGAAAGAAGAAGGAAATAAGAAGTTGGAGGAACAAAACTGAATAAGTATCATTAATGTAGATAAGAAACAACACACAACCACAGTGTTTTCTAGTGTCTTTTACTAGAAGAAAGCCAATACCATATGGACTATATCTCATTTGAAACCATGAAAAAATATATTCATGAATTATATCTAAAGAAGTAAACCCCGAAATGAAGAATATTATGAGATGACGTTTAAAGTGATACAAAGAGAAGAGATTAATCGATGACGAAGAAGAATAAAAAGTAATATATTAACGAAGATGATCATGAGAGTATACCAGTGATGAAATGTAAAACAAACTATCCCTGTAATATGTGAAGAATTTAGTTGAGTTGAATCAAGAAGAAGAGAGTATAACAATGTATAAACCGCAGATGCGTGAGATAATCCCAAGGATATTTATTATTTGTCGAAAGAACGACCATTTTATATTTTTTGATTATTTGAGATGAATTGACTGATGAATAATGCCAGCAATCATTTATTATTATTGATGGAGATGATGTGCCTCCGTATTTATGGATATTAGTATGGCCAGTGGAGTTGTATGCCAAAGTGAGCCGCTCTGAACTGCCCCAGCTAAGCTTATGTTAGGGAATTAGGGAACTAAATAAACAAGGGAGATAATTACATAGAAGAGAAATAATTATGATTCAAATAGAAGAAAGTGAAGGGATATATATAAAAAAGCATATGAATCGAATGGAACGTACAACAATTGATGAATTCTTCAATGAAAAATAAGTATACTGATTCAGAATTAATCAATTCTTATAGGAAGGCATATGTAACGTTACCAAATTTGGTAGTTACATAAAGTAAGCAATTATTACGTCAAGTGACGGGAAAGCATGAAAATTTCTAAGTAAGTGAAAATTACGTAAACAAAAAGTGTGTATCTACAGATATGTTAGTGTAAAATTCCAACGAAGAAGAAGGAAGTGTAACATAGCAGCATTGTACACAAAATAGAGAAGGAAAATGACCATGAGCCAAAATAAAATGTTAGAAACCAGGCCCAATAGATTCCAACAGTGAGGGGAACCAACAAAGATAATGACTATATCAAAGTGAAAAAGAAGACCACAGGATTCCAACAGTGAGGGGAACCAATAAAATGACTATATAAAATAAAAGGAAGAGACAACTCAAGAGCAACAACAATGATGGCAGACAAACCAATATATTTACAAATATAAATATTATGGAACAACGACTACTACAATGGAAATATTGAAGAAGAAAAGAAGAAAGGAAGAAGAAGGACAAGGAAACATGACATGAAGAGAGAAGAAGATGGATAGACCATACAAGAAATCATCATTCATCAAGAATACTAGAGACAATACTAGTAACCAGAAGAATAGCGATTGTCAACTATGAAGAAACAGTGTTTAACATATTTAAGAAATCACAAACAGTAATAGTGAATACTTAATGTAAGTGTGAGAACCTGTGACCAGTTAACCAATTTTAACCTAATAAACCCCACAGACAATTCAAGTGATAAGGTTTATAGCGGAAGACAATGTGTTACTTTCATAGTGGAAACATCAAAGATTAAATAGTCAAAAATACACAGACAGTTAGTGTGACTAATTTAATGAAGATTGTAATCCAAATAGATAATCATAAGACGACCAAGAAATGTAAGATAGAACAGTTACATCATTGTTCATAGAACCTGATAATAAAAACCTTTGTGAATTTCAAAAGAAATGTAACTTAATGCCACGGCAAAACAGAATACAATACAAAGAAAGGCCAGAAAAAATAATAACAAACAAAATAGTTTGTTAAATATCAAACAACAATGTAACAGAAATTAGGTACAAACCATAACAAGAAATGTATTATCATTAGTTCAAGAATATTTGTATTATTGTTTAGAAGAAATAGTGTAAACATGTGTATTAATCAACAATTAAACTATTGTAATAGAATACCATATTGAAGTCATAATAGTAGTAGCAAATACTGCATGAGAATATGTTGTACATTGTTACATAACCCCATAGGAAATGCACCTATAAAACAAAAAATCATATATGTTAATTAAACCAAACAACCATCAACAATTGTGCCAATCAGATT
This sequence comes from Magicicada septendecula, assembly GCA_034769895.1. Classification (NCBI taxonomy): domain Eukaryota; kingdom Metazoa; phylum Arthropoda; class Insecta; order Hemiptera; family Cicadidae; genus Magicicada; species Magicicada septendecula. The sequence continues at coordinate 697,699,107 of CM068368.1, forward strand.
CCTTATAAATAATGATGCACGCTAATAAATAATGTCTTATATTGAAATACACTGCACAGAAAGCAGATTAAATATGTATGATAGCACAAAGCTAGATGAAAGGGAACCCAATATGACAAATTAGTTAAGCAAAATGCATTATTAAAACTTGTACAAAGATCACTGAAAGTATTACCAGTAGTTAGAAAAACATCTGGTACTACTATGAGAACAGATTATAAGTGTAATAATAATAGTTTTATGATCAAAATATTGTAAACTAACTGACTATGAATGAATAGCCAGATGTAAGCAAAGGCAATGTAACCAACTAGTTAAGCAAAATACCTTATTAAAACTTACACAGAGATTAATGAAAGTGTTACCAGTAGTAAGAAGGACATCTTATATTACTATGAGAACAGACCATAACCATAAGAATAGTATAATTTTATAGACAAATTATTAAAAACTAAATGACCATGATGGTGGAATCAGAATGTAAACAAACACTATGTAGCAAGTTATTTAAGCAAAATGCACCATCCAAACTTGTTCAAAAGTAAATAAAAATGTTATCAGTAATCAGAAGGATATCTGATGCTACTTTGAGAATCTATGTCAAATATAATAATAACAATTTAGTTATTGATTTATCAAAAAATAACTGACTGCCATGTCATGACCTGATGTAAACAAACCCAATACTAGGAGTTGAAGGGTTTTCAGATAGCTAAAAGCTAACAAATATATTAAATGAACTGGGTACTATAGTTGTACACTATTTGCATTTTCAACATTATATACCTTATGTAGAAAAAATAAAAAACAAAGTGACAATTTGAAGAAAAGAGATCAGAAGGTAGTTAGATAAGACTACTAGTATATGAAACACAACACTGTGTATATACTAAAGAGTAAACCAATGTAAATAAACATTTATATTATTATTAGAATATAAAACAAATGTTATTAGATAAGGAATAATAGTATTAAGGGCGATTATGAACAATCGAATATGGACGCTTAAGACGCCATTATCAAACATTGTTTGAATAATAATTACTCCCAAATTTTTATATTAAGCAATTGAGAAATGAACTCAAAACGTTTAATCAGAAGTGTTATTGTGGAATTAGATAAGATTTGCGAAATAAACTTATTAATTTTAAGATTCACCATAAAAATTTGTGAAACCGTTGTAGTGAATTAATAATGGACGGATTATATTCTTGTTTGGACTTTATTTAAAGCTCAGGATGTCCGCGATTTATTGACACCAACCATTCAACGATATGACAACTAATAAGAAAGTTATAACAATTATAAACTTTTTAATTATTTTGTGCACCAGTGCTTACGTCACTTTAATCTCCAACCCATATACGAAATTGGTAATAAATTAAAAGTTTTACTAAATCAAGGTGTTTTGGGTCGGAGAGTTCGAAGAATTTAACCAATCAAATGAATGAAAACCGGCAGACAAGCCAGAGACGCTTCGGAGGAGCGTCACAGACATCTTTCAATCATCAAGGAGTCAACACGTATAATTCGACGGACAAAATCGATGAAGAAGTTTCATTTGAATTGTGCGCGACACATATACAGAAGTCATACTACACACGCCTAACCTACATATAACACAAAATTGACGAGTGTACAGTGCGGAGTGAATATAATAATAAAATACGACCAGTGTATAATATCGGTCGTATTTTCGAGTTTTGTGTTAATAAAAAACCAGGGAGTACAATCTTTTCATTATTTAAAAAATAAAACAAATAATAATTTCTGTAAAACGATTGTTTGGATACTACTCTAATCAGTAGTAGCGAAGTGTAGTAATGCTGATGAAAGTTATCAGAATTGACAAAAGAATTATTTTGCATTTTTTAACTTCAGAAATAAATGTTTTTACTATTTATCATAATTAAAGGAGTCAAGAGTAATTCAAATATTACAAAATACGAGTGTCGCAATAGTCGCTCAATTGACTCATGTTGTTTTTGATTTGACTAATATAAATAAATATTTTTAATTTTTTGCGAAAGAATATTCTATTCTACTGATAGTTAGGCATCAGAAGTATTATGAATAGTATATATATATATGTTTAGATTAATAAGAAATCAATGAATAATATATTTAACCCTAATAACTACTTACGTTATTAGATAACCTAAAAATAATAACAACTTGTCACCTTTTTGTCATAAGTCTGTTCTCAAATAATACAAACCAAATGAAAGCTATCACAAGAGTTTTTTTTATTATAAACTTTTTCTCTTGTCAATAAATAATTTCTATAGCCAACTATTAAATAATAATAGTAATTTTTAGCAGTGCAAATCAACGCACGTGTTTATTAAAATAACTAGTGTGTACTGAATCCCGCGTACGATAATACGATAGTTATCGATTATATGGTACCGATTTTCAATTTTAATATTTGTTTGTTTGTTTTCTATTAACTCTTTGTTAAATATTGTTATAAAACACCACATCTTGTATCTGGCATCATGTCACTTCAAAGATCACACGAACTTGGTAATTTAACTATGTAAGAGGACATAACCTCTCTAAATAAAAATTATTGTATAACCTACAGTGTTACCAGCCTTGAGGTTAAGAAGAGTTTCTTTTTAAAAGTGTTCATAATAATTATTTTCCTGTAAAACTATTAGTGATTGATTGTTTGATTTTAAAAGATTTAATAGCATTCCAAAACTGTTAATAAACCTCAATATTTTTTGTTACCAGTGGAAAAAGTGTTTAATTTCAAAATTAAAATAGTTTAGTTTTAAAAGCTAGTTCTATCAAAAGGTGGCGGAAGAATTTGAATATTCCTTATAATTCAAATCAGAATTCAGTTTTTATTTTAGTTTATTGTGCATGCTTATCACGTATGATATTCAAATAGAATATCCCCTTGTATGTGTAGAGTGTATGTTACAGCTGAAGCAGTCACCCAACAGAACAGTAATATCCACATATGGTAAGTGGGGAGGTGATCAGCGGAGTGCGAAAATACTTTTTAAATTAAAAGATTTAAACGGCAATACCCCCACAATTATTAATCACAATCAAACTGCTAATAATAATAATTACATTTTTTGGAAATTTTATTGTACAACATTGTTGTGGATACCGGAGTGTATCTACAATACACATACAACCAACACACATATATATCTATGTATCTATAGGTTCTACTATAATATATATATGTGATTTTCATCACACATCTATATCTACATCTATACATCGTCGTTGTGTTACAACGTGGCGCCCAACGTGGGGCGCGGATTAGGGAAAGAACAATTGACAATTTAACCAATAATTTAATAACCCAATCCGTCGAGAGACAGCAAGTGCATTGCCAGAGCGACAAGATGTATACTAGGAGATCAACCTCAAAAAAGAGAGCAGCAGAGGCAGAGAGGGAGGCCAGAGCAGTAGAAGAGAAGGAGGCAACATCAACTGAAGATGTTGAAGAGAGTCTATTAGAAATCGAGGATAAACAACTTGAACCGGCGGAGGAGGTTCAACAACCGGACGATGAGCCGGAAGTCATACCCCAAGAAGTTCAACCGGAAATACGCCTACCGGAGAGACCAGTGCAGACAGAGAGCATGATGATGCAAGAGATGTTCAGGCAGATGATGGAGGCGAACAAGAGAATGGAAGAAGGCCAGAAGAGGATGGAGGAATCATTAAGCAGAAAAATAGAAGAGAGCCGGAAATCATCTAAGGAGGACAATCAATCCACGAACCAAAATATAGAATCCCTGAAGGAGGAGTTGAACGACAAAATAGATAAAACCAGTCAGTCCACTAACGAGAAGATAGAAGAAGGCCAGAGGGAGAGCCAGAAAAATATAGAATTATTGAGGAAGGAGTTAAATGACAAGATAAATGAAACCAACAGGAGGATGGAAGACGGACAGAAAAAGATTGAAGAGCTATTGGAGAAGAAGATGGCTATCATGAAGGAGGACTTATCTGCAGAGTTGGGGATTAAAATCGACCAAACCAACAAGAAAATTGACGAGATCAATGGGAGATTAGACCGAATGAATAAGAAAATAAAGGGAGATTACAAGGAGAGCGTGGAGTCGATAAACACGGTAGTGAAGGATGATTACAAGCAATCGGGAAAGACAATAAAAAGATGTTGTGAAGAGGTAGAAGAGAGTGTTAAGAAGATAAGAAGAGAATTAATAGTAGACGATCAAAAGGAGGTAGAAGAAGTAAATGAAGATAAAAACATGGAACAAACGAGTCCAGAGCCTGAAGATAATGGAGATAAGAAAATCCAAATAATTATGGAAACGGAAGAGGTGAAGATGGAAGAAAGAAGAACTACGCGTCCAAGGAAGGCAAGAATCACAAGAGAGTTAATTGAAATGACTCGAAGCGGCCTGATTAATATGGTCAACTTACCAATCGTCAACCATGAAGAAGAGGTCTTCAGGAAGGAGTATCGGAAGAGTTTCATGGAGATGGACGAGGAGGAAGATTATGTGACGACAAAGAAGAAGATGACCAATAAAGTATTTCAACCAAAGATTCCCAAAAGAAGAGTGAGATATTTTAAGAAAAAGGAAGGCTATCAAGCGAAATGGGACCGGATTATCGAAGGATACGCCAGAGAAATAAGAGAACTGAGGAAGAAGAGGAACTAATTAATGGAAGTACCCAATCAGAAGACAGATGACGGTCAAACAGAATTGGGAGAGTTACCAAACGTCAGTACTAACAACAACCAGAAGAACGATGGACACAAGTATACCGAAGAGAGAGAGAAGAAGAAGACGGAAGAACGGAAGGCAGACACAGCCCTAATAGCATTCAAATGGAAAGACCAAATGATAGCCAGATATATGTCAAGAACGGACAGGAGTATGAACACTGAAGAAGTTCGAACGACAAGAAGAGAGGAGAGCGATGATTATGGTTAAAATGAATAAAAAATACATTGAATTATGGGACAGACTATTATGATAACCAATAATGCTGACACAAGCTTCAATGAAACGATATATCGAAGATTAAATGATAAGATAAAAGTGAAATATAGCAATGAGAATTATTTGTTATGGATATTAAGTGAAAGATGAAAGGATACTTGTGAATATAACTATTAACTATATAAAGATAAAAAGTGAAACATTGCGCTGAAGATTATTGTTTGTTAATAAGTGAAAAATGAAAATATAATTGTGAAAATAAATGTTGACTAAAGAAGAAAGGATGGAATATTGCTATGAAGATTATTTGTTGTTTATATTAAATAAGAAGTGAATATATAACTATGAAAATGAACGTTGACTATATTGTAAGTTTGTAATGTGAAAAAATATGTTCCAAAGAAGTTATGTAAAGGATCAAGAAAATTGTATTTACAAATAATAGTATTACCAAAGAATGGAAGGAGTACTGTACGAGATCGACACATACCAACCATGGCACAAATGTATGTATGATACAGCATATTTCCAAGAGCCACGTCAACAGTAAATCACCATCATACCCGTACTACCAATGAATGAAAGAAGTACTATACGAGACTGACACATTCCATCCCTGGCACAAGTTAATTCCAAGAGCCAAGTCAACAAGTAAAATTACCATCACACCCGTACTACTACTAATGGAAGAAATACTATACGAGGCCGACAAACTACATCCTAGGCACAACAAATTCCAAGAGCCACGTCAACAGTAAAGTTACCATCACACCCGTACTACCAATGAAAGAAGAAGGAAATAAGAAGTTGGAGGAACAAAACTGAATAAGTATCATTAATGTAGATAAGAAACAACACACAACCACAGTGTTTTCTAGTGTCTTTTACTAGAAGAAAGCCAATACCATATGGACTATATCTCATTTGAAACCATGAAAAAATATATTCATGAATTATATCTAAAGAAGTAAACCCCGAAATGAAGAATATTATGAGATGACGTTTAAAGTGATACAAAGAGAAGAGATTAATCGATGACGAAGAAGAATAAAAAGTAATATATTAACGAAGATGATCATGAGAGTATACCAGTGATGAAATGTAAAACAAACTATCCCTGTAATATGTGAAGAATTTAGTTGAGTTGAATCAAGAAGAAGAGAGTATAACAATGTATAAACCGCAGATGCGTGAGATAATCCCAAGGATATTTATTATTTGTCGAAAGAACGACCATTTTATATTTTTTGATTATTTGAGATGAATTGACTGATGAATAATGCCAGCAATCATTTATTATTATTGATGGAGATGATGTGCCTCCGTATTTATGGATATTAGTATGGCCAGTGGAGTTGTATGCCAAAGTGAGCCGCTCTGAACTGCCCCAGCTAAGCTTATGTTAGGGAATTAGGGAACTAAATAAACAAGGGAGATAATTACATAGAAGAGAAATAATTATGATTCAAATAGAAGAAAGTGAAGGGATATATATAAAAAAGCATATGAATCGAATGGAACGTACAACAATTGATGAATTCTTCAATGAAAAATAAGTATACTGATTCAGAATTAATCAATTCTTATAGGAAGGCATATGTAACGTTACCAAATTTGGTAGTTACATAAAGTAAGCAATTATTACGTCAAGTGACGGGAAAGCATGAAAATTTCTAAGTAAGTGAAAATTACGTAAACAAAAAGTGTGTATCTACAGATATGTTAGTGTAAAATTCCAACGAAGAAGAAGGAAGTGTAACATAGCAGCATTGTACACAAAATAGAGAAGGAAAATGACCATGAGCCAAAATAAAATGTTAGAAACCAGGCCCAATAGATTCCAACAGTGAGGGGAACCAACAAAGATAATGACTATATCAAAGTGAAAAAGAAGACCACAGGATTCCAACAGTGAGGGGAACCAATAAAATGACTATATAAAATAAAAGGAAGAGACAACTCAAGAGCAACAACAATGATGGCAGACAAACCAATATATTTACAAATATAAATATTATGGAACAACGACTACTACAATGGAAATATTGAAGAAGAAAAGAAGAAAGGAAGAAGAAGGACAAGGAAACATGACATGAAGAGAGAAGAAGATGGATAGACCATACAAGAAATCATCATTCATCAAGAATACTAGAGACAATACTAGTAACCAGAAGAATAGCGATTGTCAACTATGAAGAAACAGTGTTTAACATATTTAAGAAATCACAAACAGTAATAGTGAATACTTAATGTAAGTGTGAGAACCTGTGACCAGTTAACCAATTTTAACCTAATAAACCCCACAGACAATTCAAGTGATAAGGTTTATAGCGGAAGACAATGTGTTACTTTCATAGTGGAAACATCAAAGATTAAATAGTCAAAAATACACAGACAGTTAGTGTGACTAATTTAATGAAGATTGTAATCCAAATAGATAATCATAAGACCACCAAGAAATGTAAGATAGAACAGTTACATCATTGTTCATAGAACCTGATAATAAAAACCTTTGTGAATTTCAAAAGAAATGTAACTTAATGCCACGGCAAAACAGAATACAATACAAAGAAAGGCCAGAAAAAATAATAACAAACAAAATAGTTTGTTAAATATCAAACAACAATGTAACAGAAATTAGGTACAAACCATAACAAGAAATGTATTATCATTAGTTCAAGAATATTTGTATTATTGTTTAGAAGAAATAGTGTAAACATGTGTATTAATCAACAATTAAACTATTGTAATAGAATACCATATTGAAGTCATAATAGTAGTAGCAAATACTGCATGAGAATATGTTGTACATTGTTACATAACCCCATAGGAAATGCACCTATAAAACAAAAAATCATATATGTTAATTAAACCAAACAACCATCAACAATTGTGCCAATCAGATTCCTTATAAATAATGATGCACGCTAATAAATAATGTCTTATATTGAAATACACTGCACAGAAAGCAGATTAAATATGTATGATAGCACAAAGCTAGATGAAAGGGAACCCAATATGACAAATTAGTTAAGCAAAATGCATTATTAAAACTTGTACAAAGATCACTGAAAGTATTACCAGTAGTTAGAAAAACATCTGGTACTACTATGAGAACAGATTATAAGTGTAATAATAATAGTTTTATGATCAAAATATTGTAAACTAACTGACTATGAATGAATAGCCAGATGTAAGCAAAGGCAATGTAACCAACTAGTTAAGCAAAATACCTTATTAAAACTTACACAGAGATTAATGAAAGTGTTACCAGTAGTAAGAAGGACATCTTATATTACTATGAGAACAGACCATAACCATAAGAATAGTATAATTTTATAGACAAATTATTAAAAACTAAATGACCATGATGGTGGAATCAGAATGTAAACAAACACTATGTAGCAAGTTATTTAAGCAAAATGCACCATCCAAACTTGTTCAAAAGTAAATAAAAATGTTATCAGTAATCAGAAGGATATCTGATGCTACTTTGAGAATCTATGTCAAATATAATAATAACAATTTAGTTATTGATTTATCAAAAAATAACTGACTGCCATGTCATGACCTGATGTAAACAAACCCAATACTAGGAGTTGAAGGGTTTTCAGATAGCTAAAAGCTAACAAATATATTAAATGAACTGGGTACTATAGTTGTACACTATTTGCATTTTCAACATTATATACCTTATGTAGAAAAAATAAAAAACAAAGTGACAATTTGAAGAAAAGAGATCAGAAGGTAGTTAGATAAGACTACTAGTATATGAAACACAACACTGTGTATATACTAAAGAGTAAACCAATGTAAATAAACATTTATATTATTATTAGAATATAAAACAAATGTTATTAGATAAGGAATAATAGTATTAAGGGCGATTATGAATAATCGAATATGGACGCTTAAGACGCCATTATCAAACATTGTTTGAATAATAATTACTCCCAAATTTTTATATTAAGCAATTGAGAAATGAACTCAAAACGTTTAATCAGAAGTGTTATTGTGGAATTAGATAAGATTTGCGAAATAAACTTATTAATTTTAAGATTCACCATAAAAATTTGTGAAACCGTTGTAGTGAATTAATAATGGACGGATTATATTCTTGTTTGGACTTTATTTAAAGCTCAGGATGTCCGCGATTTATTGACACCAACCATTCAACGATATGACAACTAATAAGAAAGTTATAACGATTATAAACTTTTTAATTATTTTGTGCACCAGGGCTTACGTCACTTTAATCTCCAACCCATATACGAAATTGGTAATAAATTAAAAGTTTTACTAAATCAAGGTGTTTTGGGTCGGAGAGTTCGAAGAATTTAACCAATCAAATGAATGAAAACCGGCAGACAAGCCAGAGACGCTTCGGAGGAGCGTCACAGACATCTTTCAATCATCAAGGAGTCAACACGTATAATTCGACGGACAAAATCGATGAAGAAGTTTCATTTGAATTGTGCGCGACACATATACAGAAGTCATACTACACACACCTAACCTACATATAACACAGAATTGACGAGTGTACAGTGCGGAGTGAATATAATAATAAAATACGACCAGTGTATAATATCGGTCGTATTTTCGAGTTTTGTGTTAATAAAAAACCAGGGAGTACAATCTTTTCATTATTTAAAAAATAAAACAAATAATAATTTCTGTAAAACGATTGTTTGGATACTACTCTAATCAGTAGTAGCGAAGTGTAGTAATGCTGATGAAAGTTATCAGAATTGACGAAAGAATTATTTTGCATTTTTTAACTTCAGAAATAAATGTTTTTACTATTTATCATAATTAAAGGAGTCAAGAGTAATTCAAATATTACAAAATACGAGTGTCGCAATAGTCGCTCAATTGACTCATGTTGTTTTTGATTTGACTAATATAAATAAATATTTTTAATTTTTTGCGAAAGAATATTCTATTCTACTGATAGTTACGCATCAGAAGTATTATGAATAGTATATATATATGTTTAGATTAATAAGAAATCAATGAATAATATATTTAACCCTAATAACTACTTACGTTATTAGATAACCTAAAAATAATAACAACAACTTGTCACCTTTTTGTCATAAGTCTGTTCTCAAATAATACAAACCAAATGAAAGCTATCACAAGAGTTTTTTTTATTATAAACTTTTTCTCTTGTCAATAAATAATTTCTATAGCCAACTATTAAATAATAATAGTAATTTTTAGCAGTGCAAATCAACGCACGTGTTTATTAAAATAACTAGTGTGTACTGAATCCCGCGTACGATAATACGATAGTTATCGATTATATGGTACCGATTTTCAATTTTAATATTTGTTTGTTTGTTTTCTATTAACTCTTTATTAAATATTGTTATAAAACACCACATCTTGTATCTGGCATCATGTCACTTCAAAGATCACACGAACTTGGTAATTTAACTATGTAAGAGGACATAACCTCTCTAAATAAAAATTATTGTATAACCTACAGTGTTACCAGCCTTGAGGTTAAGAAGAGTTTCTTTTTAAAAGTGTTCATAATAATTATTTTCCTGTAAAACTATTAGTGATTGATTGTTTGATTTTAAAAGATTTAATAGCATTCCAAAACTGTTAATAAACCTCAATATTTTTTGTTACCAGTGGAAAGTGTTTAATTTCAAAATTAAAATAGTTTAGTTTTAAAAGCTAGTTCTATCAAAAGGTGGCGGAAGAATTTGAATATTCCTTATAATTCAAATCAGAATTCAGTTTTTATTTTAGTTTATTGTGCATGCTTATCACGTATGATATTCAAATAGAATATCCCCTTGTATGTGTAGAGTGTATGTTACAGCTGAAGCAGTCACCCAACAGAACAGTAATATCCACATATGGTAAGTGGGGAGGTGATCAGCGGAGTGCGAAAATACTTTTTAAATTAAAAGATTTAAACGGCAATACCCCCACAATTATTAATCACAATCAAACTGCTAATAATAATTACATTTTTTGGAAATTTTATTGTACAACATTGTTGTGGATACCGGAGTGTATCTACAATACACATACAACCAACACACATATATATCTACGTATCTATAGGTTCTACTATAATATATATATATGTGATTTTCATCAAGCAGCAAATGTGTAATGGTCCCATGTGCAACACAATATGGTCAAGTGTTAAGTTATCCGAATTTCAAGCATCAGAAATCTGAACTCACTGAAAAGAAAATTTCACAAATTATGAATGAGACATAGTATGATAGTTTGGGTCATTTTTTGTGACTTAAGAAGTGCTCTTATTGTTTTTGTGAACTGTATATTTTTTATATGCTAAAACAATGTTGTAATTATGGAAACTATAAAGTTTCTAACAGACCTTCAAAGAGAGAAGCGTCCTTTGCTAAAGCTTATAAGTGTTTGGAAGTCACCATGAGTGATGTGAAAACTCATAATCAAGTCATGTTATGAGGGTAGGGTGAAATGTTCTGTGCCTGACAGAGATAGCTCCACTACGCTCATTATTTTGATAGTATTGTATGATTTCCTCCTTTGTATACTTAATTTCGATGCTTGCAAGTAAATGAGTTGTTTAGTATTAGTTTCACAGTTCACCGTAGTAAACGCCTCAAGCACTGTATTAACAACTGATTCAGTGTTTTAACAGCACTGAAATTCGTGCTGTTATTAAATTTTATTTTTGAGAGGCTTAACTGATACTGATATTAAAAATAAACTGGATTTAATGTTGGGGACTCTTCTCCATTGAATAAAACTGGGTTGCTGAATTTTAAGTGGGTCGGACAAGCACAACTGATGAACCATGCGGTGACTAATGATCTCGTTGAAGTGACTATGCCAGAAGAAAAATGTAAAAAATCCACAAAATCGTTTTGGCAGACTGTAGAATGAAAGTGAGTGAGATAGCAGAGACTGTTGGCATATCAACAGAACATGTGCGCAATATTTACACAAACGTTTGTGTACGAGAAAGCTGTGCACCAGGTGGGTGCCGCATTTGCTCACATCTGACCAAAAACAGTCTAATGGATGTTTCAGTTGATTGTTTGGCACTGTATAAGCGCAATACAACCAAATTTTTGTGTCAATTTATAACCGCTGATGAGACTTGGGTCTACCACAATCCTCCTGAGACCAAACAACAGTTAAAACAATGAATCGTGAAAGACAAGCCAACTCCAAAGAAGGCAAAGACAATCCATCTGCCGGTAAGGTTATGGCGACTGTTTTTTGGGACGCATGTGGAGTATCTTCAATAAGTTACTTGAAAAGGGGAAAACAGTTACTGGTGAGTACTATGCGAATTTACTGCATCTTGTAAACGATGAAATCAAGAACAAACAGCCACATTTTGTGAAAACGTAAGTGCTGTTTCACCAAGACAATGCACCACCTCACACATCAATTGTTGCAATGGCTAAAATCAAAGAACTGAAGTTCGAATTACTTCCTCACCCCCTGATTTATAGCCCCCAGTGATTTCTAGCTGTTTTCTAACCTCAAAAAAGTGGTTTGGAAAAAAATTTGCCAACAACAATCAAGTCACCGATGCTGTAGACGGCTTCTTTGAGGACCTCAACAAATCGGCTTACCAGACTTGCATAATCACTTTAGAACACCATTGGGAAAACTGTATTGAGCTAAATGGAAATAATGTTGAAAAATAAATGCAAATAAATCCAAAAAAATGTTGTTTTCTTATTCAGGGCCGGAACTTTTCACCCTGTCCTCATAAATAAGTGTCAGATCCCAAGGATGACGAGGGTTCTAAAGAAAGAAAAACTTTAAGATGGCTTACAGTGCATATCTAGAAAAGTTGTTTATGTTTACTCAATAAAGATTTTTAGGTAGACTAATATAAGGCCATTTAGCATAAGATAAAGTATTTCATTTGAATAAAATATTAGATGGCCCTATTAACAAGGCCAGGGTATTTAAAAATTTCAAACTCATGACATGAGAAGTACAAATTCAAAGGGAAATTTTATCCAATGATTGTTAAATCCTCTAAAAATAAATTTCTGAACTTCACAACATGATGTTTATATTATTTAAAACATTTTAGAGACTGGAACCTACTTCACATTGTCATATCATTATACAGTGCTTCAGAAAGTCACTCTGCACTACACTTGAAGAGTTGGCAGCACTGTTTGGGTTGGTAACAATATCCATTAATTATATAATATTATCAATTATGTATTATTCATATGTATTTTTTATTATATATATTATTATATTTATTTATATATTGGTTGTATGGTGTGTATTGTATATACATTACAATACATAACAGTATTGTATAACTTTCTTTGTGTTCGACTATCCAGACTACTACGCTCAGTCCCATTTAATTTGGAAAACTGATGATCTACTGGATTAGGATAAACTAATATCTCCAGTTTAGCCAGTAATTGGTGAGAGGGAGACAATAAGTGCTGGCCTTACCAGTGCTCTTACAACCTCTAGTGAATAATGTTATGTAGTAGTCACAGTGGGTATAGAAAATGCTTGTTACAATGTAAAATTATTAAATTTTTATGTATAAAAAATTGAATCCCATTTTAATTTTAGGCAGATTACATGTTCATTTTAGTAATGACACACTGTTAAAAGCTCAAATGTACACAAGGACTTTTGTGACAAAATAGAAAATGCAGTTTATGCACACTGAGGTATAAGCCTGAATAAGTTCAATAAATTTGTGATGGTAATTGAAGGTGATCAATGAACAAAATTAGTGCAGTGATTGCTAGAATTAAGGAAATGTGCAAACAATCATTCAGAATGTGATTTTAAAAAATCATTGTACAAGGGGTGGATCAAAATTTGAATGTAAATCAGGAGGCCTACATTATCTCTCATGGTTTTTGGATCACTATATAGTAACCATTCTTAATACAATAACTGATGCACCATGGTATGTCACAAATCAGATAGCATGGTATGCATTATCTAGATTTCTGAATTCCAGCCATCCAAAAGGTTATCCATTAACGAAGCAGGAAACATCACACAAGGTTAGAAATGCATACCAATACTCTCTTCCAATTACTTGTGCATGAGCATCACATCAGGTTTTTTAAGAGTAATGATTGGCTATATACCTAACATAGGGTAAACAAAATCTTACTGGAGAAGTCTTATCCACTAGAACAACTAATTCCAAAGCCAGCAAAATAGCTTATAGAAATTACTGTAATTTCGTATTATTGTCATCAATAAATTAAAAAAATAAGTATGGTAAACATATTTTAAATATTCTCACATATTTTGAATACACCATTATGCTCCTTTAAGTAGTATGAAATGGTGTTAACGTGATTCACAACAGCAGAAAGGTAGTTTCTGTTATTGTCTGGTGGAAACACTCCTTACCTTCCTTTTACCAGTCATGATGAAACTTAATTTTTTACAACTTATACTTGCCAGATGAGGTTGTACAACATTATTTTTAGACACTGTTATTAATATAAACAGCAGTGTATATTTTTAAGCTGTCACATCACTTCTGCTTATGATTAATGAATATACAGAACATTAGTATTATGCAGGTAATATATTTCTCATGCAGTATATATCTGTAACAGAATTTTAAACAAATCAAAGCACCTGACACAGAGTTAAAGTACAGACCGTAGCGGTATACATGAATGGTCAGACAATATCACAGTCACAGTCACAGTCAGATACCTTGGTTTAACACTTGAAGCAAAGCTTCCATTATTAGGAAGGCTGATATCGAAAAGGAAAGAATGGAGCTGGGTACTAGATAATGAAAAATATAGTGGGTTTGTCATATATGACAAACTCTGACAATAATGAAGAACTCTGTTTTGTCAGAACACAATGCTTCTCTTACAAAAGTCAGAATCTGAATTATTGGTTAACATACATTTAATATTTATTAACTAAGTAACATTGCATTACATACACTAGATACTTATTAAGATGTACCTGGACATTTGGAATCCAGCTGTAAGAGTGTACTATAAAGGATAAACATAAATATAATACAACCCTTTTAAAAGGAGTATTAAGGAACATCAATAAGGACCTGACATTAGAGTTTGAGAACAGAAATCCGAATTTGCACGTAATCATTAAAGACGATTACTTCAGCACATCAATATTGAGGCTGTCCGGCTCCTGCTCCTGAACAGCACAAACCTAGTGAGAAAATTCACACGGAGTACACGCTTTGGGGCAGTACAAACTTCCAGTTAGTGGAAGTGTTGGTGCACAAGAAAAGAAGGCATATAATTGTTATACAACCAGTAGATGTCACTAGGTAATTCTTAGGCTCAAAGTTCTAGTATACTAGGAAGAGAAATAAGTCACTTATTAGGAGACTACGTAACATATAAAAAATTTCCTTGTAGTGTTTTGCAAAAAATAAAATAATTTCTCTATAGTGGTGTGCAACAGTAATAATTCTGTTTATAAATAAAATACTTTACAATATATACTAGCTCAATAGCTGCAGTACACAATATAGATCAAAGTAATGAAAGACACATAGTTTAAGAAACACTTTCATTTATTTTTTAAACATTGTATTGAGATTTTTATTAAGTTTCACTATTTCACAATTAACATTAAACAGAGTAATAAAGTATAAAATGTACATATAAAAAATATATTGTCAATGTATACAAATATAAAAGGCTTATACTATCACTAATATCAACGAATACATTACTAATTTGAATATACATTCATAAAAGTCAAAGTTTTTCTTCTTGTATTAATTTCCATTAAATTAACAATTAACTGAATACAAAAATATGTGTACAGAAGACATGACCCACTAAGGTTTGTATAAAAATATCTTCTGTAGAACCACTACTGATACATTTTGTTATCTTGAGTACTGAGATTCTGACGGAAATGTGAAAAATATCTTAAGTTGAAACAGAAACAACATTTAATAAAAACTGAAACACATAATGATTTAAAATCTTTCCTACAACTTATTTTGGTTGTCTTTAAAAGTTCATGATCTGGTTGTTCCTGTTAAGGAAGTTTAGAGTTTACAAATGTTTTTGTTGTGTAATTCTCAATTTGGAATTTTGTAGACTATGAAGATTACTTTTTCCGCATTAATGTTATGTACTAAAAATTCACATTAAGAAAATGTTTAATATAATTTATTTTACAAGTAACAAGTTTATTCTATGAAAGTGATATAGTATTAATATCTAAATCTATATTTATAAAACTGTCCCTGAAAAGTAGGACGGAATCAATTTGTTCTCTTCAGACCCAAATATACACACAAACATACACTTATCTAAATGGAAATGAGAGAACTGACAGTAAAAATCCAGCCATCTATCTACACTGTGATGATTGCTACAATTAAGCAGTGGAGAATCACGGATATAATAATTCAATGTTTGGAGACTGCATTTCATAAATAATTTGGTACTGTGAGTACACACACAGCCAACAATAAATCTGAAAAAAAAATCAGAACAATACCTAATAAATACTTAGCAATTAGAAATTTATTACAACATACTGACATCATTACCAGTTGATATCCACTACAAAATTTCAGTAATTTTGGCTTAAATTTCTTTTGAAACAGGGATTTCCCAAACTGGCAGACAAAGCTCCCCCACGTGCCTGGAAAGAGTACACACACACACACACACACACACACACACACACACACACACACCAAAGAAGGAAAACAAGACCAAATCCACTTTCATAATTTTCACTTAACAAATACACACCTCTCACATGTATATCTAAATAAAATACTACGTTAGATACAAATAAAGTATAATATAAATATTTGAAACTTTACTTTTAATATGCTTATTTTTAATGTGAATGGTATATTCAGTGTACCAGTAGGGTATGGCCGTTAAAACTAATCTAGAGACCTGGATTTATCAAGTTGGATAATGTGAAGGAAATATTACAAACAATTTATTAAAGTGTCTTTCACAACATCCAATTATTAATGCAGTATTGTGATCTGTTATTACTAATTAAAAGTGTTACATGAATACAAAATATATAAAATATTCATAATCGGTTATAAACTGGATATAGTTAAGAATTGCAATACTATTTTCAGTGTAAAAAATAAAATTTTGTTTACCATGCATGAAATATAGGATCTATGAGCTTTAAAATGTGTGTGTTTGTGTGTGTGTGTGTGTGTATGTGTGTGTGTGAAAATACCTGAAAACTTTAAACTTGCAAAATGTTCATACTTTAGATGAGAAATATGGACCTATAAAGGGGCAGTTTTGCAAAATTCAGGAACTCTGTACTTTTCATTCAGAATAATTTTTATGAGAATATTTTTTCCCTAAACTGCTATGCTTACTGAACTAGAACTGTTCTTTTATAAATGGATAGTGAACATCAAATTTTTGTAGTTAAAGTTCCCACTCACCCCTATACCCTGTGGATCCACCAAGAGGGGACATATGATACATCCAATAGAGGAACAGGGGAATAAGTGTTATTCATAGAATGGTTATCTCCTACCCTTGTATACAACACCTGTTAGGAATATGAACTCTGAGGACTTTTGAGTCAATTATAGAAGAGACTGGCAAGAAAACTTAGTGGAAACACTAAGTAGAGTTTACATACTGACTCTATTCTGCAAAATGAATGCAGTTGGTCAAAAAACAAAAGTCGGAGAATCTCATTTTTACTACAGTGTGAAATAGCAGTGTCAATACAGCAGTCAGGTTGTCAGCGTAGAAGTATGCACTTACCAACTGGACTTCATGAACCTGTGTGACTACCTATAAGTCTAGGGTCTGCATGTGTTCCATAGCTGAGCATTTTTATACCAAGATTCGTGGCCACTGCTAAGTCTGTAAAGGGCCCTATTAAAAAAGAGTTAAGTCAGAGTGCAAATTCTCGTTGAAAGTAAAGTAAGACTGAACGCTTTCATAATCTCCACTTGACGATCCAATAATCCAAACTTATTAATCATGCACGACAAGAAACTCCCCTGAACGCCTTTAATAGATATATTAGAGTAGTTACAGTTCCAGATGACAAAAGCAACATCTCTCTCTCTCTCCTATGGCGCTACAGCCCAAGTCGGGCCCTGGCCTCCACCAAAAAAAAAAAAGCAACATCACTATTCTAAAATTACTCCTTACAAGTGACATAGGATACTAAACTTTTAAAATGTCTCCCAATCCATTTTATAAGGCCCTCATTCTTTCTGGCTTTGGAGACAACACTGTCAGAGTGGTGAGGGAAGAGCAGAAACAGCTTAGAACCCTATTATCTGACAATGATTCTTTTCTCTGTATAGTCATGCTGCCAATCATGTAAGCAAAATTTGATGGATTAGTAGCCTTCCAAGTATGTGTGACAGTTGTTGTTTTCTTATTTAAGAGGCACACAATTCTTCCGTGCCCACTGGAGTCATTTATACACTACTAAAGAACAAGTTGATCTTGTTTGCTATTAATGGGAGGCACAATCTTTGTCTCACAAATAATTGTTAGGACGTTTTATCACTTACAAAGATAAAAAAAAAAACAGAGGTCCTACACTGCAACCTCATGGCAAGCTACAAAATGAGATTAAAAGCACCAGTGAAGATAGGATGCAGCAGTTTATCAATAGACTTCATAAAGTCTAACCACATGACATCACCTGCTGGATGTTGTTCCTAACAATAGAGTGCCTCCATTTCTAAAGCATTGGTGGGAAGATAATAATTGACAAACTCCTCCATAGATGCGTTTACACATATAAACTTTCCAAAGATTTTCAGAATAATGCCAACAACAGAAATCAGTCTAAATTTATAAAGTATATTTGGCTACTTCTTTGGAACAGGAGTTACAACTACTTTCCATAGTTGTGGATATTCTTCAGATATTAAGCTCCAACTGAAGAGTGAGGTTAGAATGAGGGCCAAAATTTCTGTCACATCTTTATGATAAATGACGTAATCCCATCAATTCCAACCACTGTCATCTTCAGACCTTTAATTATGGAAAGAACATAAGTAACAGAGATAGAAAGGTTACTAACATTTAGTTCTTCGCAAACAGCAGACAAAAAATCTGAATTGATGTCATCCTGTTCAAACATCTGATAAATGTACATGAAATACTCCTCAGAATTAATGGATGAGACACCACAGATCCATCAACAACAGGGATAAGTTTTGAGTCTTTCTAGAAGCTATTAACATATTTCCAGCTATTGGCAGATTCGGATCACAAATTCTCGTCAACTTTCTGGGCATACGTCCTCTTACAATGATATGGTTCCTTTCTGACCTCTCTTCTGAGATTGGAGAGGAAGCTAGATAGCTATTATTAACACTGTTACTTTTGCATTATTTTTCTGTTGTAGAAGAGAAGTCAGTTTTTCTGAGTACCATGTTGGGAACTCCCATGCTCTTCTCTTTTTGTTGGAATTTCATTGCGCATACCCTCGATTACTGTATCACTGAAAGGTTCAGCTGCAGAATTTTATGTTGTTGTTCACACAAACATCACACACATTAAACTGCAACAGCTTGACATAAAGATTTAAATCATTTTCAGCTGGGAAGATGAAGGAATAGATTTTATTTTGCCTTCTTATCCAGGTTGGACTCGATTTCAATTTCAATATGTTCCAATGTGTCAACTGTAATTGCTGTCAGCTGTTTAACTTATTTAAGTTCACATAACTTAATAACAGTGGAACTAATCTGGGCACTGGCACAAAAGTGAGTGTTGGAATAAAAAGACTCCAGCACTGAAATCACCAATAGTCAAAATACAGTACATATCGATCCTTTCCACAAGGGCTTTCATATGTGTGTCATGGATACATGGAAGGACCAAGGAAGCAAAGTAACAACATGATAACAGGAGGTTTCTGTTACTCAGTAGGAAATTTACTCCTTCTCTGACTGTGATAAGTGGACCACAACCATGATGGCAATGATCTTCGGAAAGACCAACGATACCACTTGCTATCTGCTAATGATGCATAAATTTCATTGGACTCGGTTCTAGGTCATCCGACATTTTCACAGATGGTGAAGTTTTCATCTCCTGCACAGTTCACTGTCGTCCTTTCCTACACACTTCACATAACAAAACTTGTACCTCTTCTCCCCCTGAATGGAGTAGTTATCTGACTGGCGGCCACACTTTGGGCTTACTGATCACATGAAACTCGGTTTTTCTGAAATAGATATATGTGGAAACCTTACACACACACACTTGTGTGTTGTACCCTTCATACCTTTGGCCTGGTACAGACCACAGAATGCACCATCATGTTTTCAAAAAACCGAGTGATACTCAATTTGGCGATGTTCTTTGAAAAGCTTGTGATAAACAGTGCCTTTTACTTTATAATTTCTTCTCTTTTTGTTACTTTAATTATTATTACGTTAATTATTTATTTTCACATTTTGCATACACACTTGTTAACGTCTGTATTCAGATGCCATCTTTAAAGTTAGCCAACTGTAACAGAAAACATATGTACTTACCAAAGTCGGGTTCTTTTCGGCGAACTCAGGAGATCAGATTATGGTTGTTCAAAATAAAGAAAACTTTATTTTGTTTCCCATGAATTGAGTTTTATTGACATTTTTGCTATAAGTTTTCATCATTAACAAACTATCTCCTGCCCTCCTTTATCTATTATAAATTCATATTATAAGATAGTTATTGATTATATAATCATTCTGCTACAATGGGAATTAAAACATGGTATATAAATTCCAAATAAAACATCAGGAAATTAAATATAAACTAAATTAAAATATAAACAACACAAACCAGCCTTCTTTGTCTACATACTTTCCCTCACGCACACAGTTACCACATACCCTTAGAGATCTCAAATTTTGTTCTTTTTTAAAGAAAATAATAACATGATAATTTTAGTTTAGCCCGTGTTTTATGTTTTACTCTACCCCCATTTATTACTTAACTGCTGATGAGTTCTGAAGACGCCGCACTGTTCCGTGCACTATATAGATTGTTGTTTTCACTGAATTTATGTTTTTATCAAATTGACATTAATTATTTCACATTCTTTAAAACTGTAGGCGTATCGTATTTAAATTTTATATATGTTATTCACATTTTTTGTGCGGGTGCCTGCGATTTACGTTCCGGAACTTTGTAGGTGTTACTCGCGCGAGTGGTTATTTCACACTGGGATGAGACGAACGGCACTACTTTGTGAAAAGGCCGCGGCTGTTTTACAAACTGCCATTGTCCTAAATGTTGTATCACTACACCAGCATGAGGTTCGTCTGCCACTCCTGGATTCCAGCGTGATGTAAGCACTGACGTAATATCGTCTGACTTGATGTTACATAATATCTTACTGTTTTCTTGCGTCTGGATTTGACCTTGACACAATTTCGTCCGTTTGGCTACTACGTCGTTGTAATTCATGAACAATATTTTACAATTACTTTTCTAATTTTTGTCCCAACAAAATTTACCATATGATGAATTTACGTTTATGTCTCCCAAAATTTATTATTACATTAAGACTTTATTTCTTTTTATTAAACACAATAAAATTTATTTATTACCCCGGGTAGGCCTAAATGTCCCGTTACACTTTCCTCCTCCTATGGCACTACAGCCCAAAGTCGAGCCTTGGACTCTTCTATCCTGACCTTCCAGTAGCAAAGAACTTCCATCCTCACACTCCAAACATCTCTTTTCCATCTACAGCAACAGCATCTTCCCATCTTTTCCTTGGAAAGCCTTTTGGTCTTTTACCATCCATACTCCCCATTAGGACTCTTTTAGGTGTTCATCTGTCATCCATTCTTACGACATGGCCAGCCCATTGCAGCCTCCTCAGGTTTACTTACACTTTGTAATATCAAGAAAAAAGATGAGATTTGTATTGATTGACATGCCTCACGTTTGAAGCCAACTATGTAATATAAAGTAGTAGGAGAATTCTATGGTATTGGTTGCCCCACGTTGTGTGAGCCAATTTTGTAGTATAAAGAAATTCTGATATATATGTTCAGAATAAGAGGTGTCTTATTGACGCCTCACGTTGTAAGCACCTATTATGTAATTATAATTTTATGAGATGTGTAAATAATGTTTTTGGTAAATAATTTCGATAAACAAGAAAAAGCTCATCGTAAGCTCTACGTTGTTGGTCAATATTTTTATTATGTAATTTTCAGGTATTTTTTATTAAATTATTCCGTTTGTTGATCTTATAGCCGCACCTTAGATGCGCCGAATGATTATCTTGAGAATTTTTAATGTGTAACTATTAAATATAAAATTATAATCAATGGTTTCTGACTATGATTTTCGGTTATTTCAGTATGGGTTTTTTATTTCAAGGATGGCTTATCATTAAGAATAATTCATTATTTCTTACCTTTGGTACACTAAGTATGTACCAGATGTTGCATAATCCTCAACAGGGTCGATTCACGTAGTTTAGTCAGTAATTCAGTAACCTCTCAAAATAATTAATCAATGTCTTTCCACAGTAAAAGGACAAAATTCTTTTATTTATTTCTTTTTTTTTTAATAAAATAATTAAATAATGTTCACTCCACAAATACCACGGCTCAATACAAAATTAATTTCGCTCAAATACAGTTATTACATTGACTTTTATCTCAGGGATAATAATTATTAAGTTTTGGATTAATTAAAATTTATATAACTGAACACGAGTTCTTGTGACTATAATTTAATTCATGAGAAAGCCCTTTATGAAGTACAAAATAATTAGAATTCTCTAATATCTTAAAGTAAAAATGACAAAGTATTTACAACTCGACAACGTAAAGATGTTTTGGGCATACGCCAATATCAAGATAACCATGAACGGATTCTTAGTTTAATACATAACAATAAAGTTCTTATGACTAAACACAAATAAATAATTGTATTTCAACTAACGGATAACAGTGACATTGTGATTAAAGTGATAGTGTTCAGTGTGTTATAGCATTTACATTAAAAAATCAGATAGTCTAAATTCATGTGTCACAGCTGGGTTAATTTCAAAAATGTTAAATTGGATTTATCTCACCGATTATTATACTCTCCTGGTTTGTTAGTGTATATTTCACTTTTTAACATTAATTATTCTTCATGTTTCACTTGACTATTTATTATAGAATTAACTCTCACTGTTTTATGTTGGTGACATAACATGTATTAGGCTCGATTCTAACTTCAATTTCCTGACCAAAAGTATAGCAGAGATTCCTTCTTTACACTTCGAGATCCAACAATAGAGTGTGTCGTTTTTGTGAATTTTACTAGCTTCTTGGTGGAAAATTCCGATTGGTACAAATCATTGTATTGTTTAGAATTGTGGTGGCATATCTTAGACCAAATAAACATTCGTTTACTAGTTACAAAACTCTCATCTTATACTAAATACAATTTCAATTAGATTATTATAAATGAAATCCCCGTTTTACACTAATTAATTTGATACCTCACAAGCTATGTTTTTGCTAAGTATTTCTATATGTTACATTTCTTAATTCTTACAGAAACACATTATTAATGCTACAAAACATTCACTATTATCATCATATATAACACTCATAGTTAAACCAATTTATATATTAGTATTAGTAAGGAAAAATGTTAATATTCCTTTTGTCTTAAATTCCTAGTGACTGTAATATAATTACAATAGATTGTTTTATGTACCCCTTAACCTCTATTAGTTTCTTAAGACACATTGCCAATTTACATAATATAATAACTATAATACCAACATATTCTCTAATATAATAATCATAATCCTGACATTCTCTGTCACATTAAATATAGTTAGTTTAAGATTTAACATAACAAATTAATATAAGTCTTATATAAAAAAATTCAACCATTCCATCTAAACACTTTGGCATTAACTTTCAGCACTGAGCTAAATCGTAAAATATCTAGTTTATCGTTTTCACTTTTACTACAGTTATTCCTTTAGAATATATAAGCACAGAAAACATAATAATAACAGAAGGTCAATCCATAACTTCTGGTTTACACATATACACTGTTTACATATATACTGTTTTACACATTCTTCTGTATTACACTACACTTCTTCATAAATTATTATTTAGCGTACAATTAACAAATCTTATTTGTTTAACAAATAAACAAGTAATAGGTAAGTATTATTTGTCTATCAGTCTTATTCCTGAACTAATACAATTTCCCCTTAATAATATTATATATCATTACTTAGTTATCCCTTAGGTGATATTGCTCTTACATATAATTACTAAAACATGACACAAAATATTAAATTGAAACAAGTATAACAAGGTTTTAACTTGATTTGTATACTCTTCCTTAAAGGTCATATAACAGTTTATAACATTCACAAAACATAGTATTGGAAACACCTTACAAAATAAATCTAACATTTTATTTTTATTTTGTACTTCAGGGCTTTAGTCCCAAGTAGTTAAGGAACGCATTCTTTCACAATTCCATACTTTCAAAATGCACAAGCCTTCAAGGTTTATTAGAGACCATTCAAGGTTAGAGAAACCGTCATGTTACAACTTCTACCGTTGATTCGTTGAAGTGACAACATATCCCATAATCATGCCGTATCCTTCATTTCCCATTTCTATATATGGGGCCCAGGATCTGTTTCAGGAGGAATTTCAAATATCTTCAGGCGTTCCAATTGCTCTTTGTGTTAATATCCAGGTTTCACTGCCATCACACACGGTGGGTTGTATGATAGTTCTGTATATGCGCATTTTTGTGTGCCTATGAGTATCTATTGACTTAAAGGTGGTCACTGCCATTGCGCATGATGGGTCATATGACAGTTTTGTATATGCGCGTTTTTGTGTACCTATGAATATCTACTGACTTAAAGGTGGTGATAAGCATGAAGTGGGCCTTGTTGGCTAGTTTTCCTTCTCCTTATCACTGCCTCTTCATTCCCATCTTCAGATATTGTCGCTCCTAGGTATGTGAAACCTCTGACTGCTTCTATACAGTCTATAATCAAATATACAGTCTTCTATTCTTATATAATCAAATTTTGTCTGGATTGGGTAGACCTTGTCTGACTTATCACTTTGGTGTTACTCACATTTATTGATAGTCATACCTCTTTTACTTCCATGTTCCATAAGGAAATGGAAGTATGGTGATGGCAAAAAAAATTGGTTCGAGATAATTGCAGATTCTGAATTGTACTACCCTCAAAACATGAAAAAGTCATTTTTCAAAAAGTGTCTGTGTGTGTGTCTGTAGATTTTTTTTCTATGGCAAACGATAAGAGCCGCAAATTCAAACAGAATCGAATAATTTTTTGCATACAGCCCTGAATTGTAGAGTACTCAAGACCTATTGTTTTTGGTGAAGATCGGTTAAGGGAAAGGGGTAGTTTACCTGCAACATTTTATGTTTTAACAATGGTAATTTTTTCTATGACGAACGATAACTGCCGCACATTCAAACAGAATCAAATAGTTTTTTGCATACGTTCCTGAATTGTAAAGGATGTGATGGTACAATCATGGTACATTTTGTGATTACTTTAAATATGGTAAATAGAACATAACTATTGTATTTTTCTATTTTTGTCATACTAAACCCAACCTTAAACACCCGATACAAATATACAGTGAGTGGAGTGTATAATAATATTTGTCAGGATTTGAACCAATTCATAGCAAAAACTGTGAAACATCACAAAAAACAGTATGCAGTTTGTGGCGATAAGAGAGCCGAACCTTAATTACGTCAGAGGCGGAGAATGTGTTTACATCAACAACACGAGCTTAACAATGGAAGTGTGACGTAGGTTCACCCACTTCCGCAAAATCTAACAAAGACTCTTGGTCATTTCATCTGCAGCAGTGATCAACGCCGGCCGGCAAACCTTTCACTCACTAGTGAATTGTAACTTTTTAGACCACTGTAGGTGGTTAATAAACAGTATAAATATACTAAATACAGTGCGTCAACTCCAAGATGTGACCGGGAAAAAATCGCCGAACTCGCGGTGCGCGAAGTTCGTACAAACAGAGAACGCACAACAACTACGAAATGGGTGAGAACGTTCCTTCTGTACCTTAAATCCTTATTGTATTTCCAAGTATAAATTTTTATTTTAGAAATCATATTTAAAATTTCAATTACCTAAAAGGAGCTCCAACATTAATAAAAATTTTGTACCATGAGAGTGAAAGAGAGAGAGATTGCGAGTGTGTTGTAGAATTTCTAAGTGTTGGGTTGTGCAAAACTATAGTTAAAGATGTATATCGATATTTCTCATATATCTATTATAATTATCTAATACAACACATTTTTTAGTATATGTAAGGATTTTGGAGGGTAATTTGATTTTTGAAACGCCTCTGGCACAATATGTGGATCTTATATATTTCACTATGTAGTAACTACCAGTTTCAATATTAATAAAGTATTTTATATATGTTATTTGGTGTATGTTTTTATTTCAGTTAATTTGTTTCACAAGACTGGTTCGTGTTACACGAATTCTGGCCCGAAAAGTAAATTTAGATCATGTTACC
This sequence comes from Magicicada septendecula, assembly GCA_034769895.1. Lineage (NCBI taxonomy): Eukaryota > Metazoa > Arthropoda > Insecta > Hemiptera > Cicadidae > Magicicada > Magicicada septendecula. Next base: position 697,725,609 of record CM068368.1, read on the forward strand.
TTGTACAAACATGGCACCCGAGATTATTTACTAATACATACGAAAATACATTTTTTACGAAAAATAATTAAACGATAAAATGTAATAGATTACAATTGGCGCGTGCCGAACATGGACTCGACATAAAATAAAATTTTATGTAGAGTACACCTACTGGTATGTGAAACAGTTACTTGAAGTAATAGCGTAATAGTTCGCAAAGCGTGCGCAAGGTAAGGTTAAAATTTTAGGTTATAAATAAATATGTTTTAGTAACCTAAAATAATACAATATGAGTACTAATGACAATGTTATGTTAGAAATCAGTACAACTGATGTAAATTTGACTGGCGAGATGGATGTACAAACACCTCAAACTAGTCAGATTGACGAGGCAAATACGCCTGTATCTGTAGAGATAACGAAAGTCAATACATACATTTCAACTAAGTCAGATAGTAATAAGGATGAAACTAATGCAATGATGCAATTACTATTAAAATTAGATAAAAAACTAGATGAGCAGAAAAGCGATTCTGATATTAAATTCACAAATTTGAATGACAAATTTGATAGTTTTGATATCCAGTTCAATGAACTAAGGAATGAAATAAAATTAGGTCATAATCACCTTATTAAAAAATGTGACAAGCTCATCACAAAACTAGATGTAAATTTAAGTCAATTAGAAAGCCAGAAAGTACTAAATCGTAGTACCCAGCAAAATGCTGTACTGGATAACAACATATTTAAAAATAGTAATTCAAATAATGAATGTACAGATAACTCAAATATTACAAGTAGTAAGATTGTGGTGTTAGAAAAGGATAAAAATGATAATGAAAGTATAATTAGTGAAAATGAAATGTTTGAATTTATTAAGTCAGAAAGAAAGTTGAGAGAAAGTATTTTAGTACAAGGAGTGCAGGGGGTAGAATTTTCTTTTGATGTAGTGTTAGGGGGTGAAGACAAGTCTTCATGTAATTTTTATAAGGATAAGAGTTCCTTAAATTTATATTTGGGAGACGATAGGTCTACAAATAAAGTTTCTTTGTGTTTTTGTGTACCTAATAAGTGGTGCACTTATGTTAGGGATAATTTGTTAATAAATAATAATGTGTTAGGGACCCCTGCATATTTGGAGAGAGAAAGTGTATTTTGGTGTTATGGAGAGAAATGTATTAAGAGAGAAAGTATAGAGAGATATTGTGAGAGTAAGAGAGTAATAGAAATATTTAAAGTAAACAGAAGTTACAGACAATTGTTAGAGAGGTTAGGGTTAGATGTGGTATATGAAAATGATGAATACTTACCTGATAATAACAATAAATTGGAAATAACAAGAAATGAGAATAAAGACATTAAGTATTTACCTGTGGTGGAATATTATGATGATACTGAGATAAACGGAACCCTACTTGATCGTGTCTGGAAATATTTGGTTAATAACAATTTCATAAAGGAATATGAATATAATGTTGCAGATAATAAAATATATTTATTAAGTAATAAGTTAAGTAGACCTAAGATTCGTTTGTTGTTCAATGATGGTGGATAGACTGTTTTAATTGTGTATGAACATTAAAATATATATGTGAACTGTGGTATTGAATTGGACTGCTATGAACTGAGTTTGGTATATAACAAGATAATGAGTTGGAGTGATTATTTTTCATTGTTTTATATGTATTTGTCTATCAATGTATTTTTGATATGTATTATGTATTACAGGTACACCAGTATGTATGGTTATATATTTTAATAACATGTTTAATAATATTTTTTTTTTTTAAAAACAATTGAATTCTTTAAGTAATTAGTCTTTATTAAATTGTAGTACAAAAGAAAGTTGTACTAACTTAGTAACTTTATAAATTATGAATTATCATAGAAAGTTTTTATGAAATTAAATTATTAATTAATTTGTATTGAAGGTAATTACTGATGAATAATAATAATGTTTAAGTAAGAATATATATTTGAATTTTGAAAAGAGGTATTGTTATAAGTAAGTAAGAGAGGAATTTTATAAGAGAATTGTCAATGATTACAGTAAGTGTTTAAACAGGAATAGAAATTGAAATAGAAGCAGGTGAGTTTAATTAATGTAAAGGGAGTTAGATAGTTAAGAATTTTTAAAGAAAATAATACAAAGAGAATTATTAGATATTTAGGGGCACAGTAGTTAGTGATTATTTGTAGAGAAGGTGTTTAAGTAAAGGTATAAACATATATTTGTTGTTGATGAATTCTGTAGTGGGGGTGAGGTGATAAGGAGTAGCCAACCAATAGTGTTGTGGCAGGTAATAGAGTAGTTTAAGGGAGTGTTTGCCGAATTATTTGGAAGGGCAAAATATTATGGATGTATTTAGCCAATTAGGGAACACCCAACTCATTGCAAAGACGAGCGGTGCCATAGGATTTAAATGAAATTAGTAATGGTGTTTATAATTGAGATATTGGTGTCATTGATAGGTAAATTTGGTTGTCAGTTAGAAGAAGGTGAGTAAGATTATAAAAAGTATAGTGAATATAGGAGTTATCCAGACTAAACAGTGGTAGAAGGTGAAAGGTTAGGTAGTTAGGTAGGTAGAAAGTTCAGAGAATAATGAGATAATGAAATTATATGAATATTGATAATAAATTTAAAATGAATTTTATAATTATAATAAAATTGATGTCTAATTAATGAATTAACTGCAATTGTAAATTTTAACTTAAAATGCAACTTAGAATATGCAACTCAAGATTAAAAATGAATAATTTATTTCAATATTAATGTATCAATGTATTATGTATAAATATATTATGTATTTATGTTATAAATATTTTTTAACATGATGTTATAACATGGAAATAATGGGTAGGAAGAAAAAAAAAAAAAAAAAAAATTTTTTTTTTAACTGGCGCTGTTAATAATAACAATAATCCAGATTATTACCTGTTAATAATAATAATAATAATAATAATAATTTTTTTAGTTTTATCATTCAATAAGAGTTATAAATAAATAAATATACCAATTTATCGATTCTTTTATAATTTGTTTTTCTCCAGGTTTGGGAGATATATAACGTGTAAGTTTCCTATTTTCAATTAGATTTTAAATTTTATTATATCAAGGTTTATGTTACAATTACAGTAATTGTAAAAGAAAGAAGATAAATATTATCGATAGTAATCGAAACCATTTATTGATTCAGGGTTTGTAATATGAAGAAGGGAAATTCTTTATAATTCTTGAGAAATATATATTTCTAATTCTTTTATAGCTATATTAAGCCAACCCAGTGCTTATTGGCACAAACCAGCACTTAGCTAAGGGGAACCAGATCAGTTGAGGATGGAGTGATTTACTAAGCCACTATTTTAATATTTTTCATTTATTGTTTCAGTGTTTGGTGACATGACAGCGGTCCTGAGCTGGCCAGCGCGTCAGAGCAGGGGCGTTAAGAGCCTAAGTGGCCTTATGGTGTTGGGATCTCGCAGGAGAAGTCCAGTAAGGTCATCTAGGTACGGTCATCATCACCAGACCAAGGGTGAGTTGTAATTTTCTTTTATATAAAATTGTAAGGGGGTTGTGGCGACTTATCCTGGCTGATCCCTTTAGGAAGTATGAAAGGGTCAATGAAAGTTTTTGTGCTTCGACACAAACTCTTTCATTGAGGGGGTTTTGTGATGGTACATTTTGTGATTACTTTAAATATGGTAAATAGAACATAACTATTGTATTTTTCTATTTTTGTCATACTAAACCCAACCTTAAACACCCGATACGAATATACAGTGAGTGGAGTGTATAATAATATTTGTCAGGATTTGAACCAATTCATAGCAAAAACTGTGAAACATCACAAAAAACAGTATGCAGTTTGTGGCGATAAGAGAGCCGAACCTTAATTACGTCAGAGGCGGAGAATGTGTTTACATCAACAACACGAGCTTAACAATGGAAGTGTGACGTAGGTTCACCCCACTTCCGCAAAATCTAACAAAGACTCTTGGTCATTTCATCTGCAGCAGTGATCAACGCCGGCCGGCAAACCTTTCACTCACTAGTGAATTGTAACTTTTTAGACCACTGTAGGTGGTTAATAAACAGTATAAATATACTAAATACAGTGCGTCAACTCCAAGATGTGACCGGGAAAAAATCGCCGAACTCGCGGTGCGCGAAGTTCGTACAAACAGAGAACGCACAACAACTACGAAATGGGTGAGAACGTTCCTTCTGTACCTTAAATCCTTATTGTATTTCCAAGTATAAATTTTTATTTTAGAAATCATATTTAAAATTTCAATTACCTAAAAGGAGCTCCAACATTAATAAAAATTTTGTACCATGAGAGTGAAAGAGAGAGAGATTGCGAGTGTGTTGTAGAATTTCTAAGTGTTGGGTTGTGCAAAACTATAGTTAAAGATGTATATCGATATTTCTCATATATCTATTATAATTATCTAATACAACACATTTTTTAGTATATGTAAGGATTTTGGAGGGTAATTTGATTTTTGAAACGCCTCTGGCACAATATGTGGATCTTATATATTTCACTATGTAGTAACTACCAGTTTCAATATTAATAAAGTATTTTATATATGTTATTTGGTGTATGTTTTTATTTCAGTTAATTTGTTTCACAAGACTGGTTCGTGTTACACGAATTCTGGCCCGAAAAGTAAATTTAGATCATGTTACCTTGTACAAACATGGCACCCGAGATTATTTACTAATACATACGAAAATACATTTTTTACGAAAAATAATTAAACGATAAAATGTAAAAGATTACAAGGACTAAAGGCCTATTGATTTTGGTGAAGATCGGTTAAGGGAAAGGGACAGTTTACCTGCCACATTTTATGTTTTAACAAGAGTAATTGTTTCTATGACGAACGATAACTGCTGCACATTCAAACAGAATCAAATATATTTTGCATACATCTGTAAACTGTAGAGGAATCAAGGACTTTTGATTTTGGTGAATATCGGTTAAGAGAAAGGGGTAGTTTACCTGCAACGTTTTATGTTTTAACAAGGGTAATTTTTTCTATGACAAACGATAACTGCCGCACATTAAAACAGAATCAAATAATTTTTTGCATACATCCCTAAATTGTAGAGATCTCAAGGCCTGTTGATTTTGGTGAAGATCGGTTAAGGGAAAGGGGTAGTCTACCTGAAACATTTTTTGTTGTAACAAGAGTAAAGTACTTAATTTTGATAAATAAAGTATCCTGATAAGAAGATCTTAATAATCCACTGTAGAAACGTAGATGAAATATCTATAAATGAAGAGGCTAGTTGAACGGGGTGGGGGTAATTTTCTATAAATGAAAATTATAGTTGAATGGGGAGGGGATAATTTTTTATATATGTACTACGTTATCGGCAACAAAGAAGTAGTCATAATTCCTTCCCGGCCTGTTTGGCCGTAGACCAATGTTTTCTGCAAAACCAGACGTTTCAGCAGTGCCATCGACTTCCATCATCAGTGAAAATCGAGTGCGATAACGTGAGGTGGTATACGTTAGTGACCACAGTACTGTGGTTAAGGCTGAAGCAGTAAGTAGAAAGAAGTAGTTTCTATGGAAATATTTCATTTCAAAAATGATTTTAAATATAAATCTTAGAACATGGAAGTCATGTGTGGTTCTCCATACCGATATTTGTACTTACTTTCAGGTTTAAGTATGTCTCCCTTGCAGCTGCACTTGATCAAGTTACAAAGGCTATATCGTCAGCATATGCTGCTATTCGTACTGACTTATAATAAAGTACTCCTGAGTGATCTACACTCATTTTTCTTATGGCACATGCTAGAGACAGTTTTGTTATTTATGGCAGCAATGAGCCTGTATTTTGGGGAGGAGGGTTATCCTTATTTACCACTGTTGCCCGAGATGCCTTTTCCATTATGGGAACTATCTCCAACCTTTCTATCTCACTGTTCTCCTGGACAGAAAAGGTGATCAGAAGTCACAGTCAATGAGTGGCACTTACTTCAAAGTGCAGTTCTCAGTAGTAGCTTATATCTGCTTTTTAACTAGCTTATTCCTTCTTGGGAATGTTACAGACCTGAGCTCAGCAACTGTTGGCTTCAATCCCTTGTTCTTATCTCTCAGAGTGGAGATTTCTTCCTTTATGGTTTGCAACTCAGAGCTCAAGAAATCTACCAACTGTTTCCCCAGAGTTTTAAGCCGATCCAGCAAATATGAAATCATATCATCTTGGATAGAAAGCAGTTCCTGATCATTGATACTAGCCTGGCTGACACTGACATTTTTAATACCAATGATGTACTCATAGGTCTACCATCATTATTAAGTCTTTTTATAGTGTTATAATGTTAATTTTTATAAAATGTTTTCAAAAAGGTGCTTTATTGGGGAGTTAATGAGAGAAATTGGTTATAACTTAATGTTATTACTATATTATATTAAAATGTGATACACTGTATATAATTATTAAGAAATTAAAAAGTTCCACTTTATTCACATGATATAAAAACTTATATGTACTTACATTATAGCCCATCCAGAGCCAATTAATCAGTGCAGGTGGTACTATAGCCAACTGAAACAACAGAAAAATTATCAATGATAATTTACACAAATTAGAACATAGAGGGAACATAAGTCATAGTACAACCCAGGCATAATACAATTTGTTATAACACAGAAAAATTCAGATGGCTTCATGCCCCCAAATATAGACAGAGAAACACAAAGGACTATATTAATCTTTTTGGTGCTATGAATGGGTATATTCATGAAATTATGTTCCTGTGTGCTTGACATGAGTTTAGTCACATGTCCTTTTAAATTGGTAAATTGGTTACTATCTCACTTTCTAAAGTTTTCGCGGTGTTTTTAAGCTCCTGGAGGCGTTTTGAGGATCTTTGTAAAATTTGTATATGTTCTTCACAGGTTCGTCAAGCTTTTCTAGGTAAGGGATGGAATTGGCAGCATCAAGTATGGCCAATTGTAGACGATGCGTGGCGCAGTGAATGCTAATTAAATGCGGAGCTTCTTCTTTCAAACGAAGTACAAAACCTGACTTTGAGCCAATCATACACGACGCCCCGTCAGTTCCCACACTAACCATGTACTTTTCTCTTCTCCAATCAAGCCCTAAGTTATCCAAGAGCCCAGTAACAGCAGTGAAATACGACTCTGCCCTACCGCTCTCGAGAGGCACACGGCCTAAAAGGTCTTCTCTTACCTCCCCTTCACACACATAATGAGCATAAACAATCACATGTTCCTCAGCACTTCGGTCCGTGGAACCATCAATCAAAATACTGAAACACTGAGCATTTTTTAATTTTTGAACCACATCTTCTTGTAACTGTTTAGCAATAAAATTAATGAAAACTTGGCAGTTTTTATCGTTTACATATTGTTTTGTCTCCACATTTACACCTAATTTAGTTGCAAGGGCAACTTGCTTAGGGAAGTCTGTAAATGGTTTTTCATTGATGCCTATAAAATAGGCTATGTTGAATAAAGTTGTTAGATGCTCAAACATAGAAGACTCTATTTTCCTAATACATTTGGCAAGAGGAGCTTTTCCTGGTTCTGACTCTACTTCAAACCGCGTTAAATTGTCCATATGTACTAGGCTTTTACCATGAAACACAAAAGTTTCCTTTTTCATGGAACCAGAAAATCCTGCTACCCATTTTGGGTCACTATTTTGAGGGTATTTAGCGCATATAGTACATTTTGCGTGGTCGGAATCGTAAGCTAGCCAGGGGAAGATATCCAGCCAAGCTCTTTGAAATTTTCGTTTCCCAGACGAACCGTGAGTAGGCCTAAGTCCACTAGAACTCGCGTTTTCCACAGTAGGCATTTCAGTTTCCCTACTAGGCCCAGCACTTACATCTCTAGCAGTAGACGTCGCACTCGCAGACTCACTAGGCGTCGTCGTACTGACAGTAGAACTTTTTTTAAAGAAATAATTAAGTTTAATCTGTTTCATTATGAATAAAATAACACACAAAAAATAAAATACACGCTGAACATGATCTTAGAAATTGAGAATACTCTTAGTACACGAAACAATAAATCACACGCATAACACATCCGGTCAACTCAACAATAATTAGCAGACTGTACAACTTGGAAGGAGTGACAAAGGCCGGCGACCCGCGCAGAACGGCGTGAAATTTCCGCTCCCCTCTCTCAGCAACACTATTTTGTTTGACGTGTTTTAAGATGTTTATATCCAACAGAGCAGTTTTGTTTATAAAATTCACATGGTGACAGCTAACTGACGGCCTATGACTTCAACACGCGCCTTTACTAAAACAAAAACATGACGTGTTTTGGTTTAATAGACGTACTTCTTTTTTCCATTTTTCATTCTTTCTCTCCTCTTTTCTCCTTTTTTTCACAGTCAAAACCCACTCGCCACTAGCGAGTGGGCGAGTGCAATTTTCGAGGGTTGATTATACCATAATAATTTTTCATTAAAACCGTATATGCCCGTACTGAGTAACAATTTGAGAGTAATCATAATGAGTAAGAACTTGTTGTGACTGGGAGTGTTCTGAAATTCTTCTGAAAACAGGAACACATGCTCCTGTATAAAATACTAAAAATGTAGCAACTAATCAGGCTGTGAATGAATGAAGTGTATAAAAAAATAAACATTTACAAGGGACAACTGTGAAGTAATTAACACTTGTGAATGAATAAAAATAGTCAAATAAAAAGGAAAGTCGTGAAAGTAAATTTTATTACTTACAAGAGCGTGTATTTAACTTTTCAATGGAATTTGACAACTATACATACTTTTTCCAATGGTGAACCAGTTTTCTCATCCTGTGAATGAAGACTTCCAACAGTCTTTCCTTGATCCATAACCTCACTGTGTCCTTCACTTCACATCCATAGTGAAATAAATGCCCTTAATGTCCTATAAATTTGGGAAGAAGTGAAAACACTTAGGGTGCTAAGACTGGTAAGTACAAGACTATGGAATGGGCTCAACTTCAACTTCTGAAGAGCCTTGACAGGAATGCATGGTGTGTGTGTGTGTGTGTGTGTGTGTGTGGCAAGCATTATCATGTAGTAAGATTATTGGCTCATTGGATTTCAAACACAACACATCTTCTGAAATGTTTTAATGCCTCTGCGTTTTGATAAGAAATTCACAGTTGTCCCAGCTTCCCAGCACACCATCACTATATGGTTTTGGCATCCCAGAACAGTGAGGAGAGTAAAATTTTTGTACAGAGGGTTGCATTAAAAATTTGTTTGGATTGCCAAATCTAAATGCCAAAGCTAAAAGGTGTCAGAAGTTGTTTGGAACATTCTTTTCACATGTTCCTCAGCACTTCGGTCCGTGGAACCATCAATCAAAATACTGAAACATTGAGCATTTTTTAATTTTTGAACCACATCTTCTTGTAACTGTTTAGCAATAAAATTAATGAAAACTTGGCAGTTTTTATCGTTTACACATTGTTTTGTCTCCACATTTATACCTAATTTAGTTGTAAAAAGTTACACCTAACTTTTCATACACTTTTTACTGCTTTTGATAGTTCTCACCAGTTGTAGAAACTGGTCGACAAATGCAAGGTGCATCCTCAATACTCACTTTATCTCCTCAATATGCACAAAATTTTATTGCCCACCCACCTATTCCCACTATTTCAATCAAGAATTTCAGCACCATGAACAACTTGTAAATGACAATGAATATCACTAGCATTCACTTTTTCAGTTGTTAAAAATTCAATTACTGTGGACTGTTTACAATACGTTGGCACAGCATGCACACTCAACTGCATGACAAGACTACTCACAATTAATGAATAAACAGAATTCAATAAATCTTGGGACATCCGTAGTCAAGGAAATTTACTACAAACTGGCAACAATGTTGCTCTCAACTATGTGTTGTTCTTGTATTATAGAGGACTGTTCATTGCTTTTCATCCCACCTCATATATGTTTAAAACCTTTTTCAACTTTTCTACTGAATGTGAAAACATGAACTCACAAGAAACCTCTGCATACTTTTCGTTGTGTATTATTAACACATGACACACTTGAACACGCCTGGAAAGTAGATGGCATAACATTACATCACTGTCAAAATATCAATACCACCCACTGCATAATAATACGCCACTGATACTCAAAGTGTTAACTCAGCTGACAACAGCCAAAAAGTCCTCATAAGATGACACAAGCTAACTAAAAATAATTTACCAAAATTTACAACTAACAAAATGTAAACTATTATTACGATGGATTTTAACTTTCTAATTTTCACCATCTTTAAATAACTTAAAAGAAAAGTGTGTACAATTTTTTTCAATGTTTATTATGGTGAACTGCATGCCTTATGTCTGTTGTAAGTGCAAACACACAGAATATACAAATCTGTACTATACATGATTTAAAAATTTTATCATGTGGACAAGTCAGGCAGTAGTCAGGACATGTGGAATGTATTCATTCCTAAAGTACACATTAAAAGTTATTTTATGTATATAATATTTTGTTCAAGACTTACATAAATATAATATCCATACAGAAGCCAAATGCTGAAGAGAAACTGACAGCAGATTGCAAACATAACGAGAATAAGCCACGGTAGGATCATCCCCCGGTGCATTATATCGATACCACGCATCATCATTATTGATGAGATAATAAGGAGAATGAAGTACAGGATGAAAATTCTTCCATAAAACTGCATTGCTAAATTAACAAACATATATTTAAATAAATTCATTTTTTTTTGCATATCAACATACTGTATATACATAAATATTGCTACAAATAGTAATGAAACTGTGAGCTAGACTAACTCATTGTGTATTGGTCCTAACTTTCATAAACCAGTGAAAACTAACATTAGAAACTCCTACTCATTAACAAAATGAGGTTAAATACAAAGCTGTCTCACAAAACTGCATCTCTACTTGAAATATAATCTTATCATGGTTTAATAATACTATGTATAATTATTATATATCCAGCCAACCTTTTTCTCATACAGGGAGGACAATTTCCTAAAAACTTTATCATTCAGTACAGTTATAAGCTTAAATATGATTATTTGAGGCAGTTTTGAACCATCTATCTAATAAAATTTAACCATACTCTTATGTGTGTTTTCATGGCCACTGTTTATGACTTTTTCTAGAACCCTTGCTATCAACACTTCTAATTGACAGGACACTGAAAGCGATATGAACTTCCTCCATACTGCCAATTTGACCAAGTTTGATCTCAGTTTTTTAATACATTTGTTACATTTATTTGAAAATACGAGGGCTATCCAGAAAGTAACAGACGTTTTGACCGACCGCGGCGGTGGGCGGGGATAGAGCCGCCATCTTGGTGTCAGAACGTTCCTACACTCAGTACACATCCAGCTGTGGTAGCGTGCAGTCTGTGCCCCTCTTACTTTGCTCTCTGTGACGTGTTAAAATGTGCGCTGCAATAGAAAATCTCGCCACTTGTGAGGTGCGTTCTGTGATTAGGTTTTTGTTGGCAAAAAAATCACAAACCAATTGAAATTTATCGCCAACTTTGTGATGTGTACGGAAAAGGAATAATGAGTGAAAGCCGAGTGAGGCAATGGTGCATTGATTTTAAAAATGGCCTTACCAATGTTCACGATGAGGACCGCAGTGGTAGACCTAGCCTTGTGACTGATGAACTGGTGATGAAAATCAACGACAAAATTCGTGAAGATCGTCGTTTCACGATTACGGAACTTTCAAAACATTTTCCCCAAATTTCACGGAGTTTGGTGCATGAAATTGTGGCGGAAAAGCTTGGTTACCACAAATTTTGTGCTAGGTGGATTCCAAAAATCCTAACGGAAGACCACAAGAAACAGAGACTGGCTGCAGCACTAACTTTCCTCGAAGATTACGACAAAAATGGTAACAAAGTTATCGATCGTATCGTAACTGGGGACGAGACTTGGGTGAAGCATGTCAATAGTGAAACAAAAAGGCAGTCGATGGAATGGGGACACACAAATTCTCCCAAGAAACCAAGGAAGTGTTTGCAAACGCTGTCAGCAAGAAAGATCATGGCTACTGTGTTTTGGGACTCTGAAGGAGTGATGCTCGTTGATTTTCTTGAACGTGGCACAACAATTAACTCAGAGAGGTATTGTAAAACACTGAGAAAGTTAAGGCGCGCGATACAAAACAAGCGTCGGGGAAAACTTAGTGCGAAGGTTTTGTTTTTTCACGACAACGCACGTCCAATCGTACCCGAGAGCTCTTCGATGGTTTTGGATGGGAGGTGTTAAATCATCCACCATACAGCCCGGATTTGGCGCCGAGCGACTATCACCTCTTCCCAGCGATGAAGACATGGCTCGCTACACAACGCTTTGATACTGACGCCGAACTGCATGCTGGTGTAAACCAGTGGTTGAAATCGCAGGCGGCAGATTTCTACAGAGACGGTATTGAAAAACTTGTGCCACGGTATGATAAGTGCCTTAATTTGAATGGCGATTATGTAGAAAAATAGCTGTACCTTTCAAATGTATATAATAAAATTTTGTTTTTTCATTTTGTAAATTTTTTATTTCAAAACGTCTGTTACTTTCTGGATAGCCCTCGTACGTATAATTTGTTACTCTCACAACTCAACTGACATCTTTTGCGCAATCCTGGTAAAAATACTCAGAAAAACTTGTGTTTCTTCATGAAACAGTAACACCATATGTTCCCACAACACAGAATCTCTGATACTGTGTACGACAGCCCATCTACTTGTTTTACAAATAATAATTTTTTGTAGACCCTGTACTTTTATAACATTCTATTTATGAATGGGTCAGCAAAATAAAACACTTGTATAAACTGAGGTATGAGGTAGTATATTACCAGAGATAGTAGACAAGTCGTCTCATGCATTTCTACTGAACGTTTGCAGAGAACTGTCAGACAAAGAATATACCATTTACTACACTTGTAAGTACAGTAGTCTCGCTTATCCGACATAAATGGGCCGGCAGAATGTTGGATAAGCGAAAATGTCGGATAATAGGGAGGTGTTAAGAAAAAGCCTATTAAACGTCAAACTATGTTATAATTTTACACATTACGAACCTAATAATCATGTTTTACAACAAAACAACTGAAAAAAATGAACTTACAGTTACAGAATTGTCTGAAGTTAAATACAATTAAAAAGTTCAGTCCTGTGATGATTTAAAGAAATTTTTGATCGTAGTCTGCTTTCCTGACAAGTGCCGTTTCTTCGCTGCCAAGTCTCGCCATCTTTGCAGCATCATTATGTCGATTCCTGTAGCTTCTTCTTGTTGCTCAATGTATTTAATTGCAGTTTCTAGAGCCTTAACTCCATCGTTATGTGAAATTGTGGGAGGCTCAACAGTTGGTGCTTGATCTTAATCTTCAATTTCCTGAATTCAATAATCTTGAATTTGTCATCGCAATTGACAAGAGCGACAATTTCTCCATCAGTTACATAATGATCATCATCCTTCATCCAACTTTCGATTTCTTGCAAAGATGCATCCTCACATCCAGGGATACGTTGCACTAAAGGTTGAATGGTTTCTTCGGTTTCATCTGTGCTTTCCGTTTCCATACTATCATCATCGCCTAGCAGCTTCTTCCATGATTTGGCAATTGTTGGAGCCCTTACGTCAGCCCAGCCCCTTGCAACCCAATAAGCAACATCCTTTACATTGATGTGTTTCAATTTTTCAATCATGTCTTGTCCTTCTTCAATTTCTTCTATCACTGTGGACAGTAACTTCCTGCGATAGTTCCTTTTTATCGTTTCCAAAACGCCCTGATCCATAAGTTGGCATATGGTGGTTACATTGGGGGGCAGAAACATTGCCTTAATGTCACCATCTTGAAGCTCCTCTGCATCAGGGTGCGTTGGAGCATTATCTACCAACAAAACTGCTTTTCTGGGTAAATTATTTTCTTTCAAAAACTTCTCTGTTGAAGGAATGAATTCCTTAAAAAACCAGTCTTTGAAAATTTCACTGCTCATCCATGCGCTTTTCTGACTGTAATATTTTACAGAAAGACCGTTTTTTGAAACTGTTTTAAAGGCTCTAGGATTTTTTGACTTTTCAATCATTGCAAGGTCCATTTTGAGGTTTGCTGTAGCATTGCTGCATGCTAAAATTGTCAGCCTTTCCTTACTACGCTTGTAGCCAGGGGCTGCTGCTTCAGTTCTGGCTGCAAGACTCTTACTAGGTAACATTTTGTAATTAAGGCCCGACTCATCACAGTTAAATATCTGATCACACATTAGGCTTTCAGTTTCAATAAATTCTTAAAATCTTTTCTTGAATGCTTCCATTTCTTCAAAATTCGATGATAGTTTTTCACCACAAACACTGAACTGACGGATACCATAGCGTTTCTTCCATCGGTCGAGCCAACCGACACTTGCTGTGAAATCTGGGTCCCCTTCATTGAATTCATTATGAAACTGCAACGCCTTTTCCTGTAAAATATGCCCTGAAGTAGGCACACCTTTGTCCCTGAACTGTGTAAACCAAACATACAAAGCTTCACTAACTTTTTCATAGTCACATTTTTTCATAGTTTTTCTTTCTTTTAATGCACCCTCCGTAACTCTTGATGCACACCATTTTTCTATTTCTATTCGTTTTTTTTTCAGTCTCCTACTGTTACCCGTCCAATACCAAAGTCATCAGCTACCTTCTGCATTGTCTCTCCCTTGTCCAGTCTCTTGATTGCCTCAAGTTTTTGTTCCATCGATACAACAACTTTCTTTCTTTTCGTCGCCATACTTGCGCAAATTTCAACTTTTAAACAACACAACAACGTTTGTCAAATTAACACACACAGACACATATGCATGTAACAGACGATAAACCAATCCGCATACAATGATAAACTGCACTGCACTGAGTAGTAAGTTGTGACAGTGAGTGAGTGAGGGTGGGGCGAATGACAGACACATGAGTCATAGTGTAGACTGTACAGTCGGGGTAACTAATTAGCTGTGGTAGAGTCGGGAGCAACAAAAAATAGACTACGCTCACAACTTGCAGTTCTTGTTGCCGATTAATTATAATGTAGTAACGTCTTAGCTTATCATGTAAGTCATTTCTTACCTATATGCATTTCATTCATTACAGTATAAATAAGCTGATTAACTGTTGCAGGAATTACACACTATGCTAAGAATCATGTATAAAAATTTTGGTTGGATGTGGAAATAAGGCACTGATGACTGCACAGTTACTTTCAGTCACCATTTCTAAACAAAATTCCCTTTCAAACTACTATTCCCCGTTAGAATAAAAAAAAAATGAATAAAGGAAAATAAAAGTTAAATAAATATCAAAACTACATTTTTTAAACAAAAATTGTAGTAAACTGTATGAATCACTTACAATTACGGACATCTGTTTCAAAAAGCGGATGATACAGTTGTGTGGAATCACCACCTAACATCATATACAGAGTAAATGTGATGAAAACGACGCTAGCTGCCTGAAAATAAAGAAGGAAAGTTTTAAAATTCTGAACATCTTACAAGAGAAGAGAAACATAGTATTTATTTTATTCAAACTTACCAGTGTATAAACAGCAACACACTTGCTTCCAGTCTTGACATCTGGGTTCCAAATGCATGGAGACCAACACGTTTCCAGTGCAACCATTGTTTCCTGTATACACATAAGCAATAAAAAAGTGACTATACTTTTTTAAGATGCCTTACTTATGTTACAATTATATGATTATAAATCTATTTGGAGAGAAGGTCTGTAGCCTTCAAGTACCCTGGCTCACGCTGATATTACTGTGATACTGCAGGTAGTTTGTTAATAATGCACGTGCGCTTTTATTCGGACTGAAAATATTCTAGGCCTAGGCCTATAGTTCATATGTCATTATGATTGAGTTACAACCTAACACCTCAATTTACACTGTTAAATGTACAACGTATTTTTTATGAACAAATTCTCCACATAAGCCAGGGATAATACATAATTATTACATAAATTTTTAATACATAATTAAAAATTTAACTTCCCAAGTTGCAACTTGCTTAACTCAAATTTTGGGTAATTTGAAGTTTTATTGTGGTCTCATCAACTTACAATTAACCAAGTTTCACTGAGTATCTTATTCTTCCTTATTTTATTATACAACTGTTTCTACGTATTTATTTTCTTTTATTTACTACTGTATATTTCATTGAACACCTTTGTTGGTCAACATCATCAGAGTAATGTAAAAAATGTTATATACACAACTGATTTAAAAATATATTAAGTCTGTAATAGATACATTATTCAAACCTATACAGAAATTTTATAACAACTCTAATACAAGGAAATTATTAAATCATTTATTTAACATAACATTTCATCACACACACACACACACACAAAATTAATGACTACAGGAGCTCCATATTTACTACATATAGATTTTTCCTTGAATCCAGATATTACACTACTGTCAAAACCTAGCCTTCTATCTAGTCAGATTAATTTTATTCTCTATGAAGTTTACTGAATAAATATATATATTTTTTTCTGAGTGTGTGTGTGTGCTGAGTTTATATTTTAATATAGATAAATATAATCTTTCAGTATTAAATACTGATACTATAATTTAATTACACCAAGTTATATCTGAAGCTTAATGTTTAGCCTACCAACTAATTTATCATAACATGTGTGAAAATAAAGTTTATAAAATTATATATGGCACAAATTCATGTAAATCATAAAAAGGAACTGTGTAATTTTCTTACATGATGGTGCAATCTTTTTGATGTGTGCATGCGCGCGCACACACGCACACACACACAATTAACCTTTTTAACTCCAAATAACCAATTAACTAACTTTATCTTGCTTAGAGGAAGAATAATTTTTATAATGTAGAAATTATTTTAATATGAAACTGTTTTGAAGAATTATTTTTGATTTATGAGATTTTAATGAAACTGACTACAAATCTGACCATCTCAGTATTTTCAAAAGGTCTTAAAAATTACTTGAATAGTTTTGTTAAAAGTCAAATCAATATGATTTTTCTATAATTACATTAAATGAAGCCAGAGAAAACTTTTGCAAGTTACTGTCAATGCCGGATTGGAGTTTCTACTGAATTTCTCTCAAACTACTGAATATACAAAATCAATTAACCTGGTGTATTCTAATCTTTTTGAGGAACAAAATTAACCCTAAGTTCAGCATGAAAGTTAAAAATCTGCTGTGTTTAGACATTCTAGACAATTAAAGTTTTTCACTTTCACACACGTACACACCCTGTTTACAAAACCACTTCGTTATGGTTGTAGACATTTTACAATGTTATGCAATCTGACATTTTCATAAATATTAAACACAATTTTTTACCCACCACAATACTTCCATTTCCTACAGAATATTTAAGTTAAAACATGACTAATTGTTTTAATACATGTTATGATATTTGGTTTATTTACTTCTTTATTTATGATCTAGCTAAGTTCCGTATAAATGAAAACACCCTATCAGTCAACATTTTTAGTTGTTAATGATATTTTGAAATACACTTGGTTTTTTCTAAGAATACACCAAAAGATTCAAAATAACAGTAATCTGATTCTGCTTTTACGCGATTTATTATTGATGGTGTACGATTGGCATCCTTAGTACATTTCTCTTGATAATAAATGAATTAACAGGAAAAACTGGTCTGACCATCTTTAAACGTTAAAGATGATCTGAAACTTTTAAATTATTTTTCAAGCACAACACATCACTTAGAAACAATTTTTTTATGGTTTTAAATTGTCTGCTAAAAATTTATACCATAACTTATTTTGATAGGCCTAACTGATTTTAATTCCATCATCATACTTCTGTTTCCTATAGATCGTAGTAATAAAACCCTGGAGTAATGTATGCAAGTAGGTAATGTTGGGAATGATAAGTGGAGCATTAACAATGTAAACAAACAGAAGTATACATTAAAATACTGTTTATATTACTACCACTTATTATTATACATTGCTTTTTATATTATATTACAGTTTACAGCTGAAAAACACATGATCATTTCACGATAGTGTAAGGACTTCATAAATCATCAACCATGCACTTTATAATAATCAATATTACAAATTTGATAATTATGAATGTATCGATTTCTCTGATATTGGGATGAAAGTTAACAGATTTTCCATTGCAATTAATAAATTTATGCTAATTGTGAACATTTTTAACTTCCCTGAAATTGTGAAATATTTTTATTACTGAGTCACAATAATATACAATTAAATATACGCAAATATAATTATATTTTTCACTTGTAATGCTTTATGTATCTTCCAGTATTCGTACGCAATTTATTATATTAACATATATTTATTTATTATTTTTTGTCATTATTGGTTTGCACCAAATTAAAAAAATATATATACTTGCAGAAATAATTTATTAGCTGACTCTTTAGTTTTTGCATGTGTGCCTTACGCTATATCGATTCTTGTAACCTATACTAACCTTTATCTCTAATTTACAATCCTTCGTTCAAGTGTTTTGCAACAATAATTAGATTTTCATTCCTCACGAAAACTGAAATTCTTCTTCTGCCTTCACGTTATCTGTGAAACAGAAATACAATTGCGTCTGTATTGTTCCCAGAAATAATAACAAGATATGTATTACTAAACCTAGTTTTTCTCCCAAATTTCTTTTCACATCAATAACATCTATACTCAACGTAGCCATCCATGTACGTCTCACTATGTCCACCCATTTTACGAAAAAATAAACTGCCAAAAAATAATAAAACTTCAAATAGTCAATTTACAAAAACATAGGCCTACCTCTTAAACAGCGTCCGTACGGCTCACATTGAAGACGTGTAAACAAACAATTGTAAATAGCCAACGCCCCTTCGTGCTATTTCAAACCATCAATGCCTTCTTGTTTGTTGTCCATCGTCCAAAGAACTCGTAGAAGCTAACTTGATATTCTTGGAGTACAGAAATACTGCATGGAGTATGTTATATTGCATATTATAAACAATTTTAAGCGTCAATGTTCTCTGCAAACTCAAAAAAGAAACATATTTAAAAACAAAATATAAAAAGTTATCAATTTTATGTCGCACATTATTTTGAAATAGTTACATTATTTTTTATTAATAAACTACAGTAGTTCATTGCTCGTTATTTATATTATACTTTAGAGTGTACTTTCAATTCTGTTCAATAAAATTAACACCTGTTACTTTATTCAGATACAGATTTTCCGTTTATAATGAGAGGTTAGTACTAGTAGTCACAGAGTACGAATGTAGTAGTAGTTTTCTTTCTTCTACGTTTGGTTAACAGTCTGTGGCTTTCTGTATGTGTGTATTTTGCAAATTACGATACTGTCTTTCCGTAAAGCAATCCAAAAATCAGAATAGCTAGCCAAAGTACGTTTTTTGTATATTACTTTTTTGGGGTAGGGGTATCCCAGCACAGAAAAGTTGTTAATGGCACAAATATTGAGTAATATCAATGAGCACTGAATTGAGTTAATTAATATCACTTAACCCTAGAAAGATAACCATTCGTAAATATTACGAACCACTGCGCAAACCGTCGGCGCCTAGACGGTTGACACATACAGTAGTTTCATCATTTGCTACGAGCAATCGGTTCATAGTGTTGTGTAGTGATATTTACCTCTACTTTTCGCTGTACTGGTACCCTTATTCGTAATTTTTACGATAGGTTAGCCTTTGCGTAACATTTGTGTCACAGGTAATATTATAGAAATATTTCATTTTATAGTTACTAAGGTTGACGTTTATTCACAAAATGGCCAACAATCATAATAATAAACCTCTGACTAACAAAGAGCTTGAGGAGATAATAAATGCACCTGATTTTTATGACACAGCAAGTGATTGGAGTGAATCTGAAGTAGAGGATAATGTAGAATATGAACCGTTCGAAGATTCTGGTAGCGAATATGTCCCATCAGATGATGACTCGCTACCTGTTCCTAGTAAGAGGTTCAAGAAGACAGAAGAAGAAGAAGAAGACGATGTAGGTTCTTCACAAAACCAGGAACCAGGATGTTCACAAGAAAATGGCGATGTAGGTTCTTCACCAATACAACACTCAAGACGTTCTCAATTATCCCTCAGAGGGAAAAATGGACATCGCTGGTCAGCAGTATGTGGAAAAACGTTAAGAATTCCAATGAGAAATAAAACGCACAATTCAAGGAACAAAAGGTATCGCTCGAGATGCTGCAAATCCCCTTGATGCTTTCTCGTTATTTATAACCGACACAACCATTGATGAGATTGTTATTCATACTAATAGTGAAATACTTTCAAGATCACAAACTTATACCCAAGAAAAAGCAACGACTTCTTTGACGACTTCTATGGAAAACAAAGCGCTTATTGGAATATTAATTTTCTCAGCAGCACTAAAGAATAATCATCTAAGCACCCAGGAACTGTTTGATGGTAGTTTATGTGGAACAACTTACAAGGCTACAATGAGCCGCGAAAGGTTTAAATTTCTTATAAATTGCTTCCGTTTTGATGATAAAACCACACGGGCAACTAGAAAAGAAACAGATCCCTTGGCTGCAATAAGAAGTATATGGGACCAGCTAATTGACAATTGCAAAAACTCATACAAAGCAGGTTCTTATGTCACTATCGATGAGCAGTTGCTAGCCTTTCGTGGTCGCTGCCCCTTCCGCATGTACATACCCAACAAACCAGCTAAATATGGGGTGAAAATTGTCATGGTTTGCGACGCTGAAACAAAATACATGATCGACGCATCTCCTTACCTGGGTAAAAAAACCAAGAAGGGTGATAATATGCCATTAGCAGAGCACTATGTGAAAACACTCACTACATCACTGCGTGGCGGAAACAGAAACAAAACCATGGATAATTGGTTTACATCAGTCAAACTTGCTGATGACCTCTTACAAAATCCTTATAACTTTACCATGGTAGGCACTTTAAGAAAAAATAAACCTGAAATACCCTCACAAATGCTTTCAACAAAGAATCGCTTAGCTGGTGATGCTAAATTTTGCTTTGATAAGGAGAAGACTTTGCTGTCATATATTCCAAAAAAGAATAGAAATGTTATACTTTTGAGTGCAATGCATTCAGGAAGTACTCTTATGTCTCAAACAACGGGTAAACCAGATATTATTGACTTTTATAACAGCACAAAAGGTGGGGTTGATACGTTTGACCAGATGTGTGGGAACATGAGCACTTCACGCAAAACGAGAAGGTGGCCTTTGTGTTTGTTTTATGGAATGCTCAATATTGCATCCATAAATTCCTATATTATTTATGTAAACAACCTGCATAAATCAAGACAAAGGCCCATGAATAGGAAAATGTTTATGCTTGAATTGAGCCGACAACTAACATTTCCTTGGCTGAGATCGCGTCTAAATATACCAACTTTGCAGTGTTCACTCCGATCTGCTATTAAAGATATCGTCAAGGAGAAACCTGTTGACGAAAGACCTATTCAAGGACCTTCAAAAAGAACCACCTGCCAAATCTGCCCATCAAAAAAAAGACGTATGACAACCAATTGTTGTGACGTATGGAGACGCCCATTCTGCGCAGAACATCGCGCGTGTATTTGCTCTGAGTGTTCCTCTACTGATTGAAAATGTACAATATTGTTTGTTAAAGTACTTCAATAAAGCTTATTTTGACTGATAATGTAGTTTTTTCCTTTAAATTTGAAAAATTCCGAAAAAACAAGCTTTGACATTTAAAATCGTAATATTTACGAATGGTTAGTTTTCATGTAACTTGAAACAAGGTTATCTCTCTAGGGTTAATGGAAGTTTTGGTATATTCGGGATAAGCAAAGAAACAGATTCAATGTTACACAGTTCAGTACAAAGTTAATCAGTTAGACAGGCGTAGTATTAACCCTTAACTACTTTCGCTATTTAGACTTACATGAGTGGCTTCGTGGGATAAATCTCAACCCCAGTCAAAAATTGCAAATAATTGTAAAGGTGTGGCGTTATGAAAATGACGTTTTATAAAAAAATAAACAAAGGGCATATCTTTAATCAAAACTAACTTTATTATAAACAAGAATTGTACTTTTCTTTCCAAAAATGGCTCTTCATTTACCAGTCCTCACTTTTCAAAACGCAAAAACTAATTTTATGTAAGTACATAAAAATTTGCCGTAAACTATTGCATTATACAAATTAAATATAATATGAATACTTAAAGGCACGGTACAAATTTTCAGCAAATAAAAACAAATTTCTTCTTTACTTTTATAGAAAATTTGTGACAGTTTTTGGTTCTATCATTAGTATACACTAATCATCAATAAGTGAGTCTATAAGTGAAGAAGGCACATGTTTCAGTCATGACAGCTTACGCATACTCTTTTTTCTATGGAATGAGTCTTACAAATAAATTTCCCACAGTTTGAACATGTGTCTTTGAGTTCTTTACCACAGGTAGTCTTTGTGTCTTTACTACATGGACATATATAGCAATAAGAAGTCTTTGGTTGACTACATCCAGGCGACACTTCAATGGGGCGTACTGTTTCAGTTTTTTCTCCGAGAAATTGAACATTATATTCTTCAAATCTCTTGAGAAATTTCTAGATTTAATTTTTCTCTCCTCAACATGAGGTTTGACTATGGATATACCTAGTTCTTTTACAAAATCAAAGCAATTTATTTTTACTGTTACCGGGCCTTTGATAACGGGTGAATGTAAAACAATATTGTGTGACCTAGTTCTTGAATGTGCTGGTGGAAATTTCAACCATTTATAACAGTTTCTCCTATAAAAATAACCAGGCTCTCTTGCTATTTCTTGCTTTCCTTCATTTCCATTCTCTTCTTCTTGACCATCATCTTCCATTTCACTTTCCGTATCATGAGGAACACTTCAGTAAGAGTATCGTAAAATTCACTGTCATCTTGAAAAAATTCTGGTAGGCTATATCTGGTTGCTCTGACACATCTTCTTCTTCCAATAAGTCAACAATTTCTTTTTCAGTCAAATATTGAGCCATTTTATCTAAATAAAAAAGAAATATGAGAGTAAAAAAAGTTAACGTAAGTGGCTTCATGGGGTATATTTCTACCCCACTAAATACAAACCTCCGATACTATTGCTCACAGCACACTTGGCTTCTGCTCATTGCAAGAGCACAGTCACTACTGAGATTACATGGAAGGGGAACGGCAACGTTCCAGTAGCACCACAATAATAAACAAAAGTGTACCACGTGGGGTAGAATTCAACCCCACAAAGGTACTTAAGGGTTAATATAAAAGCCACTGCTTGCCTGTTAATGAAGAGGTGCCAGATTTTTGTACTTAATGTATTTATCTTAATTAAAATAGCTTTTTCTATACAAAGTGGCTAGGTTTGATAACATGTAGCTCTATCTCTGGTATTCCCATTATAACCAATTTTTTACCACTAATGTTTAATAACAATAATGTATCCTATTGTACCACCAAAGTAGTCTGTGAGTTAAGCAGTGTAGCCTAGATTTCAAACAACTGGCCATTTTTTCCTGGTTCTGTCTTGCACTACCAGTGTTATGGCAGTCAAGTACATATGCAACTTGCTAGAAACACGGAATTGAATACATACAAGTCAGTATTAATGCAGTTTCAAGAGACTCAGTCATCATGTAGGATACTATGAAATGTAAGGTTAGTATATGTGTGCCCCCCTGCATACAAGGATGATATTGTACCAGTAATATTGAAAAGGTTCAGGGTTTTCCATATCTCGGGTCATATGTGGACTCTGGAAATGACTTCTCTAGAGACATTGAAAAACGGATATTATCTGCTAATAGGTGTTACTACGGACTGGTGAAACATTTTAAGTCAAAATTAATAAGTAAAGATACAGAAACCACCCTATACAAGACCTTGATCAGACCAGTCCTGATGTATAGCTCGGAATGCTGGGTGCTAAAAAAACTAGATGAGCAGAAACTATCCGTTTTTGAGAGGAGGGTACTGAGGAGAATCTATGGCCCTGTGAAGGAAAACGACATTTGGAGGCGACTGCATAATCGAGAGTTGTACGAAAGGTTCAAAGATCTTCCGATCGTGCAACTCATACAAATTAACAGATTGCGTTGGGCTGGTCATGTGCAGAGAATGGCGGAGGATAGAATCCCAAAAAGAGTTATGAATTATTTGCCGATGGGAAGGAGAAGGAAAGGAAGACCGCGTACAAGATGGCTGGACCAAGTTGGTAAGGAGGCAGTGAGGCTGGGTGCAGGAAACTGGTGGACATTGGCCGGGAGTAGAGACCAGTGGGGAAGATTTCTTTTGGAGGCCAGGGCCCGGACTGGGCTGTAGCGCTGAGGATGTATGTATGTATGTAATGTTGGTACTATTCTTCAGCTGACCAATAACGTTTAAGACTAATGTAATATTACTGCATTTGTCCTTTGTGGGTATAACTAACTGCAATGGAGCCAGAAATCTGCAGTAATCTGATTTAATATTTTATCAATAATTACCTTAATTATCTTGCTTAAATTTGAGTTTGTAATACTTTTTGTGTGGAAAATAAAATAGGCTATAATTATTAAATTAGTGTGCATATTATTACTACCCGGGTACGTACGTCTCGTTCATGCCCCGCAATGGAAGCCAATTTATATTATGTATCTTAATTTAGTAGGTGTTGATGTGAGTGAAAATTATGTAGGTAGGTTGTTATTCGAAAATTCCGCTCAAGCCTATTCTGTTTTGAAGAGAATGAGAGAAATTTTTATTAATTCTCCTCTCTTTAATACCTGAGAAGTCCGCGAATAGCGCTGTGGTTCCCAGCCAAGGGAAATTTGTAGGTTAACCCACCGCGTACGGTGATTATTGGTTATACTCTCTATCTATCTTATTTCTTATTCACACTCCATTAAATCATACATAAATGAGAAGATATTGAAAGTCTGAAATGATTCTTTATTAGTTTTTTAATATTTAATGTCCAGTAAAATTTTTCTCTTAATTAAGATACGAAAAGGCTATAAGTCAGAAATAATCGATCATCGATCGTTCAAGGTTTTATATTAAATTCAGTTATGGTTTTTATAATTCTTTTAAATACAGGGCGTGAAGGTTCTTTCAACTGTTGGGAAGATCAGAAAATACATAAATAGGAATACAAGGTATTACAATATAGAGTTATATTTTATTAACTAATATTTAAATAATTGTTGCTTTACCGTCCGCTGGACATCGCAGCTCGATGAGGCTGTGTACGGCTAACCTCTATTAGTGTTTGGTCAGTAGCGAAAGCAGATGAAATGATCTTCGTCCGTCTTGTCTCCAAAGTTGTAATAAATGTGGAATTCTTGGTCCTTGGTTGATGCAGAAATACCGCTCCTTTTGTTCACCAATGTCCGAGTTTGTGGTTACGTGCTTCGACGAACTTCAAATCCAAATACGTTTTTCTATTGGATTGTGTAAACTGCCAGTTCCAATGTAATTTGGTGGTTATTTTAGTTTCGTTTGTTTTAGAGGATTATATCTTTATGCAGGTAGTTATTTCTCTGGTTTTATTACTTCGTTAATTTAACATTCTGTTCATGATCCGGAATTGGGCGATCCAAGTTCTTCCTTTAATTTTAGTTACTTATTATATCGTTTTATATTATCCAATTATACAATATGGTTAATGGTTATTTGACCAAACTATTGCAATTTATCATTCATTTATTGTAACTTTTGCTGTACTTAATATTTTAAATTAAATTAGTTTTTTATTGAGCATCTCTCTTAATTAATCTCTCCTCGTTCATGTCAAAAAATTCTATAATCAAATCAACAAATTCTATCTATTTTGTCGTCCGTAGCAACCCTCTTTTTTATTCTTATTCGATATTGTGTTATATTATAATCATTTCATACAATATTCTTCCACTCATCAAAATAATTCATTTCTAAACTTCCATTATATCCGAATATAATCTTATTTATAGCTTGTTTACTAATTCTTATATATTTTGCTGTTTTTTACTCTTAGTCTGTTTATTTTAATAAATATTATTTTTCCGTTACCAAACATTATCTATCGGTATCATTGCTCTATGGCATTACCATAATTTGTTTAGTTTGAGTTTGTTTATTCTTTATTATTAATTTCTACTAACTCATTGGATTATATCTAGTATTGTTACTAATTTCTTTACCTAACCTTTCTGATCTGATTTATTATATAATGTTATTGGCTGTTAGGCCTATTATTATACCTTGATCTACTTCTGAATTTAACTTGTTACGATCTGTAATATTATAGAACCTTTTATCTTTTTATGATATGGTGGTATTAAAATCCTTTGGTACATTGTTAACAATTATAGCCTTTTTATCCTAGTTTACAATTATTATCATCTTATTATCTACGTACATGTATACAAATAATTATCTTTATAATATCTAACAACAACTTTATCTTGACCTATAGATAACACATAAAAATGAAATTAATTAATACTCAATAACTGAGTTCACCCACAGTTCTACAATGTTAAACGAATAATACATATTACTTAATTACCTGATATTCTATCAACAGGAAATCTTTCACATGATAACACAAAATACAACATCACGGTCATGATAACAACATAACATCATACAATTCATAACAAGTATTTTTGAGTAACTTAGGTCGTACACTATTTACTCATTCTTATCTATTTTAAAAACATCAATTATTCTGAAATAGTCAACATTAGTTTTTCTTTTTACAATATTTGTCAATGTCTGTTATTTACCTCTCACTGAACCTTGAGGTTTATTACTATTATCATTATTACATGCTTATCTTTTATTATTATTATTATTACCTTGCATTCTTATTACTTTTAAACAATTATGGGTTTATTTTCTGACCTTTTTATAAGTGTGGAAAATTAAAATATTTTCTTCCCTATTCTAATTTTAATATTTTATTTATGTAACGTCGAGGACCGCATTTCTGTTACGTTACAATATTTATTATGGAATTGTAGCCTCTGTAGACTCTGAAAGAAATATCAGCACTTCATTTTTTCACATATTTTTGTCTTTTAGCCTCCTCAACCATTCCTCTCCACTTCTTGTTGTCTCTTCATTCTCTCCTTCGATCCCATCACTCCATGACCATTAATTTCTCTGCCACCTATTCATCCATCTCATCTTTGGTCTTCCTCTGAGTCTCTCACCATACACTTTCCATTTCACAATCGTCTCCAATAGTTTTTTCTTCTTTTTTATTTATACAGCCAAACCACATTACAGCTAATCCCTATGCTGTAATATCTCTATAATGGCTTCTATCTACTTTTTCATCTACATATTGATTTTTTAGTTCACCGTTTACTCTCCTGATATCATCTCCAGTCCAAGATTGCCTCTTATTACTTTTCTTTCAAATGTTTTCAGCTTTCATTTAACAAATTTTGTAAAATACATTGTTTCTGTTGCATATATTGCATACAGTCTAACAAAAAATATATTACATCACCGTAGTTTGGAATATCTACTAAGCCTTTTACTTTTTATCACATTGACACACTCATCTTGTATCCTTTGTACAATTTTCAAATTCTTCCGTTTTAATTATTTACCATTGTCAATAGATATTTGAAATTCTTAACTTCTTCAAATCCGAATTCACCAATTTTAACCAATCTCCTATCACACTATCCCCCCTTCCTTCATAGACTCAAATATTTGGTTTTATTCTGATTAATCTCTAGACTTGTAGTATGTGTTTCTTGATATAATAGCAGAGTCATCTACATATATTACAACTTGCACCAATTTCTGAGCGATTATTCCCCTCACCTCATGTTTACTTATTAAACACTCTAAAACAATACTAAACATTACTGCACACAGTTCACCTCCCTGCCTTACCCCTCCTCACTTCCACATTTACTGACATTTATTCTAATGGTGTCATATAACTTTTGAATCCTTCAATGCTATTTTGATTCCTTGCTTCACTGGAACGCCCAACTCTCATCCTTCATTACGTCCTACCTACCTAGCATATAAAAGGCTGTTTGGAATTAATAAATTCTGTTTGAAACACATTGTTCAGCACATAGTGTTTTTCTATCATTCTTCATGAATTGTATCCACTATTGTTCTTCTCAGTCTAAATCCATTTGATACTCTTCTATTATCTTTTTTGCATATATGTACTCTCATCCTTCTTTGTATTAATTATGTTAGTATCTGATATATAGAGCATTCAACAATGTTATCTTCTTATGATTTTTACATATCAATGGATCTTCCTTTTAGTATGCCGGGACTCTAACTCCTACTGCCTCTCATGCAGCATTCCTTCTCTCCAGACTTGTATTAATAACTTGTATAATTTCCACCTCCCCATTATTGATCATTTCAATACATATCCTATACAGTCCTGCCGGTTTCTCTTATTTCATCTTATCAAATTGTTTGAGCATCAGCAAGATTATAATGAAACCATTGCAACTGTATAAAGACTACTGCTGCATATTGATACATGATGCAAATTACCATTAATCAGAGCAATATGAAGAGAGGACTAATTGTACTTTGCTCTTCTATTTCATCCTTTCTCCAGCCATTTTATAATTTTTCTTCTTATCATTACTTCCTCTCTTCTTTCCATGTAATGTTCATAATCCCCATATTGGTTTGAACTGTCCACTTAAGTGAGTTTGTGTTTTTTTTCTATACCCATTTCACATTCATTTTTAAGCAGTTCTTTCCTCTTCTCCTTTCCATTTCTTCCTTTCACTTTTTCTGATGTTCTGTTTATGTATTTCTTATTACAATAAATTTTCTTTGTATATCCTGTACTCTTTGCTCTTGTTTCTTTCAACTCCTCTATGTTCCATCTTTTGGCTACCTTTCCCCTTGATTCTCCTTCGTGCTTCATATTCTTATCTTAATTATGGTCAGATTACAAATCTCTGGTACCATCAACATCATCCATCTTGTTTTATCATTTTCATCTATTATGTTATAGAATATTATTTTTAAAAGCTATAGATATTGGCTTTTAATAACTTTCTAACGCTTTAACAAATTTATAACACACAGGATGACGTTAAGTCACTAGGAAGTAAGACCAATGCAGCATTGTCTCCTTTCTTTCTCAGAATTTGCTGACAGCAGGTCAAGATAGGAAGAGGATATCACTTCCAAGAACAGTGCGTTATAATATGTGTCCACTGCAGCTACAGTACTGTCTTATGAGAAAACATAAAATCTTGCTTTCTGTTATCAAACAGCTTTTTAGTAGAGATAAGAAAGGCTCATTCGCAGATTGAGATGTACTGTTAACATGCTGGTTATTACAGGTTAAGGAAGTCTTGTTCAGTTAGTAAATATTTATCTGCTGTGACTTGTTCTATCAGGGACTAGGCTAATCACGTGTTCTGGCCCCAAAGGAATATATTCACATCCTTTGTGACTTTTGAGGAGGATGAATGTCCTATAAGGACATTACCTGCATCCTGTAGACTAAGAACAGCGCTACATTTGAGCCTCTGGCCATGCCCTGAGTTTCATTTGAAGACCCACCTCCTAGGTTCTTCCGGCCCTAGTGCCATTTGGAAACCTTCCTTTTCCACCTGTAGGACTGTTGACCTTTTGACACCTTTAACTCTAGCTGGACCCTTATCTGGTAGTATGAAAGGAAAACAAGAATTACGTAGTAAAGCTGAAGAATGAAAATAATGATAGACTCCTAGCCTTCAAAAACCTAATAGTGTTGGAGTCAAAAAGATGACGAGTTGGTCAAGAGAGATCAACTTTGTCGAATTTTGTTGCTTCACTGCTATATACACTTTTCCCTCAAACGAGGCCTTTCGGTTTCGCAACCATTATCAAGTATATAGCAGAGAAGCAACAAAATTCGACAAAGTTGTTGTGAAGACTGCTAACATAGAGAAAATAACTGACAAGAGAGATCAGACAGGAAATATTAAAGAAAGGGATTCCATCCAAGATGGGTTGAAACAAGGTGAGAATCCAGCTAGGGTACATCAGGTGTGGTAAACCCGTATCCACCAGGTGTGGACTCCTGATGTTAATCTCAGTGGCGGCTCGTGACTTAAGAGGCTGGAGGGCGCGGCCTTTAGGCTTCTTAATTATTTATCAATATTGAAGTTAACGCACAATGGAAATATTGCCAATATTTGATCACATAATTCATTAATAAAATAAGAATAGTAACACGTGCAGCATGCAACGATTATTTAAAAATTTGATCTCACCTCAAATATTGTATCTCTTGTAGAGAGTCACCAGCTTTATTAATAAACATAACCACAAACTGTCGAAAGTGTCCACAAAAATGTCTATGCTGTTTTCTCAAAAAAAGTAATATACTATATTTACATTATATTATTTTTATGATACCTACACTTTAAAAAGACCATTTATTTATATACAAAGTCCACTCGCCTTTCCTTTAAATTAACGAACTTTCTAGCATCAAAGTCGTTCATTTCTTTAACAAGTTCCTTGTTGATAGATAACATCGCAAGGGCATTCAGTCTATCGTTTTTCATTGTATTTCTCAAGAAAGTCTTTAGTCTTTTCAGAGTCGAAAAGCAGCGCTCTGGTTCAGCAGTTGTCATGGGGGTAGTTATGACAATTTTCAGAAGTATCAACACTTCTTTGAAAACTGACGTAAGATTGTTTTCCTCTATAAATTTAAGAAGTTTTATTGTGGCTTTAATATTATAATCATGCCGTTTGTATAATAGTTCAAATTCACTACGGAGTTTGTTTTCTTGTAAGAAAGGTTAATGCCGAATCACTAGCTTGAATTTTTCTTCCGGAAAGTTTGTAGAAAAAAGTGTAAATAAGTCATTGGACATCAATGAAGCTGCTTCTAGGTAACCCGTGTAAGTAAATCTATCTTTTATGTTAGTTATAATGATGTCACGTACTTCTTTTGCATCCCCTAATCTAGTGCTGCACTCAGCATTATTGGATCACCATTGTCTCTGGGAGACAATAAAATACATGGAAAACAGAACAAAGATTTCAGAACGTCGCAGCCACCCAGATACAGTCATTTTTTTTTTGTATGCATCTTTTAAAAGCAGTTGCCATCTGAAAACACGATTCCCACTGTTCTTATTTTCTGTTTGCATCATGCAGAATTCAGGAGTTGGCCTACCTAATGACTTTAGTTAAATTTTTTGATCTTGCAAAAGTTATTGCTTTAAGGGCCTGCACTGAATGTTAAAATGTTGGATTAAATCTTAAAACAAAACCTAATAATTCGACACTACAGTATTTCTCTAAATTATTCGTGAAGCTATTAAAAACAACACACAAACTCAAAACCTAAACCTAAAAAAATGCCTGCACTCAATTAACCACGCCAGAGGAACTATAAACACTAAAAAGAGCAAATCTTATATTATTATCAATAGTCTGCGATTAGTTGTACTGAGTGAATCACGCCACGTTCTGCTAAACGTGGCGCGGAAGCAGGTGCGCCGAGCGACCGTCTAAATGCCGTATTTAAGCTTACATCTTCGTTCAACTTTGGATAGAGTGGGGGAATTGAGAAATGGGCACGATTGTCAGAGCTCCGTAATGCATGCTGTTCCGAAAACACTTCTGCTATTATCTAATACAAAAATATTTTCTTGTCCGAAGTATTAAAGAAATATGTAATTTCTTTCCACAAGTAGTGATAATGGGTTGTTTAATGATATGATTTAATCTGGGGGGCGCGCGCCTTAGCGCCCTAAGAACGAACCGCCCCTGGTTAATCTGCTATGATTAAGATTAAAAATCACTCTAAAGCAATGAAATACATGAATAATATGTAAATAGAATATTATTTTTTTATATGACTTTGTATATTGCAATATGTATTTAAAGTCGCCCTTCTTGGGTGATTGTTTCCCAGCTTGATTTTTGAGACGGATGTCTGACGTAGCTGCTGTACAGTCTTTATTTCAGTTACATTGATTTGATTTTTTTCTTAATTTCTCATATATTTGTTAATGGGGCATTATCATATCCCTTGGTTTAAGTCGATGAACAAGAGCTTCATAACGTCGTTACTACTAATTGCAGTGTCTTCTCATTAACATGAATGATGTTAAAGATATGGTTCAATGGGATGGCCAGCTTTAAACTCTGCTTATTGCTTCATTTCTTCAGGAGCATAGAAACTTTCTGTTTACTTTTTTAAATCTCCCCATATATTTTTGTACTAGCCACAGACATATAACAATACTTGCAGCAATTACTTTTGACACATTTCTTTTCATCCAGCATTGTCCATGCTCTTCCAAGTTTCCGCTGTCTGCTCCAGTAGATTGTCCTGTTATCTGGCAACAGTAATACTCATGAAGTGGCCAACATGTGACAGTACAATGTCAGAATAGGGTAGTTATAAATGGGCTTCATATGTGACATGCACCAAAACCAGAATCCTCCTATCATTTGGTTTCTGGTTAGGAAAGAGGTGAAACCCATTGAAATTCATTAATGAATGAGAAATTAATGATCAGAGTAGTGATCATAGACTAGGAACTTCCTAATTGTATTACTATTATCTAACAGACCAATCAAACAGGTAAGCTACACTAACCAATGACTCCAGATGCCACTCAGAAGGTGAACATAAAGTTTGGAAAACTCACTGCACAACAATGATTGAGATAGCTGCACGTTGGGTATGAGTTATATCAACACAGCAACAATAAAAGTAAATACTGAACTACATGTAAACAATTCCAGTAATATCAACACAATAAAAAATACAGGTACTGAAAAGTAGAGAAATGAAAAAAAATATGTCAGTTCAAGATGCAAAATTCAGTATCCAGAAGTTTGCAGCAGAATAGCCCAAAACAACAAAATCAAAAATGTAATAACAAAAAATTTCAAAATGTATTGTATATTCAAAAGTGACTTATAATTTAATGTTTTTACTCTCTGTGCTCAGAATAACTAGTAATTAGAAACCACTATTTGTAGTATTACATTTAAAAATGTATTAGTATTCCAGAAATCTTGACCATCACCACGTTTGTACTTTAGTTTCCTCTTATATTTTTCAGTGGTTAATGTTAAAATAGAACACACTGAAGATTTTTTTTTGTCGAAATTTTAATCTTTTTGGAAATTTCACTAAAAGAGATTTTACATTATCAAAGATTAGTATGAGAAATGATGCTTAAATGTTAGAAAGTTACATGAATTTGTGACCAAGATAGAATATTTCTGTAGTGTGGCCTTTATATAAGCCTGATAGCTCTACATACCACTTTAATGGTTCCGTTTCTTTTTAAGAAAAGTCAGAAAGTTCCTGTATTTTATTTACATTATGCTCCTTTTTTTCGGAATTCTCTAATGATTTGAAAACATTAACTTTATAATGTCTCATAATTTTATTGTTTCAAATGACTGTCACATTGATAGAGTTTTATGTTACCGGCGACAGGTCAAACGTTGTGCTCAATTAAATATGTGAAGTTTGGAAGACGCAACTGACCCAGTTTAAACGAGGCTACAAAATATTAATTTTCCGCACGGGTAGTGCGATGGGGTTGTTTACGAACACGCCCGCCCGTTGCGTATGTCCACTCGGTAACATTTCTTACGTTACATACTTCAGATAATTAAAATAGGTTTCAGTTACGAGTCAAGGACGTACCGTTCATGATTCTGTTTAATTGAGTCAGTGAGACAGCGTTGCCAGGTACAACGTGGCAACACAGATATGTCTCCTAAGGTGTTTTTGTTGTTCAGTGCACCTAGTAAACCAGCTTGTACACTCCCCACCACAACAGCCGCCGCTAGTCGGCCGGAATAACTTCTTGCGAGAGGTTTCGAGTGACACTGGCGTTTAGCGCGAACGGTGAGTTGTGACGAGCGTGTCTGTGTATGTGTCAACTGTTCTGTCATCTCTTACGGAATAACCAGTGACAACAATGACAGGCTTTGATTGTAAATGATAAAGAGGTAAGCGAGTATCTTGCTTATTAAATAAAAAGAACTTCTTAAATGTAGATTTGTGTATAGTTTCCTTTAAGATTGCGGTTTTAAAGTCAAACTTTTAAGCTTAAAATGCTCACATTTTTCATGCACATTGAGAGTACTTGGCGTCTTTAGAAATGTGACAGATTTGCACGTGTAAGCGTCATGTAATACTCGTGTGTCAAATAAGTGATTCCAGTTTCACTGCGTACACGCACACGTTATAATATTACATTTGATTTTTCGCTTAACCATACGATCAGATCTTGCCTGTAATATTTCCTTCGTAATGAGATAAATCACATTTCACGATAACTCGATGAGTGTGGACAACTGTTGACTGTATAATCCGTACGTTTCAACCGGTTGTCAGTCGCTTTTAAGACGATATCGTACGAGTTTAGCGAAAGCCTGTAATTCAGAATCTCTTCGGAAAAGGAGTGTTTCATTAATATTAAGGTGTTAATCGTACGTTTTATTAGAAATGCTCGCGTGTATCAAATATTTTATACGAAATTTTTGTAGGGCCAGACGTATAGGAATAAAGAACAATAATTATTATCATATTAAATAAATATTGTATCCTATGTATGTGCGCGCGAGATGAGTTTGCTGAAATTTTACTGTTAGTCCAACGGTTCGCGGTACCGTGCCTATGCTTCCTTCACTGACCAGTTTCTACCTACTGAGATTACTTCTAATAGTTAAACGTACCCGTCTATTCCGCTTCGTGCCGAATAATAGCATTTATGAGCTTGCCTACTTAGTTTTTCTACTAATCAAGTAAAAAGTAAAGAATTAGATTTTTGTGTTTCTTGTTAACAGCGAATGCTTCAGTCTCTGTATTCTGTGAAGCATGTCATACGAATCGATTGTTATTCAAGTGTAGTGACTGTTATGAGGTTTCAACGGCGATTTTCATAATTGAAATTTCTGTTATTCGGGAATGCTCAGTTGAGTAAAATACAATTTAAAATGTAGAATGTATATTTTTTATTCCGAAACACCTCTGAAGACTACACATTTTTGACACCTGTACAGTAAAGTATTGTGATAACATGCCGGCTGATCAGGTAGTAAATGTGATGTTTGTAAACATTCGACACATATGAGCGCATACGCTCGAACAAGCCCGCATGTACACTAAAGTTCCGATTACGTGGTAACAAAGCTGGACTGTACCTTCAGTTTTGAAAGAAACGTAGGATTAGTTCATATACTTGACGAGACTCAACAAAGGAACATAATTAAATAAATATGTCACGTCTATGATATATCTATACGTATTATAAACATGGATACATGGTATATCACCTGTCCTTATACATCGAACATTCTTGCTCATAACAGTGGACTATTAAAAATTTCTCCGATGTTAGGAGAGAATCGAATTTTACTGCTTCGATCCCAGCTTCTAATTGGTTAAATGATAGTCCAACAACGTACAATCATGGAGATGATGGAGATGATGTAGCACTACTCTTGTAATTTCCAAATCTCCGTCAACCACCGACAAATTTTATTCGAAGCCCTTTGCATATTGGTTCCTTAGTAGGCCAATGTGTGTTGCAGTAACATTAGAACGTAAACAAAGGTCGTCAGCTGTTTTCCCTAACCAAATATTATTTCATCAGGAATATAATATATATTTTAAACCGAATTTTAGAGGTTACTTTAATTTCACGATCAATGGTGTCATTTTAATTTTACTTCCATGTTCCATAAGGAAATGGAAGTATGGTGATGGCAAAAAAAATCGTGGTCGAGATTATTGCAGATTCTGATTGTACTACCCTCAAAACATGAAATTTCGGTATGGAGAACCATACATGACTTCCATGTTCTAAGATTTATATTTACAATCATATTTTAAATATGATTTTATTGAAATGAAATATTTCCATAGAAACTACGTCTTTCTACTTATTGCTTCAGAATTAACCACAGTACTGTGGTCACTAACGAATACCACCTCACGTTTTCGCACTCGATTTTCACTGATGATGGCAGTCGATGGCACTGCCGAAAAGTCTGGTTTTACAGAAAACATTAGACTACGGCTAAACAGCCTGGGAAGCAATTTAAACAAAAAACTACTTCTTTGTTGCCGATAACGTAGTACACGTATAAAAAATTCTCCCCTCCACCTTCAACTATAATTTTTAATAATAGAAAATTACCCCCACCCCATTCACCTAACCTCTTCATTTATAGATATTTCATCTACGTTTCTACAGTGGATTATTATGAGCTTCTTATCAGGATACTTTATTTATAAAAATTAAGTACTTTACTCTTGTTAAATCATAAAATGTTTCAGGTAAACTACCCCTTTCTCTTAACCGATCTTCTCCAAAATCAATAGATCTTCAGTCCTCTACAATTCAGGGATGCATGCAAAAAAATATTTGATTCTGTTTGAATGTGCGGCAGTTATCGTTCGTCATGGAAACATTTCACTTGTTACAACTTAAAATGTTGCAGGTAAACTACCCCTTTCCCTTAACCGATCTTCACCAAAATCAACAGACCTTGAGTTCTCTACAATTCAGGCAAGTGTGCAAAAAATTATTTGATTCTCTTTGAATTTTCGGCAGTTATCGTTCGTCATAAAAAAATTACCCTTTTTAAAACATAAAACTTTGGTGATAAACTACCCCTTTCCCTTAACCGATCTTCAACAAAATCAACAGACCTTGAGTTCTCTTTAGTTCAAAAAGGTATGCAAAAACGTAGTTGATTCTGTTTGAATTTACGGCAGTTATCGTTCGTCATATAAAAAATAACCCTTGTTAAAACATAAAATGTTGCAGGTAAACTACCCCTTTCCCTTAACCGATATTCACCAACACCAATAGGTATTGAGAACTCTACAATACAGGGCTGTATGCAAAACATCATTTGATTCTGTTTGAATTTGCTGTTATCGTTTGCCATAGAAAAATTTCGGTATGGAGATCCATACATGACTTCTATGTTCTAAGATTTATATTTAAAATCATATTCGAAATGAAATATTTCCATAGAAACTACTTCTTTCTATTGCTTCAGCCTTAACCACAGTACTGTGGTCACTAACGTATACCACCTCACGTTTTCGCACTCGAATTTCACTGATGATGGCAGTCGATGGCATTGCCGAAACGTCTGGTTTTGCAGAAAACATTGGACTACGGCTAAACAGCCCGGGAAGGAATTTTAACAAAACACTACTTCTTTGTTGCCGATAACGTAGTACACATATAAAAAATTCTCCCCTCCCGCTTCAACTATAATTATCAGTAATAGAAAATTACCCCCACCCCGTTCGACTAGCCTCTTCATTTATAGACATTTCGTCTACGTTTCTACAGTGGATTATTATGAGCTTCTTATCAGGATACTTTGTTTATCAAAATTAAGTACTTTACTCTTGTTAAAACATAAAATGTTGCAGGTAAACTACCCCTTTCTCTTAACCGATCTTCACAAAAATCAATAGACCTTCAGTCCTCTATAATGCAGGGATGCATGCAAAAAAATAATTGATTCTGTTTGAATGTGCGGCAGTTATCGTTCGTCATATAAACAATTACTCTTGTTAAAACATGAACAGTGGCCGGTAAACTACCCCTTTCCCTT
Organism: Magicicada septendecula; assembly: GCA_034769895.1. Taxonomy (NCBI): domain Eukaryota; kingdom Metazoa; phylum Arthropoda; class Insecta; order Hemiptera; family Cicadidae; genus Magicicada; species Magicicada septendecula. Next base: position 697,763,245 of record CM068368.1, read on the forward strand.
AACCGATCTTCACCAAAATTAACAGGCCTTCACTTCTTTACAATTCAGGATATTATGCAAAAAATTATTTGATTCTATTTGAATTTGCGGCAGTTATCGTTCGTAAAAAAAATTACCCTTGTTAAAACATAAAACGTTGCTGGTAAACTACCCCTTTCCCTTAACCGATCTTCAACAAAATCAACAGACCTCTTGAGTTATCTATAATTCAAAAAGTTATGAAAAAAAGTAGTTGATTCTGTTCGAATTTACGGCAGTTATCGTTCGTTATAAAAAAAATACCCGTGTTAAAACATAAAATGTTGCAGGTAAACTACCCCTTTCCCATAACCGATCTTCATCAATACCAAAAGGGCATGAGAACGCTACAATTTAGGGCTGTATGCAAACCGCTGTTATCGTTTGCCGTAGAAGAAAATTACCCTTGATAAAAAAACATTGCTGGTAAACTACCCCTTCCCCTTAACCGATCTTCACCAAACATAACAGGTCTTGAGTACTCTACAATTAGGGCTGTATGCAAAAAATTGCATGATTCTGATTCTCTTATCATTTGCCACAGAAAATACACTTGTTAAAACATAAAACGTTGCTCGTAAACTACCCCTTTCCCTCAACCGATCTTCACTAAAAACGACAAGTCTTGAAAACTCTGCAATTTAGGGGTGTATGCAAAATATTATTTGATTCTCTTTGAATTTACGGCAGTTATCGTTTTCATAGGAAAAATTACCCTTGTTAAAACATTAAACGTTGCCGGTAAACTACCCCTTTCCCTTAACCGATCTTCAACAAAATCAACAAACCTTGAGATCTGTATAACTCAAGGCGGCATGCAAAAACGTAGTTGATTCTGTATGAATTGGCGGCAGTTATCGTTCGTCATATCGGTATGGAGAACCATACATGACTTCCATGTTCTAAGATTTATATTTAAAATCATATTCGAAATGAAATATTTCCATAGAAACTACGTCTTTCTACTTATTGCTTCAGCATTAACCACAGTACTGTGGTCACTAACGTATACCACCTCACGTTTTCGCACTCGATTTTCACCGATGATGGCAGTCGATGGCACTGCCGAAAAGTCTGGTTTTGCGGAAAACATTGGACTACGGCTAAAGAGCCAGGGAAGCAATTTTAACAAAAAACTACTTCTTTGTTGCCGATAACGTAGTGCATATACAAAAAATTCTCCCCTCCACCTTCAACTATAATTTTTAATAATAGAAAATTACCCCCACCCCGTTCACCTAACTTCTTCATTTATAGATATTTCATCTACGTTTCAACAGTGGATTACTATGAGCATCTTATCAGGATACTTTATTTATAAAAATTAAGTACTTTACTCTTGTTAAATCATAAAATGTTTCAGGTAAACTACCCCTTTCTCTTAACCGATCTTCTCCAAAATCAACAGACCTTCCGTCCTCTACAATTCAGGAAAGCATGCAAAAAAATATTTGATTCTGTTTGAATGTGCGGCAGTTACCGTTCGTCATGGAAACATTTCACTTGTTACAACATAAAATGTTGCAGGTAAACTACCCCTTTCCCTTAACCGATCTTCACTAAAATCAGTAGACCTTGAGCTCTCTGCAGCTCAGGAAAGGGTGCAAAAAATTATTTGATTCTGTTTGAATTTTCGGCAGTTATCGTTCGTCATAAAAAAATTACCCTTTTTAAAACATAAAACTTTGGTGATAAACTACCCCTTTCCCTTAACCGATCTTCAACAAAATCAACAGACCTTGAGTTCTCTTTAGTTCAAAAAGGTATGCAAAAACGTAGTTGATTCTGTTTGAATTTACGGCAGTTATCGTTCGTCATATAAAAAATAACCCTTGTTAAAACATAAAATGTTGCAGGTAAACTACCCCTTTCCCTTAACCGATATTCACCAACACCAATAGGTATTGAGAACTCTACAATACAGGGCTGTATGCAAAACATCATTTGATTCTGTTTGAATTTGCTGTTATCGTTTGCCATAGAAAAATTTCGGTATGGAGATCCATACATGACTTCTATGTTCTAAGATTTATATTTAAAATCATATTCGAAATGAAATATTTCCATAGAAACTACTTCTTTCTATTGCTTCAGCCTTAACCACAGTACTGTGGTCACTAACGTATACCACCTCACGTTTTCGCACTCGAATTTCACTGATGATGGCAGTCGATGGCATTGCCGAAACGTCTGGTTTTGCAGAAAACATTGGACTACGGCTAAACAGCCCGGGAAGGAATTTTAACAAAACACTACTTCTTTGTTGCCGATAACGTAGTACACATATAAAAAATTCTCCCCTCCCGCTTCAACTATAATTATCAGTAATAGAAAATTACCCCCACCCCGTTCGACTAGCCTCTTCATTTATAGACATTTCGTCTACGTTTCTACAGTGGATTATTATGAGCTTCTTATCAGGATACTTTGTTTATCAAAATTAAGTACTTTACTCTTGTTAAAACATAAAATGTTGCAGGTAAACTACCCCTTTCTCTTAACCGATCTTCACAAAAATCAATAGACCTTCAGTCCTCTATAATGCAGGGATGCATGCAAAAAAATAATTGATTCTGTTTGAATGTGCGGCAGTTATCGTTCGTCATATAAACAATTACTCTTGTTAAAACATGAACAGTGGCCGGTAAACTACCCCTTCCCTTAACCGATCTTCACCAAAATTAACAGGCCTTCACTTCTTTACAATTCAGGATATTATGCAAAAAATTATTTGATTCTATTTGAATTTGCGGCAGTTATCGTTCGTAAAAAAAATTACCCTTGTTAAAACATAAAACGTTGCTGGTAAACTACCCCTTTCCCTTAACCGATCTTCAACAAAATCAACAGACCTCTTGAGTTATCTATAATTCAAAAAGTTATGAAAAAAAGTAGTTGATTCTGTTCGAATTTACGGCAGTTATCGTTCGTTATAAAAAAAATACCCGTGTTAAAACATAAAATGTTGCAGGTAAACTACCCCTTTCCCATAACCGATCTTCATCAATACCAAAAGGGCATGAGAACGCTACAATTTAGGGCTGTATGCAAACCGCTGTTATCGTTTGCCGTAGAAGAAAATTACCCTTGATAAAAAAACATTGCTGGTAAACTACCCCTTCCCCTTAACCGATCTTCACCAAACATAACAGGTCTTGAGTACTCTACAATTAGGGCTGTATGCAAAAAATTGCATGATTCTGATTCTCTTATCATTTGCCACAGAAAATACACTTGTTAAAACATAAAACGTTGCTCGTAAACTACCCCTTTCCCTCAACCGATCTTCACTAAAAACGACAAGTCTTGAAAACTCTGCAATTTAGGGGTGTATGCAAAATATTATTTGATTCTCTTTGAATTTACGGCAGTTATCGTTTTCATAGGAAAAATTACCCTTGTTAAAACATTAAACGTTGCCGGTAAACTACCCCTTTCCCTTAACCGATCTTCAACAAAATCAACAAACCTTGAGATCTGTATAACTCAAGGCGGCATGCAAAAACGTAGTTGATTCTGTATGAATTGGCGGCAGTTATCGTTCGTCATATCGGTATGGAGAACCATACATGACTTCCATGTTCTAAGATTTATATTTAAAATCATATTCGAAATGAAATATTTCCATAGAAACTACGTCTTTCTACTTATTGCTTCAGCATTAACCACAGTACTGTGGTCACTAACGTATACCACCTCACGTTTTCGCACTCGATTTTCACCGATGATGGCAGTCGATGGCACTGCCGAAAAGTCTGGTTTTGCGGAAAACATTGGACTACGGCTAAAGAGCCAGGGAAGCAATTTTAACAAAAAACTACTTCTTTGTTGCCGATAACGTAGTGCATATACAAAAAATTCTCCCCTCCACCTTCAACTATAATTTTTAATAATAGAAAATTACCCCCACCCCGTTCACCTAACTTCTTCATTTATAGATATTTCATCTACGTTTCAACAGTGGATTACTATGAGCATCTTATCAGGATACTTTATTTATAAAAATTAAGTACTTTACTCTTGTTAAATCATAAAATGTTTCAGGTAAACTACCCCTTTCTCTTAACCGATCTTCTCCAAAATCAACAGACCTTCCGTCCTCTACAATTCAGGAAAGCATGCAAAAAAATATTTGATTCTGTTTGAATGTGCGGCAGTTACCGTTCGTCATGGAAACATTTCACTTGTTACAACATAAAATGTTGCAGGTAAACTACCCCTTTCCCTTAACCGATCTTCACTAAAATCAGTAGACCTTGAGCTCTCTGCAGCTCAGGAAAGGGTGCAAAAAATTATTTGATTCTCATAGAATTTTCGGCAGTTATCGTTCGTCATAAAAAATTACCCTTTTTAAACATAAATCGTTGCTGATAAACTACCCCTTACCTTAACCGATCTTCAACAAAATCAACAGACCTTGAGTACTCTTTAGTTCAAAAAGGTATGCAAAAACCTAGTTGATTCTGTTTGAATTTACGGCAGTTATCGTTCGTCATATAAAAAATTACCCTAGTTAAAACATAAAATGTTGGTGGTAAACTACCCCTTTCCCTTAACCGATCTTCACTAACACCAATAGGTATTGAGAACTCTAAAATACAGGGCTGTATGCAAAACATCATTTGATTCTGTTTGAATTTGCGGCTGTTATCGTTTACTATAAAAAAAAATTACCCTTGATAAAAAACCGTTGCTGGTAAACTACCCCTTTCCCTTAACCGATCTTCAACAAAATCCACAGGTCTTGAGAACTCTACATTTCAGGGCTGTATGCAAAATATTATATGATTCTGTTTGAATTTGCGGCTGTTATCGTTTGCCATATAAAATACCCTTGATAAAACAAAAAACGTGTCTTGTAAACTACCTCTTTCCCTTAACCGATCTTCACCAAAAACAATAGGTCTTTAGTACTCAACAAAACAGGGCTGTATGCAAAAACGTATTTGGCTCTGTTTGAATTTGCGGCTCTTATCGTTTGCCATAGAAAATACCCTTTTAAAACATAAAACGTTGCAGGTAAACTACCCCTTTCCCTTAACCGATCTTCACCAAAAATAAATGGTCTTGAGAATTCTACAATTCAGGGCAGTGTGCAAAATATTATTTGATTATGTTTGAATTTGCGGCTGTTATCGTTTGCCATAGAAAATACCCTTGTTAAAACATAAAACGTTGCAGGTAAACTACCCCTTTCCCTTAACCGATCTTCAACAAAATCCACAGGTCTTGAGAACTCTGCATTTCAGGGCTGTATGCAAAATATTATATGATTCTGTTTGAATTTGCGGCTGTTATCGTTTACCATAGAAAAAAATTACCCTTGATAAAAAAACCGTGGCAGGTAAACTACCCCTTTCCCTTAATCGATCTTCACCAAAACAATAGGTCTTTAGTACTCAAGAAATCAGGGCTGTATGCAAAAACTTATTTGATTCTGTTTGAATTTGCGGCTCTTACCGTTTGCCATGAAAAATACCCTTTTAAAACATAAAACGTTGCAGGTAAACTACCCCTTTCCCTTAACCGATCTTCACCAAAAACAAATGGTCTTGAGAACTCTACAATTCAGGGTAGTATGCAAAACATTATTTGATTATGTTTGAATTTGCGGCTGTTATCGTTTGCCATAGAAAATACCCTTGTTAAAACATAAAACGTTGCAGGTAAACTACCCCTTTCCCTTAACCGATCTTTACCAAAATCAACAGATCTTGAGAACCCTACAATTCAGGGCAGTATGCGAAACATTATTTGATTCTGTTTGAATTTGCGACTGTTATCGTTTGCCAAACAAACAAAATTACCCTTGATAAAAAAAAACCTTTGCCGGTATACTACCCGTTTCCCTCAACCGAGCTTCACCAGAAACAATAGGTCGCGAGTACTCTACAAATCGGGGCTGTATGCAAAAAATTATTTGATTCTGTTTGAATTTGCGGCTGTTATCGTTTGCCATAGAAAAAAAATCTATAGACACACAGACAGACACACAGACAGACAGACACACACACAGACACTTTTCGAAAAACGACTTTTTTTCATGTTTTGAGTGCAGTACAATCAGAATCTGCAATAATCTCGAACACGATTTTTTTTGCCATCACCATTTCCTTAAGGAACATGGAAGTAAAATTATCCTTGATAAAAAACTGTTGCAGGTAAACTACCCCTTTCCCTTAACCGATCTTCACCAAAAACAATAGGTCTTGAGTACTCTACAAATCAGGGCTGTATGCAAAAAATTATTTTATTCTGTTTGAATTTGCGGCTGTTATCGTTTGCCATAGAAAATACCCTTGTTAAAACATAAAATGTTGCAGGTAAACTACTCCTTTCCCTTAACCGATCTTCAACAAAATCAACAGACCTTGAGAACTCTACAATTTAGGGCTGTATGCAAATAATCATTTGATTCTGTGTGAATTTGCGGCTGTTATCGTTCGTCATATCGGTATGGAGAACCATACATGACTTCCATGTTCTAAGATTTATATTTAAAATCATATTCGAAATGAAATATTTCCATAGAAACTACGTCTTTCTACTGATTGCTTCAGCATTAACCACAGTACTGTGGTCACTAACGTATACCACCTCACGTTTTCGCACTCGATTTTCACCGATGATGGCAGTCGATGGCACTGCCGAAAAGTCTGGTTTTGCGGAAAACATTGGACTACGGCTAAAGAGCCAGGGAAGCAATTTTAACAAAAAACTACTTCTTTGTTGCCGATAACGTAGTGCATATACAAAAAATTCTCCCCTCCACCTTCAACTATAATTTTTAATAATAGAAAATTACCCCCACCCCGTTCACCTAACTTCTTCATTTATAGATATTTCATCTACGTTTCAACAGTGGATTACTATGAGCATCTTATCAGGATACTTTATTTATAAAAATTAAGTACTTTACTCTTGTTAAATCATAAAATGTTTCAGGTAAACTACCCCTTTCTCTTAACCGATCTTCTCCAAAATCAACAGACCTTCCGTCCTCTACAATTCAGGAAAGCATGCAAAAAAATATTTGATTCTGTTTGAATGTGCGGCAGTTACCGTTCGTCATGGAAACATTTCACTTGTTACAACATAAAATGTTGCAGGTAAACTACCCCTTTCCCTTAACCGATCTTCACTAAAATCAGTAGACCTTGAGCTCTCTGCAGCTCAGGAAAGGGTGCAAAAAATTATTTGATTCTCATAGAATTTTCGGCAGTTATCGTTCGTCATAAAAAATTACCCTTTTTAAACATAAATCGTTGCTGATAAACTACCCCTTACCTTAACCGATCTTCAACAAAATCAACAGACCTTGAGTACTCTTTAGTTCAAAAAGGTATGCAAAAACCTAGTTGATTCTGTTTGAATTTACGGCAGTTATCGTTCGTCATATAAAAAATTACCCTAGTTAAAACATAAAATGTTGGTGGTAAACTACCCCTTTCCCTTAACCGATCTTCACTAACACCAATAGGTATTGAGAACTCTAAAATACAGGGCTGTATGCAAAACATCATTTGATTCTGTTTGAATTTGCGGCTGTTATCGTTTACTATAAAAAAAAATTACCCTTGATAAAAAACCGTTGCTGGTAAACTACCCCTTTCCCTTAACCGATCTTCACCAAAAACGACAGATCTTGGGTACCCTACAATTCAGGCCTGTATGCAAACAATTATTTGATTCTGTTTGAATTTGAGGCTGTTATCGTTTGCCATAGAAAACACCCTTGATAAAACATAAAACGTTGCAGGTAAACTACCCCTTTCCCTTAACCGATCTTCAACAAAATCCACAGGTCTTGAGAACTCTACATTTCAGGGCTGTATGCAAAATATTATATGATTCTGTTTGAATTTGCGGCTGTTATCGTTTGCCATATAAAATACCCTTGATAAAACAAAAAACGTGTCTTGTAAACTACCTCTTTCCCTTAACCGATCTTCACCAAAAACAATAGGTCTTTAGTACTCAACAAAACAGGGCTGTATGCAAAAACGTATTTGGCTCTGTTTGAATTTGCGGCTCTTATCGTTTGCCATAGAAAATACCCTTTTAAAACATAAAACGTTGCAGGTAAACTACCCCTTTCCCTTAACCGATCTTCACCAAAAATAAATGGTCTTGAGAATTCTACAATTCAGGGCAGTGTGCAAAATATTATTTGATTATGTTTGAATTTGCGGCTGTTATCGTTTGCCATAGAAAATACCCTTGTTAAAACATAAAACGTTGCAGGTAAACTACCCCTTTCCCTTAACCGATCTTCAACAAATTCCACAGGTCTTGAGAACTCTACATTTCAGGGCTGTATGCAAAATATTATATGATTCTGTTTGAATTTGCGGCTGTTATCGTTTACCATAGAAAAAAATTACCCTTGATAAAAAAACCGTGGCAGGTAAACTACCCCTTTCCCTTAATCGATCTTCACCAAAACAATAGGTCTTTAGTACTCAAGAAATCAGGGCTGTATGCAAAAACTTATTTGATTCTGTTTGAATTTGCGGCTCTTACCGTTTGCCATGGAAAATACCCTTTTAAAACATAAAACGTTGCAGGTAAACTACCCCTTTCCCTTAACCGATCTTCACCAAAAACAAATGGTCTTGAGAACTCTACAATTCAGGGTAGTATGCAAAACATTATTTGATTATGTTTGAATTTGCGGCTGTTATCGTTTGCCATAGAAAATACCCTTGTTAAAACATAAAACGGTGCAGGTAAACTACCCCTTTCCCTTAACCGATCTTTACCAAAATCAACAGATCTTGAGAACCCTACAATTCAGGGCAGTATGCGAAACATTATTTGATTCTGTTTGAATTTGCGACTGTTATCGTTTGCCAAACAAAGAAAATTACCCTTGATAAAAAAAAACCTTTGCCGGTATACTACCCGTTTCCCTCAACCGAGCTTCACCAGAAACAATAGGTCGCGAGTACTCTACAAATCAGGGCTGTATGCAAAAAATTATTTGATTCTGTTTGAATTTGCGGCTGTTATCGTTTGCCATAGAAAAAAAATCTATAGACACACAGACAGACACACAGACAGACAGACACACACACAGACACTTTTCGAAAAACGACTTTTTTTCATGTTTTGAGTGCAGTACAATCAGAATCTGCAATAATCTCGAACACGATTTTTTTTGCCATCACCATTTCCTTAAGGAACATGGAAGTAAAATTATCCTTGATAAAAAACTGTTGCAGGTAAACTACCCCTTTCCCTTAACCGATCTTCACCAAAAACAATAGGTCTTGAGTACTCTACAAATCAGGGCTGTATGCAAAAAATTATTTTATTCTGTTTGAATTTGCGGCTGTTATCGTTTGCCATAGAAAATACCCTTGTTAAAACATAAAATGTTGCAGGTAAACTACTCCTTTCCCTTAACCGATCTTCAACAAAATCAACAGACCTTGAGAACTCTACAATTTAGGGCTGTATGCAAATAATCATTTGATTCTGTGTGAATTTGCGGCTGTTATCGTTTGCCATAGAAAATACACTTGTTAAAACATAAAACGTTGCAGGTAAACTACCCCTTTCCCTTAACCGATCTTCAACAAAATCAACAGACCTTGAGTTCTGTATAATTCAAAAAGGTATGCAGAAGAGTAGTTGAGTCTATTATTTGCAGTAGTTGCGGCAGTTATCGTTCGTCATAAAGAAATTTACCAAGTATCGTGATGGGAAAAAAAATTGTGTTCGAGATTATTGCAGATTCTGATTGTACTACACTCAAAACATGAAAAAAGTCATTTTTCGAAAAGTGTGTGTGTGTGTGTGTGTGTGTGTGTGTGTGTGTAGATTTTTTTTCTATGGCAAATGATAAAAGCCGCAAATTCCAACAGAATCAAACATTTTTTTGCATACAGCCCTGATTTGTAGAGTACTCAAGACCTATTGTTTTTGGTGAAGATCGGTTAAGGAAAAGGGGTAGTTTACCTGAAACGTGTTATGTTGTAACAAGGGTATTTTCTATGGCAAACGATAACAGCCGCAAATTCAAACAGAATCAAATAATGTTTTGCACGCAGCCCTGAATTGCAGAGTTCTCAAGACCTATTTTTTTTGGTGAAGATCGGTTAAGGGAAAGGGGTAGTTTACCAGCAACGTTTTATGTTGTAACAAGGGTATTTTTTTAGGCAAACGATAAAAGCCGCAAATTCAAGCAGAATCAAATAATATTTTGCACACTGCCCTGAATTGTAGAATTCTCAAGACCATTTATTTTTGGTGAAGATCGGTTAAGGGAAAGGGGTAGTTTACCTGCCACTTATTATGTTTTAACAAGAGTAATTTTTTCTATGACGAACGTTAACTGCCGCACATTCAAACAGAATCAAATAAATTTTTGCATACCTTCCTCAATTGTAGATAACTCAAGGTCTGTTGATTTTGTTGAAGATCGGTTAAGGGAAAGGGGTAGTTTACCTGCAACATTTTATGTTTTAAGAAGAGTATTACTTCCATATTCCTTAAGGAATGGAAGTATGGTGATGGCAAAAAAAATCGTGTTCGAAGATCGGTTAAGAGAAAGGGGTAGTTTACTTGCGTTTTTTGTTTTAACAAGGGTATTATCTATGGCAAACGATAACAGCCGCATATTCAAGCAGAATCAAATAATATTTTGCACACTGCCCTGAATTGTAGAATTCTCAAGACCATTTATTTTTGGTGAAGATCGGTTAAGGGAAAGGGGTAGTTTACCTGCAACGTTTTATGTTTTAAAAGGGTATTTTCTATGGCAAACGATAAGAGCCGCAAATTCAAACAGAGCCAAATACGTTTTTGCATACAGCCCTGTTTTGTTGAGTACTAAAGACCTATTGTTTTTGGTGAAGATCGGTTAAGGGAAAGGGGTAGTTTACCTGCCACTTATTATGTTTTAACAAGAGTAATTTTTTCTATGACGAACGTTAACTGCCGCACATTCAAACAGAATCAAATAAATTTTTGCATACCTTCCTCAATTGTAGATAACTCAAGGTCTGTTGATTTTGTTGAAGATCGGTTAAGGGAAAGGGGTAGTTTACCTGCAACATTTTATGTTTTAACAAGAGTATTACTTCCATATTCCTTAAGGAATGGAAGTATGGTGATGGCAAAAAAAATCGTGTTCGAGATTATTGCAGATTCTGATTCTACTACACTCAAAACATGAAAAAAAGTCGTTTTCCGAAAAGTGTCTGTGTGTCTGTCTGTGTGTCTGTGTGTCTGTCTGTCTGTCTATCTGTCTGTAGATTTTTTTTCTATGGCAAACGATAACTGCCGCAAATTCAAACAGAATCAAATAATTTTTTGCATACAGCCCGGTTTTGCAGAGTTCTCGCGACCTATTGTTTTTGGTGAAGATCGGTTGAGGGAAAGGGGTAGTTTACCTGCAACGGTTTTTTTTTAGCAAGGGTAATTTTGTTTGTTTGGCAAACGATAACAGCCGCAAATTCAAACAGAATCAAATAATGTTTCGCATACAGCCCTGAATTGTAGAGTTCTCAAGACCTATTGTTTTTGGTGAAGATCGGTTAAGGGAAAGGGGTAGTTTACCTGTAACGTTTTATGTTTTAACAAGGGTATTTCCTATGGCAAACGATAACAGCCGCAAATTCAAACAGAATGAAAAGATTATTTGCATACAGCCCTAAATTGTAGAGTTCTCAAGACCTTTTGTTTTTGGTGAAGATCGGTTAAGGGAAAGGGGTAGTTTACCTACAACGTTTTTTTAACAAGGGTATTTTCTATGGCAAACGATAACAGCCGCAAATTCAAACAGAATCAAATAATTTTCTGCATACAGCCCTGATTTGTAGAGTACTCAAGACCTATTGTTTTTGGTGAAGATCGGTTGAGGGGAAGGGGTAGTTTACCAGCAACGTTTTTTATCATGCGTATTTTCTATGGCAAACGACAACTGCCGCAAATTCAAACAGAATCAAATAATTTTTTGCATACAGGCCTGATTTGTAGAGTACTCGCGACCTATTGTTTTTGGTGAAGATCGGTTGAGGGGAAGGGGTAGTTTACCTGCAACGGTTTTTTTATCAAGAGAAATTTTTTTTTTTTGGCAAACGATAACAGCCGCAAATTCAAACAGAATCAAATAATGTTTCGCATACAGCCCTGAATTGTAGATTTCTCAAGACCTATTGTTTTTGGTGAAGATCGGTTGAGGGAAAGGGGTAGTTTACCTGCAACGTTTTTTTAACAAGGGTATTTTCTATGGCAAACGATAACAGCCGCAAATTCAAACAGAATCAAATAATGTTTTGCATACAGCCCTGATTTGTAGAGTACTCAAGACCTATTGTTTTTGGTGAATATCGGTTAAGGGGAAGGGGTAGTTTACCTGCAACGTTTTTTTATCAAGCGTATTTTCTATGGCAAACGATAACAGCCGCAAATTCAAACAGAATGAAATAATTTTTTGCATACGTCCCTGAATTGTAGAGGTCTCAATGACTTTCGATTTTGGTGAAGATCGGTTAAGGGGAAGGGGTAGTTTACCTGCAACCTTTTACGTTTTAACAAGAGTAAAGTACTTGAAAATTTATTTAAACTTTTTGAAACAATGGTAATTGTTAAAAATAAAATAATTTTGTTGCTAGGCAAGTGTAATTTTTTTCTATGGCAAACAATAACAGCCGCAAATTCAAACAGAATCAACTACTCTTTTGCATACAGCCCTGAATTATAGAGTTCTCAAGGTTTGTTGGTTTTGGTAAAGATCGGTTAAGGGGAAGGGGTAGTTTACCTGCAACGTTTTTTTATCGGGGGTACTTTTTTCTATGGCAAACGATAACAGCCGCAAATTCAAACAGAATCAAATAATGTTTTGCATACAGCCCTGAATTGTAGAGTTCTCAAGTCCTATTGGTGTTGGTGAAGATCGGTTAAGGGAAAGCGGTAGTTTACCACCAACATTTATATTTTAACAAGGGTAATTTTTTTATATGACGAACGATAACTGCCGCAAATTCAAACAGAATCAACTACGTTTTTGCATACCTTTTTGAATTAAAAAGAACTCAAGGTCTGTTGATTTTGTTGAAGACCGGTTAAGGTAACGGGGTAGTTTACCAGCAACATTTTATGTTTTAAGAAGGGTAATTTCATTTTGCGAAAGATAACTGCCGCAAATTCAAACAGAATCAAATAATGTTCTGCAATACACCCCTGAATTGTAGAGTTCGCAAGATCTGTTGTTTTTGGTGAAGATCGGTTAAGGGATAGGGGTAGTTTACCTGCAACGTTTTATGTTTTAACAAGGGTAATTGTTTATATGACGAACGGTAACTGTCGCACATTCAAACAGAATCAAATATTTTTTTGCATGCATCCCTGAAATGTAGAGGGCTGAAGGTCTATTGATTTCGGTGAAGATCGGTTAAGAGAAAGGGGTAGTTTACCTGCAACGTTTTATGTTTTAACAAGAGTAAAGTACTTAATTTTGATAAATAATATATCCTAATAAGAAGCTCATAATAATCCACTGTAGAAACGTAGATGGAATATCTATAAATGAAGAGGTTAGGTGAACAGGGTGGGGGTAATTTTCTAGTAATGAAAATTATAGTTGATTGGGGAGGGGAGAATTTTTACTTCCATGTTCCTTAAGGAAATGGAAGTATGGTGATGGCAAAAAAAATCGTGTTCGAGATTATTGCAGATTCTGATTGTACTACACTCAAAACATGAAAAAAAGCCGTTTTTCGAAAAGTGTCTGTGTGTGTGTCTGTGTGTGTCTGTCTGTGTCTGTCTGTCTATCTGTCTGTAGATTTTTTTTCTATGGCAAACGATAACAGCCGCAAATTCAAACATAATCAAATAAATTTTTGCATACAGCCCTGATTTGTAGAGTATTCACGACCTATTGTTTTTGGTGAAGATCGATTGAGGGAAAGGGGTAGTTTACCGGCAACGTTTTATGTTTTAACAAGGGTATTTTCTATGGCAAACGATAACAGCCGCAAATTCAAACAGAATCATATAATATTTTGCATACAGACCTGAAATGTAGAGTTCTCAAGACCTGTTGGTTTTGGTGAAGATCGGTTAAGGGAATAGGGTAGTTTACCGGCAACATTTTATGTTTTATCAAGGGTAATTTTTTTTATGACGAATGATTATGACGTACATTAAAACAGAATCAACTACTCTTCTGCATACCTTTTTGAATTATATAGAACTCAAGTTCTGTTGATTTTGTTGAAGATGGGTTAATGGAAGGGGTTTTTTATCAGCAACGTTTTATGTTTTAAAAAGGGTAATTTTTTTATGACGAACAATAACTGCCAAAAATTCAAAGAGAATCAAATAATTTTTTGCACCCTTTCCTGAGTTGCAGAGAGCTCAAGGTCTACTGATTTTGGTGAAGATCGGTTAAGGGAAAGGGGTAGTTTACCGGCAACATTTTATGTTGTAACAAGAGAAATGTTTCCGTGACGAACGATAACTGCCGCACATTCAAACAGAATCAAATATTTTTTTGCATGCATCCTTAAATTGTAGAGGACGGAAGGTCTATTGATTTTGGAGAAGATCGGTTAAGAGAAAGGGGTAGTTTACCTGAAACATTTTATGATTTAACAAGAGTAAAGTACTTAATTTTTATAAATAAAGTATCCTGATAAGAAGCTCATAGTAATCCACTGTAGAAACGTAGATGAAATATCTATAAATGAAGAGGTTAGGTAATGGGGTGGGGGGGTAATTTTCTATTATTAAAAATTATAGTTGAAGGTGGAGGGGAGAATTTTTTATATGTGTACTACGTTATCGGCACCAAAGAAGTAGTTCTTTGTTAAAATTCCTTCCCGGGCTGTTTAGCCGTAGTCCAATATTTTCTGCAAAACCAGACTTTTCGGCAGTCCATCGACTGCCATCATCAGTGAAAATCGAGTGCGAAAACGTGAGGTGGTATACGTTAGTGACCACAGTACCGTGGTTAAGGCTGAAGCAATAAGTAGAAAGAAGTAGTTTCTATGGCAATATTTCATTTCGAATATGATTTTAAATGTAAATCTTAGAACATGGAAGTCATGTATGGTTCTCCATACCGATATTTTACTTCCATATTCCTTAAGGAATGGAAGTATGGTGATGGCAAAAAAAATCGTGTTCGAGATTATTGCAGATTCTGATTCTACTACACTCAAAACATGAAAAAAAGTCGTTTTCCGAAAAGTGTCTGTGTGTCTGTCTGTCTGTCTGTCTGTCTGTAGATTTTTTTTCTATGGCAAACGATAACTGCCGCAAATTCAAACAGAATCAAATAATTTTTTGCATACAGCCCGGTTTTGCAGAGTTCTCGCGACCTATTGTTTTTGGTGAAGATCGGTTGAGGGAAAGAGGTAGTTTACCTGCAACGGTTTTTTTTTAGCAAGGGTAATTTTGTTTGTTTGGCAAGCGATAACAGCCGCAAATTCAAACAGAATCAAATAATGTTTCGCATACAGCCCTAAATTGTAGAGTTCTCAAGATCTGTCGATTTTGGTACAGATCGGTTAAGGGAAAGGGGTAGTTTACCTGTAACGTTTTATGTTTTAACAAGGGTATTTCCTACGGCAAACGATAACAGCCGCAAATTCAAACAGAATCAAAAGATTATTTGCATACGGCCCTAAATTGTAGAGTTCTCAATACCTTTTGTTTTTGGTGAAGATCGGTTAAGGGAAAGGGGTAGTTTACCTACAACGTTTTTTTAACAAGGGTATTTTCTATGGCAAACGATAACAGCCGCAAATTCAAACAGAATCAAATAATTTTCTGCATACAGCCCTGATTTGTAGAGTACTCAAGACCTATTGTTTTTGGTGAAGATCGGTTGAGGGGAAGGGGTAGTTTACCAGCAACGTTTTTTATCATGCGTATTTTCTATGGCAAACGACAACTGCCGCAAATTCAAACAGAATCAAATAATTTTTTGCATACAGCCCTGATTTGTAGAGTACTCGCGACCTATTGTTTTTGGTAAAGATCGGTTGAGGGGAAGGGGTAGTTTACCTGCAACGGTTTTTTTTATCAAGGGAAATTTTTTTTTTTTTTGGCAAACGATAACAGCCGCAAATTCAAACAGAATCAAATAATGTTTCGCATACAGCCCTGAATTGTAGATTTCTCAAGACCTATTGTTTTTGGTGAAGATCGGTTGAGGGAAAGGGGTAGTTTACCTGCAACGTTTTTTTAACAAGGGTATTTTATATGGCAAACGATAACAGCCGCAAATTCAAACAGAATCAAATAATGTTTTGCATACAGTCCTGATTTGTAGAGTACTCAAGACCTTTTGTTTTTGGTGAAGATCGGTTAAGGGGAAGGGGTAGTTTACCTGCAACCTTTTACGTTTTATTTTCTATGGCAAACGATAACAGCCGCAAATTCAAACAGAATCAAATAATGTTTTGCATACAGCCCTGATTTGTAGAGTACTCAAGACCTATTGTTTTTGGTGAAGATCGGTTAAGGGGAAGGGGTAGTTTACCTGCAACGTTTTTTTATCAAGCGTATTTTCTATGGCAAACGATAACAGCCGCAAATTCAAACAGAATCAAATAATTTTTTGCATACGTCCCTGAATTGTAGAGGTCTCAATGACTTTCGATTTTGGTGAAGATCGGTTAAGGGGAAGGGGTAGTTTACCTGCAACCTTTTACGTTTTAACAAGAGTAAAGTACTTGAAAATTTATTTAAACTTTTTGAAACAATGGTAATTGTTAAAAATAAAATAATTTTGTTGCCAGGCAATAAAATTATAATTTTTTCATTTTAATGTAATATAATATTTTTCATTTAATACAGCAATAAAAAGGCAGGTAAGACACAGCCTGGCTGTTTGGCTGAAAATGATTTTAAATATAAATCTTAGAATATGGAAGTCATGTATGGTTCTCCATACCGATATTTACTTCCATATTCCTTAAGGAATGGAAGTATGGTGATGGCAAAAAAAATCGTGTTCGAGATTATTGCAGATTCTGATTCTACTACACTCAAAACATGAAAAAAAGTCGTTTTCCGAAAAGTGTCTGTGTGTCTGTCTGTCTGTCTGTCTGTCTGTCTGTCTGTGTGTCTGTGTGTCTGTAGATTTTTTTTCTATGGCAAACGATAACTGCCGCAAATTCAAACAGAATCAAATAATTTTTTGCATACAGCCCGGTTTTGCAGAGTTCTCGCGACCTATTGTTTTTGGTGAAGATCGGTTGAGGGAAAGGGGTAGTTTACCTGCAACGGTTTTTTTTTAGCAAGGGAAATTTTGTTTGTTTGGCAAACGATAACAGCCGCAAATTCAAACAGAATCAAATAATGTTTCGCATACAGCCCTGAATTGTAGAGTTCTCAAGACCTATTGTTTTTGGTGAAGATCGGTTAAGGGAAAGGGGTAGTTTACCTGTAACGTTTTATGTTTTAACAAGGGTATTTCCTATGGCAAACGATAACAGCCGCAAATTCAAACAGAATGAAAAGATTATTTGCATACAGCCCTAAATTGTAGAGTTCTCAAGACCTTTTGTTTTTGGTGAAGATCGGTTAAGGGAAAGGGGTAGTTTACCTACAACGTTTTTTTATCAAGGGTATTTTCTATGGCAAACGATAACAGCCGCAAATTCAAACAGAATCAAATAATTTTCTGCATACAGCCCTGATTTGTAGAGTACTCAAGACCTATTGTTTTTGGTGAAGATCGGTTGAGGGGAAGGGGTAGTTTACCAGCAACGTTTTTTATCATGCGTATTTTCTATGGCAAACGACAACTGCCGCAAATTCAAACAGAATCAAATAATTTTTTGCATACAGCCCTGATTTGTAGAGTACTCGCGACCTATTGTTTTTGGTGAAGATCGGTTGAGGGGAAGGGGTAGTTTACCTGCAACGGTTTTTTTTATCAAGGGAAATTTTTTTTTTTTGGCAAACGATAACAGCCGCAAATTCAAACAGAATCAAATAATGTTTCGCATACAGCCCTCAATTGTAGATTTCTCAAGACCTATTGTTTTTGGTGAAGATCGGTTGAGGGAAAGGGGTAGTTTACCTGCAACGTTTTTTTAACAAGGGTATTTTCTATGGCAAACGATAACAGCCGCAAATTCAAACAGAATCAAATAATGTTTTGCATACAGCCCTGATTTGTAGAGTACTCAAGACCTATTGTTTTTGGTGAATATCGGTTAAGGGGAAGGGGTAGTTTACCTGCAACGTTTTTTTATCAAGCGTATTTTCTATGGCAAACGATAACAGCCGCAAATTCAAACAGAATGAAATAATTTTTTGCATACGTCCCTGAATTGTAGAGGTCTCAATGACTTTCGATTTTGGTGAAGATCGGTTAAGGGGAAGGGGTAGTTTACCAGCAACCTTTTACGTTTTAACAAGAGTAAAGTACTTGAAAATTTATTTAAACTTTTTGAAACAATGGTAATTGTTAAAAATAAAATAATTTTGTTGCCAGGCAATAAAATTATAATTTTTTCATTTTAATGTAATATAATATTTTTCATTTAATACAGCAATAAAAAGGCAGGTAAGACACAGCCTGGTTGTTTGGCTGAAAATGATTTTAAATATAAATCTTAGAATATGGAAGTCATGTATGGTTCTCCATACCGATATTTTCTATGACGAACGTTAACTGCCGCACATTTAAACAGAATCAAATACTTTTTTGCACACCTTCCTCAATTGTAGATAACTCAAGGTCTGTTGATTTTGTTGAAGATCGGTTAAGGGAAAGGGGTAGTTTACCTGCAACATTTTATGTTGTAACAAGAGAACATTTTTCAAGAAGAACGATTACTACCGTAAATTCAAACAGAATCAAATAATTTTTATTTCCATATTTTTACATATGTGCCTGAATTGTAGAGGACTCAAGACCTATTGATTTTTGTGAAGATCAGTTAAGAGAAAGGGGTAGTTTACCTGCAACGTTTTCTGCAAAACCAGACGTTTCGGCAATGCCATCGACTGCCATCATCAGTGAAAATCGAGTGCGATAACGTGTGGTGGTATACGTTAGTGACCACAGTACTGTTGTTAAGGCTGAAGCAATAAGTGGAAAGAAGTAGTTTCTATGGAGACATTTCATTTCGTAAATGATTTTAAATATAAATCTTAGAACATGGAAGTCATAAAAAAAAATGTATGTTTCTCCATACCGATATTTTTTTGTATCAAGAGTAATTTTTTTTCTATGGCAAACGATAATAGCCGCAAATTCAACCAGAATCAAATAATGTTTCGCATACAGTCCTGATTTTTAGAGTTCTCAAGACCTATTGTTTTTGGTGAAAATCGGTTAAGGGAAAGGGGTAGTTTGCCTGCAACGTTTACGTGATAACAAGGTTATTTTTTTCTAGGACGAACAATAACTGCCATAAATTCAAACATAATCAAATAAGTGTTTGCATACCTTCCTGAATTCAAGAGAACTCAAGGCCTGTTGATTTTGGTGAAGACCGGTTAAGGGAAAGGGGTAGTTTACCTGCAACATTTTATGTTGTAACAAGAGAAATTGTTCCATGACGAACGATAACTGCCGTAAATTCAAACAGAATCGAAACATTTGTTGCATACAGCCCTGAATTGTAGAGGACTCAAAGCCTATTGATTTTGGTGAAGATCAGTTAAGAGAAAGGGGTAGTTTACCTGCAACGTTTTATGTTTTAACAAGGGTAAAGTACTTAATTTTGATAAATAAAGTAGGCTATCATGAAAAGCAGATCATAATAATCCACTGTAGAAACGTAGATGAAATATCTATAAATGAAGTTAGGTAATTTTCTATAAATGAAATTGATTGTTGAAGGGGAGGAGATAATTTTTATTTATATGTCATGTGTACTACGTTATCGGCAACAAAGAAATAGTTTGTTGTTAAAATTCCTTCCCGGGCTGTTTGACGTGGTCCAATGTTTTCTACAAAACCAAACGTTTCGGCAGTACTATCGACTGTCACCATCAGTGGAAATCGAGTGCGCTAACGTGAGGTGGTATACTATAGTGACCACAGTACTGTGTTTAAGCCTGAAGAAAGAAGTAGTTTCTATGAAAATATTTCATTTCGAAATGATTTTAAATATAATCTTAGAACATGGAAGTAATATATAGTTCTCCATACCGATATTTTTCTATGGCAAACGATAACAGCCGCAAATTCAAACAGAATCAAATAATTTTTTGCATACAGTCCTGAATTGTAGAGTACTCAAGACCTATTGTTTTTAGTGAAGATCGGTTAAGGGAAAGGGGTAGTGTACCGGCAACGTTTTTTTTTTATCAAGGGTACTTTTTTTCTATGGCAAACGATAACAGCCGCAAATTCAAACAGAATCAAACAATGTTTCGCATACAGCCCTGAATTGTAGAGTTCTCAAGACCTAGGCTATTGTTTTTGGTGAAGATCGGTTAAGGGAAAGGGGTAGTTTACCTGCAACATTTTACGTTTTAACAAGGGTAATTTTTTCTATGACGAACGATAACTGCCGTAAATTCAAAGAGAATCAAATAATGTTTTGCATGCATCCCTGAATTGTAGAGGACTCAAGACCTATTGATTTTGGTGAAGATCATGTAAGAGAAAGGGGTAGTTTACCAACAACGTTTTATGTGACAACAATGTTAATTTTTTCTATGACGAACGATAACTGCCGTAAATTCAAACATAATCAATTACGTTTTTGCCTACATCTCTAAATTGTAGAGAACTCAAGGCCTGTTGATTTTGGTGACGATCGGTTAAAGGAAAAGTGTAGTTTACCAACAACATTTTATGTTGTAACAAGAGAAATTTTTTCATGATGAACGATAACTGCCGTAAATTCAAACAGAATCAAATAATATTTTACATATGTTCCTGAGTTGTAGCACACTTAAGGCCTATTGATTTTGGTGAAGATCGGTTACGGGGAAACCTGTTTGGCCGTAGACCAATATTTTCTGCAAAACCAGACGTTTCGGCAGTGCCATCGACTTCCATCATCAGTGAAAATCGAGTACGATAACGTGAGGTGGTATACGTTAGTGACCACAGTACTGTGGTTAAGGCTGAAGCAGTAAGTAGAAAGATGTAGTTTCTATGGAAATATTTCATTTCGAAAATGATTTTAAATATACATCTTAGAACATGGAAGTCATGTATGGTTCTCAATACTGATATTTTAAAGTTGTGTTAAGCTTAGATTTTCTACGTAAAACTATTCTGTGGTGCTGTGTTGCGCTTTTTTTTGGATCGCAGGTTTGTTGGCTATGGAACGTTTTCGAAAAATATTTTGTTGTTTTCTGAATAACGGAAAGAAACAAGTAAAAGTGATGTGCTCGAGCTTCATCATATAAGCATGTGGCTATAGAGCAAGTAAAAACTTTGTAATTTTTACTTACTATATTTTTATTTAAAGCTTTTATTCAGTGGGAAGTTTAAGAAACCATGAAGAAATCGGAAAAACAGAAATAAAATTAATCTGAATCTGTCTAGTGACCCGAGTTGACAACTTAGCAGCTGATAATGTAGCCGTAACTACTCAGATGTCCCGAATGGTGTTTCTGTGTCATTGAGTTCAGTGTTTTTTTAGCATTTGAAACCATAACAAAACGTTGTATTCTGTTGGCACGTCACATTACAAATGGCAAAATTTGTGTTGAGTAAAAATAAACGCCGCATTTCATCTGTCAACATTATTGATTATTGGCCAAAAATTCGAACCACTGTTACTTTCTGACTACTGGTTTGTTTTGGTGCTACATGGCGGCGTGTCTATTGAAGCCTTAATACTATCAGATTGATTGTTGCCCGTTGCTATTTTCGCTTCTTGTTTTTGTGTATACGAAACTAGAATTGGGGATATCTCAGCGTTTACAATGGGGTCGATCCTTTTACGACTTTGATGAGGGGGTCATACTCCCCTCTCCGTACTTATACTAAGGAGATGGTTTTCTTTTATGCACGAGCAATTCAAAACTGAAGTCATGTGATAATTTCTATCTTATCGTAAGTAACAAATATCGGTATGGAGAACCATACATGACTTCCATGTTCTAAGATTTATATTTAAAATCATTTTCGAAATGTAATATTTCAATAGAAACTACTTCTTTCTTCAGCCTTAACCACAGTACTGTGGTCACTAACGTATACCACTTCAAAAGCAAACCAAACTATCAAACATTCAAATTTTATTTATACCTCTTCTACTGAACAGTCATTTTGTTGAAACTCATGAGGAACGCAAGACAGTTTGTAAACTTTTGGGAAGAAATTCGCGCTCTTCTTGAGGACTGCTTTATAATCAACAGACGTGTCAGTTGTTATTCCTGACATCGTCCGGTTAAACTAAACGCAATGCTCCCGTACGTCTCTTTCACACTATCAGTTTTTTTTGCCGTCCGGGAAGATTACATGTATCGTATTCTGGAACAGACATAACTTTTTTTTTTATGTGGAATTATTCGACAATAAATTCTGTTTACTCTACGACGTGATGTTCAGATCAAAAAGCGCGACGGTTGCTTCATGATAATGGTCGGGCATGTGCATCTCCCACACAGTATTTGGATGCAGACAGTTGAATCAGTTCCCACTTAGCTTGACTTAGCGCCGAACTACTTTCACCTTACCTTCTACACCTTAACGGTCAGCGATTTGTTAGCTGAATGAATACACTGAATGGGTAAAGACGATTTCTACTAAAATGAGTAGCCCATGGAGTATTTACTATTAAAGTAAATACTAAATTGGTTTTCCAAGATAAGGTAGCGCGCCGCTAGATGGAGATCCCGATACTCCGAGTACACATTACCAACGTCGAGACCGTATAACAAAATTTCACCGTTGTTTGAGTTTTAGGACAACGGAACGTCGCGTCGCTTCTGTCAGTACTAAAATGGGTGCTTAAAAGTCGGTCATACAGTTTGTGCTTACGCGCGAATGAAGTCTGTTTCGTTTATTGGTAATCATAGTCTACTTAATTCTGTCCCTGTTGATTCGCATGCATGGAACCAGTAGTCTATTATGCAGTACACCGTGTCTGGTCATTGAAGATACTCTACCTTAACAGGAAAAGATATTCTAACGTATACAAAAATATCCTTTTCTTAACAGTTTATGCTTCGTAAGAAATAAAGGTATTGATATTACATAAATCAAGTATATTATTTTGACTTGAGTCTTTACTATTAACTAAATGTTTAGTTATTGCTACGTATGTGTGTGTATTGTAGTACTAGTACTATAACTGTCTTATAGAGAGTAAATGATAAATGTTTAAAAGAGAATTAATGATATAGGCTAAACGAGAGTTAGCTGTTATAGTTTACGATCCACTTTTGTGATGGATAAATACATAGCGGATACGTATGAATGAACTTGTACTGATATACTGTTGTTCTGACATAGGGGTCTTGTATAAAAATATTCAGATGTACCATACAGAGGCGAGTGTGTTATCAGAGTCAGTTAACTAGTTCCGGCTACCGCGTTCTCCTCCGGTTTCTGGCTACGATGAGTAAGCACTTACTTCAGTAACCGGTTCAATATCTCCCGTGAACGCGCTCTCACTTAGCTTAGAGTCGTTGTGTACAGTTAACAGTTCATACGAAAAATTAAACTTGTTACCTTTTACAGTAATCACTTTGACCATTCAACGAATTCCTAATCTGTAGCTATTGACGATATCCAAACAGAAAGCAAACGATATCGAAGGGATGATTAAGGATTCGAAGTATCACTTTCATCGCATTCTAGGGTACGGTCTAACTACATCGCCCATTTGTACCCCCTCGATTAAGTATGTTGTGATAAACATGTTGTGCATTTAATAAAACGAGGGCTGGAGTGTTCATACAACTGCTCTGTAACTGTACTTTTTACTTCCATGTTCCATAAGGAAATGGAAGTATGGTGATGGCAAAAAAATCGTGTTCGAGATTATTGCAGATTCTGATTGTATCTGCAATCCTCAAAACATGAAAAAAAGTCATTTTTCGAAAATTGTGTGTGTGTCTGTCTGTATGTGTCTGTGTGTCTATCTGTAGATTTTTTCTCTATGGCAAACGATAACAGCCGCAAATTCAAACAGAATAAAATAATTGTTTGCATACAGCCCTGAATTATAGAGTACTCAAGACCTGTTGTTTTTGGTGAAGATCGGTTAAGGGAAAGGGGTAGTTTACCTGCAATTTTTTTTGTATCAAGGGTAATTTTTTTCTATGGCAAACGATAACAGCCGCAAATTCAAACAGAATCAAATAATGTTTTGCATACAGCCCTGAATTGTAGAGTTCTCAAGACCTATTGTTTTGGTTGAAGATCGGTTTAGGGAAAGGGGTAGTTTACCTGCAACATTTTATGTGATAACAAGGGTAATTTTTTCTATGACGAACGATAACTGCCGTAAATTCAAACATAATCAAATAAGTTTTTGCATACGTCCCTAAATTATAGAGTACTCAAGGCCTGTTGATTTTGGTGAAGATCGGATAAGGGAAAGGGGTAGTTTACCTGCAACATTTTATGTTGTAACAAGAGACATTTTTTCATGACGAACGATAACTGCCGTAAATTCAAACAGAATCAAATAATTTTTTACATATGTACCTGAGTTGTAGAATACTCAAGGCCTATTGATTTTGGTGAAGATCGGTTACGGGGAAAGGGCAGTTTACCTGAAACATTTTTTGTTGTAACAAGAGTAAAGTACTTAATTTTGATAAATAAAGTATCCTGATAAGAAGATCTTAATAATCCACTGTAGAAACGTAGATGAAATATCTATAAATGAAATATCTATAAATGAAGAGGCTAGTTGAACGGGGTGGGGGTAATTTTTTATAAATGAAAATTATAGTTGAAAGGGGAGGGGATAATCTTTATGTGTACTACGTTATCGGCAACAAAGTAGTAGTTTGTTGTTAAAATTCCTTCTCGGGCTGTAGTCCAATGTTTTCTGCAAAACCAGACGTTTCGGCAGTGCCGTCGACTGCCATCATCAGTGAAAATCGAGTGCGATAACGTGTGGTGGTATACGTTAGTGACCACAGTACTGTGGTTAAGGCTGAAGCAATAAGTGGAAAGAAGTAGTTTCTATGGAAATATTTCATTTCGTAAATGATTTTAAATATAAATCTTAGAACATGGAAGTCATGTATGGTTCTCCATAACGATATTTTAGTTATAAGATGAACCTCATAAAATGAAAAGTGTACAAAATCTTTACTTAGTTTAATTATAATAGTAATTACGTGAATAATGACAGCAGCAAAATTGTGCAGTTGTACAGATTTTATAGCACGGTAACATATGAAGTTGTTACAGCACGTGTAAACTGGAGGAGATTACTCGCCCTTAGCCTAACCTAACAGACAGTGCGTTCGAAACCCGATGAGCGATGACAGTTTCTCACTGATCTATCTGCAGCGAAAGGAAGCGAGCTCCTGTAACATGGACGTCGGGAATGCCTTTCATTTCACCAACTGGGTAATATTTGCGTCATACCTTTGTACTGTAACTTATGACTTAAAATGCTTTTGAAATAATGGTTACGGTAGAAAATGTATAACAGGTTATTTTGAGGACGTACAAGACTATGGGTCCGATGGATCGTCTCATTGCAGACTGACTTTCCCGCCGCAGCTTAGAAAAATGTGTCGAAAAATCTTAAGACACAGTTGAGAGATAAAATATTCATTGCAGTATTTCGTACCAGAATCCGTGGTTTTACTTGACACATGCTCTGCCAGGAAAGCATTTTCCGTACTTTATTTAACTAAAATGTTAAATCTATATAGTATATAAAACTCAAAGTCTGAGGAATTTATTACCATCCATCCACATGCGAGTGCATTGCCGTCTTTCACATCGTTGTCGCCAGTTCTCCTCGTTGTAGACCCCTCTTGTCCCTTGCCATGTCTCTTCATAGAATCCCCTCTTTCTTAGATCCCGTGGGTCTACCTCTGTTCTTTCTTCTATGTGAAACCCGCTTTAACAACTTTTTACCACCTCATACTTATGGCGTTTAATATTATAACGTCCACGCGAATTTGTTTGCTGTTGTCTTCATTTCTAACACTTGAAGTCAGGTTACTCCACGGGTGGAATTCGTATCATCTGTGCGGTACGTTTTCTCTGTTATTACAGCAATGTGAGAATCTCGTGCAGCCATCTCTACTGCTTGGGAGTTTCTTTGCTTTGTCTCCCAAGTTTCAGAGCAGAGCCACAGTGGACTTTGCTCTCTATGATGCCACAGTAAATCATCCTACTTTTGTGATTTGTTTTCCTCACTCCAAAGCACTGAATTCAGCTGATATACCACCACGTTTCTTTATTTTATTTTGTTATTCATATCATGTTTTCGTTACTTGTACTATCTTTTGTTAATGTCACACAACATACTTGAAAAAAACGACTATTTTTTATAGTATGTACATCTACAGTCGTATCAGTTCCTTTATTTCTAACAAGCTGTTGGTTTTTTTTTCAAAATATGCGTTGAGGTTCCAAAATTAGTATTCTTCGTGCAGTTTACAAATCATATAGTTGGAGTCTGTTCGTCAAGTGCCACCACAGCTTGACCATTCGCGAAAAAGTGTATAGTAATAATCGTTGTTTGTTGAGATCCTCCTTTCACTTCAGCGTATTTTTCCATCTCCCTAAGGCTATGTAAATAAAAATTTTGAAAAAATAGGTGCTATGGAACACCCTTGGCTTAAAACTTTTGTTACTTCAAAGACTTGGGCCACCTTATTCCTAACTTTAACTGCACTGAAGTAGACGTTACTTTATGGTGTAATACAGACAGCGCTAATGCTAGCTTGTTGCATTGACTGGCCACACACTGGATAATGGAATGCTATCACACGCTTTACGCCATCAATCAATAAATGTTAGCTACTAAACCATTCGACGGCTCGCAACAAACCTGCCTCGAGTAAAACATGTTATCAATACAAGAACTTCCCGCACGGAAATGACTTTGTTTTTCTGCACAGGTCCTAATCGATGTTTCAGAATTCGTCCATATAATTGTCCGATAGAACTCGTCACGCCTATTTCTCCCATTTTTGTTTATCGCCCTTTTGATGTAGAAATATTATGTTGACTTGTTCCATTCTTAAGGTGCTTTTCAACCTTAAGGCATTTCATGAAAAATCGTGGTAATATTTCAAACACATCTGCGGGTCATTTGTTATCAGTTCTACTGGTATTCTTGCAGGTCCAGAAGGTTTCTCGTCTTTCATTGTGTTTAATGCAACTAATACTTTATCAGATGTAATGTTCTCAGTTCCACTATTTTCGTCATGTGCTTCCCCCAATTTCCTTGCATTTGTGTAAACTGTAATAAGTCTTCCGTTAAAACTTTTCGATAGTACTCTGAAAGTATGAATATGGATCTAAACTATCACATCTCTGCTACAACAGTACGCTGTGTTATATGGAAAAGGTTTTCTTAACTGAAGAGTATTCTTTTAATGTTATTTACAGTAGTACTATAGACTTTCTGGCTGCTGTTTGTAACAGTGTATAAAACGGTGGGAGAGTCGTCTAAGCGATTTAGTTATGTAGATAGTCACTGTAGCAACACATTCTCTGTGAACTGGAATAGGGTGCAATTCCGCTCGAGACGTTTCCAGTGGAACGAGAGCGGTGATTTTTCCTGTATTCGCTGGGAATCTGATTGTGGTTTGTGGGAAGGTGTTACCACGAGTTGGTTAGGGTTGTAAATC
The DNA here is from genome assembly GCA_034769895.1 of Magicicada septendecula. Classification (NCBI taxonomy): domain Eukaryota; kingdom Metazoa; phylum Arthropoda; class Insecta; order Hemiptera; family Cicadidae; genus Magicicada; species Magicicada septendecula. The sequence goes on from CM068368.1 coordinate 697,790,989, forward strand.
TCTGCGAATTGATTGCATTGATCAAATGTTTAACCGAAATTGGGAAATGTTTAACCGTTAACTGAAACGGCAATCGTCATGTTCGCGTAACTGAAGTGCCGAGAGACCACGGATGGAGACTTCAGTAAAAGATAAATTTGTTGAGGTATTAGCTCGTTGGCTCCCCTATACCGTCTCACAATAAAAAAATCACTTTATAAAAACGTATCAGTGAGGACAAGTGAAATACGAAACTTATTAAAATACAGCCTAAACTGTAGGAGATTTATAATGTTTACAAATTTTAGATTTTTTGGTGAATCACAACCAGATAAACGTACACCAGGTCAAACATACGATACAGGAACTGGACAGGTTGAATGCACTAAGAGGAAAGAAGACGTTTGTTGTGTGAGTGACCGTAGCGGAAACACTTCTTAACGTTACGTCGCCAGCGAGACGCTGCAGATCACTAGAACGTTAACAAATGTATTTGCTGAACATTTTTTAGACATTTGTGTGCTATAGCATATGTTAAGAGCGTACATAACTCTAGTGTCCGGCGCCTGTGTGCAGAATTTTGGTTGGCTCCCCTATACCGTCTCACAATAAAAAAATCACTTTATAAAAACGTATCAGTGAGGACAAGTGAAATACGAAATATATTAATTATAAGTTTATTGTACAAGAATTACAAAAAATGTATAAAAAACAATAAACATACAAGAAGAATACAAAAACATCAAAAATAATTTGGAAGAAAATAAAATAACTTATGTTATTTGTCAAGAAAATCATTTTCCAGTTGCACCGTATACAGTGTTATGTAAATTATAAACTTACAGTTTTATAAGAACAAAAATATTAAATATTTTTTTGTACATAATAGAACTTTTCAAATATTTCCTCCTCGCCTGAAATTTTTGGGCCTGTGTCCGCCGCACATTTTACACACTGTCGGCCAATGGGTAGTAGTTTTATAGCGACGGATTTATCTTCCATGAATTCCTGTGCATTTCAAATAGAGGCGGTTAACTAGTTAAAAAAAAAAGTAGTTTCGTTTTGAGACGTTTGTCCAAAACTGTTGCGATCGTAATTTATTCGTGAACCGCTAGTAATTATAAAATGTGCTGATTTTTTAATCAAAACTGCAGACTTAAAAAAGACAATATATTAAATTTTTTACCAATGTAAGATTTATGCAGAATTAAAAATGTTAGGTTTACGCATATTTTGTTTACCTAATTAAATATGTAATCTACTAACACTAGATAGTGAAGCACATAAAAGAGGTTTAAGGATAAATGAAGCAAAGACCAAATGCATGAAACTTCAACGGAATGTCACAAACAACCAGGCATATCTATTAGTTGGAAATTATAAATTTCAACGTGTCCAGCAATTTTCTTACTTAGATGCACAAATTACTCAGAACAACTCGTGCAGCAATGAAATAATGCCTGTACATTAACCAGAACAGAGGAGCAACATCTAAGAATTTTTGAACGAAAAGTCTTGCGAAAAATCTTTGGACCTCTAAAAACTGAAGATGGCTATTGGAGGATTCGAATGAACCATGAACTGGACCATCTGATTCAGGGTGCCGACATAGTCCGGTTTATTAAGAGTAGGGGCTTGAATGGCTGGGGTACGTAAAGCGAATGGATGACAGAAGAATGGGTAAGAGAATTGCAGATTGGAGTCCGGTAGCAAGAAGAATTAGAGGCTGACCCAGAAAGAGATGGTTGGATGAAACGGAGGATGATTTGAGATCTATGAACGTGAGGAGATGGAGACGGATGTGTAATGAGAGGGCGGAATTGAAGAAAGTCATTGAGCAGGCTAAAACCCACGTTGGGGTGTAACGCCAGGAAAAGGAAAGGAAAAGAATTAAGTATCTAAGCGTTGTATTTTGATTGTAGGTAGACGTATTAAATGCATGGGATTACAAAAATAGCGATTCGTTGTTCAATGTGCAATTTGTGAATTTTCACACGATTATTATTCACATTTTGATAGATGCGAATTGAATAATAAAGTAATTACAAATGATGAGCTGAGAAGCTTGAAAGCGCTAATCGGAATAATTTTACTATAGTGGTGTGCAACAGTGATAATTCCGTTTGTGCTTATAACCACTAACACAACTTTCTTAATTAAAATAAAGTAATTATTATAACATTGAGCGTTTGCTATAAATTTTACCAAGCTTAACAGCCTGTTGTCAGATGTACTACTACTATTACTATTTCTCAGATAATTTTCTCTTTTAATAATGAAAGCATGTCACCGTGTCCTCCTCGCATTTGGAAAAAGTGTGACTGGCGTTTTTCCGCGGATCAGTTTCTGACGTTTTGAGGAAAATGTGCACATTGTTCTATAAAGTCTTGATGGAAATGAGTGCTAAGTGGATAATAATTATTAGCGTAAGGTCGGTACATTAATCAGATGTATAATGTGTTAGACGAAATGTACTAGGCTCTGCGAGAATTGTATTAGTGGAGTTAAACAGAGTTGAGAAAAACGAAATACTTGATTCCGGCTTGAATAAGCCAATCATTTACACGAAAAGTTTTGTTAATATTACAGTAAATAATTTTAATTACAGTAAATAATATATAATTAAATATGTATATATATATATATATATATATATATATATATATATAATGAAATAAAACCCAAAACGTGATTGGCTTGACGGATGGAATTCGTGTCATCTGTGCGGTATGTTTTCTCTGTTATTACAGCAATGTGAGAATCTCGTGCAGCCGTCTTGACTTTCGGTCCATAGTGGGGCTACTGTCACCTTTATCAGAAAGGCAGTGCCTTTGTTAACCTAACTTTGTTACCTTATTAACTTTTAAATGTGCCTGTGTATTAAGCATCCAGATACATGTATATTACCTCTGATATGTATTTTGTCTCGTTAATAGGCAATTCGTTTTTTGGTTAAGTCGTTTTTTTAACGGGTCAGTAGTACGAACATGAAGTACAAACAGTCCGTAACAAAGTTAGTTTTTTGTTATTGCGTATAAAGATCATCTTCTTAACTATTAAATAGGGTAGGAAGGCTTCCTAGCTATAAAATAAGAAAAATGCTTGCACTCCGTTAGACCCCCTAGACCAGTGGTTCCCAAACTTTTCAGTCCGCGGACCCCCGTCAAAAAATTAAAAATTTCACTGACCCCGTCTGAGTTATGAAATAAAACAAACAGTATATATAATACAAACTCTTATATTTTAATTAAAACGTATTAAAATCAAAATTCTTTTAACCTGCAAATTATAATATTAATGATGTCAAACACAGTTTAATGTGAACAATGAAGCTGCTTTTGAACAATTTTAATAAACTGTCAATTATGCCAATGAATCTTCTTGTAGTGTAAGAGAGAGGTCTAGTCAGTTCGGCTGACAAACAGATGTGGTACACGACATGATTTAAAGACATTATTAAAGCCATTAGTTTGAAATTACGTTTACAATTATAATTAGTTTGCACTAAAAAAGTACTGGAATCTTCTACTAATTGTTTTTAAGATTCTAAAATTTAGATTTTAGACTACAAAAAATCGGAGGAAATTATGGTATATTCAATTTTTTCTTAAAAGTGTCCGCGGACCCCACTTTGGGAACCACTGCCCTAGACAATCCGCCGCTGACGCACAGTTATATTTATGCCGAGTTCGTCGGCTGACGTATCAGTCACATGAATATTTATTGTGGTAAGGCGTGACTCAGAAACCGTTAACATGTGCATAAGGCGCATAGACAATTTCTATCTCCATTGTCTTTCCTGGTGAAACTAAAGTATGTTCGTGTGTGCAGGTAACTGGACATATGCGAGTTTGCTAATTGTACCAGCTATTACTACTGGTCACGGTTAAGCTGTTACAGTTGGTCACGGATTTCGTCATAATACTGTACATGTTTTGTTATCCTAGTCAACTCAGTACGTGCTCCATTACATCACTCCATCCATATCTATTCCCGTTCATGCACATAGCCTTCTTTTCCAGTAAACTCTTCTTACTGTCCTCTCCAGTTTCTCAGTACATGACTGATATGTCATCCGTGGCCTTCCTCTTGGTCTCTGACCCTCCGGCTTTACTTCAAGGAACTGTTATTTTTCTTTTTCTTCATCTACCCTACTTGCATGTCCCAACCACTTCAATTGCCTAGCCTCCAGCAAATCCATCGGGGACTTTACTCTCGGATTTCGTTTGATCGTCTCACTTCTAATGCGATATCTCCGTGCTTTCCCATTATTCGCCTGGAAACCTCATCTCTGCTGATGTTATTCTACTTGCGTGTTTGTCAAGGACACTCCAACTTTCCCCTCCATATATTACTGTCGGTAGGTATACAGATTTAAATACGAGTACAGATGAAGAGCATCGTGTACCAGACTAGACCAAGAACCCTTGCTCAGCTCAAGACACAGATTGAAGAGGAAATCACCAAAATCCCAGTTGACACATTGGGCCGCGCTATGCAAAACCTACAGAAACGACTTACTGTATACGGCAAAATGGGCAGCATTTAACTGATGTGATTTTTAAAAAGTGATGCCTAATGTAATTTCCAGTCTTGTAGAACATATTTTGAGCCTCAAATAAAGTTTTGTAACGTTCCTTCATTTTTCTAATTATTTCAAATTTTCCCGTTTCCCTGCACCACCCTGTATAAGCATGTTGGTAGTGTTTACCATATGGGGTTACAATTAAACAGTAACTCGATGTACAGATACTCGTATCTGTTTTGATTTCTTACCTATTTCTCTTTTTCCTATAAGTGTGTTGTTTATTGTATAACATATAGACTTTGCTTCCTCACACGGTCTTCTATTTGCTGATCTATTATTAGTATTCGTTGACCTGGCTAACTGTTAATCATCACAGGTAATGCTCCTTTCCTTCCAGCATCCAAACCTTATTCTTCTTGATATTCAATTCCAAGCCTTCTCTTTCCAATTCCTCTTGCCATTCTACTACGGCCTCTTAAAGTGTATCTCTTGAGTCTTGTATAAGCTCTATACATCTGAATACAGCACTGCTTGGGCTAAAGTCGATCTTAACCTCCAATATTTCACTGTGGCTCTATGTTTTCGTCTCTTGGATATGTTGTGTATTCCATCCACATAAATTATGAATAGTAGAGGACTCAAGCTATCGCTTTTGATCGCTTTCCTTCATTTCAAAATACATAGACTTCTCTCCATTCAGTCTCACAGTTCCCTTCAGCTCATGGCACATACTTCTGATGGCCTATGTCAGTCAGTCTATTTGGAACCTGTTTTGCTGGTAAAGCATTCCATATTTCCTTTCTAGGGATTGAATCAAATGCTGCTTTCAGATCAAAGAGTGCCAGAAACAAGTCACGAACGCTAACTAGATTTTTCTGAGACTGAAAATGAATGTAATCATGAGTCTTTCTGCTCGGTCGAAAGGCAGCTTGTTCCTCTTCAATAAGGTGTTCTGCCACACTCCTCAAGCTTCGTTCTAAGAGTCTCGTATATAATTTATATACCATCACGCTTAGAATATGGGCCGATAGTTGTAGCAATCACATTGTTTTTTGCCCTTTTTATGTATAAGGGATTAAGATATTATATTCTCATTCAGTACCATTGCATATGAAATAAATGTGACATCAGTTGTAAGCTACTGACAATAACAAGTCGAGGCATGTGATGTCTGTAAGTTATCCTTAAGGATCTGTCAGGCCAGCCACAAGGTACAGAAGATAGCACAAAAACAAGGACAGTAAAGACGGACATAATTCGCACTGCAAAAACTTCACAAGTATAATGTGAAGCGCTAGATATGATGCTTATTTATTTAGAAATAATCATGTTGGTCAGCTGATACGAATGCAGTAGCTATTTATTCGGTTTTCTGACATTACGTGTCAAGCAGAATCAGTAAAACGGTATTACCAATAATACAGTAATATTATCGCTTGAAGTTTACGAGTACATCAAATCACTAGAGATGTAAAATCACATAGCAAGTAGCAGTTAAAAATAGCAAGTTGAAAACACTCACCGCTCGTAGTAGTAGGCCCTACATAGTCAGCCCTGTTGACACTGAATCGTCATTAAGATGTAATAAAACGAACCTTTAGTTACAAGTATCGTAACTAAAGGACCTACCGGATAGTGGTTTAAAATCCCCAAAACCTAGTAAAAATATGAAAGCGTTTTTCAATTTTCACGAAATCTGCCATAGAGGAGGTTCGAGGTCACTCATTATGAGGCGGAACCACTGGCAATGATTATGGACGTCCAATAATGCAGAAATCCCTGTTTTAGAGTCTGTGCATGGGAACATTGAAAACATAGTTTGTAGATAAGTTAATTTGATGAACAGAACACTAATTAGGCTATCTCAAAATCACAAAAAATGGGCTTAAGTTAATTTTGTTTTCAGGTATAGACATCTAACCAATAAATATTATTATGTTACTAATAAAACTAATTATATTATGTTAGATAAGTCTAATAAGTATGCCTGTATGATATTCATATAAAATATTGTAGATAATAATGTTTAATATATTAAATACAATAATATGAAATAATTAAATACGTGTATTAATATTATTCAATGTATAAAATATTGTTAATAATAATAATAACAACAACAACAATAACAATAATAATAATAATAATAAACAGCAACAAAAACAGCAGCAACAGGTATGTGGGTGTCCGAAACGTATGCTCCAAAGCGTGAAGTAGGCCTATATCACTTCACTTCGCTGAGTTAAACGTGTTGATCAAGAGACATACTGGCCGCGAGAAGTGATTCCTCGTTAGGTTACCCTTGCGGCTTCAACTACTATATTAATTGCGTCTACTGTAGACCTGCAATTATTGTTACTAATTATAATGATGATATATTAATTTCTGTATTATTAATATCATATTTGTAATAGATGCTCTTTTTCAATTTACTTTCATCTGAAAGAACCATTAAAAAAAAAATGAAATCGGTAAAATGTACTAGTTTTAATATACTGTATTTCTAAAAAGTAACTTTCGCTTCCCCATGCGAGTGTGCCACATGCTGCTCGTCGAATGTCACTTTTGTACAGGCTGGCATTTGTTTCAAGGTAGTGGAGGCATAATAGATTCTCCCCGTCTGGCTCCGCCTCATAACAGTTTAGTCTTTCTTCTACCTGACCCATCAGTTCAAATCGTTTAAGATTGAACTTAATTTTTCGACTTTTGACCATGTTTTTGGGATTTGGAACTACTGTATGCCAGGTTAGCACGCGGGGGAGGGCGTAGATATTAAATTTCTAAGTAAACTTGCGTTTTTAGTTTCCATATTATTCCAAGTATATGGAACAGTACCCACCGGACTGCGAATGAGTGGCTTTTGGCCACTCTGTAGATCTCGGTTCGATTTCTGGTAAGCACCATAAAACCGTGGTGCGTTTTTATACCCCAAAGCCCCACAGATGCTCTGCTTATGGAAATGAATGGCTGGGATACACCCTGGACGGATGAGTGGATGACGCGTAGTGTGTCGTACGGATTAAGCTTACAGACCTGCTAAGCTACTTCGGCGAAGCATCATTTAGGGCGCTATTATTATTATTATGATGTTGATGATGATGATGATTATTATTATTATTATTATTATTATTATAAAAAAGGGTTTATATACTGTAGGCTTCCTATATTTTCACGTTAACGCTTGGAAGTGTATTCGAACTTTTAGTTATTTACAGTGTTGTAAACAATATGCAAACATATGTTAATTTAGAGACAAATACATATCAGTTTCCGTTAAAAAGAAGATATTTTAATTATATATTTTTATGTAATTCGTTTAGAACGACCTGAATGTGAATAAGCCTACTGTTTAGGTGTATTATCCAGAATAACGATTTTTGAAAGTATAGATGAGCCCATTAAAATTTTTTTCCCATAATTTTCGGTTTTTGTGGGGGGTCATTGTGATGCTGAGAGATGGGGAACTATTCAACGTATTCACGGTGGAAGATCCATGTTTTATTAGTTGAACGAGGGAAGTGAGTTCTCAGTTTTAACTCGACTATTTTGGTATTTGTTTATTTGGAGTATATCTCACGATAACTTTTGAAATAATCAACTGATTTTCGTAAAACTTGGGATACTTATCCTTATTTTTACCCTACAGAACCGTATTATTTTTTAGATTGATCCCCGCTAAAGACAGGGTAACGAGAGGCAAAAATGTGAGGGGTCAAAGTTTTGAAAAAATCGCGCGAAAGCCTGTGTGGGGTATCAGATTAAAGGATACTGTAACTACAGTCTATAGACTTACAAGACGTTAGAGTTTATAGAAGTGCCAACATGGATAGCGATCACTATCTCGTAGTTGCAAAACTGAGAGCTAGAATCTCCAATAATAGAAATGAAAAAGGAATAAAGACTGTTAGATACAATACAGAAATATTAAAGGAAGAAGAAATAAAACGGAGGTTCGAGGAAGTTACTAATGAGAAAATTAGACAGTGGAGACTTGAATGCCGTGAGGAACAAGATATAGAAAACCACTGGCTTAATCTAAAAAACATGTTAGTGACCACGGGAGAAGAAATCGTTGGTTTGAAGAAGAGACATGGGCGAGATGAGTGGTTTGATGGTTTGATAAGGAGTGTGAAGAGGCAACTGACTTCAAAAACAAGACATACAAATTTATGATCCAAAGGAAATGCACTAGGGCTGTTCAAGAGGAATACAGGAAGGCCAGGCGGAGGGAAAAGAAGATTCATAGAGGAAAAAAGAGGGAGTATATGATGAGACAGATGAAAAAGATAGAGGAATATAAGAGTAAAAGGCTGAGCCGAGATATGTACAGGAAGGTGAATGATATGAGACAGGAATTTCAGCCTAGAACAAATGCCTGTAGGGATAATAATGGTGACCTTGTGAGTGATAATGCTGGCGTAATCAGGAGATGGACAGAACACTTCGAAGAGTTGCTAGGCTCAGTTGGGGAGGCTTCGATGGAGGCATCTGAGAATGAAGAGGAAGTAGGAGAATTCGAGGATGATAGAGAGGAGTTGGTGCCATCCTATGACGAGGTGTATGAAGCTCTAGAAAAGCTTAAAAATAACAAGGCAGCAGGTTCCGATGGTTTACCAGGGGAACTATTAAAGAGCGCAGGAGGAGATTTCATAAAGGAATTTGCCCATCTTATAGAGCGAATATGGCTGGAGGAGGTAATGCCTGATGAGGGTGAACAATGGGGTGGTGTGTTTAATACATAAAAAGGGTGATCCGCTCATATGTAAAAATTATAGGGGCATCTCTCTACTTAATACAGCATATAAGGTATTGTCCAACATCATATTTTCTAGGCTGCTTCCCTACGCTGAGGAAAACATAAAAGAATATCAGTGTGGATTCACTAGGAATAGGTCAACAACAGACCAAATATTTACACTAAGGCAAATCCTGGAAAAAACGTTGGAATATGGAGTGCCCACTCACCATCTCTTTGTGGATTTCCAGTCGGCATATGATTCAATCAACCGGAAAATGCTATATAGAGCTATGAAGGAGTTGAATATACCATCTAAGTTGGTGCGTATGGTTGGAGTAGTTATGTCCAATTCTAAGTGCCAAATCAGAATACAATCAAATCTATCTAACTCCTTAAAAACATTGAATGGGTTGAAACAAGGAGATGCCTTAGCGTGTCTGTTGTTCAACATAGCTCTAGAAAAGGTCATCAGGGATTCAGGAATTCAAACTAGCGGACACATATTTCACAAGGAGGTACAGCTTCTGCCCTATGCCGATGACATTGACGTCATAAGTAGGTCTGAATCTGGCTTAAAGGAAGCCTTTCAGGAACTGGAGTTGTCCGCTAAGGCTATGGGCTTGGTTATAAACCAAAGCAAAACCAAATATATGGTTGTAGGTGCCAACACTCGTGCCCTGTCCCTGCGCATTAACGATTATGAATTTGAAAAGGTTCAGGGTTTTCCATATCTCGGGTCATATGTGGACTCTGGAAATGACTCCTCTAGAGATATTGAAAAACGCATATTATCTGCTAATAGGTGTTACTACGGACTGGTGAAACATTTTAAATCAAAATTAATAACTAAAGATACAAAAGCCTCCCTATACAAGACCTTGATTAGACCAGTCCTGATGTATGGCTCGGAATGCTGGGTGTTAAAAAAACTAGATGAGCAGAGACTATCCGTTTTTGAGAGGAGGGTACTGAGGAGAATCTATGGCCCTGTGAGGGAAAAAAAAACTAGATGAGCAGAGACTATCCGTTTTTGAGAGGAGGGTACTGAGGAGAATCTATGGCCCTGTGAGGGAAAACAACATTTGGAGGCGACTGCATAATCGAGAGTTGTACGAAAGTTTTAAAGATCTTCCGATCGTGCAACTCATACAAATTAACAGATTGCGTTGGGCTGGTCATGTGCAGAGAATGGCGGAGGATAGAATCCCAAAAAGAGTGATGAATTATTTGCCGATGGGAAGGAGAAGGAAGGGAAGACCGCGTACAAGATGGCTGGACCAGGTTGGTAAGGAGGCAGTGAGGCTGGGTGCAGCAAACTGGTGGACATTGGCCGGGAGTAGAGACCAGTGGGGAAGATTTCTTTTGGAGGCCAGGGCCCGGACTGGGCTGTAGCGCCGAGGATGTATGTATGTATGTATGTAACTACAGTCTGAATATAGTATTCATTTTTGAAAAATCTAAAAACTTTACGGCTCAAAAAGTGGGTGAAAATGTTTGATAAAATCGTAAAAATTCATATGGGTTATCAAATTAAAGTGAATTTTCATTAACATCTTAATGTAGTGTTAAATTTTTAAAACTTCGGAATTCTGTGACCTCAGAAACTAAAAATGAAATCAGAAATTAAAAAACTGAAAATATAGCAGTTGTGTCAGACTAAAAGGAATTGTAACCCAAATACGAATGTTTCGAAGTTTTATTGTTTATTGTAATGGTTGTGCTCTTTACAATTGTTACATTAGGCCTACTAAAGAAATATTAGAGTAATTGGGATTTTTGTAATTTTCCCCACAAGTGAAAAATTATCTAATATCGAAATTTATATAATAATAAACGTACTTTGATTCAAAACAGAGCGTGTTCTGCAGCTCATTGAGCATACTAGTTACGCTACCGGTTACAACGCATCCCAGTAATTAATTACCAGGCCCTTAAGGCTATTATACGAAAACCTTTAGAAAAGTATTCTTAAATCGTTATTATTTTTCTGTAGGCCTATTTAAGAATACATTGAAGTGATGTGTAACACTGTCTACACTGTATGTGTAGATGATGGCGGAATGGTATTGGCCTGTAAAGGTGTTTGGAGAGTATGACTCCCCGCCCATTATCTGTACCGACCACTTGGTTTCGCTGTGTATGGATGTGTTCAGTGACTAAATACATTAATGTATGTTTATTTAAACAAACATACGGAAGTTATACACGGTATTGGCGTCAGTGCGAATGTGTCTCCATTCGTTCATTCCAATGGCGTTACAGCCTACACCGAGTCTACGTATTCCGTTTCAATGGCTCTCTTTCCCACCGCATTCTTGGTCTTTTTGCCCCCGTTTAACAACATATATTCACCTGTTTTTGAGACTCTGTCTTCGGTCATTCGCACTACATGGCCCGTACATTGGAAACGCTTAAATTTTGTGGTCTGAGAAACTGGGGTATTTGTATACCTCGAAGAGTTTATGGCTGTAAAAGTTTACGTGCCGTTTCTTCTTCGTCCACCGGTCCGCGAAGAATAGCGCTGTCCGGATAAGCGTTTTGTATGCCTGAATCTTAATTCTCCAGACGACAATGCTAGACCTCGTAATTGTTATAAGTGAAAACAAGTTGCGGGTTTTCTACAACCGCTCTCCTCTGTATATCTTTGACCTGACCACGTTGTTTGCGGAAAGAGTGGAACCCAAACAACAGAACTCGCGAACTACTTCAAAGTTGTCCAAAATAAAAATTTGCTTCAGAAAACTCGCCTATCTTCTTTTCTGACACATGTGTTTGGTCTCTTCATTAATAATTTTCAGATTCATCTCTAATGAAGCATCATTCAGCTTCTCAAAGCTTTTTTCTGTTGATATCAATGATCAGCCAACTACATTCTAGTCATGTGCATATTCAGTTATCTGTGTGGGTTTATTTATTCAGTACAGTACAGTTGACATCAGCGGGATCTTTCGTACATTGGTTCTAACCTATCTATTTGCTTGAGTCCTTATGTTGTTTGCACTCATTTGTTTTTCTCCCTGTACTCTGACTTGGTGTTTGGTGTGATTCTCACTAGTTCTGAAGGGATGTTGAAGTCCAGGAGCATTAAGTGCAGCTTCTCTCGCAAATTATAAAAATCAGATAAATTCCAATTTTTTTGTTATGTATTTTGTATATCTGGTAACTGTTTGAATGTTAGTTTTGATGCCTGCTGACATCATGGCAGAATGTCAGAAAAGTATTAGAAACATATTAATAAATAAGACGTTAAAAATTATAGTTAAACTAGAGCAAAATTAGTAATTTATATTTTGCGTACAAAACGTTGAAAAGAAATAACAAAGTCTTTCTTATATTAAACGTGCATTTAATTGAATCCATCGAAGAGGATTTAAATAATGTTAGCACTTTATTCCAAACTAATTATGTTTTAAGCAGTTTTTTCTTAATAGAGAATAAAATGGAAGAAAGCAATCGACTTCCGGTAATTAAATTCCAAAAAAAAAAAACATAAAATCACAGGGCAAGATCGAAGCAATAATACCCAAACGTCCTCTGAGCGCAAGGGGTTATACTAAAATTGAATAAGTCAAAACAAATGGTATAAAGAAAACCGGATTCTTTTTTTTCTCAATTGTGTTAAACCGTAATCAGGTAACAGAAATCCTTGTGAATATAGAATTGGGTGAATATGACAAAAATGCGTATTCAAGTTTGTCAATTTTTTAAACATATTAATTAATTTATATTTATTAATTATAAAAGATTATTGTAACGTATTATTAAATTATAAAATAACGTTAATAATAATACATTTTCAACATTGCTTGTATGAACAGTTCTATTTTATATTGGGGTTTTAATTATCTGCTTAATAATATAACAACTGCTTTTCAGTAAACATTAAATAACAAAAACATCGGTATGGAGAACCATACATGACTTCCATGTTCTAAGATATATATTTAAAATCATTTACGAAATGAAATATTTCCATAGAAACGAACTTCTTTCTTCAGCCTTAACCACATTACTGTGGTCACTAACGTATACCACCTCACGTTAACGCACTCGATTTTCACTGATGATGGCAGTCGACGTCACTGTCGAAACGTCTGGTTTTGCAGAAAACATTGGACTACGGCCAAACAGGCCGGGAAGGAATTTTAACAACAAACTACTACTTTGTTGCCGATAACGTAGTACACATATAAAAATTATCCTCTCCCCTTTCAACCATAATTTTCATTTATAGAAAATTAGGCCTACCCCCAACCCGTTCTACTAGCCTCTTTATTTATAGATATTTCATCTACGTTTCTACAGTGGATTATTAAAATCTTCTTATCAGGATACTTTATTTATCAAAATTAAGTACGGTACTTTACTCTTGTTACAACAAAAAATGTTTCAGGTAAACTGCCCTTTCCCCGTAACCGATCTTAACCAAAATCAACAGGACTTGAGTTCTCTACAATTTAGGGATGTATGCAAAAACTTATTTGATTCTGTTTGAATGTTCGTCATACAAACAATTACTCTTGTTAAAACATTAAAGGTGGCAGGTAAACTACCCCTTTCCCTTAACCGAGCTTCACTAAAATCAATAGGCCTTCAGTTCTTTACAATTTAGGAAAGTATGCAAAACATTATTTGATTATGTGTGAATTTACGGCAGTTATCGTTCGTCGTAGAAAAAATTACCCTTGTTAAAACATAAAACGTTAAAGGTAAACTACCCCTTTCCCTTAACCAATCTTCACCAAAATCAACAGACCTTGAGTACTTAAACCTTTAGGAATGTATGGAAAAAAATATTTGATTCTATTTGAATATGCGGCAGTTATCATTCGTCATAAAAATAAAATTACCCTTTTAAAACATAAAGCGTTGCTGGTAAAATACCTCTTTCCCTTAACCGATCTTCACCAGAGTCAACAGACCTTGAGTTCTCTATAATTCAGGGATGCATGCAAAACATTATTTGATTCTGTTTGAATGTGCGGCAGTTATCATTCGTCATAGAAACAATTACTCTTGTTAAAACATTAAAGGTGGCAGGTAAACTACCCCTTTCCCTTAACCGATCTTCACCAAAATCAACAGGCCTTGAGTACTTACAACTTCAGGAACGTATGCAAAACATTATTTGATTCTATTTGAATATGCGACAGTTATCATTCGTAATAAAAATAAAATTACCCTTTTAAAACATAAAGCGTTGCTGGTAAAATACCTCTTTCCCTTAACCGATCTTCACCAAAAACAATAGATATTGAGAACTCTACAATTCAGGGCTGTATGCGAAACATTATTTGATTCTGTTTGAATTTGCGGCTGTTATCGTTTGCCATAGAAAAAAAATTACTCTTGTTAAAAAAAAAGTTGCAGGTAAACTACCCCTTTCCCTTAACCGATCTTCACCAAAAACAATAGGCCCTGAGTACTCTACAATTCAGGCTGTGTGCAAAAAATTATTTGATTCTGTTTGAATTTGCGGCTGTTATCGTTTGCCATAGAAAAAATCCACACACACACACACACACACACACACACACACACACACACACACACACACACACACACACACACACACACACACACACACACACACACACACACACACACACACACACACACACACACACACACACACACACACACACACACACACACACACACACACACACACACACACACACACACACACACATTTCGGAAAATGGCTTTTTTTCATGTTTTGAGGGTAGTACAATCAGAATCTGCAATAATCTCGAACACAATTTTTTTTGCCATCACCATACTTCCATTTCCTTATGGAACATGGAAGTAAAATCAAGTCTGTTAACGAAACTTTCTAGATTTGCATAGGAGTTCCAGTATTTGTGTATTAAGCAAACGAGTTAGGTTTTTGAAAGACTTCGGACAAGCACCGAGATTTCACACCGGAATAAAGTCGATGTAATCTATAGTAATATTAAAGACACTTTTTATAATAATTAAATGAGTACAGTGCGGTTAAGAACAAAAAGTAAATATTTTATTAACTAAAACAATTTACCAAACGTACGGCTTGGACACATCGTCACCGTGCACTTGTCGAATGGCACCATAACCATTGGGCGAAACGAGATTTTGCAAATTAAAACATTGCCTGTAATGTCGGCTGGTACTGTGCTTTATAGAACTCACATTTTACTATTATTTTCGATTATTCACATTTAACTTCTCTCTGTAAGTAACTTTTTTTTTCGAAAATGACATTTTTTTACGCCTGTTACGAAACATAATTTTTGAACTGATTACTTGGTTTGAGTAATCAAGAAAAAATGAATGGTGTTAAAAGGTGAGTTCCCTTATCATGTAGGGTCACTATATTAAGCCTTCTTATTTGTGTAAGAGTTGTGAGATGTGGTTTGTAAAATTAAAGCAAATATGTACTTTTTACTTCCATATTCCTCAAGGAAATGGAAGTATGGTGATGGCAAAAAAAATCGTGTTCGAGATTATTGCAGATTCTGATTGTACTACACTCAAAACATGAAAAAAAGTCGTTTTCCGAAAAGTGTCTGTGTGTGTGTCTGTCTGTCTATGTGTAGATTTTTTTCTATGGCAAACGATAACTGCCGCAAATTCAAACAGAATCAAATAATTTTTTGCATACAGCCCTGATTTGTAGAGTACTCACGACCTATTGTTTTTGGTGAAGATCGGTTAAGGGAAAGGGGTAGTTTACCTGCAACGTTTTTTTTTATCAAGGGAAATTTTTTTTTGGCAAACGATAACAGCCGCAAATTCAAACAGAATCAAATAATGTTTCGCATACAGCCCTGAATTGTAGAGTTCTCAAGACCTATTGTTTTTGGTGAGGATCGGTTAAGGGAAAGGGGTACTTTACCTGTAACGTTTTATGTTTTAACAAGGGTATTTCCTATGGCAAACGATAACAGCCGCAAATTCAAACGGAATCAAAAGATTATTTGCATACAGCCCTAAATTGTAGAGTTCTCAAGACCTATTGTATTTGGTGAAGATCGGTTAAGGGAAAGGGGTAGTTTACCTGCAACGTTTTTTTAACAAGGGTATTTTCTATGGCAAACGATAACAGCCGCAAAAAAATGGACATCAATTTGCTTCCTGTGGATCGCTGGGCAATGTAACTGCACGTGTTTACAGAGGAACGATTCATAGACAGACTTTTCGTCTTTAGGGAATGAACCCTCTGCAAGATGCTGAGGGTCCATGAGTGACTTCGGAGCGCTCCTTCTTTTTCGCGTGTTTGTTCTGTGAAACATACACTGTAGATTCGCAGCTTTACTCTAAGCAACGCTCAATAGGAAATGTTGAAAATTTTTGTCCACAGTGTACCCTCATTCACACTAAACCTGCTCTGATGTTTTAATTACGGACATCATAATATTACTACTTAATGGAGATCAATCATTAACTTATACAAGCCATTAATTTTATGCATATATTTTATATATATGTGTACAACGTTATCGGCAACAAAGAAGTAGTTTTTGTTAAAATTCCTTCCCGGGATATTTGGCCGTAGTCCAATGTTTTCTACAAAACCAGACGTTTCGGCAATGCCATCGACTTCCATCATCAGTGAAAATCGAGTGCGATAACGTGAGGTGGTATACGTTAGTGACCACAGTACTGTGGTTAAGGCTGAAGCAGTAAGTAGAAAGAAGTAGTTTCTATGGTAATATTTCATTTCGAAAATGATTTTAAATATAAATCTTAGAATATGGAAGTCATGTATGGTTCTCCATACCGATATTTTCAGTAAATTGTTTTACTTTTAATAAAGTAAATACTAGTTTTACATTGTACAAAACGTAAAGATAAGTTTACAACCAAGTTAAACAGTTAACACGAGACAAGTTAACTTTCGTTTTTAGACACACAACGTTTTTAGGTAACATAGGCATTATTTTGTGTAAACCTCGGTACGTGTCCAGCTGGTGTGCTTAATATAAATGCGTACTTATCAGACTCCCGCATGGACTCGGCGTGTGAAAATGAGTTTGGCTGGAACATAGTGTATTGCGTGTGTTACGTAGGCAGCCTTTTCTGTCTTTCCAGTCCAGTACGTCTTTAATAGTACAAAGAGGCCTGATATTACTGTGATTTCTTGGGATTTGCAATAATTAGCTATTATTGACTAGTGTCTTTTGTCTATTCGTGTGCTGTCCATCTTTTATTCAATCGCTGATTGTTTGGCAGGTTCAAAGACTCTGAAAGTATATAAAGATACAAAGCATATTGTATCTGTAATTATTAAATTCTATATTCATTTTTGTAAGAATTTACAAAGGCTATGGGAGTGTATCAAGTCATAGTATGCAAGTTCTTCGTAACATTATAATGACTGCAATAATTACGTTATGTAACTGGGGCAGTAAACTCGCTGGTTTGTTATTCAACAGGAGTGGTATCTCATTTATTGAAATGTATAATGACTACCGAATTACCATGTATTGTTATCACGTGTTTTTCAGAAAATATTAAATTAGATCTTCAGGCCGATACTTAGTTAATGGCGCTTACAGCTCTTTCACTCAATTATCTCTACACAGATAATGATCCCATATTCTCTTTGAGTTTCTAATTTCTCCTGTTTCTCACCATGTTTATTATTTCCTCCTGTTACTTCATAAGTATTGTATTAGTGATTCACCTACCTGTTACATATGATTTAGGTTTATGTAGTTTTGAGCTAAATAAGTTACTATATTTTTTCTTAATTTTAATTATTTTTACTGCGCTCGGGGTCTTCCTTATTACTTTTTCATCTAAGATCGTCTGTTTACGTTATACTATTTGTGTCTCCTTATAACGAAAACAACTATCTCTACTTGTCTTCTACAATGCTTTTACAAGTCTTTTTCATAATTCATGTAGTGTCTGTACTATTCTTGTTTCTTTACGTTCGTTGTTATCCCATTTTATTCTGTGCTTTATGTTCTTCACGAAATCATTTGCTTTGTGTTGTAGTTGGTTGCTTCTTTCTTTTCATCCCGCTTTAAGGATATCCTGGACATCAGAATCCTTATGTTCATTATTTTATTTTTTATTGTCAAATGATCATTAAAAAACATTCATTTATTTTGTAAGCTCATCGTTTCTAAAAGTATTGTACACTCTGAAATCGGTCAGCTATTATAGTATTCTGTTTTTGTTTTGTATGGCTGATATTGTCTTATTTTGTAGAATACTGTCTGAAGCTCTGTGTAAATTTGATGTGTTCGGTAACTACAATTGCTTTCGTTCGTATAATATGGCGATGGCTTTCGGTTTTTAACGAGTCAGTTATTTTTTGTTTAGACCTTAGAGATTAGACCGTCACGTCTTGGTCGATGTTGTTATCAGATGTGAGCGTATAACATCTGCTAACGTTGCAGTAGCAAAATATCAATTGAGGATAACATTTTAGTACAACGTTTTAATTTTCTAGATTGTAATGTGATGATAATAAAAATAAAAAAAAATTAATTAGCTATCAAATGAGATATTGAGCGATACAAAGAATACTGAAAAATAAAACAAGCCAGATACAAAAATGACCTTTTATAAAGTAACAGCAGTACCTCTGCTATTGAAACCTGGACGATAACGGGCAAAGACTAACGGTAAATACAGTCAGCTGATACGAAGTTTTATAAAGTAACAGCAGTACCTCTGCTATTGAAACCTGGACGATAACGGGCAAAGACTAACGGTTAATACAGTCAGCTGATACGAAGTTTTATAAAGTAACAGCAGTACCTCTGCTATTGAAACCTGGACGATAACGGGCAAAGACTAACGGTAAATACAGTCAGCCGATACGAAGTTTTATAAAGTAACAGCAGTACCTCTGCTATTGAAACCTGGACGATAACGGGCAAAGACTAACGGTAAATACAGTCAGCCGATACGAAGTTTTATAAAGTAACAGCAGTACCTCTGCTATTGAAACCTGGACGATAACGGGCAAAGACTAACGGTAAATACAGTCAGCCGATACGAAGTTTTATAAAGTAACAGCAGTACCTCTGCTATTGAAACCTGGACGATAACGGGCAAAGACTAACGGTAAATACAGTCAGCTGATACGAAGTTTTATAAAGTAACAGCAGTACCTCTGCTATTGAAACCTGGACGATAACGGGCAAAGACTAACGGTTAATACAGTCAGCTGATTCGAAGTTTTATAAAGTAACAGCAGTACCTCTGCTATTGAAACCTGGACGATAACGGGCAAAGACTAACGGTTAATACAGTCAGCTGATACGAAGTTTTATAAAGTAACAGCAGTACCTCTGCTATTGAAACCTGGACGATAACGGGCAAAGACTAACGGTAAATACAGTCAGCTGATACGAAGTTTTATAAAGTAACAGCAGTACCTCTGCTATTGAAACCTGGACGATAACGGGCAAAGACTAACGGTTAATACAGTCAGCTGATTCGAAATTTTATAAAGTAACAGCAGTACCTCTGCTATTGAAACCTGGACGATAACGGGCAAAGACTAACGGTTAATACAGTCAGCTGATACGAAGTTTTATAAAGTAACAGCAGTACCTCTGCTATTGAAACCTGGACGATAACGGGCAAAGGCTAACGGTAAATACAGTCAGCTGATACGAAGTTTTATAAAGTAACAGCAGTACCTCTGCTATTGAAACCTGGACGATAACGGGCAAAGACTAACGGTAAATACAGTCAGCTGATACGAAGTTTTATAAAGTAACAGCAGTACCTCTGCTATTGAAACCTGGACGATAACGGGCAAAGACTAACGGTTAATACAGTCAGCTGATTCGAAGTTTTATAAAGTAACAGCAGTACCTCTGCTATTGAAACCTGGACGATAACGGGCAAAGACTAACGGTTAATACAGTCAGCTGATACGAAGTTTTATAAAGTAACAGCAGTACCTCTGCTATTGAAACCTGGACGATAACGGGCAAAGACTAACGGTTAATACAGTCAGCTGATTCGAAATTTTATAAAGTAACAGCAGTACCTCTGCTATTGAAACCTGGACGATAACGGGCAAAGACTAACGGTTAATACAGTCAGCTGATACGAAGTTTTATAAAGTAACAGCAGTACCTCTGCTATTGAAACCTGGACGATAACGGGCAAAGACTAACGGTTAATACAGTCAGCTGATTCGAAATTTTATAAAGTAACAGCAGTACCTCTGCTATTGAAACCTGGACGATAACGGGCAAAGACTAACGGTTAATACAGTCAGCTGATACGAAGTTTTATAAAGTAACAGCAGTACCTCTGCTATTGAAACCTGGACGATAACGGGCAAAGACTAACGGTTAATACAGTCAGCTGATACGAAGTTTTATAAAGTAACAGCAGTACCTCTGCTATTGAAACCTGGACGATAACGGGCAAAGACTAACGGTTAATACAGTCAGCTGATACGAAGTTTTTAAGGCAGTAAAAAAATATTGGCTAATAGATCGGGAACGTAGCCTAATTAAGACGTTAGGGCCCATCAGGGTTCAATCATTTGGACTTCTTCTGTGTGTTCTTTAATCAAGTATTCACATAACATAGGTTTATTCATGACGTGAAGGTCGTGTATTTATAAAACGTTTGTAAGCCTGATTCCTCTATGGATTTTCTCACCCTATACGTACATTTGTCCGTCCGTTATCGGTATCTTTGCGTCCTCAAAAATACATTAAAGTCTCCAATATCCATCTCATTAGACTTCTGTTGCCCGTATATTCTTGAACCGTCATCCTTCATACATCTTATATCTTCATCTTCATGTACCGTTGTTGGTGCTTATACCTTATGCTTCAGCGTAATGCACATGCGTTAGTCTATCCGCGGTAGATTGAGCCAGAGAATCGATTGTATTGTTTTATGGTCTAAAACACCTAGAAGAGGGTGAATGTGTAGGCTTAAAGGCTATTAACTTCTACAAAGGATATGTATAGATATACAGTATATGTGTGAGAATTGATATCTATATTCATTTCTGTAAGAATTTTCAA
This sequence comes from Magicicada septendecula, assembly GCA_034769895.1. Classification (NCBI taxonomy): domain Eukaryota; kingdom Metazoa; phylum Arthropoda; class Insecta; order Hemiptera; family Cicadidae; genus Magicicada; species Magicicada septendecula. The sequence goes on from CM068368.1 coordinate 697,812,236, forward strand.
TGGAAAGGTGACAGTTATATAACTACTTGTAGTCTTACAACTATCAACTGAGGGTAAAAACTATACAGTGGCGCAGGCAAGAGAGAAAGGTATGGTGAGCTTGGTTCGGAACTAGCGCATAAAGGCGCTGTGGGAGGTCTAAGCTCAGATTTTGGTGGATGAAGCAGGGAAAAGTAACAGACACATAGATAGGTAGCAAGATAGGACAAGACAGGGTCGTGGCAATATTATTTGTCTGCTACTAATCCGTTATTTTATTACAATATTATTTTACACAATGTGATTGGTGAGACGGATAGTTTGGTGAGATATGTTGACAGCTTCACAGAAGAGTACAGTCGTATTTTGTATACGTGGGTTACAATGTTAAGACGGATTAGTAACGGTCGTCTGACACTGAACACGAACGGTTTGAAACAACGCAACGCTAATCAAATTGTTGATACACGGTGCAACGCAGTGGGCAAGGCTCCGTCTGTTTGTTTACTCGGGGTATTGCACTCGCTAGACGGATAATTTTCACATAATATAAATAGAATTTTTTGTACGCGTAAAACTGCGCTACATCGAGTCGGTTAAAAATAGAAGCAAACAGTTAGGACTGCATAAGCGGAGAACAGTTGTGGCGTTGCTAGCGTCACTGGACATTTTTGTTAAAACTGTGTCTATTCTCAGCCTTTTGGTGTTGACACGCAACTTTCGGTAAACAGCACGTTTCATCGTAAACCGTTTGTATACATGTGTGTGTGTTTCTTATTCTGACGAAAAGACATGAGATAAGTTGTGTCTCTCTCTCTCTCTCTCTCTCTCTCTCTCTCTCTCTCTCTCTCTCTCTCTCTCTCTCTCTCTCTCTCACACACACACACGCGCACACACACACACACACACACACACATTCACGTATATGACTGCATTTTGCAACAGTTGACTTGTACAGTACTGATTGTAATAAGTCTACAATTCAGTAAATTTTACAAGTGTGTTCTGAGACAAGAAGTAAGGCTTATATACATATATTCGTAAAAAAATAAACTGGATATTTGTGTACATACAAAGACCTAAAAGTATGTAACTACATAATATACTATAAAAGCCTATGTGTGTATTTGTTGCTGTGCATGTAGTTGTTTATAATATAATGTTATGCACGTGTTATAAAAACTTTAAGTGGTACGTATAATTATTTTAATTACAACCAGTTTTTATCAAAATAGTAAGTTCTTCTGTTAACATAAAATTATTTTGTCTAGCGCACGTTTCATAAACTTAAATTATAGCTGTGTCAACGAACAATCGATTAACATTAGTTCGATCGTTGTAATGTTTGTTTATGTAATCAGCTGTTTTGTTATTATGTAAGTAATAAGCGATAAGGGAAAATGTAAACAACAAAAATTAACAATACAACTGCCAAAACAGCTGATTGCGTAAACAACAACGATTATTCTTTGATACATTCAGCATCTGATGATGATGCAGATACAAGTGTGTGAAACGTGGGTAAGAGAAAAATGATTTTATACCTGCAGAAAGAAACTAATTTATTTTCGTGATAATTTATTGTGATATGATTGCATGAATTTTGAAAGTTAGTCTTAACAATTGAACAATGTAAAATGTATAAGTCTACTTATGATTATGTGAATATAGGGGCGCACCCAGGGTGTTTGGGGGATAGACGCTCCCAAAAATAGGTAAAACAAATTTTTTAATCAACGTATGTACAAATAGTAAGAATGCATTAATTACTATATAGTCACAAATAAATTAATATTTTTACTGTTACTAAAGACCAGTATAATTCTTATTTATTATTGTATTATTACCTCAGTAAAGCCATTTAAATTATTCAGTGAGCGTATGCAAATTAGTAAGCGTGTGCTTACATGATTGTTAGTCATGATTCTTACAAAGACTGGACTCGTGAAATACGTGAATTAAGGACTCCTTTTGGCATTGTAGGTGGAAAGTACATTAGAGAAATTATGTGAAGCAATCACTTTCACCTGTTCGTGCAATATTAACTCCCTATAAGTTGGGTATTTTTGTTCCTTCAGAAAAAGAGCTCTGCATGAGGAGAAAAGAATGAGGAAAAGATGCATCTTGTTCTCAATCCTGGGTATGCCTTTACTGATTAGTCTTCACTTCACATGGTTGGGCCATATATGTTGATTAGTCTTCACTTGTTTTTTCTTTTGTATGAAGCCAACTCGACGGACAAATTCTAGATATGCCACTACCCCAAGTACCATTAAATATTTTAGTCTTAACTAATCAGTCCTTACTAATAAAACTAATCGTAATTAATAAAATCACTTATTCAATTAAAACATTCTAAAGCCACATAAATGTTTAGTTTTGTTCTTAAAAAAATTAAGAATAGTCTATATTTCAAAAATTCATGTCTTAAAAATAAAATTTTAGTTACCTGTACTATTGAACTAATTTTCATTAAAATGTCTAGAATGCCTATTTTAAAGACAATAAGAAAACTAAATTTATTAATTAAAAAAAAGATGCTTTCGATTTTAGTAAAAAGCAATCTTTTAAAAAAGTGTCTATTGTGCCACTTCATTCCCAAAAATTTTCTTTAAATCCATAGGACGATTCGAAGTTTCTTGTATTTCTTTTAAGATTGCCGGTTTTTATTACTTACAACTAATTTCTTTAACCAGTGATAAAATTAGTAAAAATAGTAAACTTTTGAATTATACTTGCGGGGGGATTTCAATTTAGGCTTTCAAGCTTTAAAATAAACTTTTATGCATCCAAATCTGACAGTTTTTAGCTGAGTTTATTTATTTTAAAACGGTAACTCGCACGGTCGAAATAAGTGTAAAAATTGAATTTTCGAACGTACCAATTCGTTTTTTGTGAACGTAAATTCTTTAACTTAAATTTGTGTTTTATTCTATAATCTTATTTTTAGCAACAATAGTAGTAACGTTAGTTATGATAATATTTCGACAAAAATGTGATAATTTCAGCAATTTTAAAGAATTAACATCCCTGTGAAAAAATACGCAACGCGGTGGACTGTGCACACTGTGCACGGGGTTAAAATATCATTTAGAATGGTCAAAAGAACCCGAAATCTGTCCTAGAAAGGCGTGCATTAAACTTTTTTCCCATCTCTTTTTTAAACTTTAGGTAAATTTCACGTGCATTTGCTCATATATCAGTTTATAAAGTAATAACTTTTTTTATATTGGACCTTTATATTAGAATTCACTTTAGTTATAGTAATCGATGTTGTTACATAATGTAGTTTAATTTGTTTTAATTTTTTTGCAATATTGCGTTATTTTTAATTTTATTTTAGCGTTGTTTTAACAGCTGTATAGTTTTATAAATATTAGCTGTGCGTATTTACAAGCTACTCTAGTTCGTTATGGTAGAGAGTTGATAATCTCAACTAACTGGGACCAGAGGTAAAATATTCGTCATAGAGGTTAGAATTATCGAGTTAGTAGTTTGGATTTTCATACAGAAAGTATTATGAAAGTATTCTTACTGCAATAGAAAAAGTATAGAAGGGAAATTGTGTATGATCAACGTAGGAACTCTACTTATTTTCATTGGTAGGTTATAAAAAAAATTGAACATTCCAAGTTCCAAACACAGTAAAGTGAATACCAAATAAATTCATATGTCACATTCCAAAATGTGAAAAATAAGTTATCAATAAAATTAATTGTATACGCTTCAGTATTATGTGTAAATGCAACAATATTATGCCACGTATACTATACACGTATGTAAAGTAAATAGAACAAAAATGATTTTCTTCTCCGAGTTAACGAGTTTCTGAATTACCTACTGCACGGAGAACAAAAATTTATTGTAGGCCTATTCTATGTCATAGTGGACTCCTTTACACGCACTTACATTCGACTTTTGTAGTTTAAACTTACAACAGGAGGTCTGTACGTGTGTGTGAATGTGGAGCGCATTTATGTGTATAAAAACTGTGTACATGAAAGTATTGTAACGATTGTGTTTCAGGTTTGCATGGAGCCGACCGATGTTGTCTGTAGGAGACGGAAATATTTGCACAGAGGTGCATGTGCGGTTCGCAGCGTGATTTTCTAAATTTAAACAAAAAAGGACACGTGGTGGTGCAAGTGGGGAGTTAGAGGGGGTTGCGTGCAGAGCGGAGGATGAGTGTGGACAGTCATCGTGTCCTCGGAGTCACCTGACCATGTCCTCGTCTCCGACTTCATCCGCGTACAGGACCTGTACCGACGACTCCAGTTCCGATGTGTCATGTCACAGGTTAGTACGACTACTCTACCTACACATGTTATGTTTTACGTTAAACGTTGTTTTCAGTTATGACTATTTGAATTTTCTTGTCTCCGTTTGTTAACGTTGACACTTTCGCAATTAATGCTCCCCCTACCTGTGAACAAACGGGCTTTAAACTTTAAATTCTGTCGGCGGTAGGCGTATTCACACAGTACATTTTCTCACGCCATGCGGTTTTGAGTATAGTAAACTTAAAAAAACCAAATGACTTAATTATTTTGTAGACTTGGGTGAATATTTTTTGTGAACGTTTTTTAAAATGAATTTTTTTTCCTTGATGAAACAATCCGAACGCTATTTGGCTACCAGCAGCGCAAATAACAAAATATTGTTGACAGTCGATTTATTTTGTCTTTCGAAAACAATTTGAAACTTACAATTATGAATCTTGAAACAGAAAAACTTTTCTAAAAACATATTTGACATTAATTCAGTTCCTTTTAAAACCATTAAAAAGAGATTTATCTGGTGCCAAAGAACCCGTATCTAGTCTGTTATAGGCTATACTGCGTTTGTAACAAAAAGTTATCGCCTACCGTAATTTGCAAGTAATATGCTTATTTTATTATGTTAAGGAAGATAGATTATGTGATACTGACATTTTCAAAATTTAAAAATGTTCCCACTTACATTAACTGTAGAGAGTGAAGAGTGTAACTACCTCATCTTTCCTTTGTAGGTAACTCTTGACGTTTCTTGTAGAATTTTTATATTCTATATTGCAACAATACATATATTTGCATATTTGCCCAGGGCGGTATGTTTGTAAATATTTGGCATAGAAAAATTTATGATGAACAGTTTTTAACAATATTATGCAGAATAAGAATTGTCAGAAAGCGTACACCTGCCCCCGCGAGTGAATACAGCGCTTGTGTGTTTGTGTGTGTGAACGCAAGCTACGACAGGCAAGAGTAGCATAGGGTGATGCGTACGAATTCTCTGTAATCAGGTTTTAACCGGATAAAAATAAACTAATTAATAGTTTTAAACCTGTGAACAAAGACTTACCCCAATTATAATATTAATATTAATAAGTGTGTTATATGTGAGTGACCAGGAAAAAATTACGCAAACGATGATATCGCTCGTGCTACGAGGATGTTTACGAAATCGCGAAAATGAACCCAAAAGTGATTTGTAATTAAAAGGACGCTTTGCACGAAGTGACAATATCTAACAGGTCGAAAACAGTCCTGGACTTATCAGATTGCCGTCCAGTATAAATACCACCGGCAATTTTGGGCGGTCTCAGAGAGACTCAAGATATCTTCACACAATGTCACGGTGCTGGTCTGCCGATCGATCTTTACCACACACACCAAGACTTATGGAGGAACTCTTGACCGTCACAGACAGCAACCCGTAGAGACAGAGAACACAGCATCGACATAATCATCATCATCAAATTCTCAGGATTCAGGGCACACACACGCGCGCGCGCGCAACGGTAACGTCGGCAGTACGCAGGCGATTAATAAACAATTATATTTTTGTTTGTGAAAAGAACTCTCAAAAAGAAACTTATGTATGAACAGTAAAGACTTAAAATTTTAAATTTAAATAGTAGTTAAAGAAAATAATTAAATTTAACAAGAAAATTTAAAAATACTAATCTTCTGTTATACGTTAAAATTTGGGTGTGCCAATAGAAATAAATAATAGGTTGGAAGTAAATGTTATATTTTATATTTTGTTTATAGCAACAATTAATTTTATTCTTGAGATTGAATATTACTTTTGTTTGTAAACGAGTTGCTATTATTTAAAAATTTCAGTCAAAGTCAGACACACTGAAATAAAAAGGTTTACATAATTTGTTTAACATGTCTGTTTAGCTAGTAAGATTATATGGTTGTTTATTTTATATGTCATGAAGTATATAAGGTCTATGTCTACAGCATAATGTCTACAGCATAGAAGGTCACATTGTCTTTGTGTAAACTTATAAAAGGAATTATTTTTATTTATCTAAGATTCGAATTTTTACTTCCATATTCCTTAAGGAATGGAAGTATGGTGATGGCAAAAAAAATCGTGTTCGAGATTATTGCAGATTCTGATTCTACTACACTCAAAACATGAAAAAAAGTCGTTTTCCGAAAAGTGTCTGTGTGTGTGTCTGTCTGTCTGTCTATGTGTCTGTAGATTTTTTTTTTTGGCAAACGATAACAGCCGCAAATTCAAACAGAATCAAATAATGTTTCGCATACAGCCCTGAATTGTAGAGTTCTCAAGACCTATTGTTTTTGGTGAAGATCGGTTAAGGGAAAGGGGTAGTTTACCTGTAACGTTTTATGTTTTAACAAGGGTATTTCCTATGGCAAACGATAACAGCCGCAAATTCAAACAGAATCAAAAGATTATTTGCGTACAGCCCTAAATTGTAGAGTTCTCAAGACCTATTGTTTTTGGTGAAGATCGGTTAAGGGAAAGGGGTAGTTTACCTACAACGTTTTTTTAACAAGGGTATTTTCTATGGAAAACGATAACAGCCGCAAATTCAAACAGAATCAAATAATTTTCTGCATACAGCCCTGATTTGTAGAGTACTCAAGATCTATTGTTTTTGGTGAAGATCGGTTGAGGGGAAGGGGTAGTTTACCTGCAACGTTTTTTTGTCAAGCGTATTTTCTATGGCAAACGATAACAGCCGCAAATTCAAACAGAATCAAATAATGTTTTACATACATCCCTGAATTGTAGAGGTCTCAAGGACTTTCGATTTTGGTGAAGATCGGTTAAGGGGAAGGGGTAGTTTACCTGCAACGTTGTTTTGTCAAGCGTATTTTCTATGGCAAACGATAACAGCCGCAATTCAAACAGAATTAAATAATTTTTTACATACGTCCCTGAATTGTAGAGGTCTCAAGGACTTTCGATTTTGGTGAAGATCGGTTAAGGGGAAGGGGTAGTTTACCTGCAACCTTTTACGTTTTAACAAGAGTAAAGTACTTGAAAATTTATTTAAACTTTTTGAAACAATGGTAATTGTTAAATATCGGTATGGAGAACCATACATGACTTCCATATTCTAAGATTTATATTTAAAATCATTTTCGAAATGAAATATTACCATAGAAACTACTTCTTTCTACTTACTGCTTCAGCCTTAACCACAGTACTGTGGTCACTAATGTATACCACCTCACGTTATCGCACTCTATTTTCACTGATGATGGAAGTCGATGGCATTGCCGAAATGTCTGGTTTTGTAGAAAACATTGGACTACGGCCAAATATCCCGGGAAGGAATTTTAACAAAAACTACTTCTTTGTTGCCGATAACGTTGTACACATATATATCAGTGGCGAAGTTACATGGAGGCAATTGAGGCAATGCCTACCCTAAAAAATTCTGTAGAATAAAAATTATAAATACGTATGAACTACATAACGTAAAGATTATACATTGTTACTGCGACTGTCAAATTTATTAAACCGAAACGTGCTTTATTGAGCGACCGCTAGATGGTGACAGGTGAGATTCGGCATAGTTCGTTTAAAGCGAATGAGGCAACCTGAACTTGCCTCAGCGTTTTTTGTATACATCGTATGTAAGCAATGTAGTGGTGTGATAGGGAAGTGTAGGGAGGGGGGATTGTCCCGCGCTGTACACATAGAGCGTTGAGGCATGCCTCACTTCTGTGGTCCAAACAGTTAAGTTAAAGCGCCTGTGTTGTTTCTAAGTGTTTTTTTTTTATGCGGTTATTAAAAGTGTCACTGTTATTCCGCTGAACTAACAGATGATCAAGATTGTTATTTGAATTATTTGTAACATTAAACATATATATATATATAGAAACTAATCAAGTTTAAAAATTTGAAGTTGAATCAGTTGTATTATTGTGTATGACTAATATAAGGATTGTTCAATAGACACACGTATAGAGCTGTGAAGCATTTTTTATTCAACGATTTTAAAAGAAGTCTCCAATAACATTAAGACATGAGTTCCACTGTTGCGCTAACCTGTAGATTCCCTGCTAGTAAAATTCTTACGGCTGTTTGTGGAACCATTCGGTTACAGCAAACTCTACCTCAGCGTCCGATTTGACCCACCGTCCTTTTAGTGATTCCTTAAAAGATAAGGTTTTTGCCTACCCATTCATTAACTACTAGCTTCGCCAGTAAGCAAATTGATGTCCATTTTTTCGGCTTGCACGCGTTATGTTGGTGTGGGTTTCGGCACTTTCCATTTAAAAAGCGTGCAAACGTAAGAAAATAAACATGAGTGAGGCCAGAAATAACGTGAATTGTGTGTGTGTGTGTGTGTATTTGTGTCTTACCTGCCTTTTTATTGCCGTATTAAATGAAAAATATTATATTACATTAAAATGAAAAAATTTTAATTTTATTGCCTGGCAACAAAATTATTTTATTTTTAACAATTACCATTGTTTCAAAAAGTTTAAATGAATTTTCAAGTACTTTACTCTTGTTAAAACGTAAAAGGTTGCAGGTAAACTACCCCTTCCCCTTAACCGATCTTCACCAAAATCGAAAGTCCTTGAGTCCTCTACAATTCAGGGACGTATGCAAAAAATTATTTGATTCTGTTTGAATTTGCGGCTGTTATCGTTTGCCATAGAAAATACGCTTGATAAAAAAACGTTGCAGGTAAACTACCCCTTCCCCTCAACCGATCTTCACCAAAAACAATAGGTCTTGAGTACTCTACAAATCAGGGCTGTATGCGGAAAATTATTTGATTCTGTTTGAATTTGCGGCTGTTATCGTTTGCCATAGAAAATACCCTTGTTAAAAAAACGTTGTAGGTAAACTACCCCTTTCCCTTAACCGATCTTCACCAAAAACAATAGGTCTTGAGAACTCTACAATTCAGGGCTGTATGCGAAACATTATTTGATTCTGTTTGAATTTGCGGCTGTTATCGTTTGCCAAAAAAAAAAATTTCCCTTGATAAAAAAAACCGTTGCAGGTAAACTACCCCTTTCCCTCAACCGATCTTCACCAAAAACAATAGGTCGTGAGTACTCTACAAATCAGGGCTGTATGGAAAAAATTATTTGATTCTGTTTGAATTTGCGGCAGTTATCGTTTGCCATAGAAAAAAAATCTACAGACACCAGACACACAGACAGACAGACAGACACACACACAGACACTTTTCGGAAAACGAGTTTTTTTCATGTTTTGAGTGTAGTAGAATCAGAATCTGCAATAATCTCGAACACGATTTTTTTTGCCATCACCATACTTCCATTCCTTAAGGAATATGGAAGTAAAAATAAAATAATTTTGTTGCCAGGCAATAAAATTATAATTTTTTCATTTTAATGTAAATTATATTTGAGTTAATATCTTTATATATACAGTGGAACTTGGTTATTACGGCCTCGGCTGTTACGTCAACTCTGGTGTAGCGTTATTTTGTCATAAGTCCGGTCAAACTGATATCTTTAACATTATAAAAATTCCCGGTTTTAACGTCACTAAATATTGTACTGCTCTGTTATAGCGTCAAATATTTCTCAGATATTTTACTCTAAATTTCATATAAACGTATATATGTGCGCGCGCGCGCTAGCCCATGGCTACAGACATACATTGTATGCAAGCGATAAGCACTGTAACAGGACTGCCGGCGCCAGCCATTTTGCGTGCTCCAACGGATGGCTAGATCGATTTAAGGCCCGACACTCGATTTCCTTTGCAAAAATTTGTGGTGAGGCAAAATGCGTAGATCTGAACGTTACAGGCGATTGGGTGCATAACACTTGGCCAGAAATTAGATGATCATATAAAGATGAAGACATCTTTAATGGACATGAAGCCGGAATTTTTTATAAATTAACTCCAGATAAGACTTTCAAATTTACAAATGAAAAGTGCGTTGGTGGGAAGCTCTCTAAACAAAGAGTTACAGTTTTTGTTTGTGCGAACATGACGGGAACTGAAAAAAGGAAACTTTTAGTTATCGGGAAAAGTTTGCATCCTAGATGTTTTAAAAACATCAAAAAACTTCCTGTAAGTTACACTGCCAACATAAAAGCGTGGACGACTTCTAGTATTTTTGAAGATGACTTCTGTACGTGTGTATGTCACTGAACTCCTCCATGTATAAAATAATATATCGTTCGTGGCAGGTAAGCATATCTCAGTTATGTAATATTTACGTTTCCATTTTATTATTATGCCTACAGCAATAAAAAGGCAGGTAAGACACACACACACACACACAATTCACGTTATTTCTGGCCTCACTCATGTTTATTTTCTTACATTTGCACGCTTTTTTTAAATGGAAAGTGCCGAAACCCATACCAACATAACGCGTGCAAGCCGAAAAAATGGACATCAATTTGCTTCCTGTGGATCGCTGGGCAATGTAACTGCACGTGTTTACAGAGGAACGATTCATAGACAGACTTTTCGTCTTTAGGGAATGAACCCTCTGCAAGGTGCTGAGGGTCCATGAGTGACTTCGGAGCGCTCCTTCTTTTTCGCGTGTTTGTTCTGTGAAACATACACTGTAGATTCGCAGCTTTACTCTAAGCAACGCTCAATAGGAAATGTTGAAAATTTTTGTCCACAGTGTACCCTCATTCACACTAAACCTGCTCTGATGTTTTAATTACGGACATCATAATATTAAAACTTTGGAAACTTGAGCACTACTTAATGGAGATCAATCATTAACTTATACAAGCCATTAATTTTATGCATATATTTTATATATATGTGTACAACGTTATAGGCAACAAAGAAGTAGTTTTTGTTAAAATTCCTTCCCGGGATATTTGGCCGTAGTCCAATGTTTTCTACAAAACCAGACGTTTCGGCAATGCCATCGACTTCCATCATCAATGAAAATCGAGTGCGATAACGTGAGGTGGTATATGTTAGTGACCACAGTACTGTGGTTAAGGCTGAAGCAGTAAGTAGAAAGAAGTAGTTTCTATGGTAATATTACATTTCGAAAATGATTTTAAATATAAATCTTAGAATATGGAAGTCATGTATGGTTCTCCATACCGATATTTTAATATTTGCATATTTTCTATTAATATTAATAAATCATAGAATGATTATTTTGAAACGGTTTTAATTATTTATTTCGTGTCAACAACATCTCACTCCTCTTTGAAAATTATTTAATTATTGTGCAACTACATATACTTGACGCAACGATAGTAAAACAAATCCTGAGACCTGGCCGGTGTAATACAGTTCATAGTTGCGTTGAGTACATGGTAATGTATTTGTGTGAATTTTTGAAATACTTGTAACGTTGCATAATAAATTGGCGTGCCGAACGTGTGGCTCGATATATGTTAATTATCGTATATGTTCATAATATTAATAAGTGAATTATTATGATTGTTATTAATATTATTGTATTGTAATTGTAATATTGTTGTGTATTTCACAACTGGCGCTCAACAAAACTGAAAGAGGAGAGAAATTGTTGGTGTGAGATAATTTATAATAATAATAAACTTAAATAAATAATATTAAATAAAAACCAATAGAGTCGTGGTTTACCAATAATAATAAAAAAAAATAAAACGAATTTAAATTTAATCCTAATAAAACGAAATGGCTACACCGCAGAAAGGAGTTTATATTGAGGCAACGTTTAGAGGTCTCCATGAACAAATGCAAAAAAATAATGAACAAATGCAAAAGAATGGAGAATTAGAAAAGAATAGGGAGGAAGTTAAAGCTGACTTCAATAACCTTAAAGAGCAGTTGACTACAAAACTCGAAGAAAAAGAAACTAATACCAAAATAGAAGTACAGGGTCCGCCAGTGAAGCGGGAAAATTAAAAGTACCCAATTTTTTCATGAAACATTTATTATCAGAATTTTTTTTTACAGATTTGAGTTGAGTAAAGTATGCCATTATTTTACTTTTTAAAAATAACGCCGCTCAAGTGAGAACCATTTCTGTGTAAACATTCTTCTAATCTTGACCGAAAATTTTCCACATCACTCGACGAAGCAGGTCAGGTTGAATCCGTGCAATTTCTTGTCTGATATTCGTTTTTAATTCCGGTATGGTGTGCGGTCTATCAATGTACACCCTGCTCTTCAGAAATCCCCAAAGAAAAAAGTCGCATGCGGCCAAATCTGGGGATCTTGCAGGCCACGAGATGTCGCCATATCTGGATATGAGTCCGTCCGGGAAGAGTTCTCTTAAAGCAGCCATGGACACACGAGCAGTATGACTTGTGGCCCCATCCTGCTGGAAAAATTAATTTCCGGAAACCTAGGGAGCTGTTGCATCAAAAATGTTCTGACCATGTGTGTGTAGCGGTCTGCATTGATAGTTGTGGTGTTTCCTCTATCGTCTTGGAAAAAATATGGCCCAATAATGCCAGATGATGAAACTGCACACCACACCGTAACTTTCGGACTATGTAATGGCTTTTCATGTAACTCACTTGGGTTTCCATCATTCCAATATCGACTATTTTGTTTGTTTACATATCCATTCAAATGAAAATGTGCTTCATCTGACATAAACATGCGGTGAATAAAGTTTTCATCATCATTTACACGTCGGAATATTTCTTCGCTGAAAATCCTGCGAGCCAGCATATCGCCATCTTTCAACTCCTGGATTACTTGAATTTTGTAAGGATGAAAAGATAAGTCTTTATGCAAAATTCGTCGTAACGATGTGTCACTAATGTTTAGTGCGGATGCATGTTTCATTGCAGAACGTTGTGGACTACGCGTCAATGCTACTCGAACTCTTTCAATGTTTTCCTCTGTTCTTACAGACCTTGTTGCTCCTCTGTGCTTTAAGTTTAATGTGGAACCAGTTTCTTCAAACTTTTTCACCCATGACATAATTGCATGAGCGGTCGGCACTCTTCCATGTCGTGGAATATTGAAATGATTACGAAACAGTCGTTGTACAGAAGTCACACAGTCACCATTCTTATAAAACGATTTTACGCAGAAAGCACGCTGTGCACCGGACCACTGCTCCATGTTTAACAAATGGCATTAAATGTGAAACAACAATCGAAAACCTCCACACCCTCTCGTGAGCAGAAAATGAACTATTGGACTTTCAAAAGTTCCCGCTTCACTGGCGGACCCTGTATTACAAGCTAGAGTAGTACAGTCACTAAACGAACAAGCTTTAAAGATAGAGAATAGGTTTAAAGAACAGAAAACAGAATGGTCGAAAGAATTAAAAGATAGTGTGAAACAATAAGCTGAACACTGGAATGAGAAGTTTATAGTATCAAAGCGGGAGCAGCATATGAAGATAAAAGCAGTCAGTGAACAAGTTCATGAAAACATCAATAAGACAGAGGAGTTGGAAGCCAGAACAATAACGTTGGAAACTGCCGTAGTAGAGTCTAATAAAACCACAAAGGAATATTCAAGTGAAATAAATACACTAAAGAAAAATCTACGTGGAGAAGTAGAACGTCTAAAAACGGAATTGAAGAGGAGACCAACGCAGGTGATGGTGTATCCAACACAGATTGATGAAAGGACAAAATTGTTAGTCTTCAAACGATTAAAGGGATGCAATCCAATTTAATTCTTACTGAACTGTGAACAAGAAATGGAGTTAATAGGTAATGTTTTAGCTGATAAAGAAAAAAATTGATTTTGTTAGTAAACATTTCCAAAATTCTGCTGCACGATGGTATACTATTTTTCGAGATAATTTAACTACTTACGAACAATTTAAAAACTCATTTGGAGGTCGCTGTTGGAATATTCACACACAAAGACGAATACGAGACCAATTAGAATATGGTAAATATCAACATAATGGTAGACTTACCTTAGAGGAGTATGTCATACAACTCGTGGAAAGAAGTAAAAACTTAAGACCCACATTTACACAACACGAATTGGTACTTAAATTAGCACATCACTTTCACAGTGATATTAGATTAGCCACAAGGAATTAAAACTATTGAAGAATTATTAATTTTACTCGCACAATCGGAGCACATAGTGAACGACTCACACACTAACCGACCCGAACTGCGAGAGAGAAGTGTAAATTTTGTACAGAGAGAAGAGAATTATTGTGAAGAGAAAAATACACTTGACCCTCCGAATGCAGGTAAGGGCGAAGAACGGGAGAGAGAAACGCAAGTAAGTATGGAGAACAGCGAGCTAGAAGAAACAGTATGGGAGAGGTGAGAGAGAGAGAAACAAAACTTTGTAGTATTTTTAATTCAACTGATTCTCTTAAATATTTAGAGAGGAGGAAACCAGTTGAGAGAGAGAGAGAGAGAGAGAGAGAGAGAGAGAGAGAGAGAGAGAGAGAGAGAGAGAGAGAGCGCGAGGTTCAGGGAGAACAACACCTTACACAGGGCAGAAAAGGAAACTAGGTAGCGGCATAACAGTACACAAAGAGTACAATAATCATTGTTATGTACACAGAAACAAGTGTAATGCAGGATGTCTATTATGACCAGAGCCGAGCCATACGGAGAAGGGAAACCGGTAGAAATAAACCGACAACAAAATGAAACAGCAAGTATATGTCTCGACGTATAACAGGAAAGCAGGATGTGAACAGATGCTATGTTTGTATAGGTAAGGGGGAAAGAATTTTGTCACCCACCACAAAGGGGTTTGTTCGTACATATCGTTAAGAAATATTTACTTTTATAAGGAGTTTTTAAAAACCAATTGTAATGTAGGTAATAAGATGTAATTGTAATTATAAAGTACACATATATATCTGTGTAAATAAAATTTGAACAACAGTCAAATTTTATTTAAACCCACCTGGGGAATATATGCAACAATACATATATTTGCCCAGGTCGGTATGTTTGTAAATATTTAGCATAGAAAATATATGATGAACAGTTTTTAACAATATTATGCAGGATAAGAATTGTCAGAAAGCGTACACCTGCCCCCGCGAGTGAATACAGCGCTTGTGTGTTTGTGTGTGTGAACGCAAGCTACGACAGGCAAGAGTAGTATAGAGTGATGCTTACGAATTCTCTGTAATCAGGTTTTAACCGGATAAAAATAAACTACGTAATTAACACGTTTTAAACCTGTGAACAAAGACTTACACCAATTATAAAAACACCATTACATTAAGGAATTTTTAACGAATATAGTGATGTAAAAGTATTGCAGAAATTTGCAATAATAAAGACGCCAGGTAATTTATTGTTAATTACTAGTGTAATTAAATAGTAATTAATAAGTGTGTTATATGTGAGTGACCAGGAAAAAATTACGCAAACGATGATATCGCTCGTACTACGAGGATGTTTACGAAATCGCGAAATGAACCCAAAAGTGATTTGTAATTAAAAGGACGCTTTTCACGAAGTGACAATATCTAACAGGTCGAAAACAGTCCTGGACTTATCAGATTGCCGTCCAGTATAAATACCACCGGCAATTTTGGGCGGTCTCAGAGAGACTCAAGATATCTTCACACAATGTCACGGTGCTGGTCTGGCGATCGATCTTTACCACACACACCAAGACTTATGGAGGAACTCTGGACCGTCACAGACAGCAACCCGTAGAGACAGAGAACACAGCATCGACATAATCATCATCATCAAATTCTCAGGATTCAGGGCACACACACACGCGCGCGCGCAACGGTAACGTCGGCAGTACGCAGGCGATTAATAAACAATTATATTTTTGTTTGTGAAAAGAACTCTCAAAAAGAAACTTATGTATGAACAGTAAAGACTTAAAATTTTAAATTTAAATAGTAGTTAAAGAAAATAATTTAATTTAATAAGAAAATTTAAAAATACTAATCTTCTGTTATACGTTAAAATTTGGGTGTGCCAGTAGAAATAAATAATAGGTTGGAAGTAAATGTTATATTTTATATTTTGTTTATAGCAACAATTAATTTTATTCTTGAGATTGAATATTATTTTTGTTTGTAAATGAGTTGCTATTATTTAAAAATTTGAGTCAAAGTCAGACACACTGAAATTTAAAAGGTTTACATAATTTGATTAACATGTCTGTTTAGCTAGTAAGATTATATGGTTGTTTATTTTATATGTCATGAACAGCATAGAAGGTCACATTGTATTTGTGTAAACTTATAAAAGGAAATATTTTTATTTATCTAAGGTTCGAAATTTGTAATATTTGCATATTTTCTATTAATATTAATAAATCATAGAATGATTATTTTGAAACGGTTTTAATTAACTATTTCATGTCAACAACATCTCACTCCTCTTTGAAAATTATTTAATTATTGTGCAACTACATATACTTGACGCAACGATAGTAAAAAAAAATCCTGTGACCTGGCCGGTGTAATACACTTCATAGTTGCGTTGAGTACATGGTAATGTATTTGTGTGAATTTTTGAAATACTTGTAACGTTGCATAATAATTTGGCGTGCCCAACGGGTGGCTCGATATTTAATTATCGTATATGTTCATAATATTAATAAGTGTATTATTATGATTGTTATTAATATTATTGTATTGTAATTGTAATATTGTTGTGTATTTCACAACTGGCGCTCAACAAAACTGAAAGAGGAGAGAAATTGTTGGTGTGAGAGAATTTATAATTATAAATAAATAAATAAATAAATAATATTAAATAAAAACCAATAGAGTCGCGGTTTACCAATAATAATTAAAAATAATAAAACGAATTTAATACACTTAATAAAACAAGTTACAAGAAACAGGTTAAACACTCACAGGTAAGGAAATGATGTAACAGTGTAACATAATCTTCAAACAATCTTCAATTAATATAAGACGTCGCGTCGTACTGTATACGATAAATGCGCAGGTTTGGGTTTAGAATAAATACCCCTCCCCGCACTTCCATACATTAAGTTAATGTGTTAACAATCCTAAATAAATACAAAACAAATAAATTTAATGCAGTCAATGAAAAAATTTAATATTCTTCTAATAAATAATAAACATAGAGAATATAACAAAAGTTTTCAGACATTAAAAAAAATCCACATTTTAAAAAATCTTAAACTCATAAATTACATATTTAAATACCGTTAATTTCACTGGAGACGAAATAGAAACTCTCGAAAACTGAAATAAAACAAATCTTAGAAATATAAATAAAAATGTAATAGAAAATGTTATAGTTGAAACAGGAAACGCAATTAGTGATGTAGACCACGAAAACAAGATAAAATCAACAGAAGGCTTAATGGAAATAATAAAGTTTATCAAAAAATATAAACAACAAAATTCTTTTGTTTTTAAATCAAAATGATTTTCAGCATATTAATAAAATGTACCATCAAACGATGACCTTGCCATGGAGCCCCAACCTCCACTATCCTTTCGGAAATAAAACTCGAAGAAGGAATAATAAATATAATAAAATTGAACGATTCATTAGCATATTACTTTAGATGCGTTGATGACACTATATGTATTCCAAAATAAAGGCATAAACATTTCTAATATATTAAACTCTCTAAACAATTTACATAACAAATAAACACATTAGGAGAATAATTTTATAATAAATTAAATTACATTACCTACCCGAAATCATAAATAAAAGAAGTTTTGAATCCATCTGTTAATGATAATATTAGATATACGACCTTTACTTGTTACGGAAATATAACTCGAAAAAGTAAACTATTTGAAGATACAAAATTTAACATTTCTTATAACAAAGACAAAATTTTGTTTAAGAAAATAAAACCTAAAACTGAATCTAACATTCACAATAAAAACGGAAAAATGTCTGGGTTGGGATGAGTTTTACTACGGCAGACGTAGAAAAAGCTCGTAGGTTCCTTTCATACTACAGTGCGTTTTTAGAAGCAAATATTTCAAATCTAATTTAGCCACACACTGTCTAAATAATAAATATTAGTTTCTAGATTTTAAAAATGTTAAATTCATAAAAAAATACAAGAAGGGTTAGAAAACGAATATTTGGGATAATATCAATATTTACAAACACAATAATTATTTAATTAGTTATTTACTAATTAAATAACAAATCAAAACAAGAGGATTTATTTAAAATTATAAATGTATTAAGATAAGTTAATATTAACGTTAAACATTTTCAATATAGCCATCAGAATAGCTAACTACGTAAATAAACATTACAAGAAACGAAAATTTAAATCGAAATAAAATCGATTATTCTTTAATTTGTAGAGAAAACATCGGGTGATTCAGATTATGTGGAACATGGGGCAAATCACTACCTACGAGAAGACTTCTTCTTCTACTGTCTTCTACTGGGGCAAATCTATATATATATATAACTCAAAGTCTGAGGATTTATGGGTACTGAATACAAATCCACACCGTTACACCGATTGCCACCAAATTTTGCATAGGTAACCTTTGACACAAGGCGAAAAATACTGTCTAATTTGGAACTCGATATTTTGCCCCGTTCGCACTATTTAGGTTATTTTAATTATGCCTTTTCGTTGACGCATATAAAGATGTCAACAACACCATGGAGACCAGAATTAATTACCATAGTAACAAGTAAATAAACAAATGCGGCATCGGAACTGTACCTTTAAAACTTGTAAAGAATTTAATTCTGAGAAAAATGGTGTAAATAAAGTCAATAAAAATCAACACAAAATTCCAATTGTTTCCAATTTTCCAAAATTTGTTTTTAGGCAAAGATTTTTCTGTTTTACGTCGGATATCATGAAACGTATGGGAGATACAGTTCTGCGACCTGTTTTATTCGATTTTTCAGGTCAAAAACCATAAGAAACAACAGAATTCGCCCCTTCCCAGAATTTCAGAAAGTCTTCATTTACCCGGGGGAACCGAAACCCGGGCGAAATCTTTCACTAGCCGTAACTCGCTTACAAAGCGCTTCCGGACATATGTTTATATGAACTTTTTTTCTTCTTTTACACTATAGAACCATTTCTCAAATTATTTCCCTCTCCTCCCGGGACACCCTGTATATAATTAATTAACGATATGAAATGAATTTATATAACATAAAGTAAATGGCCTCTTGCATATTCAATGCATGATTAGAAAACAAGGTTCTTTCCCAATAACCCTACCCACATTTATCTTCGATATTTCGAGTATGTGATTATTGGCATCGATATGTAGTGAATATCGCATATAATTTTAGTTAGATCGTGATAATGTATTATACAGTATTATCATATCATATTACATTATAATATACTATAATACTATAATATTATATATTTTACTAATATAATACTAGTAATCGTGAAAATTTATTTGTGTATGTTATAGAATAGTTTGCTTGCAATTGCAATCGTGTTTTATTGTCATATTTTTTACGAAAAATGTTTCTACCAATAGTATAATTCCGATATGTGCCTGTGACCCCAAAAGTAGACGTTGTTAGGTTACCATGCAAACTAAAATTATACTTTAAAATAATACTCGCTTTTTGTGAAATCCATGTAAAAAAAAACTAACTCTAAGTAAGGCGGGGTGGGCCAAGGGCTACCGCTTGCCTATTGCTATACATGTTTCCCTTTTTGTGGCTGAATTCATTTTCAAGTAATACTCTTTTTTCACTCTTTTTTTCACTAAAACTCGGTTCTTGTACAGATCAGTGGAAAAGCAACCAACTCTAAGTAAGGCGGGGCGCTTGCCTATTACTATACATGTCTCTCGTTTTTTGTTTCGCACAAAATTTGCTCCTAGTGAAGTTTTCGAGATGTACTGAAAAACATAAATAAATATTGGCCGCCTAATGAATAACAAAAATCTTGTTTTCATTTGTCAATACGTTGTATCTTTTTGTTTCAATCTAACTATTCAGAAATAATTGTATTTTCACTTTACAATTTCTGTTATTGTTTTTGTTGAAAAATGTTATTTTCTTTGTTTTTAATGTTCTTTCAAGCATTGTGTAATGAAACGTCATATGTTTCTTAATTATGGCTTTTATTTCTGTAAACAGTAAGCTAAAAACCAAAAACCATTTTTACATTTTTACCTAACCTCACAAATGAAAACATTACGTATTTTCTCTTTACATTGAGAAATAGAATAATTTACAGTTAGTACACTTCTTCTTCTTCTTCACATCGTGGTATATCGATACAATCGCATATTCAAAATATCGAAAATGTAGTGTGGGTACTGACGTTGGGAAAATACGGAAAACTCTCTTAAACAAAAGGAGCGGTTAAATATTTTCTCAGCTGATTTGGCCGAGCAACTTCACTATCTGTTGTTGGGTATTCGGGTTGTTATTTGTTCCTACTTAATTGCTACTACACCAATAGCTTTAAACACTTCGGTAATGCAAGTACTGTAACTGCACGTGCTCTAAATGACAAGTTCTGTAGTAATTAACGCCTCTAGCGTAAATACATTTCCTTCGCGTGTACATATCTGGGTTTTAACAGTATGCGCTGAAGGATTATATAGTTTATTACGTAGAAGCTAATTTTCCCCACAAATCACACTTCGCCTCATGCCCGACTGATAAAGGCCTGCAGGTTTTGTATTTTACATTACAAGTGCCAATCAGTTTATTTAATACATGGAATTTTACGTTGTCACGATACAGACATACAATTGCCATTTATTTCATTGTGTTTCAGTCGTTGTTCTTCTTTACGTACCATTTTTATCATTTTGAATAGGTATTATTTATCATAATAGTCGAATTTAACCTAGGTTCCAACGTAATTTTTTGAGGCCTTTTTTGAAGGACACTTTCCCTCCTCATACTTCCATTGCTTGCAGGCTGATGAATTACTCTATGGAGATTATTATACCTTATGCCGTTTTAACCTCTCATCCTTACCAATACCTTCTCTGTTATACATTTTTTGATTTGCCAGCTTCTGCAGGACGTACACGACATCAAGCAGTCTTGAAGACTGCTAAAGTAGACAGTTACTTCCATCGTTTTATTATGACGTAGAAGCCTAAATAACATGACCTGTATCATCTCGTAACTGTGGAGTTGTTTCTGAGTTATTTCAAAGTCATAATGGTTTGGTTTTCTTGGATAGTTTTCCAGTTGAAGTGGCATTATGATATTGATGTAGCTAATGTTAATGTTAGTTACTAATTAGTTAGTTAATGTTTTATGTGTGCATTATTGGCGTTTCACTTTATTTCACTGTGTAATAATGAAATATCCGTTTTGCTACATTTTTTTAAACAAATCGATTACATTGGTGGCCTACTGTGTATACCGATTTTCGATTAGCCGCGTTCAAACTTACCGTTCACCACCAGTTTGCAACAATCAGAACTGATGATGAACAGGAAGATCGAACATTATTTGGCGACCGCAGTATTAGCGGAGAAGCAATATATCAATTTTGTATAGTGCTAGAAGTCCACTAACACCAGTTTCTTTATTAAAAATAAAATATTTGTTTTAATTTTAAAGTAGCGAGAAAAAGCTAAAAACCAGACGGTTTAACGGTTTAAAATTCCCCTCCCACAAGATCTGAGAAACGTAAACTGATCCTGACCATAATTAATAAAAATATTTGAAGGTTCGGAGGGAAAAACGACGAGAGTCAAGAAAATCAGATTTTAAACTTCCAAACGCTTTAATTACAGTTATTTTCCATCAACGAAAATGGTTATTTTCAGTACTTATACTGTATATAGGTCGTATCAACAAACTAAACTTTTAAAAACTCAACATTTTTCAAAATATTTATTAAAAATTATATAAAATTACATCATTTTAATTGTGGGAAAAACTATGAGAGTCTCTACGGTCCTTTGCTTAGGTCTCAGAAGGTGCTGTATTTTCGAAAGCAACAACAAAACGTTTTGTGAAAATAAATTATAATTCAGTTATTAATGAATAGAGTTGTTTAAATCCTTAGTTATTTGAATTGTAATACATTTAAAGTAATGACTTATAGTTATTATAAAAATAAAAATTGAAACGTACTGATAGAAACAAATTTATATCAACGTGACCAATTTTTGTATAGGCCTATACAGTATTTGTTGAAACCAGAATCCGCAAATCGATAGGAGAGTATGAAAAACGCTCTTAAAATGCTGAAAAATACGTGTATGTAATATGATACAGTAAAATGTTCCAACAATAGTGTGTACTTGGATTGTTTTATGAAGTTTCCACTCGAAAAATCCATCTAATCCCTGAGAAAATGTAAAATTTTGTTGCTGAAATATTTTAAACGCACAGCCTATATTTAAAAAGTGTTGTAGCCTATATTTGTTTTTTAAACATTACTCCCAATCAGTGTGGAGAGAAAAATTATTCATAATTAATTTTCTTAAGTTTTTGAAAGTTTCATGTAATGAGAGATGTCTACACTAAGATAGAATTACTATTACCGTAGTAGAATCGCAGATTTTGTCGCACTGGAGTGTATAATTATTTAGACAGGGGTAAATCTAAACACTTTTATCCACATGATAATGATGTACGCGTAACTCAGCAATAACAGAGTTAATAAAAAAAAAAACTACTTGGTATAAATGTGATAGATCCAGATGGTGTTTAATTACTTGGTCAGACGACTGTTGTTAAATAATGTTTTGCCTACTTCTACTGTCTTGGATCCATTTAATAGTCAGCTCGTTAAATCTAGTTATGCGGTTCCTTATTTCAGTAAGAGTTGCTTATATTTTTAATATATGTATTAAATATGTTTAGAAAGTTTGTGTCAGTATAGAGAGCGGTAAGTTATTTTTGTTTGTTCGTTGTAAGGCCGTGTATTTGACGCGGTATCATTGGCGTGATAACGCGTAGGTCGATAAAGCCAACACGTAAAGTGACGTACTGTTTTCGGATTAAACGTACCGCAGTACAGGTAAATGGTGTTTTATTTCACAAAACAAAAGTCACTAATTTAGAAGCATTGTGATATAATACAGTGTTAATACAGTATTCTTGCATACCGTATTCAAAGAGACGAATGAAGTGAATGGTAGCGGTAAATTGAAGGATTCAGGTACGCATTTCGTGTTCTCACCGTTTCGATCACGCAGCCGATTTAATGGTTTCACGATGCAAGTGAAGTTTCAAATTTAGGCAGCCTTGTTATGTAGTATCACGTTATTCAGATTTTAATACGCAATTCTATATGTGTCTATTTATTTATTTTTTAATTTAAATTTTGAATTTTTTGTGGAATTACAGAATACATTTAGTTCTACCTGGATTCTGATGCATACATCATGTATACATATGAATGTACTCTACTCATAGATATATGCATTATATGTACGTCATCTACAGAGAGAGAGAGAGAGAGAGAGAGAGAGAGAGAGGAGAGAGGGAGGGAGGGAGGGAGGGAGGGAGGGAGGGAGGGAGGGAGGGAGGGAGGGAGGGAGAGAGAGAGAGAGAGAGAGAGAGAGAGAGAGAGAGAGAGAGAGAGGCGATACCGGAGCGAAAATTCGCCCAGTACGGGCAGATGTTAATGGCCACACACACACACACACACACACACTCTCTCTCTCTCTCTCTCTCTCTCTCTCTCTCTCTCTCTCTCTCTCTCTCTCTCTCTCACTTTGTTTCAGACAATACAAACTCTATAAGTTACGTATATGCGGAAAATAATTATCTTTGTGATAGTACCATGTAGAGGCTGCGTGCGCGCGCGCTCGTGTGTTGGGTAGAGGGAGGTAGTGCAAAAAGAATGAATGTCTTCTTTTTTTCGTTACTTAAACAAATATTAAAGGTAGTCATCAAATGTAAATTATATTGTTTATGATTGGTAATTATTTGTAATATTTATATAATAATATCAATATAATAATATTAATATAATAAATAATATAATAATAGTAATATAATAAATATTATATTTTCGTAAAATGGTAATAATATTATATTATTAATAATAAATATGTATTATGGTATTTGTAAATATTAGAAATATTATATTGCATTACTGATAATACTTTTTAGTGGGTAATTCTAATATTAAAAATAATGCGTATTTAGTAATTGCGGACGTCAAATGTGTTCGTTATTATGGACGTAAATTGAGATTATAAATGTTGTTCGCCTTTATTACCACAGTATGTTTATGTTTACCTTTGTTAGTAATTAATTTAGTTGCGTCTAAATTTCTATCTTTCGTCCTTCTGGTGCCTATGGTTATATTCGACTAATCGATGGTTGGACTACTTCGATGTTTAATGAGATATAGTCACGAACGATGTACAACAAAAATTCTTTAAATAGGATATGTTTTAATAGTACATTTTTCTTTAGTCAGTTATAAAGTTTATTTTTTTAATAAAAATAGTTTTTCGTGAATCAAATAGCACAAAGATAATATACAGACATACACAGATAACGCAGAGAGATGTTGAAAACATATGGTTGTTTGAAGGTGAAATGTTTATTCAGTAGTACAACTGTAGTAGGCCTATATATGTGTACTGTTCGGCAAACAGAGTACGCTGGTAAAACAATTCACTGATGAAAATCCAAATATTATATCTACTGTTTCGGTTTCTTGTATATTTGTATAGGTGTGTTACCAGTCTAATATAGGCCTATTTGATTCACAGAATCAATCTGTTCATCAAGAAACGAAGCACAACTGTATGTGAGGAACAACCTAGTATTATAAATTTTGTCTCATTTCTGGAATATTATGTGTAAGTAAATAAAAATGTTATAAATAAAACGATATGCTTGAAAATGTGATAATGGAAAAAACAAATAGTATAGGCTAGTGGTTCCCAAACGTTTCAGTCCGCGGACCCCTTCCCAAAAAATTTAAAAATTCACGGACCTCGTCTGAGTTCTGAAATAAAACAAACAGTAAATATAATAGAAACTCTTATAATTTAATTATGAACGTATTAAAATTACAATTCTTTTAACTTGCAAAACTCGTATCTTAAACATAGTTTAATGTGAACAATGAAGCTGCTTTTGCACAATTAGCTCTGCAATATTGGGTTTAATGTCTGATAACTTCAGTACAGTAAGTGACTGTGACATCAAGTGTATTTCTTAACTTTGACTTAAGTACGTGAGCAGGGAGACTGCGGTTTCACACAAATAAGTAGAGGAAAACACAGTTAAACACTTCAAAGCTCTTTTTCCGAGTTCAGCGTTCAGAATAGTTAGTCATTACAAATAACCAGAAGTCATCTAGCTGTAATTCCGAAAACTGTAATTTTAATGAACTGTCAGCTGAAAGTTCTGCCAATGAATCTTCTTTTTATAGTGTAAGAGAGAGGTCTAGTCAATTCGGCTGACAAACAGAGCTGCTACACGACATGATTTAAAGACATTATTAAAACCATCAGTTTGAAATTACTTTTACAATTACAATTAATTTGAACCCCCCCTAAATACTGGCATCTTCTACTAATTGTTTTAATATTCTAAAATTTAGATTTATGTTTAAGAGCATATAAAATCGGACAATATTACGGTATATCCTAGATTTTCTTAAAAGTGTCTGCGGACCCCCTGAAAAATTGTCGCGGACCCCACTTTGGGAACCACTGGTATAGGCAGTTGATGTTTTAAAAAGGCGGTATGCCACGTAGAAGAGATTTGTAGACGTTTATGAAGGTTGTACTTTGAAACAGTATTTTTTCAGATCTCTTATGCTAGTTCACGGGATATGAAAATACGTATACACCAAAATAAAATAAAATTGGCATTTAGAATTAATAGTTTATATAACTGGAGGCCAAAGTTTTTTTATTTTTGTAAACATTTAGCGATTCTTATGTTACACGAACGTCTGTTTTGCGTTACTACCCGTTACATGATCTGGGCACTAGACGAGGCTTTGCATATCTTTAGACCATTACACGTCCATGAAAAACGCATAATGCCACTGACGAGAAGTACGTAATAATCATAGACTGTGGTTTATTATATGAAGGGAACTATAACACAAAGAAATACGTTAACTGCTGTATCTTGGCTTCACGAAAACAGTAAGTCTAAGTTTGTAAACGATCTGTTGGTGTTTACACTTTGGCAAAGCGACAGGACTTTGTAAGTGAGAACTGTGTGCAAACATTATCGTCCTGTTCGTTCATAGGCGTTTGTATGGATGTGCTGTCTTATCACTTCTTAACTCATATTATGTAGATTGTAAAATTGTATTCCCTAGGTATATTGTTTTGTTTCTAATGATAACGTGATGTATTTATAATATACACACACTTATTGTGTACTAATGGTACCTATAATCTCAATTTTCTATTGTAGTGTATTTATTGTTCATAGTCTAAAGGTACCATACATATGATTTGCAATAAAGTTTTAATTACTCACATTCTTAAACACGATCGATTTCGGTCACAGACCATCGTCAGGTCATACACAGTGCACTTGCGGTCACAATATCGTAAAATAGCCACTATTTACAAAAAACGAAAAGTGTAACGAAAAGTTTTGTTTCTCTTACTGTTTATGTCAGTTTCACTGTGTGCCTTTTGCCACTGAATAGTGTTTGTAAATCTAACTCGGATTCAGAACTGTACGTTTTTCAGAATCAACATTCACTTGTAACTGCAGTAGCTTGTGAATCGCAATACTGTTTATTATTATAATTTTTTAGTGTAAGCGACATAAACACTGATGTGCAGGTTCGTAATTCATGAAAGTATTGATTTTTATAATTGGTGATTTATTTCTTATTGTAAGCTGAATCAGAGCAGGGAAGTCCATGGTAAACTGCGCTTCGAGTGCAGCAGAGATTCGTTTATTTCCGGATCGACCTTCTGTCACGTGGAGCTGAAAGAATAATGACTATTTTATTGCATTGTTGAAATCTTTTTCATTTTCGTTTAACTGCGAATAATAATGCCATTTTGATTATACATAACGTGTTAATGTTTTTTTTTTTTTAATTCTGTGGTGTCACTAACAGAGTATTCTGTAGCTTGTACAGCAATTGGTATCCTTAAGCTAGGCCATTGGTATGAAATGGAATCCGTATTTCAATCATTTAAAGTACGGTAACCGGAAATATAAAAGTTTGACACGTAAAGGGGTTTGCATTAAAGGCACACCACCTTCACTCTTATTTTGGTCAAGTCATGTGAACATATGTTAACAGAAGGACACAGGAGTTTTGATGATTGCGGATCTGTTTGTCAGGCTCCGTCCTGAGCAAAATTCTTGTACTAACGGGCACACAATTAAGATTAAACACTAACACAGCATAAGTTAGTGGACATAATAAGTAGATAAGTTTAATTTACTGGATACACTGGATAATTATTCAGCTTTAGCTCAGTTGGCCCCCGCTTTAACCGTCTTTACAAATCAGCATATTCTTTAATGATAATCTTCTTCTTTACGATACCCATTTGGCGTCAAACGTCGGAGTCCATCCATTTACGACACTCCCGTCTATCCCGGACAAGACGTTTGATCTTTACCACGGTATCCCCCTTCCGTTAGCCAACTTTTCAAGATAGTCGTCGATCCATTCCAGTGTTGTCTCACTCCTTCTGGGCACGCTTTCGTGACCTTCAGCTTGCTTCCCCCATCCTCATTGCACTGCTCTCCTCGTTACTACCTCAACATCTGATTCCTGCTGGAACAGATTCCCAATTCGTTCTCTTCTACTTTTCCAGCTGCCCGCATCAAAAACCTCATTTCATTGACTTGCAGTCTGCTTTTATATTTCTTTTGGAGGGTGAGGTTTTCTGTCCCATAGAGAAGTATGAGTAGAAGATCTGGTTTGTACACTCGTAGCTTGATTCTTCCGTCATTTCTTTCATACCCACAATAACATTAGAAGTCGGATGATATATTTCATTTGCTTTTTGCACCCATTTCCTCAACAGCCTTTCCATCCAGGTGATTACTGTTCCCAAATATATACTGCTCCAACTGTTTTCCTTCCCAGTTAATCTTCAGGGGCTCCACGTCAATTTGCCTGGCTATGACCATGTCTTTGATTTTGTCCTCATTCCTTTGTGCGTAGTGGCGCTTGCCAGTTAGGTTACTGGATTCTCATGTTCTTCTTTACTCTCCACAACTAGAATAATTTCATCAACGTAGACCAGGGCTTGTACATACTCTTCGCTCGGGGACATACGTGCTTTACTCCTCTTGTCATCGGAAATTCAACAGATTTTTCTCCACCCAAACTCTTTACACCCTCGTTATTTACCTCACGAGGGTGTGTGATGTTCCTGTCACCTGTAAGGCTGTCCAGAATTAATTTATCGATTATTTGTCGAATCGTCAGAATATCACTTTGTGTCTGTCGTTCTTTCCTAACTGCTGACTGTTCTTCCTCCAACTCCATTCCACTTCCTCTCTCAATGTTTCCACCACTCTGGTGTATATCTTAAAGACTACAGAGAATAGACAGATGGCTCTATAATTTCCACATTTCATAGTGGTTCCTTTCATTAGGTTTTAGACATTAGAACAGTGTGACTCTCATCTTCATTCGATCTCAGCACAACTGACCTCCACTCCAACTGTTTTTAACGTAGAGGGAGAAAGTCGCCATTTATAGTTAATTCGTAGTTGATTAATGATTACATTTACATTTGTTTATATTATTACGTATTTGCGTCAGTATGTTTTGTGAGGTAACAACGCTATATTTGTAAGAGTGTGTTTGTGGTGTATTAGTTATTTAGGTATACATGTATCTTTTCTGTGGGGTGACATTAAAGGTGTTACAGCGTGCTGACAGAGACGAGCCAGTCAGCAAACGACAAAACACGGTAAACGTTTGTAGGAAGGTTACAAAAACTACAAGATTTTTTACATTCAGGTCAAGCCTGGGGTGCAATTTAATCTACGAAGTTAAAATTTGAATGCTGCACTTTGGTTATTGTTCATGCAGAAATTTGAAGAGAAATGCATGCCAGAGAGCCGTTAATGAAGGAGGTTTTTTAGCGAGTAGCGTTAACTGTGAAACAAATGCGGGTAGCGTCATATTATTAAAACAAAAGATACCCCCCCCCCCGGTTACCGAAAAGACAGAGCTTTGATTTTACCGATTATTTGAAGCGGATGTTGCTGTACGGAGAAAAGTTCATGGATAGGCAACAGAATAATTTTTTGACTCAATAAGTTTATAGTGACCCGAATAACTTGAAAAAAGCTGATTTACGGGAAAATAATTAATAAAATATTTTATTTGAGATTTCTACAATTTGTTGTCCAGCTCCAGCGTTTCCCGTGTTTTATTTTGTGAAATACCGTATAGCCAGTGTCACTGGCATCCATAAACATATCGTTACTATTAATACCGTATAGCCAGTGTCACTGGCATCCATAAACATATCGTTACTATTAATACCGTATAGCCAGTGTCACTGGCATCCATAAACATGTCGTTACTATTAATACCGTATAGCCAGTGTCACAGGCATCGATAACATATCGTTACTATTAATACCGTATAGCCAGTGTCACTGACATCGATAAACAAATCGTTACTACTAATACCGTATAGCCAGTGTCACTGGCATCCATATACAAATCGTTACTATTAATACCGTGTAGCCAGTGTCACTGGCATCCATAAACAAATCGTTAGTTACTATTAATACCGTGTAGCCAGTGTCATTGGCATCCATAAACAAATCGTTACTATTAATACCGTGTAGCCAGTGTCACTGGCATCCATAAACATATCGTTACTATTAATACCGTGTAGCCAGTGTCACTGGCATCCATAAATATATCGTTACTATTAATACCGTGTAGCCAGTGTCACTGGCATCCATAAACATATCGTTACTATTAATACCGTGTAGCCAGTGTCACTGGCATCCATAAACATATCGTTACTATTAATACCGTGTAGCCAGTGTCACTGGCATCCATAAACATATCGTTACTATTAATACCGTGTAGCGAGTGTCACTGGCATCCATAAACATATCGTTACTATTAATACCGTATAGCCAGTGTCACTGGCATCCATAAACATATCGTTATTATTAATACCGTATAGCCAGTGTCACTGGCATCCATAAACATATCGTTACTATTAATACCGTATAGCCAGTGTCACTGGCATCCCTAAACATATCGTTACTATTAATACCGTATAGCCAGTGTCACTGGCATCCGTAAACATATCGTTACTATTAATACCGTATAGCCAGTGTCACTGACATCGATAAACAAATCGTTACTATTAATACCGTATAGCCAGTCACTGGCATCCATAAACATATCGTTACAATTAATACCGTATAGCCAGTGTCACTGACATCGATAAACAAATCGTTACTATTAATTGTATTTAAGGTTAACGAATCCTTCACCGGTATGTCTTTGCATCCAAGTTGACACTGGTGTTGACGAGTATTGAGTGGTTCCTGTTTTGTTAAAGTCATATCAGTCGTTTCGCAGTTGCAGAGGCCTATAGGCTAAACAAATTACTATTTCTTTTATAAATTTTCTAACTGCTATAATTTTTTATTGTTCGACTAAGCTTTTCGTCATTACTGACATCTTCAGGTCTTAAACAATCTTAGTATGGAAGAGAGATTAAATAAGAAACTCAAGGAATTAATAGAAGGAACAAGAAATAAAAATAAAGAAAAAGATAAAGAAATAAAATTTGCTGAAAAAGTATTAAATTTAACAGAAACAAAGTTTACAGAAAATGAACATAAATTATTAGGGAAAAGTTTAAAATATGCAACAAAAACAAACATAGATAAAGAAAATACAATAATAGAATGTGAAGAAATGATCGATAAAATAAAAAATGAAGAAACTAAAAAACAATTAAGAAGTGAAGTAAAAGAAATAGTAGAAAAAATATGTAAGAAAAACAAAAATGTAAGAAATAAAAACGAAACACAAATAAAAAGAAATATAAGAGAATTAAAAAAGAAAATCACGGAGAACAATTTGATAGTTATAAAAGCCGATAAAGGTAACACAGCAGTGGTAATGAACAAAAGAGATTATATCGAAAAAGCAGAACAATTTATACAAAAAGGACCATATAAAGAAATAAAATATGATTACACAAGTAAATTTCAAGCACAAACAAAGAAATTGATAAAAAAGACAACATATTTAACAGAATGGCAAAAGAAACAAAAAATAGAACATAATCCTGAAGCTCCAAAATTTAGATGTCAGATTAAGTTACATAAAAAAGAAATGCCATTAAGACCTATAGTATCATTTATAAATTCGCCAACATACAAAATATCAAAAGAAATAAGTAAAAGAATCAAAATGGCATATGAAAAAGAAGAAATCCACAGCATAGAAAATAGTAAAAAGGTAATAGAAAGATTAAAAGAAATTACCATAACAAATAAGACAAAATTAATGTCATTAGATATAAAAGATATGTACACCAACTTACCAATAGCAAAAACAGTTGAAATAATAAAGAAAAACAAATTAAGTAATGTAGAATGGAAAAACGAAATAATAGAAGGATTAGAATTATGCCTAAGCTAGAACTACTTCAGATTTAATAACAAATTTTACATACAAGAAAATGGATTACCAATGGGATCACCGCTTTCACCATTAATGGCAGAGATATTCATGAATAGCTTTGAAATCAAAATTTTAAAAGATATAGATAAAGAAAGAAGAATTAAAAAATGGATCAGGTATGTAGATGACATACTAATAGTTTGGGAAGGTGAAGTAAATGAATTTAAAAAATTTACGGAACAACTAAATAACATAGAAAAAACAATAAAATTTCAAGAAGAAATTGGAGGATTAGAAATTAATTTCCTGGATATCAATATAAAAATTGAAGATAACAAACTCAAATTCGATATATATAGGAAAGAAACATACTCAGATTTAATAATTCCACAAGAATCATATCATCCAGTCAATTATAAAATGGCAGCATTAAATTCATTTTGCTATAGAGCTATAAATTATCTAGAAAATGAAGAACTCAAACAAAAAGAATTAAAGAAAATACAACAAATAGCAAAAAATAATAATTACAACCCTAAAATAATTAATAGAATAGTTAAGAAAATAGAGGAAAATAAAGAAATAGAAAATAACAAAAAAGAAAAAAACAAATGAAGAAAAGAAATATAAAGGAGCAATAACATACATAGGATATCAAACAAAAATGTTACAAAAATGTTTCGAAAAATATGAAATACAGATAGGAATAAAGAAAACGAAAAATGTATTCGAATATATAAAAAATGATAAAACAGAAGAAATTCCATTAACAGAAAAAAGCGGCGTATACAAATTAAAATGTGGGGAATGTAATAAGATATATCTGGGCGAAACTGGAAGAAAATTTAAAATTAGAAGGTTGTTTAAGACCTGAAGATGTCAGTAATGACGAAAAGCTTAGTCGAACAATAAACAAATATAGCAGTTAGCAAATTTATAAAAGAAATAGTAAGGATGGCTGCTAATTTAAACAATACGAAGAATAAACAAATTACCCTCCTCCTTGATTGACTGAGTAAATAGGCACGGCGTTCATATCTTAATGTCTGCGACGAGCCGCTATCAGCGAATCGCTTTTTGAGTAAGAAAGGATTTTTCAGTAGAAATATTAGTGCAGAAGAAAACGAAGGCGAAGGCAAAATACAGTTTAGGTGATGTGAGGTAAAATATTAACAATTCCAACGAAAATACTGACAGAAGATGCACGGGGCGTCTCGCGTCATTGTTTGCGTTGTGGAGGCCGGAGCTTGATGAGCGCCAGGTTTTAACAACGAATATACTTGTGACAGCGCAAGAAGCCTTGGTATCAGTACCTTAAACTGAGGTCAATGAGTCATTACACTACCAAACTTGACTGTTACACACATTACTGATGCACGATCAATAACGAAATTTCATAATAGTAAGTAGACTGTGTGTGTGTGTGTGTGTACCTGTGTCTCTCTGTCTCTCGCTCTCTCTTGCAGGCACACACACACACACACACACACACACACACACACACACACACACACACACACACACACACACACACACACACACACACACACACACACTTGTGCGCGTATACGTCAGAAATTTTAGACAAACGAAACCTCACGCAGGTTCAAGAGCGTACGTTGTATTCAAATAAGCCAACATAAATCCAGGAAACATTATATGCACAAAGGAACAGCCAGGATTTTCTTCTGAGGAAAGGTGGCGGGTTAGATTTGTATGAATAAAACTACAACAATTTAAAGACAACGAACTTGTTGATTGCTGTTTATTTTGTTGCAAACAGCGAGGTAAGTATGGAAACATAAGGAATTCATTAATAGTCTATGTAGAATTTAACAAAGCTGTAATGCAATAAAGATGACATCTTACATTACAATATATATAAAACAGCTCCATAGCTAACAATTAAGAGACAAAAGTGAAAAGTAAAAAGCGAACGTAAACACTGAAGAAGCCATACGTGAATGTAATTAGGCAAACCCTAGTTGGACTTCTTGCTCTCAGGGGCCACTTATGTTGTGAGCGTGTAATTCCAAGGGCCACATTTTACCAAACTAATGTATTGCTTTTTTTATCATATTGTCAAATAATATCAAAATTAATGTTTGTATCTTTTCTATAATATCTTTTGCCAACAGCATTTGATTGTCAAGAATTTTGCTTATTTTCCCTCTGCGCAGAACTTTTCTTACTCTATGGTCTATTTATATTTATTTCTTATTTTACTCGCTTTTCGTTTCAGTTTTTGTACATACGATAAACCACTTGGCTCCAAGCAAAATCGAGGAAATCTTACTTAGGTCTATTTGCTTTCGTTGAAACAACCCCACACACAGCGCTTGTCTCAGCTTTACTTTTCACTTTCGAAATTTATACAGTTCCTTGTGTTTCGGTTGAAGTTTCAGACGTATATACTAATGAATGTACACAGATGAAGAAAGAGTCAGAAGATAAACGAAGAGAGAGATAGGCAGAGAGAGAGAGAGATGTAAAGTAAAGAGACACACACACATATGAATGTGTTCACGAAAATAGCAGAGAAACGTTGTACGGATGTTCGCTCTCTAAATTCAACTGTACAAAAATACTATTTCACTGGACCAGAAAAATCTTGTCCACTTAGAGTGAGATCTCACTATAATTGCTTACTAAGGTTAATAGTGTCCAATTAGTAACAGTGGTTTAAAGTACCTACCGTATTACGGTCATTATTATCATCATCAACCGTAACAGTGTACACTCTCTCTCTCTCTCTCTCTCCCCCCTCTCCTTCTTCCCCCCTCTCTCTATCAATCGTTAGATACCATTATTCTGTTTTGAGTAAGACAAAGTGTGTTTTGAGAAATTACAAAGTGCGTTTTGAGAAATTACTGTGCTTGTACACTGTGCTTTTGGTTTAGCGTTGGTTTGCTATTTTTGTTCACCCTACACCCCATAAACATATCTCTTCATTGACAGTGTTTGTTTTCACCTAGTTTTGTGCCGAATAAGCCTCATACTCACAGCACTAAACCTTTCAGAGTATGAAAAGGAATAGGCCTGTGTATCCGCTTCTGTCTCGTTTGGTCTTATCGAAAATACATTTATGTTTAATATTCCGATTCCTCTCTGTTATATCAGATTATGCTGACATTGCGCATTTCTTGGAGAATGTTCGTTTTTAATTATATTTGGTACAGGTAATATCGTGACCGTAATTCTAGGATTTTCGTCTTATCTAGTTATTTATTATTTCACAGGATATTCTCAACATAAGAGTAATTGAAATGTGTCTAAGTTGCCTTAGTATTTACTGCGCTATCCTGTTCGTGGCAAAATCATAAATAGATTTTCAAACTTATAATCAGCGACACTGTTTGAAACATGTAAATCCAGCTGTTAAGGAACTAGCGGGAGTGGAGGGAGGTCAGTCTCTCTAAACAGGAGGTACAGGACAAACGTTGAAAACGTTCTTAGTAGTAGCTGACCACGTACTTGTTTTGTAAAGAATTGTCATTATACCAAGTTCATTATTAAACCGGCGATTAAACTCTTTTTGGTCATAAGCTGATAGCCGTCTTACAGCCCATTCATTTGCCACTAAATAATAAAATCAAAAAAGTCGCAAGACTTCAATCACGTGTAAGAATTCAGTAAGAATTTTTGTATAAATGAAGTTGGCTAAGTTGGTTACTATTTTGGGCGAGTGTTAACTGAAATTGAACTGATTTGGACCGATTATGAATTTCGTTGTCAGTCAGGGCTGTTCTTTGCTATGGTTTAGTTCGTTTAAGACACTGTGAGAGAAACAGTTTACCAATCGCTACTTCACGGTTATCACATTGGAAAGACTCCTCTCTTTTCACCAACTACATTACTATTCATATATTGTTTACAAATTAAGTTCGCACAAAATGGAATGTTCCTGAAAAGTTTGATATTTAATATAGAGTATACGTTTTCCCACCAGACGTTCTTGCAGACGACCGTTCCTCGAAGATTATCCGTTTTTGAAGACGTGCTAACTGCGTTAAACAGACATTTAAACTAGGCTATCTAATGTAACTGCTAACGGATGTTAACTAGTAATTCAATTTTAATACCAACAGCAACAACCGCAGTAGGTCTCAAAATTGTCAACATGGTGGCTGATTGAAAATTTTAATTCTAAATTTCACAAAAAAATCAGTTCTTATAACAAACAATGTCTTATATAAAAAATTAGCCCTTTTATTCGCAATACAATGCACATTGCTTATTTAATTCGGATCAAAAAATTACGGAGACATTACGTTTTCTTTATAACAAAAATATTTCCTTTATGTAAAAGCAATTACTCATTAACGTATAACGTTTTTCGTTATGAGTAAGAACAGAGTTACGGAAAAGGGTAGTTTCCATAAAACGCTGGAAAAAATGGTCAAAATGACGGATGTGCTAGGCGTTGTTAGTAGCCACGGGCCTGATTTATGTTGATTGTACTGATAAAATAAATAATGTAATAAAGTAACTAGAATTAAGTACAAGGTAGGTAAATATATAATGCATAAATGTTCTCCAGTTGGTAGAAAACGTGACTGGGATTAGACGAAAAAGCCAATCAGAGGATTGAAAAATCCAGTTGGTTCCTACGACTCGGTCGGTTCACAAAATCGGATTAGATCTATCGAGACGGGTCCTAAAGTCGAGAATCTGAGGGAGATCTGCAATCTGTTTTCTTTACAGCACACAAGAATGTTAAACAAACTCACGTCAGACGGTTAGTCATGCGTGTCGATTGGAAACAGCGAGCTCTTACGACCTTCCCTAAGTTTATATAAACAATAGTCGTTTTAAAATAACCCCATATCCACATGGTTCGACAGACCAGGCGGGCTGCCATACTGTATAGCGTGTGATATTAACAACAATTATGTAACGGTGTATTTCTCATTTAGTTCGCTTTTGATCGTTTCATTGACTGTTAACTATCTACAGTTAGTTTAAGAATATATAATTCTAGTTTTGTCGCGTACTTTAGATCACGTTATCGTAGAAGACGATCGTTCGTTTCATCACAACTTCAGTAGTTCGTAACTATACTAATACATGCTGTGGTATGTTTCTTTATGGTACATATTGTAACGCTTCTTTTCAGTACGTACCTCCTGATCGATTATGTCTTATTTTCAACTCGGTTATTATTTAATTTAATTAATTTGTATCTTTTTGTTTAATTAATGTTGATTATTTAATTAATTAATTATTGCAATCTCCGTTAATTGAATGTTATTCACTTCGGAATCCTCTTGAAATTCCGTAGCACTTCAGCAGACCTAAATTGTCTTTGTACAGTAAAGTGTTGTTTTGACAATGTTATTAAGTAATTATAACTCTCACGTACCTTTGGTGTAGCACTGGTAGTTTAGGTCTGTCTGTACTGGTTGTTCAGATGGTCTCAGTCCGTTATAAAACTGTTAAGTTGTCAAAACGGTATAACTGCACTGTTTGTAAGTAAGTGAGTTAAATTTATGTTACTTGGGCGCCATATGGAATCTCTGGTGTTTATTCCATAAAATAATTTATTCAGAGAATAAAATAAATAAATTTAATTGATGTTTTGAAATTATTTCTTTGAGTGAATAATTAAAATTATTTAATTAATTAATTTTCTTCTGGTTTGTTTACGTATTTAAACGGTTGGCGCTTCACACGCCCAAACCGCCAACTTGACTGTTTGAGTGCTTTGAAATTGCAGCTCTTTTAAATAAGAAAAAACAACTAATAATTACTTCAGTAATTGCTGACAACGTTTGTTAATTAACAATTTACTGGTTTATTGCTCACAGCGTGCTTACTTTAACTCTATACATTCAATTTAACAATAATAAAGGATTACAATCTACCTGGCTTAAATCTCTCCTAACCCAGAAGGTTGGCAATGATGACTCTAATTATCGGTTTGTTTATTTACGAATTTTTTATACCTCAAGGGTGAATTCTTTATAACTACAGAATAAAACAATGATGCCTCGAGTTACGATGCTTTACATACGTTTAATTTAATAGGTTAGACACCTTTAAAAAGTTAAATTGATCAACGAAAAGTTCGTCTGACCTTTACCAGTTTTGAGGTTAACTATGGTTAGCCTAGATCATTAATTATTATATCGGAATCGTATAATTCCTCTTGAAAAAAGTATAGACAGTGCTTATTTCTTATAGTATTAATGTTTTGCGTTAGTACATAAGTGTATTATTTCTTATACTAGTAACATAATATTCATACACTGTAATTATATATGGCACTGTACTCCCTGTTTGATAATCGCTTAGGATTATTTTTTAATTCACTTTACTATCTTATACACTGATCGTACACTTCACTTTTTCGCGAATGAACGATTATAACTTCTTGAGATAAAATACTTGGTTAGGTAATTCACCTAACCTCGTTCTTTTCGTTCGCACAACTTGTTAAATGAACACTACTTGTTGTGATGCACTTTAATAGCTATGTACTTCTTCACTGCTGTCGTTTAACAATATTTGATGAAAATTTTGATCTGGAGTCCTGTAGTACTGCTGGAATGGAATTTGACAAAATGTGTTTTGTTTACTCTTGCATCTGTATATATAGTCCGCTGAAAACGACGTTAGGCAGCGACAATTAATTTTTCAAGTAATTTTCTGATAGGCTAAAAATGACGTCATGATGCGGTTATTCTATTTTTAGCTCTTACATAATTGTTTTAAGCATGGGTTTTTTCGTTGTTGTTGGTGTTCTTCGTACCCTTCCAAAATTCACAAAATTTATCATACTTATGTTTGTATCTCAGTTATACTAATTACAAATTTGGTTCTATTACTAGCATCGTATGCCTCGTTCCTTTCTGGTTATTTTGATATTAATAGCTGCCAGTTTGGATACATATTTCATTAAACAAACTCTATCTTAATGATGGCCTACCTTAAATATTGTGTTGTTTTCAACTGTCTTCGCTACACTTTGCAGATTCTATTTTTGTATTTTTAACATTGATTAAACTATCATTTATTTTTCTATTTTGAACACAATTATCTTATTGAAAATAACATATTATTATCTAAATTTGCTGTATTCAGCTGAACATTAACAATCCTTATAATATATTTGTTTATTATTATTTAATGGCTTTCTTACTTCATTATTACTTATTCAAAATTATTCTTACTTCCTACACTTATTATATTTGACATGGTTTGGTGACTTAGACCTTTTTACATTATTGTTATATTTCCATTTGCCTATACTCTGTATGGTCTCTTTATCATACACAGCAAATTATTTTCATAATTTGTTTTGTCATCATCTGTTTGTCTATTAATTCAAGTTTAGGATTACTTTACTTCCTTCAGTATGGACTCCACATAAGTTGTTGTGAGTCATTATTTTGAGTTTTTATTATATTATTTATTATTCATTGAGCCATCTTAACTCATCTTATGCCATTCTCTTAGTTTACATAATTCATAATAAGGTTTTGTTCACCTTAACTGATAATACATCCTTCTACAAAATTTACCATCTTATAACATTTTTAAATACATATAGTTTATACATTGTTGTTTACATTGAGATTAATTATTATTAGAACATATAACATTTGTTCTTTCATTAATTATTTTATCATCATTATTAATTATGCCTTAGCATACCCTTCTTTCAAGGTTAATCTAACATTGTGATTACACTTTTATTTTTACATTAATGGTTCATTTATTATAATTCATGATTATCAACAATATATTTCCTTCTGTTTGTTATACAAATTATTATTTTTAATTTACTCAGCTCATGTGCTGTTCATACTACTTTAATACATGTTGTCAATATCAGTTCTTTCATCTTTAATTCTATTTATGGGGTTTGACTTGTTTAATGGTTTCTTATGCTCACTTAACTAATCTATTTGGGAACTTGTCTTTGTCAATGTCTCAGTCAAATCGTCTGGTTATGTTGTAGTGTCATTGAATGCTATTAGTAGATTTGCTACTGGTAATCATCACTTCTGGTTACTTAGTTAGTTGATTTTTATGGGACAGTTTGTACTGTTACAATATTAATACAGGTTTTATTGTAGTGCAAAATGTAAAAACAATAAGAAATAATCATGGGGGGTGGTAACAGATTTTATTCACTGTAATTTTTACCACACGATCCTACAAGAGAGTGTAGCAAACAGTTATCGTATTGTATCTGTTACGTAGCCACCTACACTAAGTGTCGTGGGATTCGCATTACGTTTGGGTCATTTCAAAGTGTGAAGTGTTCTTAAATAAGCAATGGGGGCTTCAGGGAAATGTATACATGTAAAAGCATACAACTATAGGTGTATAAATGGTCTATACAACTATAGGCATATAGGCGTATGGTCTATTTTCTTACATACAGAGATAAGCAATCTGCAAAATGGTTGGCAATAGTAGCCGCCTTTCTGTTCTCCTCCAGTGTCTTCACTCACTTACGAATGGCAGTGGCACCCCACAGCTTCCATAATCTGCTGATGCATATTACTTTTTTTGTCTCTCCCTTTATAATTCTTTCGTTCAGTTTTCCCTTCCATTGTGGTCTTTAGCATACTCTCACTCTGCACTGTGTGTTCTGCTCATTCATTTCGTCGTTTCTTTGGCGTGTTGCATAGAACTAGCGTTGCTTTTATCCTTCTTGGTGCCCCACCAAAGTCCAAGTCTTACACCAATTAGACACTCCACACAGTCTTCAATAGCATCTTCCTCAATTGTAAACTCAGTGGTTTTCTTTTTCAAAATCATTTTCCCTGACCTCTTCCCCTCAAAATTTCTCTCTTACTCCTTCCGTTTATTGTAATCCTAGTTTTGAGGTACGTCTTGACAATCTCTAGTAGCTCATCTGCTAGTAAGCGCCTTGCATTTGTTACCCACTTTACCACCACTAATATTTTCGATCCTCTGAGTTTATTTCCAAGTTGTGTTCTCTACCCGAGATAACTTCCATTTCTGGCAATATTACTTACTTACTGTTAAACCCTCTTCTTTTTCCACTGTAAGTGCAATATCGTATCAGCAAACTGATATATTGATCTCTCTCTCTCTCTCTCTCTCTCTCTCTCTCTCTCTCTCTCTCTCTCTCTCTCTCTCTCTCTCTCTCTCTCTCTCTCTCTCTCTCTCTCTATCTCTATATATTGTAATATAACTGAGTCGTATGGTTTAAAAGCCACACATTGTTGCGTCATTTTGTACTAAAACTCGATCCGTCGTACTGTTATTAATTATGTAATTAATCGATGTTTGATTTAATTAATTTAATTGTTTATAAATTAATTTAATATTTGGTTGTGGTTTTATTTATTATTAGAGTCGTTGAATTAAAGCGTTCAAGATTAATTTTTCTGGTTTAGCCGGCTCATCGTTTGTCGAACGTCGAGTATCAGATAGAGTTGGTTTCCTCTTCTCTAGTAGATATTTTCGGTGGCGTTGGTTCCAACTGTAATTAAGACATTTTTTGTATAAAGGTACTTACTTGGTGTGATGTTCTCAGGAGCAGGTAAAGTGTGTCAGCTCCCCTGAAAAACAATATTAATTCAAATAATTCGTGGCGCCGTTTGCATTGCCAACCGTTGCATGTCGTCTGCCAAGCCTGTAAATACCTATCTACTTGAAATAATCGGGCCAACTCTAATTATTCAGTGAAACATAATTTATTTATTGTTGATATCTGATCATTTATATCATGAACCTTTAACAATAGAAGGTTTAACCTTTACAATTACTTTTCATTGGTTTTCAAACTCTTTTTAATATCTCAGGGTGGTCAATCTGCGAATGTGTACTCCGCACTCTACAATGTTTGTTCACTATTAAAATAATCAACATGGGGTTCTTTGAGCATACAATATATGAAAACGTTAATACAACAAAACAATTATTATTATTTAATAGGAGAGTGGTCACCTCGGATCACTATAATCGGACTTCATTACTTTTATAAAATTTTAAACAGACGTCTTGCGTCAACTTATAGGTTAGACCTGGCATGTCTAATATAATGCCAGTTAAGTTCGTTAAACATTTAAGTGGTCAATTGACAAATAAATTCAGTTTACTAAAGTTATGATCTCTTCAGTAGATCCAACTATCATTAGGATACTAATTTGGATACCCTTTATCAGGTAATTTACTTATTTCTATTAGCATGTCCACAAATTATTAACTGGTGGTACATCGACTTAACCTATTTGGTTCAGTAGAACCTACTGTCTTTACAATATTAATAAACATTCATTCACACTTAGGTCAAATAAATTTCGTTAATACTTATTTGACTTTACGAGGTCCAATGCCTCTTGAAAGTTCCTTTATTTATTCTTAATTCTATTTAGTGTCAAGTTATGTTCACTTCTTATAGTCTACAATAATGATATTATATCACCATACTCCCTTTTATTTATATAATACCGCGATTGCCGGGATTGTACACTGGCAATCGTGTACGCACTGCACTTTTTCTTACTTATTTCATTTATTTCACTTTATAAATGTCCTTTAGACATTTGATTCGTATTGGCACTGAATCAGACGTTTACTATCCGCACAGGTTAGGTAAAAATTACTGTTTTTCGTCGAGAACTCTCGTCGTGTTTCCTCCGTTGATCGTACAATAAGAATGACGCTTAGCTTGGCGTCCCTTTTCTCGTCAAGCCTCGCTACAGATAATTTGATTGGTCCTAATCTCGATAACACCTCACTGACAGCTTCCTTCGGCGTGGGTCTTTGGTATTGAGAGTACGAAAATATTTCCATCACTTTACACAAATAATTTAAAATGCAGTTAACTTTCTTATGGTACTTGGGAGTTCTAATTGACTCATCTCAATCGTTTTTAATTGTTCTCTAGATCAATTAGATACCCCTCAAGCCACAATTCTGTTCATGTTTAACAATTACTTAATTTCACCACTTAGGCCTATTACATTTTTCAGTTAATACTATCTTACCTTCTATTATTTACAATTCCATTTCACCATTAAGTTTATTGATGATTATTCAGTCTCTTTCTGTCCTTTAATCATATTATAAAACAGTTATCTATGATAACAGCTCTAAAATTGATCATAAACCCTGCTGTACAGGTAGCATTATGGTTTGGATTTACCTGATATTATTTATTGAAGGTATTTTAAGAATTAGTTACACTTCATTTCCATTCTTAAAGGTCCCCTTCAACTTCTGGTTATCATTGGCTGACTTAATCAATACCTCTTCTTGTGTATTTTGGTTAATGTCTCTGAATTATATTCTTTTGGTACACCTATAGTTAAAGCACTATATGGTTTTACAATTGTTCTCTTAACTCTTATTTATTTTTAAATTAAGTGATCATTCTCCTTTACAAAATAGTGATAATAATTATATAAAGGTGTTACCATCATTTGATTGGTAATAGTATATCACCTGCTTTGTTAATACAATAAAACATCTTGCATCTGGTGTCAAGATACCAGTATGTCTATTTTCTATTATCTTGTGATAATTTTAATCTAATTACAATTGGTTTACATTGTATAAGTAACTGTGAACCTTGCTGGTTCTGTTGACACTAATTTCTCCTCTCTTTTATACCATATTGTTACAGTTTTATTAAGATTTGTCAGGTAACATCAAAATGTCTAACTTATTGTTTGTACTTATGCTAATTACAATACAATACTACTGGTTCCATACATTAATTCTGTGTTGGTACCACCCTTTTAACATTTAAGTTCATTACCCTCCAACAGA
Organism: Magicicada septendecula; assembly: GCA_034769895.1. Classification (NCBI taxonomy): domain Eukaryota; kingdom Metazoa; phylum Arthropoda; class Insecta; order Hemiptera; family Cicadidae; genus Magicicada; species Magicicada septendecula. Next base: position 697,855,636 of record CM068368.1, read on the forward strand.
AATTGGATTATTAGGCATTTAGTCACTTAACTCTCCTGTTTTAGGTGCATTATTCACATATAGTGAGGTTAAGGGTCCTATCATGGTTTGGCAACAATGTGTTTGTTTTATAATGATTTCAATGTCTTTTCATTTCACATTATTATATGATTACTAATGTTATTTATGATTTTAGGTTTATTATACGCCCCTTTGTCTCTATTACCCATTTTAAACAGTATTTATAAACATCATTCGATAAGTAATATCCCTACATTTGCTTTAGTTACAAGGCTGGTCTATATGATTCATGATTGTTATTCTTCCAGATACACAGTTGATTTATACCTTTACTAATTTTATTTCACTCTCCTGATTTGTTCATTGTCTCATTTAATCACTTTATAAGCTTCTTTGTCGGCATAGTTATTTATATTAGTTCATTAGGCATCCTTATCACTCTGTCCTTTACTCTGGGTTTTCTTGTCATTATCCATTCATCTTGTCTTGTCGAGTAGGGCATATCTTATTCTTCATTCTGTTTTTGTATCCAGTTGGGCTTTGTAGTGTTCTTCTTTACTCCATTTATAGTTTCTTCTCTCTGTCATTGGTATTCACGTTTTCACCTAATCTATTGGGTTAATTGTCAGTTAATTACATTTCGTCTAAGTCATTGTCATTATTTCTTTGATCATCTTCATCAGTGTGTTAAAGATGTATTCTTTATTTATTTAAAATCACCTTCTACTTGTCTTGGTTATTAACATTAAAGTTGTATGTAGCATTCTTTATGATTTGTTATTGTTGGATTATTGGTTGTTTGGGACCCTGGTGGTCGTGATCTTATGTAACATTATAATATGCATTATTTTGTCATAGATTTCTACTTCTCGAATCACACCAAAACTTTCCTTTCCGACGGTCCAACATTATAATTTGGGAGTGCATTATAATCAAAAGTGCACATGAGACGTATGCTCATGGGTATGCGTTTTTTAGTGGTATAATGATATGAAATCATCATTTTGACAACGCAGGTTATCGAAGTGTACTGTCGAGGCGTTGCAATGCCTATGCGACTGTATAAAGTTACAAGTACTTGTTCTATATCTTGCATACAATACGCTTCTTTCTACAGTCTGTGCAAAAGCATTGGGTCTAATGGCAATGATTGCCATGTCGTACTTTTATCCCACTTCCGCTTGTTTATTCATTACTTATGACTAATGAATAATATCAATTCAGCATAATACATGACCTTGTGCGTGTGGCAAGGTGACAGTGTATTATTCAGTAACTGCAGCTTATCACCTCCAATGAAGCCGTCCCCTGTAGGCATTTTGCGAGTCGAGTGTAGGCCTTTGTTTAAGTAATAGAAGACTGTGTCAACAACACAGCTACATAGGCGGTCATAAGAGACTCATTAAAGTTGATAAGTTTCTTTGATAGGTTACGTTAGCTGGTTCAGTTATTTAAAAATAAAGAGATGTCTTTTGAATTAAAAGTAACTGCCGGGCTGTTTGGCCGAGGTCCAAGTTTTCAGTTAAACCAGACATTTCAGCAGCACCACTGGCTGCCATCATCAGATGAAACGAGTCAAACCTATCGCGGGTGTCGTACGTTAGGACCACAGTACTGTGGTTAAGGCTAAAGATGTCCCGTGACACTACCTCTACTTATAAATGTATAAGTAGTAAATTACTACTTATACATTAGTAATTAAATTACTACTTACTTATAGTAAATTTATAATACTACGTAAACTTATAGTACGACACGCGCGTTAGGTTTGGCTCGTTTCATCCACTGAAGATGGCAACCAGTGGTGCTGCTGAAACGTCTGCTTTAATTGAAAACCTTGGACTACGGCCAAACTTTTACTTACTTTACTTTAATTCAGTTACTTTTAATTCAAACGACACCGGCCGTGTAAGCCTTCGAACAACAAAGAGATGTCTGTTTCATTGTTAAGTGATCACACACGCGCGCGGGTATGTTTGTCGAGAGTGAGAGAGAGAGAGGGGGAGTGTCTGGGAGTCTGCACAGTGTCTCGCAGTGTCTCGACCATAATACAATAATGGCGTTACGTTTGTCCACACTGTAGTCCGTAAGCACAATCCTTTTTCCTAGGGTTTGCACAGGCTATAGTGCATATAGTGTGACTGTTGGACATGCGAAGAGCTTGCAGATGTCCGAGACAACGGCTATGGTATACAGTCTTTTTCCGAAACGTCAGAGAACCGAAAAAGCGAACCTGCTGAAGTGTTGAATGTTTGCGAATGTACTGCTCTCTACTTGTGTAGCCACGGCAACGGCATTATATTGGGAAACTGAAATAATTAGTGAGTCTTTACCGCTTAGGGAAACGATTCAGAGATTTTTTTGTGAGTTGTAGAGGGTCATTTTTAATTGACGATCTGTAAAAAGAAACATAGATAGGATGTAAGTCAAGCTTTGACGAGTCGAACACGTTATGCATGGGTTTTGTAACGATAGATGGCGAGTTTGTCAGCTTTTATTTGTCTGCGCAGCCGAGTTTCTGATTACGCTGTGTTACGAAGGACTTGAGTTCTCCCGAGTTGGAATATAGCGTTGGTTCGAGTGGAGGTTGCGCAAAGCACTAATTTAGAAAGTTTTCACATACGTCCGTGCATTACGAGTGAGGTGAACTTGATTTACCAGCGATGTAACTGTCAGCTAAACCTTTTGTGACAAATTTGCCTCAAATGAAGTTCAAGTAAAACGCGATAGCGCAATGGCGGGCCTCGATCACTAGAATAGTATTTTCTCACAGTTACCGTGCAAGAGTAATTTATTACTTGATGCGTGAGGGTGACTAGGCTCTGGTGTATTGTGGTCGGCGAACTGAAACACAAACAGCCAATCCAGGCCATGTTTGACCGCGGTGGTAGGTAAGGAGCGGTTTGGGCGTTTATTTGGAGACCAGTTGTTTCAGACAATGTGAAAAACTCTAAGTCACCTCTGTTGTGACGATGCATTATATTTCTTTTAGACTGAGACATGGAATAATATGGTGAAATTGTGACTAAGATAGAACAGGACTTAGAACACAACAGTTGCGGAAAGTGGAAAGACGTGCAATACTTGCACTGTGTAAACTTACTACTATTGACCCTTTGGGCCGCGAGCCAAATGTGGTAGTCAGGCATTCTCGCATGGACTTTATACACCAGTCCTTATAGTATTCTTTTCTGAATCATTTAAGATACTTTTTGGCGTGTGAACGTTTCTAACTTATAGATATCAAGATAAACAATTATTTCACAATTCGTGCCGAAATACGCTCGAATTTGAGCGCTTGCGAGTCATTCGCAGTATGAAACCATTTTCAAAAATATGGTATGCACGGTGTACCGACTGTTCATTGTGTTTCAGTTTTTTGCACTGACGTCATGTCGTTCTACCTCGCATACCACTTTCTACATATGTCGTAGTCGTAGGGAGCTACAGATCCAATAACAGCCATCTCCCTATATTTATGTGCATTATAAATTGTAAAGTAAAAAATCCGTGATAATAATTATTTATGAATACGATATTGGCTTCCATTTGACTAGAAACGTTACAATACTAGAGATCCATACTTTTCTGTACCTAGGAAATCAAATATTGTCACTTTGCATTGACAGAAAAAAATTGCTAAATAAACAGTTATAATTACACAGAACACACACATATCATTTATATGTTCTGTTTGGGGGGGAGAGAGGGGGGAGGGACAGACAGACAGAGAATCGTCTGTTTGTCCAACTTACAACCCAGCATAGGTTGTGAACAGTAAGAATGTACAGTAAAAAAGAGAAATGGGTTTAGAAAGAGGTAATTGTATCTACTAGATTATAATTTTTTTTTATCTGTACGCGAAATTATGTGGAAAAGCTAGCATGAGAAATAATTTTAAATCATCTCTTGAAATATGTAGGAAAACATCATCTCTGAATGTTAAGACAAAGCAGTAGGTTATTAACAATATTATAACATTAATCATGACAATAATAGATGTTAATAATAATATTAATCACAGTCTCTTAAGCAGATTTCACTCAAAAACAAAGAGCGATGTTAATGTCGCAAAATGAGGTTGAGCCATGAGGTCATCGTATACTTCTGGATTACAGTCTCATGATTTGAAATCTCTGAGCAAAATTAAAACTCAGAAAACAAAAAGCTTAATACAGACGAAAGGTTAAAGAAATAATATTACTGAGACACAGTTATTACATGTTTCTCATTTAAGTTTTATCTTATCCCCAAAATTGTGTGTGTGTGTGCGCGCGCGCGAACGCGCGCGCGTGCGTGTTTTTAATACAGCGCATCGGTTTATCTGTAACAAATCGTCAAATCGTTTTTTAGTTTTTGAAATTTATCACTTTAGAGCTGCAAAATTTTGGACCGTTTTACCGTAGCCTACAGCTTACTGCGTCGGAAGAAAACAATTAAGTGGAACTATAGTGTGTGTGTGTGTGTGTGTGTGTGTGTGTGTGTGTGTGTGTGTGTGTGTGTGTGTGTGTGTGAAGAAAAGTTATATATGGCAGCAGATAGAGAAAATTTGCTTATGTATAATTTGTAGATATATTATGTATTTCGCTCAAGTGTTTACAGTGAACACTTCTGCATATCTTTGTAAGTTTAAATATTTTTTGATATGAAAAGTTGAAAATAAATTTTTTAAAAAGTTTACTTGTAAATTAGTGACCAAAAAACAAACTGGAAAAAAGGGTTCATAATTTAAAAGAATTATAATTAATACATTAATTTTATGAAAACATATTATTTTGTAGAGAGGAGTAATTAAAACGTGTTTTAATATTTTACAAATTAAATAACAATCTTTTCTAGGGAGTAGTGTGGGCTACTTAGTTCGTAAATCTCACACTAGGTTGCAACAAAATACGTTTCACACGAATTGTACGTGTTAAGGATTTATTATTATTTTTTTGTTAATTTTCCCCGATTGGAAGATTCGATTACTGAAGTTAACAAATTATGTAAACTAGTTGTTACGATTAGAACAGTATAAAAATTGTTACGGACAATGATTATAAATTTACAGGAAGGTTAAAATATAATTTTGAGAGTGACATATCGTTTTCTTTATAGTAAAGTTTTATAAAGTTCTGTTTAAGTTTATTTAGGAATTAGATATAGGCTTCAGTTAGAAAAATTATTTTTATAATCAGTGTACGCTTATCGATACGAGGTGAGTTAGTAAATAATCAGAGTGCTTTAGCTACACGTTTTATAAAGGGAGGGTTGCTTATTTAATTGTTTATAAGTGGATTGTTTGTCGTCAACATTCATACTTAATAGTGTCGGAAGGGCAGTGTACAGAAGGGATAGATAAAGACGGCGACAGACAATGAGAGACAAAAGTGATAAGGACGGTTTTGAATGTAAGGAACTGAATGTAACTTTTTATTAATTTCTTGTTTTTACATTTTTTATCTGAAGGGCGCCAAGAATTTGTTTTATATGTTTATTATTAATATTAATTGTATACCTATACGAATTAAGTCTATTTTATTATTTAGTCAAAAAGTAATGAATTAAGACTATAACTTCTACACATCTCGCCTATTTATACTTAACACTAAATATGTACTTGACCTCATATGATGTATACTAATGCCAAAAACTTCATCAGGACTTATGAACAGATTTTCTTTGTTTTGTTTACTCACGCGTAACCAGTTACGTTTAAATATTTATTGATAAAATAAGACTGTAACCGATTACTGTATGTGTACTGCCTTTATAATGCAACATTAATTAATTATTTAAGAATGGTCATTGTTTAATAGGTTAGACGTTGGGTAGGATGGATCGTAAGAGGAAATGTTTGGTGTGTTACAGGGCTCCCGTCACCGGTTACGTCACCATTGGCAACGTACGCGTACGCCTCAGTTCTAGTGGGAGTACGGTGTCGCAACCTGGCGGGGATTCTGAGTGTTGTTGCGGAGTACCATGGCCCTCCCGCTCCCGGATCCCACTCCCTAACTCTGCTAATAATAGACGCGGTATCTTTAGCCGTGGCCCATCGCCAGTTTACCGTACCACTCTAGAATGGACGCAACAGAAAACGCCAAATGTTGTGACCAGTTGTTTCGGGCGGGACAAAGGAAACGATCGCGATGTTATAGTGCGCCATAAACCGGACATACCCGCGTATTTCCGTCTCTATAACTCGGCCACCGAGGGCGACACGCAGCGTCTTCTGCAAGACGAAGGGGATTCCCCACACCGTGACACTCTGGACCGACTCCCTAAGTTCCGCTTCGGCGGGGGAGAACGCGGGAGAGGCGGTAAGCGAGGTAACGCCTCGCACAAGAAGAAACCCCGCAGCAGCGACAAAACCGAGCGACTACGAGAATTAACCGAAAAGCTAAAAGCTCCCTCGAGTATTCGAAGCGACCCAGGACCGTCCTCTAATAATGAGAAGGAACAGAAACCTGCGAAAGGAAGTGGTAACAGTTATAAGGGTGTTAGTGTTAGTAATGCATCGGAATGTAGAGACAAACCTTTGACGCCGGTGAAACAGTGTAGTGTCTCGAATGTGAACGTTGCCGACGTTAGTGATACGAAACCAGTACAAAACGAAGACGATATATTTGAATGTGTGAATTTACGTTTACATAAACCGGAATCTAGAACTATTGTAGGATCATATATACAACGGACTATACCGTTTAGAAGTGCTTCATTTTCTCAGGTCGATTTCTCCCCTGTAGACGGTAAATATATTCGTTGTAGTCGCAATGTAACACCCACAGCACGCAGCGCAGGCCCCGTAACTGTCAGTGGGTCGGTGACGTTACCTAGGAAGAAGCTATCGGACGGATCGTCGACGTCCGTCAGCCCCTCGTCGTCCACTACTCTTGGCTGCGAAGAAGCGATCAGTTCAAATCCATCAGTCGATTCTGCTGTAGGGTCTGGTGAATGGATATTTCCAAAGTCAGTTTTACCGTCTTCCCCGGTACACGGTTCAACAGAATCTTCTCAGAAACTCAACAATTCAAGGTCGCTAACGCATCCTTTGTCACGCCGAGGAGTATCGTCAGACGATGATATACCGTTTAGTTCAATTGACGGGAACGGTCTAAAGAGTTTGTCTGCAGTTGGTGTCACCGACAGACAGTTAGAAGGTGTGAGAGAAGAAAGTGACACGGACAGTGCTGCTGCATCCAGCGAAACGGATGCCGCGTACAGTGTGTTGGTATCTCCGTCGAGATCGGAACACAACGAACCACAGTCGGACACGGTAAATAAGATTGATAAAACGACCGTGTGGTTAAACGATGTTAAACATAAATTTGGTACCGATGCTGTGCTCAAAAACGAAAGAAATGAAGAAAATGTAGACAATTTAAAAACAGAAAGTGGTCAAGGAAACTGCGAATCGAACGAGTGTAACGTGTGTACTGATTCGGGTGAAACGGAAACAGTGCTTGTGGCCGCGGACGAAAACGAATTAATGCACTCTGACAGTAACATAACGGTGATCGAAAATGTAAACAAAACTGCAAACGAAAATGTAAACAAATCTGATGTGTGCGGTGATAATGACGTCAGTGAAGGTGTCACGGAAACGTACGTTGCCAAGTGGCCTGATGTCAGTGTCAATCAAGACGATTTAAAGTTAGGTCATGCGGATTTCAGTAACTTAAAGGAAGTCGAATTGCCTAGACCACTTAACAGTGAAACAAACCGCGTTGCACCGACCAACGAAATTACAAATAACGAGTCGAATCTTTCAGAATCGTATATCGAATGTAAAACTATTACTCCCACCGTTCCAAAAGCTGCAGACGACTTAGAGAAATCTGAACAAAACGAAGAAAGTACGAAGAGGTGGTCAGACGAAGGTACGAGCGGTGACCGTACTTCAAACGAATGGCCTTCAAGTGCGCAAGAAGAACCACAAAGTCCCGAAGAAGTAAATATAAAATTAAACTGGTGTAAGCCGCCGGAACCTCCGGACAGAGAAGGGCGACGCTGGCTGGAAAGGCCAAGGCTTGTGTGTCAGAGTTCCGAAGAAAGAGAAGACGACGTTACTTCGCGCAGTTCACCGAGAAGATACAATCTATTGGCAAGAGCGGATTCCTTATCGGAAGGGGAAAGTGACACAGGGGATCGTCGCCCCAACACGCCGAATCGAGATCGCGAGTGTACCGCTTCGCCATCGCTGTTCGCTCCCTCAGATCAGTCTGACTGTGAAAGTAGATTCAGTGGAAGTAGTGTAGTCAGTAGAAGCCCCCACCCTCCCAGAAGATATTCCAAGCGACCTTTAAGGGGACCGTACGGACAGATGTTAGAGGCAGAAATGAAAAAACCAGAAACTAGTAGAAAATTTTCTAAATTACAGTACAATGACGAATTAAAGTTTTTAGAAGAATTCGGTCCTTCCTCACCTTCTCAAACTGTACCCGCGAATACACCGACTAATAGAATTTCGATAGGATCCAGTAGGCCTCGGGCGGTGGACGATTGCCAGTTGAAGAGGAGTTACACTTCGCCCGACGAGAGCGTACACATGGCGTCTGAAACGAGATTGTCACCAAAGCGTAAAGTCAGTGCAAACATACCGTACTCTGCGGAAACCCCGGCGTCAGCTGCTACAGTCGAATCGACACCAGTTGTACACCATCAGCGGACGACTTCAAGCCCTTCCCAGCTGGAAGGATGTTCTAACGCGAAAGTTCAGCGTTCGTCACCTCAGCCTAGTCCTCAGCTTCTTGCTCAGTTGTTAAAGGGCAGTTCTGAACGAATTTTCGCCCCTGAGAGCAACTTACTCTTGAATAACATCATCCCATCTCATCATTGGAAGGTAGGATTTTTTTTTTAATTATATATATATATTATTTAACATTTTCATTGTACAAGCTAATGTCGATGTGTAAACCATCATATTGATTAAAATTATGTTAACTTGAATATGATGTAATCAGTGATATCATGCTGCTGTAATATATGCATATACCTAATTGTATAATTGTAGCCAGTGCTTCGTTTTTCAAGTTGGCCACAATTATGTAGTCATTTCGTTTGACTGTTGTAATATGTCTAACAAGATTAGATTTGTATTTACCGAAACAGTGTACTCTCTACAAGCGCGCGCGCGCGCCTGTGTGACGGGTGACACTGAATCAGTAACATACATTAATATTTACAACTAGATACTCAAATTGTCCTATCCTAACTGACAAAGAAACCGTAAACTTGAATATGTTTTTTTATGCGTGCTGAGATTAAGTATACCATAGATAAGTATAGTAATAGCTAAAGCGATTATGGTTTCTGGTTTACGGGAACATTTCATTGACGTTCTGATACAGGGAGAGTATCCTACTCTATTCTGTTTGATCATCGGTGAATCTTTGTTAAGTAATTCTACCATATATGAAATTAGCTTTAATTTGGTGCAGTAGATCATCGACTACAACAAAACAATCGACTCTTCTTGTATTGTAGTTTAGTCGAGTCCTACAGTAGGCCTACTTGTCTACAAATAGTTACCACGAGTATATTCAGTCTTCATAGGTTAGTATATGCATGCCTTCAGTAACTTATTGGATAGTTTTAAAAATCTGAAAATAGGATACCTTTGTGTATTTACTGCTTTCTGTATACATGTGTATTGAAAGACTTTACGTACAGAAATACGGTTATAGTAATCGTGAATCAATATCGAGTTGTAGTATAATCGTTTAATGAAATTTGTAAGATTTTTCAATTACCAATCACTCAGCCGGTGTTACATAGTGTACATAGTGTAGAGTAGATTTTTAGTTTTATTTTCTGTCAACACACACACACACACACACACACACACACACACACACACACACACACACACACACACACACACACACACACACACACACACACACACACACACACACACACACACACACACACACACACACACACACACACACACACACACACACACACACACACACACACACACACACACACACACACACACACACACACACACACACACACTTGTTTCTACAGAATTCAGCAGCGAAGTAAGTAGGTGTTGTCTCCTATGTCACGCGAATTTCATCAAAACATATCGCCATCAGCTGACCGCTGTGGTATTCTGGTATGTCCTGAAAGTCTCCTTGTATGCACGCATTTTATATTTTACAAAAAAAAAATTATGCCATTACAAAATTATGTAACGAAAAGTTACCACTTTGACTTAGATTTTGGACAATCCGTTTTGTTAGATCTAGACTAGAATAGACTAGATTATGCGAACGCATAACTTGAAAATACAGATATAATTGTATTTCACACGTGAGGTAACAGTTAGCCTATATAGACTATGTTTGTGCAAACTTACTCATACAAAGTAACGACAATTATCAAACTCTGTAGTAAATACAGTATGTAACTGAACTCCTGAATCCGTCATGTAAGTTTTGTCTGTCATGCCGCTGTTATACACAAATCTGCAGTTTACGACTAATTTCTCACTCTATAACGACCACTTAAAAATATATTAACAACGCATTTCGCGTAGACCAAATACAAGAGATGAAATTCAAGTAGAGAAGAATGTTATTTTGTAATTATATTTTTAGTAATAATGCAACGTAACATAACATAATGTAGTTTAGCTTTCATATGATAGTAGTAACACAAACTTCATATGGTAAGTCACTGTAGATTTGCGTTCGTTAAGGGGAGTCCCTACTGAAAATGACCAAAAATTGATAAAAAATGCAAAACTTTTTTGTCCTAAATTGTTTTATGGTTAGTTCTTTATATAAAAAAACACTAAAACATTTTTCCCGAAATATTTTGTAGGCAAAAACAAATTGTTTGGGAAAACCTAGCACCTAAGTGATTTACGTTTCATTTAGGTATTACAGTATAACAAAACACTATTATTTATACTCTATAATATAATTCTACACATATATATTATATTAGTACTAATTTTGAAATAAATGTTGCAAGTATAAAACACCAGCTATTTTATTTACAAAGAAAAAATCAGACTTTTAAAACAGCTGATTGACGTCTTGTCGATAACTTGCAATGTTTTGTTCCCTGCTGTGTTGAGCTTTGTGGATGTGATTTGGAACAGTTTTGTGTTTGAATTGTTATTATTTTCCAATAATAAATATGGGAAGGAAGAAGAAAAGTTTACTGAACATTAGTAAAAGGAATCAACAATTGATCAACAATGTAAAAAAGTGAAATGTGGCTACAGAGACATGATCGATAAGAATATTGATATGTTTATATAAATTATTAAAAATGTAAAGTAAAATATTTTATTGTTTATTATATTATAATTTATTATTTTAATTAATACCCACACAGTAATAAAAAACATATAAAGCCTTTGTACTCCATAAATATTTAATTTTCCAACAGAAAGGAATATTTTTAGAAAATCCGCGTTTCCCGCAAATTCAATTTTTCATGTTTTTATACATACTTTTTGATATATCTAAAAAACTATCTTACTTACTACTCTAAAATTTGGCACAGATCTTTGGGATATAATTACCTAGAAAAACACATATTTTTATTTAATTTATAAAAATAATAAATAATGTAATTTATGATTATATTATAATAATATAATTTATTATTATATTATAATAATATAAAATAATAATAATATAAAATAAAATATAAAAACTTAATAATATAGAAACGTATACAGATGTTCCCAAAAGATGGCTCCAAACTTCGAGAAATGATTCTACTCATTAAACTAAAGCAAAAATGGCTGATAAACATACGCCGAAAAATGAATCATTATCCTTCTGTACGTCTTAATTACTGCTGAACGAGTGTGGAACGGTGAATTAATAAGGACACCACGCTGCTGAATTAATAAAGTGTGGAATTGAAATTTAGTATTCACAGTAGGCGAAGTAGTTCTTACAACTACAAAACAAATCAAAATGTTATCTTGAAAAGTATCAAAATGGCGGCTGATTGAAAATTTTAATTCCAAATTTTACAAAATCGGTAATTATATACAAAACATTTATGTTACATAAAAAGTTGTTCTTTTTATTCTTAATCGAACTATATCTCGTTTATAGTACTTGATACAAAATAACGGAGGTAGGCCTATAACATTTATTTCTTAACAAAACGTTTGTCCCATTTTCCTTATTAAAATCATGGATCTTTTCTGCAACATTAGGAATTTACTGGCTAATTTTTTCCGATTCCCAAATGCTGAATGAAAAAATTTTAATAAGTATTTAATTATTTATTTACTAAAATATTAACCATTATACAAACATGGTTACTACTGTACTGTACCGTTTATGTTCTACTACTAAATATGAGTGACCGTCCGTTTGAGGCACGAGTTGCCATGTGGACTAAATAGAGTAGAGTATTATTACGTAGATCCTTAAATTCGTAGTGACCGTCAATAAGTGAATTTTTCGGTGAAGGGTTTATGAGGACGGTGAAAAATATAACACAAATTTTAACTTATTTGCGTCGACGTTACAATTTGTGTTATATTTTTGACCGATCGTCACACACCCTTCACCGAAAAATTATCACGTAGAATTAAACACTTTTAAACCGTGGCAAGTAGTCTAAAGCATCTTCAACCAACTTATGCAACTAATCATGGTAAAATAATGTAAGTACAAATACGCAGTTCTTACGAGGAAAGTAGCACACATGTTTTGTTATATAGGAACTGTATATAAGTTTTAATAAAAGGGCTAATTTTTTATACAATAAGCCATTGTTTGTTATAAGAACTGTTTTTTGTGAAATTTAGTATTAAAAATTTTAATCAGCCACCATTTTGAAAATTTTTAAGAAAACCTTTAGGTTTGTTTTGTGTATATCAACTTCACATCTGATTCACAGTATTAATTTTTGTTTAATACATACAGACGGAAAACGAAGCCTTTTCGGCGTATGTTTATTACACATTTTTTTCTTCAGTTTAATTAACAGAATCGTTTTCCGAAGTTTGGCATCATTTTTTGGAAACACTGTGTACAAACTGATCTATTTATTATATCATTATCCTCTGTGCACCTTCACGAGTGTAGAAGCCTCCTGTCGTGTGGTCGTCTATCCATCCGATACTTGACTTTACAAGTAGAACCACGGTTCTATAATAATAGAAATTAAACCATACTGACCTGAACCGCTTGTGCAACGATACGGTGAAGTCCCACGTTATTGCAGTATGGTATATATGTTTATGGAATTATTTTTAGTTGAATTAGTAGTCATTTACTGCTCAAAACGTTACTTTCGCCCCAATTCGTGTATATGACGTCCCCCCATTTGGGGCTTGCTCCCCACCGTTTGAGGGCAGTAAACTATACGAAGAGAAAAGATACGGGCTTTGTAGCGCGATTGTGTTTGATTACGTTTGTGCGATGACGTTTAATCTTAGACAAGAACCACGTTTCACGGTATAGGGTGTGTTGAGTACATTTCTCATTTTTAGTTCTGACGATACTTAGGCGTGTTCCTATCTTTACAATAACGCTTCACTGTGCCCGTTAGAAACTTTAGTTTGCTCCGTCTTTGTTTCAATGTAAGTTAAGTAATTGGCTACAGGACCGTACCTAGAACTAGCTATCAGTAGGGGCAACAAAATATTATCTGGATGGGGTATATATATATATATATATATATATATATATATATATATACACACACATACATACATACATATACATCTTTATTTTGTAGGTAACTCTGTACTGAATCTATAGAAGATAAATTATAAGCAAAGAAGGTAAATTGCCCCTTCTTGATTCCTAGGCACTAGGTACTAGATAGGCCACCCTAACGCAGGGGTTCTTAACCAGTTTGGCCCACTGGATGGGTCTCCAAACCAATAAGAGTGATGGGATGCGGAAGCGGACTTACTCATAAAGCAGATCGTTTCGGATTTCTGTTGAATAAATATGTTTTCAAACAATATACTTCTGCAAGTATATTCCGTTAAATTATTATTGTTATATTTTCACGTGACGCATGTTTCACAGAATAAATCTGCATCTTAAGAGGTTTATTTATGTATTTTTTAATGCCTGTTCGTGGCAGGCTTGGGTTCTTGGCGACGTTAATGTTGCGCCTTCATATTGACTCACGGACAGAAGTTACGCGAGGTGTCTTAGCATCGTGACGCATGGGCGCGAACGTAAGCAAATATTTTGATTTATCTACAAAAGTTGAGCCAATTAAACAAGTCGTTGATTTCGTGCTGCATTGTGCAGTTGACTAAATGGCTGCGGTGCTCTGTAGTAAGGATGCCGCATTTTCTGTGGCATACGAATTTCAACAGTGGACCTGTTTGTTTATAGGCATACACATTTTATCAACTGAAAAACCGCGGTTATCAAAACTTTTGAAAATATTCTTGGAGACCTGAAAAAGGCATACCGTGGTCTGTCTGAGGATGCGAGAATGAGAATAAAATTAAATTGTAGTGAAGAACAAAAGCAACATTGGACTACGCAGTTGGCAGTTCGATTCTTGCGGTCATGCCTTCGCAATATAAGGGTGTTAGGATATGGGACCCCTTTCCACGATAGGGCGTATAAGGACTCCTGTGTTTAGGTTACTCCGCCCTGACTGGGGAGGGGGGCTCTGTTGCTCCCTTAAGGACTCATGCGCAAGAGCTTAGAGCCGAACTAGCGTGGGCGTTAGGAGCGGCCGGTGCGCCTTAAGCCGAGGCAAAAGGCTCCCGCAAGGAGGCACTTGCGTACTTCCGGTTTCCCATGTCTGCACGACAGCAGCTCGATATGTCTCTGTTCTGTCTGCTGTTGAATTTTGATGCAGACGCTGGGCTAGCCAAGCGTGGGGAAACCGTTGTCATGCGATGTTGTCTACCTTATGTCAGACAACGTATGATGGGTGATTAGGAAGGTGGTGGTCGATTCATTCGGGATTCATGTGAAGAATGGTCTATGCTAAATTTTCAAGTAGCGATTGAGAGACTTTGACGTGTGACAACGGGGGGCAGGGTGTTTTCCGTACTGTTTAGGTGACGGATGTGTGGTAAGGAGGATTCTCCGGCCTTTGGGAAAAAATTAGTTGCCAGGGTTCAAATGAAATCCTCCAGGGGAAGAACAAGGAAGCCCCAATGTAGAACATCTGACTGAAGTATCACAGCCCCAGAGCATATGGGTTTGAAAAGCTGCCAGCTTAGGCTTGTTGGTAGCCGAAAAGAGACGATACCATGTGGAAGCCGCGTACGTGATTACTGCCCGTAAGAACAACAGACACTGATAATTTGGTAAAGACAGCCAGGCAGCTGTTCCACAAAAGCATAGGGAAACGTTCTGACGCCTCAAGCCATTTTTAGAGTATAAATTGAAGTTGTTGAAGTTGAGACACCGCCCGAATGCCAAGGTAGTTCATCAGTTTGGGCCACTGGATGGGTCTGCAAACCAAGAAGAGAGATGTCATACCCAAGTGATCGTACTCGTAAAGCAGACCGCTTCGTATCAGTCGAGTGGGACGCAATGTGTTATTTCCTCAGGTAGAGAAAGAACGTGAGATTGGCATTGCATAATTACGCTTTCCTGGCGGAGGAACAGGAAGCTATAATGGACTAGCAAAAAGGTACAACGTAGTTCCGGGATATATTGGCAGCACAAATGCTACAGAACGGAGCCGAGGGCAGATACTTGAGAAATGTCATCGACAACATCGAGCAACGTCATCGGGCAAACTCGAGAACACGCCCCATCGACGCTCACCCTGAAGGCTGGGTCATTTCAATACTTCCGTATTAGATGCACAATGAACGCCGGTGTTAGTGTGTGGAGCAGTTTATAGAACAGGCCTTTGTGGCAAACTGTCGGAGAATTTGCTCACGTCAAGTAGGACGGTGTGGACTGAGGCCTGTTGGTGACGTCTGCTGCTGGGTAAGGATCCTCACTAGCCGGATAATTATCTAGTGCCCCATTGATTCCCGAATTGATCGTCACAGATGATGTTAGTCACCGAGTGCCGGCTAAGAGTCTCTCGAAGACCTTCGATATCGGGCAGAAGCTTCCAGGAAACTTGGCGACTTCTTAGGTTTTCTGAATTAGAATGATATTTGCGAACTTTCATAAGCAGGGAAAGTACTGTACGATCTTTGTGTTGATTACTTTAGGCTTTTAAGATCAAAGACTACCTGCTTTGTGTTCTATTCGAGGTTTCTCGTTTAAAAACAAATCCATAGCAGTAACAGTCGCTTCAGTTTCGAAATTGCGCGATGTTACATTCATTCACTACACTAACAGAGACCACACATCAAAGACACATCCTCTAACAAAACTAACACACTAGTTAGTATTAGTGCTACAAAAATTACAAAAAAAAATTATTTGTTAATAAGCCTTATTTAGTATACTTTTCTTTGTTAAATTAAATATTTTCCCGTTATTTAGGCAAAATAGTATTTTAATTACATCACTAAATGATTCTAACATTCTGAGTCTAATATTTTCAAAAATTGGTAGTTAAAAAAATCTTAAAAAAATTTAAGGGTAATTAAACAATGTAACTTAACGATATTTGTTATGAATTTTTCATAATTTTCATTTAATAAAATATTACAGTTGAAAAATTGCCAATTTTGCGAAAAAACTATGAAAAACGCACTCTGTGTTTAGACCAAAACTTCGTTATTTTTACTGACATTACAACGAAACAGATTTAATTAGAAACACAACATAAATATCTTAAATCTAATTTATGAGTACCGTTTTCATTAGATGTATGGTTTTCGAGTTATTCAAAGTAAAAAAATATTAAGCGCCATCTTTAAGCAGTCGTATCTCGTGAAGTGTGCCTATACCCTACTGACATAAAAAGATAAGCAGATTGTTTGTGATAAAAGAAGCTTTATTTTGTGTTTCTACCTTTTTTTGCTGAATTTAATATTTTTTGGGTTATAGATATGGATATATCTATCCATTCATGAAGTCACTAAACTGATCTAAAATTCTAAGTCTAATATTATCAAACCGAACAGCTCGAAGATTCATAAAAAATTGAGCATACTGAAAGTAATGTAGGTTAACTATATACAACAGGTTTTTTTTTTAATGTTTACATAGTAACAAATTACAGCAGAAATATTTCCAAAACTTTCCGAAAACGTAAAAATACAAATAATTTTTGTTTTTGTAACGTTGTTATTGATACTATGATGCAGCAAAATTAATTTTAAAGGTAATTTCATGGCCTTTATAATTTAGGTCATAGCCACGTTTCTTCAAATCCATGGTTTCTGAGTTATCGAGAATAAAAAAATATTTTTTGACGGAAAATAAATCGAAGCACCAATTAAACAATCATGTCTTCTAAAGTATTGAATCTACAGGAATAAAACATATCTGAACTTGTTTCGAGTACAGTGAACATTATTTTGACTCCCTATCATTTTTATACAGATTCAATATTTTGGCAGTTATGGTAATTTATAGCTCCCAATAACTCAAAAGCCATTGGCTTCCATAATAAAGTGAATACCAACTTTCATTCTTGGAATTTCATAAATTATCGATTTTAGTGTTTATTTATATTTTTTATTTTCCACCAATGAGAAGGGATGGTAACAACCACTGAGTGAAAGCACCCAACATTTTTTAAAAATTTTTATCTAGACACTATATAGAAGACGTTGGAAAAGCTTTCATGTCAGTTCACTCTATTGCAAAGAATTCCAAGGGAAAATGCTTCACTGACTCGACCAATTGAAATGACAAAATTTTCAATTTTCTGAAACTTAGTTTATAATTTCATACGAATGAATGAACTGAATATCATAATTTTCATTACCTCAACTTATTTTTGGTAAGAATGAGAGAAGATCCTGAATAACCTATGAAGAATTCAGCTTTTACGTAAGGTTGTGCAGGTTTTGTAACGTATATTGTGGTCTGGATTAATAAATAGGTTTCAATGATAATCTCGAGTCAACATATTTATATTCTTTTAATGCTTTATGTGAAAACAATCGAATACACATTACAACATTAACAACTTCATAAAAAGTAACAATTACACGTTATTTTTTCCTCTTGACCAATCGAGTTGTGACGATTTAAATAAAAGAAATAATCAAGAAAATAAAAATTTTAAAAAATTAAGGTTGCGAGCTCTTAAGCCATTTAAATCTCACTGTATTAATATAAAATACCTGTATGTACTCAGTATGAGAGGAAGCAGTAATTAATTAGTTATTTAGAAGATACTCTAATAAAAAGATAAATTGTAAAGAGTTATTAATATCGTATTTAACCCTTTGCTTGTAAGCAGGCGCTGTCCTGTTGATTCCAGACTCGACATGTTTTCCGAGTCTTGTGTGAGTTAGAATAAGATAAAAAAACTAATGTTAATAATTAAAAAACTGAAGACATAAATAGTCGCTAAAACAACTGATTTAAATTATGTATATTTGTTTAGGGATAGTTTGTATAAATAAAAAATGTTAACTTAAATATAGTTAGGAACTATATTCTCGCGCGGAAATTGTCCCACTAACTTTTGCCCAGTACCAGGCGAAGGGAGCGGAATTTCTCTCTCTTGCAATGGTGACTTCGTACAGTATAGACGTAGGAGCTGTGCGCTTAAAATATGTTAACTATATTTTGTCTCACCTTAAGATGGTGTACCAGATGTAGCTGTTTAAAGCATCTGGATGTGTTAATTAATATAGTCATGTAAATAGACAAGAAAAGTAAAGTAAAAAAAATCGAAACGTAAAAAAAGAGTGTAACACAAGATGACTTCGTGCTTCAACAAATAACAACAATTCCAAAGTCATACCCGGAGATGTGAACTATCAGAAGCCACAAACTCTACTGCACGTGACAGAATATGCAGATCAGGACATCCGAGAATCTACAAGATCATCGTAGATATCTACACGACGTATTGTTCAACCTGCGAACTTTTGGAGCCCTTTACAGAGGAAGGACAGACCGAGATGACGACGTAGCTGTTCCTGTTTCCCAAGACGGATACCCCAGGACGAGTCTTCTGCATACCAATTAAAAGGTGACTCGATAGCCTGTCTATCGAGGGTTACTAATATTTGTTACACAACACATCTTGAAAGAGACTTTTCAGAAACTATTAACTTTGTAAAGACTTATAAATTAAATCTAAGAATTTCATGTAACTATTCTAACTTCATACGTTGTAACAGTTTATATGATAATGTAGAGTAATATAATTCAAGCAATAATACCATTCTTCCAATGGTTGAATAAAAGAAAGTCTTGCAAGCTAATATCATGAAATGAGTATAATTAAAAGTCTTAATTACAGAAATACAGAAAGTTGACCCGGATCCGAGGTATAGCTATATAAAATCAAGTTTGATCTTAAAGTTTAAAGAAACCTTTCAAATAACTTAATAATTGAATTAGTAATGTCATGGGATCTGTCAGTATATGTTTTTTAAATGTTAAATAAAGAGAAGTCTTCTTGTTACACACATATGAGGAGTGCTTAAATCAATTGTATACCTTGCCATTGTTTCCTTACACAGTTAGTAAGTAATTTGTTACATTAATTATTTGTGATCAATTCTGTTACAACGTAGGCAACCCATCTAATTAACGGAGTTTAATTACGAGGGGTTCCCTGGATTTGTAACGCGGCGAAGAGACGTTACAAAAGTGCGCCACTCTGCTTTCTTGTAAAAAAATAAAAGGGTAATTGTTTACAGAGTGTCACAAAAGTGCGGCACTCTGTTAAATTTTATAAAGGTGTTTTAAGCAAACAAAATTGCGTCATTCAAAAAAAAATAAAGGAAACAAAGGAAAGAGTTTTAATTGTGTATATAGTGTCACAAACAAAATTGCATTCACTATGCGTGGATAAATTGTATGATCAACAACTAAATATATAATATTGATATATGCACTCAGAAAGTTACTTTAATAAATGTAATGTTCGAAACATATTTAATAGTGTATTAAGTTACGTAGATGGTAGTATGTATAAGTAAAATATCCTTAGCGTCATACAATGCATGTAGCTTTTGAATTCTATAGGCCAGTAGGAACCTGCATAATTCGATGTAAGTACTTGCATACATGAATTGTGATCAAGCATAACAATTTTGGTCAACCGAACAATCTGTAACAGGTTTGTTTACGACAATCTATGACCTGTTGTTTCCTGAATCATTCTGCACAGTGTATGTCCAACTATCTAGCTTACATACACTAGTATGTGTTATAAAAAAAAAGTGATTAAAAATAACTTTGTTAATAATAATAAAGTAAGTAAGTAGAAGTTCGTGATTTAAAACTTGTGAACAAAATAAGTAATTATTTAATTGAGAAAAGTTTATGAATGAACGGAGCCAAAGTGTTGTCTAAGCGGAATAATAATAATAGAATCTAGCGTCTGCGCTCCCCTTCTCTTGTTTAAACCGGTATACAGTAGTTGTGTTATTCAGTCGCATTGTGGAGAACAATAAGAGTAAAACCCCCTTTCTCACTGACACGCTCGACCCTCCTTCGTTAACTAAATATGTAGGCCACCCTCTGACCTACATTCCAGTAAACAGCTGATCGGCTATTTAACCTTGAAAGATATGAGTGTGTGATTTCTGTCTCTCCCTTAGAAGAGAAATTGTTCTTTTCTAATTTGTGTAAATTGATTACTTATGAATTTATTATATGTATATGTAATATATGTGTAATATACTAGTATTAATTTTAAGTACGTGCTAATGTGTTAGAACAAAATGGCCCAATTTAACCCGGATTGGTTATTAAAAGACGAGCTGTCTTACGAAGCCCTTTTGCGTGGACTACCCCATGCTGATGTAACAGTCGCGGAATTACGAAGTTCAATTCGCGAATGTGGATTTGATGCGCCCGTGCAATTAAACAATCTAAGCCAACTCGATTATGAAAGCGAGAAAGAAATTTGTAATGCCAAGTATAGTGAACTATACTTATTGTCTCAAACACTCCAAGACGAGAAATCTCCGGCAAAAATTTTGCGGACTACCCAGAGAATAGAGCATTTAACCAGGCGAATAAAAAATTTGTCGATCTGGCCGAATCTCACAGAAATACCCGTTGATGTACAAAAGCTAGCAGACGAAGCTCTACGCCGCTTACCTTCAATTATCAACGATTTAAGACGAAAATCCGACTCATTCAGGATGGACGAAATAGAGAAATCATTAATGAAATTACACATCTCCCCAGTACAATCCCCCACCACTGGTTTACCTCCGCCTAACTCGGATCGGAACTCACCTATCGTATCGCAAGTGCAAGCGAACCCAGAACAAAAAACTGATACAGATGTAAATGTCCCTCCTCCCGAGCATGTTCAGTTTCGTCCCGGAAATAATGAATTGACCAACACCCCCAATGAATCTAATCACCCTCATCGAGGAATTACCCCTATGAACTATAACGCAGATCTATACGGAAAAATGACTCACCCTGTGGAGAAGATTTTAACCGAAATCCCTTATACAGATGGTTTAAATGTTTCCAAGTTACTAACATTTATTAGTTATCTTCTTCAGATAAAGGATCTACAGCAGCTGAATGACTGGCAAATTTTACAAGTTCTGTTACCAAAGTGTAAACCCCCGTTAAAAAATCGTGTGCTAGAAGCCCTAACCTCTACTTTCCCAGTAGAAGAGCTACATAGCTCTTTAATAAAATACTTTATTCCCACCGGCATCTATGAAGAAATAAAAAGGAAGACAGTACTCCGAGTACAAGGACATCAGGAGAGATTAGCTCACTACATCTCCGATATTAGGGAGTCCTCTCGACTACTACGTGTAAGCTGGAATGAAACACAACTGGTGGACACCATTTTAATAGGAGTGTCACCTGAAGAAAGATCTCGACTATCATTGATGAATAGACCCAATACAATTGCTGATCTAGAACAGTGCAGTATCCATTCTTCAAATGTATGGTACTCAGATCAAAATAGAGAAGCAATGAAAACCTCTGGAACTAATAGACATCAATTGCGAGCACTACTGCCTGATGTAACAACCTCGTATGAAAGACAAGTTTCTAGTAGACCTCACCATGTGCGCAAAGCTGGTAAGTTAACTGTAAACCCAGATAAAGCGGAAACCAAGTACCCACCTCGCAGAAAACCCACCTGTTATAATTGTGGCAAATATGGGCACATAAGAAGAGAGTGCAAAAGTAAGCCATTGGAACGGAATAACCCCAATTCAAAAAACATGTAAGGCAGGGAGACCCGAAAACCTGTGTCTTCCGCAGCTACTCAAAATTGGGTAAACTAAAAGAAACCAGTAATAATAATAAGAATGAATTATTCTGTAACCAAGTGAAAAACAATAAAGGTGCGAAAGATATCGACCCCTATGTGCGAGAATTTCGTGAAAAGTGTAATGCGATTAATAGATGTAAATGGAAAAAAAATCTACTACCATTAATACGAGTCGACTTAGGCGTTACATCCCCCATCGCCTTAATTGATTCGGGATCTAGTAGAAGCTTAATCAGCCAAGAATTAGCGGACATGTTAGCTAAACATCATCTAGTAAAACGGAACCAACCTGTGAATATAAAGTGTGCTACCGCTGATAAACGTAAAATAAATATAAACCTGAGCATTACCGTTAAGGTTAAAATAAAAAACCTAAGTTGGATATTTACAATGTTAGTATGTAAAGAATTAGGACCTGATTTAATATTAGGTGCAGATTTTATTAGTAAGACAGGAATGATTCTTGACATCTACGAGCGAGAATTTTATTTCAGATTTGACCGTGCAAGAAAACATAAATTTGATAGTAATGAAGATAAACGTTGTTCATCTACTGCACATGTAATACACCAAGATTCAGATTTATCTCACCTAGAACGAAGAGATAGAGTCAAAATAGTAAAACTAATAAAAGAATTTTCCTCGGTTCTTACACCAAAACTAGGACTGACGGACCTAATAGAGTATAAAATTAATCTGAGTGATCAGAAAGTAATACGACTACCCCCGTACAAGTTGTCGCCTCCCAAGATGGAAGTCATGCGAAACCATATCAATAAGTTATTGGATCAAGGAGTCATAGAACCCTCTACGTCCCCATATTCTTCACCCTCCTTTTTAGTACCGAAAGGACCAGATAAACACCGACTAGTTGTAGACTACAGGCAATTAAATAAAAGAATAGAATTTGAATCAATCCCTCTTCCAGACATCCATAGTGCGTTTCATTATTTTACTAAAGCAATGGTTTTTACGGTAATGGATCTAAATCAAGCTTTTCACCAAATACCTCTTTCAGAAGAATCCAAACGTCTAACCGCGTTTGCAGTTCCTTTTAACTTGTACCAATTTACTAGGGTACCCTTTGGAATATCTCAAGGAAGTTCCGTATGTAGTAGACTATTGGAGAAGATATTTCACGACATTAAATTTAAATATGTGTACCACTATTTGGACGACATCGTAATATACAGTGAATCAATGGAACAACATCTCAGACATTTGCGTGAAGTGTTATCTCGTTTACTAAGAGCAGGATTAACGGTGAACCCAAATAAGGTAAGTTTTGCTGTCCCTCAGTTTTCTTTCTTAGGACACATAGTGAAAGCGAATGGAAAGGTAAGCATTGACCCCGAACGTACCCGTGCTATTAGAGAATTTGCTCCCCCACGAGATGCAAAAGGTATAGCCCGATTTTTAGGTATGGTGAATTATTTCCACAAATACATTCCCCATCTTGCCGAAATAGCAGCACCCCTAAACTCCTTACGAAAGAAGGGAACAAAGTTCGAATGGAGCTCAATACATCAAAACGCGTTTGAGCAACTTAAAGAAAGCATTATATCTCCCCCAGTTTTGCAATTAGCTGATTTCACAAAACCATTCGTCGTGCAAACCGACAGTTCCAGTGTAGCGTTAGGTGCAGTGATATACCAAGAGATAGATAACTGTAGACTACCAATTAGTTATGCATCACGAACACTGAGCGATCAAGAAAGAAAGTATTCTGCATATGAATTGGAATGTTTAGCAATTGTTTTTGCATTCGAAAAGTTTAAACCCTTCCTAGAACATAAAGAATTTCTTTTAGAAACCGACAATCAGGCGTTATCGTGGTTATTGAATCACCCTAAACAATTAGGACGAATTGGCAGATGGATATTGAAATTAAACTGCTACAAATTCAGAGTGCAGCATATTAAAGGTACTCAAAATGTAGTCGCCGATACCCTGTCCCGTATGTTCCAGTCACCCACTAAAACTTCCGAAAACGTAGCGAAGCCGGAAATAGCAAGTGCGAACGCCGTAATTACTGAATTCCCCCTTGCCTTTACAAACATTGCCCTATATCAACAACAAGACCCCTTACTGAAGCCTATTATAGAACAACTTACCCAAGGTATTAAATCCGAGAAGTACGTATTGAGTAAGAATGTACTGTGTCTCAAAATAAGAGATGGAAAGGAATTAAGAATAATAGCCCCGGATGTAATTAAGCCCATGCTAATGGAATACTTCCATTCATCTACCATAGGAGCCCATATGGGAATCAATAAGACGATACATCGTATTCGAAAGGAATATCATTGGAACAATATGAACTGCGAAATAGCTACCTTCGTAAAGAAATGTTCATTATGCGCCCTTAGCAAACCCGCCAGAAATACTCAAGTAAGCCAATTGATATCAGAAATCCCAAAGACCCCTTTTTCGAAACTTTATCTAGATTTCTCAGGTCCGTATCCACGATCCAAATCAGGAAATACCATGTTACTGATATGTGTAGATTCGTTCACCAAATTTGTTTGGATGTATCCCATGCGACGAGCATTAGCGTCGACAACAGTTAAAATACTACAGGAAAGATTATTTAAAGATTACGGTACTCCAGTACGTATAGTATCTGATAACGGCCCGCAGTTTAAAGCAAAAGAATTTAGGAATATGTGTTTCAAGTTAGGGATAGACCATATAACCACTACAGAGTATCGACCGCAAGGCAATATTGCTGAAAGGTATCTACGAAACCTCAAATCTGCGCTAATAGCCTATCATGCGAACGATCACACGTCGTGGGACCAAAATCTATCCTGGATTCAATACGCTTTTAATTCAGCTTACCACGAAGGTCACAAGTCGACCCCGTTCGAGTTACTATACAAGTATCGACCAAACCACCCTTTGTCCACAAGATGGAATATACACGATCTGCTGCCTCCGCAAATAACGGATAATCAGATAAAGCGAATATGGAACAAAGCCCGCTCTAACATAAGAGCAAGCTTGGAAAAATCCAGAAGGTACCACGAGAAAGGTAATCATAGCAACTCAGTGAGGTACCAAGTAGGTGACTTAGTAATGTACAAGACTCACCCCATTAGTAGTGCGATTGATAAGACCACCTCGAAACTATCATTCAGATGGTGTGGCCCTTACCAAATCCAAAAGTACCTAACTCCAGTTACAGTAGCCCTGTGCGAACCTGCAACTCAGAAATATGTGCGGAGAACGCATATTTCGCAACTAAAGTTGTATAAGAAGAAGTGACGGTATAGTATAACCCAAAAATAAAAGGGAATACTAGGCAGTAAAAAAAATTATATTTCTGAATCCACGTAAGAAATGTAAAACGTAGAGTTTGGAAACGAGGCCTGATCAACCTGAGTTCCAGTTCTGCGGAGCATGCATTAATGAATAATCATTAACTAGATGGGTACTAACACTCATTAACTACATGAGTTATATAGGACTCACAGAAGAAAAGATAGAATTCTAAATAGTAAAGATTTAGAAAGTTACTCTATAGAAGAGAGAGTAAGACAAACAAAAAAACCGGTAGTAAAATTAAGTGATAGAGATAAGAAAGAGTTTTGTGTTTTAATTGTGTAAATATTTAGTGTAAATAGTATGTAAAAAAAAAAAGGTAGTTCATAAGAATATAAAGTGTACTGTGTTGTAACTATAGGTAATAACTATGTGGACAACGTTGTAAAGTGTACGACAACTATGTGAAAGAAATTACACACACTAACCCCATTCAATATCCCAGTGCCCAATAGTGAGTTAGACTCAAAAAGCTTAACCGTAGCGTGCAATTTAAGCGGTGGAGTATGTGACGATTTAAATAAAAGAAATCAAGAAAATAAAAATTTTAAAAAATTAAGGTTGCGAGCTCTTAAGCCATTTAAATCTCACTGTATTAATATAAAATACCTGTATGTACTCAGTATGAGAGGAAGCAGTAATTAATTAGTTATTTAGAAGTACTCTAATAAAAAGATAAATTGTAAAGAGTTATTAATATCGTATTTAATCCTTTGCTTGTAAGCAGGCGCTGTCCTGTTGATTCCAGACTCGACATGTTTTCCGAGTCTTGTGTGAGTTAGAATAAGAGAAAAAAACTAATGTTAATAATTAAAAAATCTGAAGACATAAATAGTCGCTAAGACAACTGATTTAAATTATGTATATTTGTTTAGGGATAGTTTGTATAAATAAAAAATGTTAACTTAAATATAGTTAGGAACTATATTCTCGCGCGGAAATTGTCCCACTAACTTTTGCCCAGTACCAGGCGAAGGGAGCGGAATTTCTCTCTCTTGCAATGGTGACTTCGTACAGTATAGACGTAGGAGCTGTGCGCTTAAAATATGTTAACTATATTTTGTCTCACCTTAAGATGGTGTACCAGATGTAGCTGTTTAAAGCATCTGGATGTGTTAATTAATATAGTCATGTAAATAGACAAGAAAAGTAAAGTAAAAAAAAAAGTTGAGAGGTGTCAAGGGACACCCGGATGGAACGAAGTTCCTTTCGATTAATTAGTGAAGGAATTGTAATAAAATTTTATTTTTTTTAAGTTATAATAATATTTTTTTTATTATTAACAAATATAATGTAATATAAACTTAATCAGTAGGCTCAATTTTAGTAATAATTGGCTTGTGGTAACTGAAGTAGGAAACATATGTTTGGGATTCTATTTTATTTAAATGTCTTGAAAAAACTGCATCAATGGTAGTATTATATTTTGTTGTTGATTCTGCTGGATTATTGTTAATTCTTAAATCAAATTCTTCCTCTAGAAACTGTAGCAATGGTTTTGATTTTTCATTACTGAAGTTGATGTTAAAATCACCGGCTAAAATGAGTGGAACTTTATCTAAATTTTTGTTGTATCTGCTAAGCGTTCGAGATACATCTTTAGAATACTCTAGCAGTGCTCGATGAATGAACTCCTGAATATCTATTAATTTGTTATTTGGTGAGACATATATGACTGCCATGATTAAGGTAACACCGTTTTCCATTACACACTCTGCTGCACATAAATCTGCAACACTTGTACGTCTTACGTGCAAGTCCTGAATATTGTTCATTATGACCGACATATTTGGTGTTACAAGATTGGTCGTATCATTTGTGTTGTGATATATCGCAACTCCACCTGAACGAACAAAATCACGTTTAAAGTGGGTTATACAATTAAAATTCGGTATATCACATTCTTCTCGATTGTCCAACCATGTCTCTGATAATAACAAAATGTTCGTTTTTTCTGTAACAGAGTCGATTAAATCAACTGAATGTTTACGAAGGCTTTGGACGTTGAACGTACACAATGAAATGCCTTTATCTCTAGTAATGAAATCAATGACAGATTTTGCCTTCGTTTCAAGCTTATTTAATGACGATCTCTGAAACTCTTGTACTAGAGATATTGTTGATGAAGCTTGTACTCGATTATGATGAAATCGAAATTTAGTTTCATCATCATCAAATGTAACGATAAATAAACCTTCGATGCTTGTTACACGAGAGAGAGCAACATAAACAAGTTGTTGTGGATGTATTTTGTCATACTCGTAAACAATTTGATCAAATGTTCCACCTTGTGACTTATGAATAGTCATAGCACAAGCAGAAATTATGGGAAAGTGTTTACGTTTAACAGTAACTGCTTTATTCCTTGTCATGGTAATGTTGGATGTTCGCCATTCAATAGGTACAGCAGCATTATTAACTTTGCTTTGGACAGCTAGTAAAGCAGCTTTTTTTCTTGCTTTTTGCCCAACCTTTGCTGATCCACAGAATTCGAGCCAAACTCTGCAAACTACGTTGTCCTCATTGAAGTCTAGGTGAATTAATTTACCAACGGCACCATTAACTAATCCATCACTTACATCAATGTTTGTTGTGATAAGATAATACTTTCCTTTTACAAAAGTGATTTGGTAAGGTAATCCCCCAGTATCGATGACAGATTTTTTGTGTAGTTGTAATCTAAAAGAAGCTTCTTGTTCTTGATTTTTAGTTCCAGTTATTATATCCTTTGCTATTGAGATGACTTTATCTGGAGCTTCTTGCAAAATTGAATTGTTGTAACTGTCTACAGCGACATTAGTATAAAATAAACGAACACCATGAGGACTTAATTGTCGAGTTTCTTTTTTTTTGAAAAATCTTGATTCGATAATTTCTAATTGAAACTGTTCCAAAACTTCACCATTGCCAATCTTTGTAAGTATCAATGAAAATGCAGCATTAGCCTGTCTCATGACTTGCGTTAGTTCAAAA
Source organism: Magicicada septendecula (assembly GCA_034769895.1). NCBI lineage: Eukaryota > Metazoa > Arthropoda > Insecta > Hemiptera > Cicadidae > Magicicada > Magicicada septendecula. The sequence goes on from CM068368.1 coordinate 697,884,202, forward strand.
AATTTAAGACCTCGCCATAAATGTGGACCAACCATTCTCGTTTTAATAGGTTTATATATCAATGTTGCCCTTACTGGTGGAGCCTGGCGTAAATCACCAATTAAAATGACGTCAATGCCGCCAAAATCAACATTATGATTTGCAGTAATTTGTTTTAAGCGCAAATCAATTTTGGCTAACAGTTCTGCACTGATCATGCTGATTTCATCAATAATGAATACTTTGACGTATCTAAAAAGAGATCTGTACAAATGTAACATTTCAGATGATAATGGCAATAGTTTAGAAATCGAAATTTTAAGAGCAGTATGAACCGTAGTACCATCAATTGCCACAGCAGCTTTACCAGTAGATGCGCAAACTATATACGAATTACAGTAACCATCATTGTCAGTATATCTATTGTAGATTTCCATTATAAGTTTAATAACAAAAGTCTTGCCACTGCCTGCTGGACCAGTGAAAAAAACTTGAAATGGTTGCTGATTTTGAGTTTGAAGATGAGATATAATATGCATTAAAAGTTCTTTTTGCTCACTGTTAGCCGACCTCATTAAGTCGTAGAATTGTTGAGTATCCATTGTATTTTCTCTTTTTTTTGCAATAGCACCAAGTTTGCTGAGTGTAGCATTTCGTATATCAGCATTAACATCCTGTAGTAATCTTGCATATGGTTCTTCTTCAAATATGACATTAGCTTCGTTTCGCAACTGTTCGTCTTCATTGTCATCATCTCTACCTAACTGTCTACAAATTTCAAGTGTTTTGTCTAGGTCTAAATTACATTCAAACTCTTTTCTGCGTTCTAAAATCAAGTTTTTATTATCTTCATAAATTTGAATGAATTTATTTTCAGCAAGAACTTCATTATCTTCACTTCTAAAAGGAATGTGTAGTAACACCATTTCTCGTCTATAATCGTTGAAATTGTTAGCCATATCATAGTTACGGTATCTAATAACTCTAGACATTTTTCTTTTGTAGTACTCTCCGTGTTTTCTCATACTATAATTAGCAACAAATTGAGCTAATGTTACATTTTCAAGAATTTCAGGCCTTTTTTCGTACTTATCGAACCAATTTTCCTTCCATATATTTGTACAGTCATCATCTAAATCACTTAGCTCTTTTAAAGTTTTTCTTATTCTCTGACGTTCTGTTGGGTATATCGTTGGTATGTAAACTGTTGCTACAGATGATTTAGCCATTGGTTCGCGTAATAAATACCAAGCTGCTTCTTGTGCAGGCATTTCCACAGCATGAAGTACATCAATACTTAATTTCTTTGTAATATCTACGATATCAAATTCGGGATTCTCGTCCATAGTTTGAATAATCATCCGTTGTAAATTACTTATGCCTCTATTATGTTTATTAACAATGCACGGCTTGCTAAATACATACGTTCTGATATTGTAATATTAAAATATGATTTGCTTTTGGATTTATTAAAATTATGACGCGTACACTTGCTAAACACACAATAATGGAGAGATTATAATGCGTATGACTTGGTTAGCACAATAATAAAGAGAGGTTATAATGCGTACTTGCTAAAAATACAAAAGCATTTATTATTGTCTGTATAAAATCTCTACTTACCTAACTCCATCAGCAATATCCGGAACTTGTGCAGAAACACTGTCAGGATTCATTATTATTATTATTTTTTATTATTTATTATGTACAAAAAACCTGTATACACTCAACAAAAATAATCGTCGCGACACCACACTGTTCAATGCGAAATAGAAATGAAAATATCTGGCTTGCTTTCTATAAGAGAGAGAGAGAGACAGACAGAGAAACATGCGCACGCCGCACAGCTTACAATAGCTTACTATAGCAAAAAGTGTCGTTACAACTTTTCGTGAGAATTTTTTCCGTCTAGCCCCCTTTCACAACGCGCGATAAGGAACTTCGTTCCAAAAATCGAAACGTAAAAAAAGAGTGTAACACAAAATGACTTCGTGCTTCAACAAATAACAACAATTCCAAAGTCATACCCGGAGATGTGAACTATCAGAAGCCACAAACTCTACTGCACGTGACAGAATATGCAGATCAGGACATCCGAGAATCTACAAGATCATCGTAGATATCTACACGACGTATTGTTCAACCTGCGAACTTTTGGAGCCCTTTACAGAGGAAGGCCAGACCGAGATGACGACGTAGCTGTTCCTGTTTCCCAAGACGGATACCCCAGGACGAGTCTTCTGCATACCAATTAAAAGGTGACTCGATAGCCTGTCTATCGAGGGTTACTAATATTTGTTACACAACACATCTTGAAAGAGACTTTTCAGAAACTATTAACTTTGTAAAGACTTATAAATTAAATCTAAGAATTTCATGTAACTATTCTAACTTCATACGTTGTAACAGTTTATATGATAATGTAGAGTAATATAATTCAAGCAATAATACCATTCTTCCAATGGTTGAATAAAAGAAAGTGTTGCAAGCTAATATCATGAAATGAGTATAATTAAAAGTCTTAATTACAGAAATACAGAAAGTTGACCCGGATCCGAGGTATAGCTATATAAAATCAAGTTTGATCTCAAAGTTTAAAGAAACCTTTCAAATAACTTAATAATTATTAGTAATGTCATGGGATCTGTCAGTATATGTTTTTTAAATGTTAAATAAAGAGAAGTCTTCTTGTTACACACATATGAGGAGTGCTTAAATCAATTGTATACCTTGCCATTGTTTCCTTACACAGTTAGTAAGTAATTTGTTACATTAATTATTTGTGATCAATTCTGTTACAACGTAGGCAACCCATCTAATTAACGGAGTTTAATTACGAGGGGTTCCCTGGATTTGTAACGCGGCGAAGAGACGTTACAGAGTGACTAACTTACCTTGTTTCAGTTGATAGACTTCGAACCAGATTTTTTTTTCTTTTTTGTAAAATACCATAAACTAATAAAAACGTTCGGGTTTGCTTTCTTATCGCTTTAACCCTGAGTAGCGTATAAAACCGTGTAAGTATAAATCTTGCTCGTTTTTGGAACTCATTTTATAAAATGTTTAAAAAATATTTTGTTTTTCCATTGAATAAAATTTGTAAACGGTTTTGTTGACACTGAATCAATGGCATCTACTTTAGCAGGAATTAATATGCCAAAAATGTTCGTATGATTATTTTTTTTACTAACTTCAGTTTTCAAACTATTGTGATAAATATTATTAACATTTATGATAACTTTTTTCCATTTTACAGGAGTCGAAATTTTCCTTTTACCACCACTACATATATTTTAAATTAATATTAAATTTAAAATTGAAGAATAGTATATAAAATTATGCAGAACTGTTTAATGAAAAACGTTTGGAAGTGAAAAGTGGGTGACTTGAATAATACAGGTTAAAGTCAGTAAACGACCAAGATGAAGTTTTCAAAGCACAGAGTGACGTTTGCTACAGGATCGGGTCCCGTTGTTGAAGTAATACATTATATGTTGATATAATTGACAGTTTACTTTAATCATAGAATTCCTGTTTCTGTAGTAAACTATCAGATTTAATATGTGGAAAAATGAAAGAACTGAATTTTGAAAAACTGTCAGTGTCCCTTTCCTGGAGTCAGCGATACTTTTATGTTTTAAATTGTTATGACAGATACGATTATTGGCGTTATTTTTTTTTGTATTTATCTATGAATCATTCCGACATTTGTGTGTTTATGATTGTATATAATTTGCATTATAAATCAAATTCTTTTCACAGTACTGTCTCTTCAACTGCATAAAATTAGTGTACATTCATGGAAAGTATTGTATATAAAATGGTAGGTATACTTAGGGTCTACCGGTACCAATGAATAGCTTTTGTACTGTGTGATAAAGGCAAACGTACACTGTCCGTCTGTTCGCTCTCTCTCTCTCTCTCTCTCTCCCCCCCTTCGACAGTATGTGACGAAGCAGCTATGTATTTGAACACATAGAATATAACTTAACTGTATTACGTTGACTTGATAATAAATCTAGAATTTATCTTGGATTCGGTGTGAAGAATCGACAACAGATTATTAATAAAAAATACATTGCATGTAAAGAGTTATTAAATTAATTTATGGTTATTTTACTTAAACATATTTATTATACTCACGTAAATGTGTGTGTATATTACGTACTTACAAATTGACAGTCATACGGTAATATATTAGAATAGTCGGTCATGAACAACAACTACATAATAATACTAGTGGTGGTAGTAGTAGTAGTAATAGTATTTTTTTTTACGAGGGAGACTGTGGAAAACTAATGTTCGCCGCAGGAGGGCCCACACTTCTACGGTGTGTAGGTCTCGCACCCACCAAAAACCACAAACCCTGTTGTCCACGGCATGAATCCATCTCGGGACTCAGCTTTCGCAATCCTTCAAGGTGTGCCATTTGTACTTCGTCCTGTGGACGTTCATCTGTTTTAAACCTTCAGCGGGTCCACGTTACCTATTTTCTGCTACTCTGTCAGCGGCCCTAGCAAGATCATCTTCGGCTTCCTTCTTTTGTCTTAGCACGTTCTCTATGTAGGCAGCTACCTGATCCCAGTAGTGTTCGCTCTGCAGCATTATTCCGATGCATTTTCGGGCGAGATCTGTCCCACTACTTTTTCCAGGGTTTGTCTCTCCTCTTTCCAACTATCGCAGGTGAAAACCTTGTGATTCACATCGTCTAATTCCTGTTTACAGAAAATGTAGTCTGGTCTGTCTATTTTACCCATCCTATATAGGTAAGCCCGGAACAGGCCGTGGCTAGTTAGAAACTGCGTTATGAAATAATTAATCTCGCCATGTTTGCGGTCTGTCCACTCAGCTAACTGTTTTATGAGCCTAGCGGTCCATATTCCCTTCGTGTCACCGGTCCATCTTTCCTGTCACTGAGGCATAGTATACGGGTCCTGGCCTCCTTGTGAGCTTGTACGGTATCTACTTGGCCCCTCCTCTTGTAAACCAGTTTCCGTTCATGTGCCAGCAGATCGATTGGGATTACTCCGGCGACGAACAAGAACCGCGGACTCCGAAACCGTGCGGTAGGAGCAAGCCACTCTGAGCGCGCCACTTCGCTGCACTGCGTCGTCTGTATTTTTCGAGTTTGAGTGCATCAGCCCATATCTCCGCACCATAAAGTAGTATTGAATGGGTAACCGACATAAGTAACCCATGGCTTCGAAGGTTTCGGCCCCGCCATAATTCTACTCAGTGCCGCGGTCACAGTTGCAGCCTTATCAGCCGCCCGTATAATTTTTATGGCCAAAACGTAAGCTTTGTGTCCAGCAGTATTCCCCGATACTTAATTGCGGCTTTTGTCTGCACAGTTTCTTCTCCGACCTGCATTGGCAAGATGTTGAGGTGATGCCTCTTTGTGATTAGCACGATCTCTGTTTTAACCCGTGGTCTGTCATCCAGGAACTGACTCGTCGCATAACCTGCCTTAATCTCATCTGAGACAGTTCCACATCTCGTGCTATGATAACCGCTGATATATCATCAGCGTACCCCACTAACAATGTATTTTTGGGCATGTCCATCCGAAGAATGCCGTCATATGAAGCGTTCCACAGGTCTGGCCCAAGAATTGATCCCTGGACTGTCCCTGCTGTGACCTCTTTAATCCGGCATCCTTCTAAGTCCTGTCGCTTAGGTAATCTCTAATCATCCGCAACAGGTATATGGGTATCCGAAACGTATTTTGCACAGCGTCAAGCATATCACTCCACTTCGCTGAGTTAAACGCGTTTTTGAGATCCAGCGTTACCAAGAGACATACTGGCCGCGAGAAGTGGTTTCCTCGTTCGGTTATCCTTGCGGATTCATCGACTATATTAATTGCGTCTACTGTAGGCCTGCCCTTCCGAAAACCATATTGCCTGTCGGATAAGTCTCCGGAGTCCTTTATTGCCTGCAAAAGACGAGGTTTTATCAATTTTTCTAGCACTTTCCCAGCAGTGTCCAGCACGCACAAAGGCCTGTACGATGCTGGAGAATTGGCGTCCACTTTGCCTTTGGTGATAAAGACCAGTCTTGCCCTTTTCCAACGTGAACAGAAAACTCCTGCCCTGAGACAAATGTTAAACATGCACAGCAACAGTTGTGGGTGAGTCTGCGCCACAGCCTTCAGCACCTCTGCTGGCATGGCGTCAGGCCCAGGTGCCTTTTTAGTTTGTAGTGAGTCCACTGCTAGTATCAGTTCGTCTTCGCTGAATCTCTGCGGGCTCTATAGTTTCACTCTCTGTTTCCTTCACCGGGTGAGATGGGAAAAGGGCATCTACAATGTTTTGCATTCTCTCCGCATCGTGTGGCCCTTCTCGCGCAAAATATCCGAGCTTGCGGGTTACAATTTTATAACCTAGTCCCCAAGGGTCTAGAATACGAAGTAATGCAGAATTGCAACAACTGATACATGAGAGGGACCTTGTAAAATTTATCAAGTCACAGAGGATAAGATGGTTGGGGCATGTGGAGAGAATGGAAGAGGATAGAATGAATAAGAGAATGATGCAGGGAAGACTCTATTGCGGAAGACGAAGGGGACGGCCAAGGATGAGATGGTTGGATGAGGTGTTGAAGGATCTGATGAAGTTAGGAGTTCGAGGATGGAGAGAAAGAGTGGCGGATAGAGATGACTGGAGGCGGATTGTTGAGAAGGCCAAGGCCCACCAAGGGCTGTAGAGCCGGTGAAGAAGAAGAAGATGTCCCCAAGGGTCTAGCCCTTTAATACCATACCCACAAAATTTTAAAGGGCTAGTTCGATTCAGCGCTTCGCGCGATCGCTAACTACGTAAATGCCGGACGGCAATGATTTTGTGGATATCTGTATTGTATGTAGTTAAGATTCTGTTACTAGAGAGCAGTTTTGAGTTCGTGTACACAACATTACAGCTGTTTGTTTGAAAGACTGTCTAACCTAAAAAAAAATTGTCTTAAAGGGCTAGGTTCATCTCTTCACCCAGTGCTTTCCAACAAAGCGCCTGTTGCCGTCTAATAGTTTTGGGAAAGCCCTTTTTTGCTGCCTTATGCTCTGCTGTTCTGAGGTCAGCTTCTCTCCCTCTTCTTCGTGTCCGTTGACCTTTCCGCCTCAGCCTGAGGCATTTCTTTGTGAGAAAACGTCCTTCACAGCGATCTCTTCCGTCTACCAGTAGACTGGGCGCCTATTGTTTGTATCTATGTGGGGATGACCCATCACAGCCTCTACCGCAACCTCTGCACCATTCCGGTTATCAGGTCCCTTCAGATCCTCCTCAATCTCGCGCAGACCCTCTTGTAGTACTGAAGACAGCTTTTCTAAATCCATTATCACCGTGTTCCATCTACGTGGTCTGTCTGTTACATTTCTTCCTACCCGCCTTTCTTGACAAATGTTGTAAGTTATGTACTGATGATCACTCGCTGTATAATCCTCGATGACGTGCCACTCCCATATCCTTGATACTAGATGTTTCGATGCTCGAGAGATATCTAAAATAGTTTCCCTACATCCAGGTCGCCTGAATGTCGACGTCCTTCCAGTATTAAGCACTGCCAGATCCAGTCTGGATGACATCGCAACCACTCGCTTCGGTCTGGTTCAGGCATGCCCCATTCAAAAGCCATAGCATTGAAATCACCGTCCACAATCTTGTCTCTTTCCATTTTTGTATAACATCCTGGAGTCCATCCAGCCTACCTCGAAAAATGTCGATCCGCTGATTTGGTATAAAGTAGCAGCTTACATACGTAATGCTGTTGCTCTTTTTCATACAAAGCCATCACCGCATTGTCAATGTGGACCCGCTGAGAACCTGAAACCCATATAGCCTCAGTACCCAAGTTGTCTGAATACCATGTAGGTGTGTCCTTATTTCTATAATGTTCGCTAATGATGATTATGTTAGCGTTATGTGTCAGTTTGATTTGCGTGAGTAGGTCATGGGCCAACCTACTTCTATGCATATTTCCTTGTAGGACTTTAACCATTTCGATTTTGTTTTACATTGTTCAATGCCCTTTAAAATACTGGACATTTACCAGTCCTGAAACGTTATTTACGTTCTCTCCTGTCTGCTGCAAGTCAGTGCACAGTATGCAGCGAGGATTGCTAGTACAGTCTGTGGCCATATGTTCACGGCTTCCGGACTTAACGCAGAGGCCTTTTCGTTCTGGATTATTGCATGCTTTAGCTTGGTGCCCATAGGCAAGGCATCTAAAGCATCGAGTGACGACAGCTCTTCTTCTGATTCGACAATTCACCCAGCCGATCTTGCGGTTTTCAACAGATGATTGGCATCGTCTTCATTTAGGGTGACAATCGTCATCTTTAAGCCGATGCTGTTTGCCTTTGTTACAAAGATCCTCCGTTCTCCACCACTGTTAGGCAAATCTCGTGTATGTGCGCTCCTCACATCATCTTCTTCTGTTAGAGAGTCCAGATCTCTAATCTTTAAGTTAGTAGTAAGTACTAAACTCTTGACTGTGCCTAATTACCCAATAGCTGAACTAATAGCGTCGTCCACTTGTGCCGTAATTTCGCTATTATTTTTCCCCATCTCCTGCCTTTGTTTATCTTATGAATGGGACATCCACCTTGACGTCCTCTGGTTTGAGCTGCTTCGTATTCCACGAAGTATCTCAACGTAGGTTTTCCCCTGCTCCGGTCTAATGATTAAGGCCTCTGTTCGTGTCCTATTTGTGGACGTTTCTTGTCGCTGTTTCCTCTCAGTCCTATCCTCTGAAGCTTTGTCTTTGGTCCTGTTTACTTTCTTGTTCTTTGGCCGGATTTCGGTCCATTCATTTGGAGGGAAGTCATCGCTTTCTCTTATTTCTCCCTGTTCCTTATTTTTATCTTTCTTCCCTTTCTTTTTTCCAAATCTGATGGGACTAGTAGCGACCTCTGTTTTATTTGTAGTAGACTCCGTCTATGTCATACCAATTCCACTTGTCGGTCCCGCAGTTGTTGCTTGGAGAGTTTGTCTATCTTTCCTACAAATGCCGAGGTTTGCTTCGATAACTTTCAGTGATTCTTCCAAAGAATGTAGTCCAGATTTAACATCCATTCTGATATTCTTTTGCCTGGGCACAGCAGATATCATCTTTTTGATAAGAGCTTTATATTTCTGAAGCTTTGTAACTTCTTTGAATTCTGCCTCCTTTTCGTGCTGTTGAATGAGGTCGACACACTGTTGTACCCGTAAGCGTCCAGCACCCAGATTTGTCTCTTCAGATTGTTGCCGTTCTGAAGGGCTAGATTCCGAGCTAGCCTTGCCGACAACAGGTTCACAAAAAAGCCCCCCCCCCAGAATCCATGAGGCCTGCCTCCGAAGAGGGTGGATTTTCCAGCATAGCTGGAGCGCCACCTGGGGTATTGCATCCGTTCGTTTTGCTCGTTGCCCATGCAACTGATTTAAAAAAAAGAGTAGTGAGGAAAGTAAAGAATCCCTAGCCCTCGAATACTCTAGTAGCGGCGGGACCGGAAAAACAAGAGGTCTCAAGGGAGACCGACAGGACAGCTTAAAGAATAGGGACCTCACCCAAGATAAGTTGAAGCAAAGTGAGAATCCAGCTAGGTGCCCCGGGCTTGCCACGCCCGTACCTACAAGTTGTGAGCCCCTGGGGGGAGTAATAATAATAATAATAATAACGACGACGACGAAGAAAGTTTAAAAATTTCTTTCGAAAAACCTAGTTCGTGACAAGCGTCAAGACAATGTGCAAGAAAATGAAAACTCGATACGGGCAAATCTGTGAACTGATAAATTCAAGTATCTTGGAGAAGTTATTGGGCAAAATGTCTCAGAGAAGGAAGCCATTAAAGCACACGGTAATAAGATGAAAGTTGCTTACTATTTGACCAAGGATACATATAACAAGAAATCAATATCAATTAATGCCAAACTTAAGCATTATTCAACAGTAATTCGTCCGGAAGCACATTATGCAGCTGAGTGTCTGACTCTGAACAAGAAAATGATGATGGAAGAACTGGAAGTCACAGAAAGAAAAATATTAAGAAAACTCTTGAGATCACTAAACGATGGAGAACAGTACAGAAGATGCCACAATAATGAGCTGGACACACATGTTGAGAAAATTACAGACGTAATTAGAAGAAGAATAATTACTTTCTACGGACATGGTCAAAGAATTAATTCTGACAGACTAACAGGGAAGTATTTTAACTATTTCAGAGAGCTCGAAATGTCCAATACGTGGTTCAAAGAAACAGAAAAAGGCATAGAAGGACTCCAGATTACTCAAGAAGACATTGAAGAATGCTTTCCGCTCAAAAAGAAATTTAAAAATGCCCAAGGTTTTCAGAAAAAACCCAAGAAGAGGACAGATGCCATCTGGACTGACGAAAGGTGGGAGAGACAGCGATCAAAAATGAAGGAGATATGGGAGAGGAGTAAGAGAGAGGAGAAGGGAGGAACCAGTTGAACCAATCGTAGTCCACAGTGGCTCATACGGGAAAACAACAACGACAATGATGACGCTAACGCTGACGATGATGATGTCGTAGTGATGATAATGATAATGATGATAACAATAATAATAATAAACAATAATTATTATACTAATAATTCACAGGTGACTTTTTGATTAAACAGTCGAATGTTAATAACATCTCTTATAGCGAGTTACCTAAAACTCAAAATTATTGGTTTAACGTCATCCAGCTACTGTGTATGGGCCATCATGTCGAATGTAAACGTCAATTACGTTTGAATGTATGTACTAACCTAAACTTTATTAAATTTTCATGACCTTTAAATTCTATTGGCTCTTCTCTTTCCACTTTAAGTTTTTTTGCACTTAAAAATTAAATTCTAATCATTTATTTGAGTCATTCCATTCTTGAATTTGATTCTTAAGAATGCAGATGTTACATATAATTCGTTAAATTTTCATTTCCAAAATAACTCTATTAGTATTATACAACAGTAAATAATAAACCATCCTAAGTAATTATTTTTGGCAATATTAAATATTAAATAACCCTGATAATAAAGCAGGGGTGTATTTTTTTAGTCGTTCTTGAAATTACGGTATTCATTTTTCACTTTTATTGAGATCCAATTTTGTATCTTTTAACGAAACTATAAATTAATAACTTTTTTGTGCAAATTTAGTAGTGACAGTATTAATTAAAATTGTATTGATTAAACAATATAACAATGATTCGTTTTGGCATCGTAAAAGTGGCTTAGAAGAGTCGGCGTAGGGTGTATATCGCCTCTCGGTGTACAAGAGAGTACTACATTTCGGCCGACGTCATTACACATACAACTTTCACGTCAACGGATTAAAAATAACTTATTAACACAAATATAGATATCATAAATTGTTATTTTAATAATTCTCTTGCATTACTTATTACAGTGATATACGTTTTTATAATCTATACATCTATATCTATACATAGTATAAAGTAAAGTCGGTCCGTTTTCTCTCTGTGTTTGAAATCGCTAATCTCAGGAAGTACTGAACGGATTTTATTCAAGTTTTCGCCAGTAGATAGAGTGTCTATCGAGGAACATTTACGTGTATAATTAATACATATATGTTGTACATTAGCTTAGCTATCACGGTTTATGTCAAGTAAGTGGTATAGTTTACATCTTATATATAAAAATGAATGTTTCTTTGTTTGTCCCGTATGCGTACCTATACCATTCATCCGATTGCGATGAAACTTCGGTGAGTTGTTGTGCGCACGCCCGCGAAGGTTTCTGTATTTTTTTCGATGGGGTCCTTTGGGGGGTTCTTTGGGGTCTTCCACATCTCCTCCTAAACCACTGGACCGATTTCAACCAAACTTGGCACAAATATTTTACGCAACGGGAGAACCAACATAGGATAGGTGTTTTTTCGATGGGGTCCTTTTGGGGGTTATTTGGGGTCTTCCACATCGCCTCCTAAACCACTGGACCGATTTCAACCAAACGTGGCACAAATATTTTACGCAAAGGGAGAACCAACATAGGACAAGTGTTTTTTCGATACGATCCTTTGGGGGGTCCTTTGGGGTCTTCCACATCTCCACCTAAACCATTGGACCGATTTCAACCAAACTTGGCACAAATATTTTACGCAATGGGAGAACCAACATAGGATAGGTGTTTTTTCGATGGGGTCTTTGGGGGGGGGGGTTCTTTGGGGTCTTCCACATCTTCTCCTAAACCACTGGACCGATTTCAACCAAACTTGGCACAAATATTTTACGCAATGGGAGAACCAACATAGGATAGGTGTTTTTTCGATGGGGTCTTTTGGAGGGGTTCTTTAGGGTCTTCCACATCTCCTAAACCACTGGACCGATTTCAACCAAACTTGGCACCAATATTTTACGCAACGGGAGAACCAACATAGGATAGGTGTTTTTCGATGGGGTCCTTTTGGGGGTTCTTTGGGGTCTTCCACATCGCCTCCTAAACCACTGGACCGATTTCAACCAAACTTGGCACAAATATTTTACGCAATGGGAGAACCAACATAGGATAGGTGTTTTTTCGATGGGGTCTTTGGGGGGGGGGTTCTTTGGGGTCTTCCACATCTTCTCCTAAACCACTGGACCGATTTCAACCAAACTTGGCACAAATATTTTACGCAATGGGAGAACCAACATAGGACAAGTGTTTTTTTCGATACGATCCTTTGGGGGTCCTTTGGGGTCTTCCACATCTCCACCTAAACCATTGGACCGATTTCAACCAAACTTGGCACAAATATTTTACGCAACGGGAGAACCAACATAGGACAGATGTTTTTTTCGATACGATCCTCTGGGGGGTCCTTTGCGGTCTTAAAAAACTATTAGATCTGGTTACTATGGCAACCCAATAGAATAGATTCTGTTCTAAATATATTATCGCATTAAATTGAAGACCACGCGAACGAAGTTGTGGGCAACAGCTATTTATTTTTAAGAAGCCTACTTTAATTGAACTTTATTAATTAGGCCTAAACTAACATTTTCATTACGTACAACGTGAAACTCCGTAGCGAAGCACGGGTATTCTGCTAGTAATTAATAATTAATAATATTAAAATGTCAGTTTTCTTAAAACGTTTTCTCTTTTCTTATAGTGGATTCTTTTAGGTCGGACTGAGTTGCCAATATGAATATAATAAACATAATTTGAATACAATGCAATTTGAATGTTCTATATGCTTTACTTGTTTGTCGAATTCCGAATCTGCGATGAGGATTATCCACTCGAACGTCGCCTGTCCTGTCGCTCTGTGGTCATCCGCTGTTACTGTTGATCCTCGTTGGTTGCACTCGTTTGATTATCACAAATTTTATATATACACTGGTATCACATTCACACTAATACATTCACTTCTAATTATCGTAGTTAAACTACGTATATGTCGTATTAATCAATATGTCTTCTTAACACCTTGTTATGTATATTATTTAAGATAAGTGCTTGCAACACGGATAGTACAGACCGATACCGTCGGATTATTTAGTAACTTGACGAGTCTCACTGTGGTATTTCTCCAATTCTCTTTTAATTCACAATTCGATTTTGATAATGTCACAGACTAATTATGGTAGATTCTGTAAAGACTGAACACTGTAACTGCTTAATAACTGTTCTCCGATGACTCAATTAACGATTACGACTTTAACGATTGTAACTTCTTCGACGATTTAACTTCAGAAATTACGATTACTTATATTATTCAATAACGATTGCGAGTCTAACTGTTGTAAAACTCCGCTGACTTAAAATAAAGGTTACGAGTCTAATTGTTGTAATATCTCCGCTGACTGACTTCACTTTTCCAATCTACGTTTTTTATACATGAACTTCAACTACCCTCACCTAATATTTACACTAAACATTCCCATTGGACTTAAGTGCCGCGATATTCAATTCTATCCAATGTAACAAGAGAGTTTAACCGCTAAAAAACTGACGCGTTTTATCATTTGCTAACAAACAGCGCGTTTCAAAAAAAAAAAAATTTTCTAGACGTAGTGGGAAAAGACGCTTTACTTAGTTTCTCACTCTAACGCTCTCGCTTTAACATAACGGTACCCATTGTTATAAGCACTTAACTTTTACAGATTTCACCTATTTTTTGCTGTTTTTTAAATATAATACAATTTTACTGCCTTCTGTCCCGTACGTGATTTTTTCGTACTTTGCCGTCTAGCTGTCGCCAGGCACGAGTTCTTTTGAAAAAACACCGCTCTGATATCTTCTAACGGTATTTCTTTAACACTATTTGTACATATTTGTTTTTGATATCTATTTAATATTGATTATTTCCCGTAAAATTGCACTGCATATAATTTTGACGTTATATCTGTCCCCCAGTATAATTATATTAATTTTAGATTGAAAATTGAAAATGATTCTATTGTTGCGTCCCTTTGAATGGTTCTGATTAAAATTTATTTGCAACTCTTTACTATAGTATTATGTTCTGATACATGTTTACGTATACATCACTTCAATTCATGTAATTCAAACTTATTTCTATACAATATTGTACATCTATATTTTTCTTTTAACCCATTTTATCCATTTAAAAACAATCAGTTGTTTATAACCTGCCAGTCGGCTCCCAGTTGTTGTTTACAAACAAAACCCCTCTACTGTCAGCACGATACCTGCTGTCAAAATAAACCCAGTAACGCTTCCGTCTACTTTCCCTTTCTTTCTGACATCGTTATTTACAAACTATTTCTACTACTCTTACTCTAGTGCACATCATAATCTTTTTATACACTCTTGAATACATAATTTAATAAAAAGATATCATATACATTTTTAACTAAAAGATTTTTATTTATTTACCAATTCTAAATCTTGTTATCACAAAATTGTTATACCCATAAACTACTACATACACATATGAATTTTGTGTTTTACAATCTGTTTTGATAATATTTTGTTTTAAACTTGTTGTCTCTGTGTGTTGTGATGTATCAAGTTTCGTAATATGGTTTCAACTGTCTTATGTTAAAGTTTCCTAGGATTCGTCCCGGTTGTAGGATGTCTTCCAGCTGGTACGTAGCCGTTCCTAACTCCTTACATATTTTATACGGTCCTTCAAACATATTGCAAAATTTTCCTATTACTCTCTTATTTAGGTCGAATATCGGGTATGTTCGCAATAGTACTTTATCTCCTACCTGAAATTTCGTAATTTTGTTTGCTAAATTTAGCTGGTCTGCTCGTTTCCTTCCCTTTTCTTTAATCCTCAGATAAATGTTTTGGTAGTTTATTTGCTGATTTTCTTGTATCATCTCCCTGTCGATGTATTTAGTCCAGTCACGTTCCTGCTTTCTTCCCCATTGAGCGTCGTATGGTGTGGTTTCGATAGTCTCATGATAAGTTTGGTTAATACAGGATTCAATCAGTTTTAGATATTTTGCCCACTTGGAATGTTTTTCAGATGTGAGTGCTCTGAACATGATTCCCAACTGTCTGTTAACTCGTTCTGCTAAGTTGGTGCAGGGTTTGCGTATAGTGGTAAATTTTGGTTTGATGTTCAATTCTTTTAATGCCGTTGTCCATCGCTGACTCGTGAATTGGGTTCCGTTATCAGTTAATATTGCTACTGGTTTCCCGACTTCTTCGCAATAGAGTTTAATTTTGTTTATGGTGACTGTTGTGGTAGCTTTTCTTAACTTGTATAGTTTTACAAATTTTGTAAAATTATCTATCATAATTAATACATATTTAACTCCACTTGTAGAGGTTGGTAAGGGACCGTAGTAATCAATACTAACTAACTTTCCTTTTAATTTTGGTATGACGGGTTGCGTCTCTCCCATCATCCTTCGATAGTAATCCTTACATTTTTTGCATGTCTTACAGATTTTTATGATATTTTGTGTGAGTTTGTTGACGGAATTCCTCGTGAAGTATTCTTTAAATAATTGGTATGTCCGTCGGTTTCCCACGTGGCTGTATGCATTGTGCAACTCATAAATCAGAGTTCGGCTCAGGTCCTCTGTCAACATAAGTTTCCAAGCTCCCTTTTCCTTTCTGTAAAGTTGATTGTTGTGCCAAGTGTATTTGTCGGTGAGTTTGTGATCCTTATTTGCTTGAATGGTGTCTACAATCTGTTTTAACTTCTGATCCGCTAATTGGTAATTTTTGATATTCTTCAATTTATCTTTCGCTTCCTTACTGATACGGATGGTTATATATGATTTATTTCTAATTCTTCAGTGTTATCTATTAATCTTTCATCCTACATGTCTTCGGGGTGTCTGCTAAGGACATCTGCTACGACGTTATCTCGCCCTTTACAATGGACTATTTCAAAATCATACTCTTGTATCGCGAGAATCAATCTAGTAACGCGTGAGTTATTTAAATGACACTTTTTTAATGAAGATTAGGGCCTTATTATCCGTAATTATAGTTAAAGGTTTTCCAAACACATATGTTCGAAACTTCTGTAGACAGTGCATTACGCTTAACAACTCCAACTCTGTTGTGAAATAATTCAGCTCTGCGCCTCATAACACACGACTGGTGAATGCGACTACGCCGATTTCATTATTGTCGTCAAGTTGGTATAGTTTCCTCCCAGAGTATATTTACTTGCGTCCTTCTGAAGGTAGAACCGCTTGTTTGGGTCCGGGTGTTTAAGAATTACTGTTTCGATAAATAGTTCCTTAACTCTTTCAAAGTGTTGATCCATCTCTTTGGTCCATTTGAACGTAGAATTCTTTTTTAATAGGTTCAGCAGTGGTTGGGTAGCTTCGGCATACTTATTAGTAAATCTATTGTAAAAATTTGTCAATCCTAAAAATCGTTTAAGTTGTTTCTGATTCTTTGGTCTCCGGAACTCTTGGGTTGCTTTCACTTTATCTGGTGCAGCTATAATACCTTGAGTCGTTAGACAATACCCCAGATAATTGATTGCTTTACGGAATAATTGCGATTTATTGAAGTTCACTGTAAGATTAGCTTGCTTCAAGTCACGGAATAATAACTTTAAATGTGTAAATGTTCTTCTACACTATTGGAAATGCACAAACAATCATCCACATACAAGGTAGTAAAGTTTTTACTTCTTCAGACAATACACGATCCAGTCCGCGGGTCAGGCTAGCTAGACTTGTTTTTAAGCCAAATGGAGTCACGGTATACCAATAACATTTACCCTCATAAAGGAATCCGGTGTAATCCCTACAATCCTGGTGCAAAGGAATTTAGCAAAAGGAACTCCGCAGATCAATGGTCGACATAACCTTGATGTTCCCACATTTGGTCAAAACCTCGTTGATCGGGATGGCACCTTCATAATCAGGTATAGTTACTGAGTTAAGTTTACGAGCGCCCAGACATAATCGAACCGTCTGATCCTTTTTAATTACTGTAACCATTGGGTTTATGTAAGGACTTTGTGCTCTTTCTATGATCCCATGCTCTTCCATCTTCTTAATCTCCGCTCTTACCGCATCTTGATACTTCATCGGTACTGGCCAACCCTTTTGACAATATGGTGTTTTGTCAGTTGCCTCGAATTTGTGGCAGTATGCTTTAATTCTACCTGGTGTATCACGAAACACAGCCTTGTTATTTACCAATACTCTCCGCAGCTCATTCCTTTCGCAATCTGTTATCTCTTCGATGTCTTGAATTTTTTCATTAATTACTTCCTGGATGCCCTCTTCTGCTGATGAAAGTTCTACCTGTAGGATTTCTGCTGTTGTTGCCTCTTCATGGGTGTGATTTCCCTTAATTTTAGTTGTTTTTTGCTCAGGTCAATCACACAGCCACTTTCCGCTAACATTTCTACTCCCAAGATACACTCCCTTATCAGGTCAGGTACTAATATGAAGACGCTGTCAAAATTTAAATTTTCAATTTGTACTGTCAGCAACACCTGTTGTGTTATTCTTTTCGATTTATTGCCCGTAGCTCCCTTGATTACTGTGTTGCACAACTTTAAAATTTCTACCCTTCCTAAATCCTTTTTATTATTGTTGAACCAGCGTTCCGAGATAGCATTGATTTGGCTGCCCGTGTCCACCAATGCATTAATTGGCACACCGTTCAATGTAATTTGGATTTCTGGACATTTATTGTTTTTTAATTTCACATTTATATTATCATCTGTTATTAAATCATCCCTTAAATCTATAAATGCAGTATTCACATACTTAATACTATCGTTTACATCTAACACATATATACAAGGGTTGCTTAGTTTTTTGACATTGCAGCGATCGTTTTGTTACTACCTGTTCCACTTGTCGAAGGAACAACATTCGTTTCTGCTTTAAACTGGTTTTGTCGTTTTGGGTATCGAGAGTATTGTTGTCTCCCGTCATGATCCCTCTCCTTGTTTTGTTCATGATTCACAGTCTTCTCTCTCGCTTCATCCGTTCGCGCCCACTGTTTATTTTCACGCCTGTGGTCGAATTGTCCCCGGTTCACTGACCTAGTACCGTTCCGTAGATTCATATACTCTAACAGTACCTGCTCAAACTCAGCTATTGTATGTACACCACGCGTAATAATGGCAACCTCGATTTCATGTGGATAGTGCCTCGCAAATTTTCTTATTAGGTGCCTATCCGATATGGGAGGAATCAATTGTCCGTTCTCTAATAGCTTTCTTTCTAAGTACTGGATCATATTCATCCCTGCTTCTTGGTGATATCGTCCAAACTCCAGCTGGTCCCGCAAGCGTTCTTGTATAACGTCGTTCCAGTATTTGTTGACAAAAGCTTCGGTAAATCCGACGAAGGTGTGTACACTGTCCTTAATTAATCTCCACCATATGGCGGCCTCTCCCTCGAGATGTCTTGCTACCCACGTGATATTATTAATATCTTGATAATACTCTTGGTATAATTCTGTCAATCGCTTGTCCTGTTAAATTTTATGCCCCTTATTTGTTCATTAGTAACGATTCGGTTTGTGGGTGAAGCGTTTACTAGTGCAAATTTTGTTCGAACGTCATTCTGTAATTGTAACTTGAGGTTGGTCTCGCCCGAATTATTATCTATTTTATGCTCTAATTCTCTTAATTTCTCTGCTTCTAATTTATGTGCCGCGAAACTCTCGTCACAACGTTTGCCATTCGCTATTAGTTTCTTGTTTATTAGTTTAATTTCGATGCTATGTTTATCATCGTTTTCTTTAATTTGTTTTTCGGTGTCGTTGAATCTATTATTAATTTCAATGCTAATGCTATTGATTTCTTCACCGATAAATTGTCTTAGTTTCTATTCTAAATTGTTTAAGAGTTCCTTGGTTTTCCCTTTTTAATTCAATGATTTGTGTGGCTAGTTTGTCACTTAGCTGTTTATTATTTTGTTCTAATTCTGCTTTCATTCGCTTTGTAATGTTTATTTCCAATTGTTTAATTTGTTGCTGCATTTGTTGGGACTGTTGTGACATCTGTTGTAATATTGTATATATATATATATATTGCAACGTAATAAATTGCAAATTTAATTTAATTTAAATTTGTGGAGCCCCACGATCTTGGAGCACCAAATTTATGCAACGTTACATACACATAAATAGGCGTGAACGATCTCACGTTCAAGATTGACAAATTCTTTAAACAATCTAACATTTAAATTGGGTGTCAGGTGTATCTGCAATAAGAACTCTATGTAACTTGAAACGGTAATTAAAATTTATTTGATACTATAAAAAAATATGTGCACATGGCACTGACTTCGATTTTAAAACATTAGTTATTATTTGTTATTATGCCGTAAGGCTTAAGATATATACATCCTTACTGACTAAATATTCTATGCTACTAATTATTATATAAAAGATAAATCTCATTTTCAGACTACTCAGTCTATTAATATGTTTCAAAATCAATTTTTAAATCTTTTTTTTCTATATTGTAACGTACTCAAAATATCAATAGTTATTGTTTCTCAGTACTGTTTTCTCAAATACTAATTGTTTTTATTTAAACGCTTTGTAATTATTTTATATCATATTAATTTGAGCTCTTTACGTTAATCGTATTTCTAAAACATCTATGATTTTAACTCTACATTACAAGAAACATTGCTCTTATTTTTAAATAAAATATTAATGTCTTTAACTGTCTTTGAATTCTTTGTATGATTAAGATATGAATAAGTTGTCTATCACCTTATTGTCGTCAATCATACTCGATCATTTTTGTTCCATCGGTATTCGTCCTCGTCTCGCCTCCAGCGTCGGCTGTCTCTCTCTCTCTGGAACTCTCCTCTTGTCCAGCGTCGTATCTCTCTCTGGAACTCTCCTCTTGTCCAGCGTCGTATCTCTCTCTGGAACTCTCCTCTTGTCCAGCGTCGTATCTCTCTATGGAACTTTTCTCTTGTCCAGCGTCGAATCATTCTCTGGAACTCTCCTCTTGTCTCTGACGTTAATGGATCTTCTTAAGTAGTGCTGTTATTAATTAAAATGATTGTCTTTACAGCTTAGTTACATATTTGTACGTAACTGGCAAATTTAAACTGTTTACAAAAAGAAATAAATATGCCGTGCTGACGGGCATAAGCTCCCGCTGCACCGTGGATGATTCAAGAAAGAGAACCACTGTAGCTTGCGTGTCCTATTTATACCCATGTCTTGGTCGACACCCCGCAGTGATACGAAATCGGCATGTTAGAAACTGTCTCTGGCTTCAGTTCCCCCACTCTTTGTCAAATTCGCTATTTTTTATATTTCTGCGAATTGCAGAGTCCTGTAAGTATACTCTTATACTTATCTTATAACTAATTTTACAACACATGTTCACTGTAATTTTGGACATTGCAACTTAATCCTTTCGATTTGTACACAGTTATTTCACTATTACACTCGTACGGTGTGTCACTTTCGCGTGGTTTTCGTACACAGTATTTAGTAAATTTATTTACATTTTATTGTGCTTTTGGATTTTAATTCTTAATTCTAGTTTATGAATAATTACGGAAAAACAGTAATTGTGCAATTATTCATCTTGGGGTGGCAAACTCGCCTGCAGAGACCTGCGTTCACACACACTAGCAAAATACTGGTGTACACACTTTCAGTTACATTTGTGTGTGTGTGCACGTCGATTCAGGTCGAAACACCTGTTCATATTTTTGTCTGAGCCAAGCTTGCAATCCCTCACATGCTTATTTCTAATATATTATTAATTATTTACAGTTTATTAAGTAAATTTAAATTTTTATATTCCATGCTCAGTACATCACTTATTTGTACTGTCGCATTATTCCTCTGCTTGGTAACAAAAAAAAATTTAATAAATTTATTTATTATAATTTTGTTTTAAATTTATTTATTATTATTATTTGCAAAAAAATGTAACAAATAATAAAGAATAATATTCGTCATTTCACCCTTAATTGGAGTGTATACAAATGTCTTACCTCCCCTCTTCGTACGCTCACTGCTCGCGACCTTGTAGTAGGGTGGCTTTACAAACAGCTGATTTGACTGGTTTCATTGACCTCTGTTTTCATGTGTAGAACTTCCTAAATGACGTTGCGTGGAATTTACCAATTTCTTTCTTCTGTATCTCGTCATATACGATGAAAGTATTCTGTCCTACTTATGTGTGTACATTCGGTCCTTAATTTTACATTATCTTAATTCATACATTCTTACCTTCGCTTCTAATCTTCCTTAGCTCTTTTCTTAACATGACATTACTTTATCTAATACATTACTTATACAATACATTAACATTCATTACCTTTTATTACATTTCTTTAACATTACCTTTCTGATCGCTACTACTTTCTTGAAATACACTTCCGTAACAGAATACTCTTTTAGCTTGCAGTGTGTCGCATGATCGGTTACAGAGGAACTGTCTTGGAAAACAACGATATTTTTCTCGAAGTCCTTAATCCTAAGTAGTCTCTGCCCTTATGACTTTTCACTCTCGCTTTCTTCTGTGTCCTTGTATCTTCAATAAGTGTTCGCTTGATCAGTCGTTCTAACAATTATGGCAATTATTGCTCATCTTAATCATTTCTTCATATTTATAACATATCAATAATAACATTCCTTACCATTTCTTCATATTAACAACAACAATAACATCTTTTACCATTACTTTCTTAAATATTTCTCTACAATAGCATTCTTACCATCACTAATACATTTCTTAATTAACCCTCTTATATTATTATTAATAATTAATAGTAATATTATTTTTCTCATTTAAAATTAATTATTTATTTTCGGGTATTGAGTTCGGTTCGGAGTCGTTAGAACTGATACCCCTCATTATACAATTGGTTGTTGTACACAGGAAATTCATTGTGTTCACCCTCTTGTAAACAACGTCCGCGTTCCATTGTATTATTGTCTCGTTACCTTTCCGTTGCATTGCTGCGACGTTTGTGTGCGTACTTACCTTGTGAACGTTTGTTTTGATCGTATAAGTCACCTGTTCATTGAGCAATGTTTTCATCTTGCCTGTCGGCCACTTAAAATCTACCCTCTTTTTCTCGTTACAAATGCTTCGCTCTTTCTCAATTCTCTCGTCACTAGTTTGGTTGAGTGAACTTACCTGAACAGTTGTCGACGGTTTTTTCATACGTCGTTTATGATAACCTCTGTAGTTTTCATACTTACAGTTATAATTATCGTTATTATAATTATCGTGTGTATATCTAACATCATATTTACCACAATTTTGCGTAGTGTTTCGTCTAGATAACTTACTACGTTTCTTGTTAGGCCTACAGTGATATTTATCTCCGTAAGTGTGGTGTCTTATGTGTTTCAAATGTGTCATCTTGTGTGATTTACTATTGTGTGTGTGCCTCACACTTGGAATATCGCTATTAATAAGGTATGTTTTATTAACCTTTATTTGCTTCTCCTCCTTAATGTTAATTACTTTTTTATAATTATCGTTAGTAATTACACACGTATTTTCAATTAGTATGAATT
Source organism: Magicicada septendecula (assembly GCA_034769895.1). Classification (NCBI taxonomy): domain Eukaryota; kingdom Metazoa; phylum Arthropoda; class Insecta; order Hemiptera; family Cicadidae; genus Magicicada; species Magicicada septendecula. The sequence goes on from CM068368.1 coordinate 697,907,091, forward strand.
CTTCACATACTATCTTTTCACATATTAGCTCCGTTTGTTTATTAATTATTCCACAGACATTTTCTGCGATCGTGTCAATACGTCTGTTTGTATTAACAATTTTTTCAGTTAACTGCGCATTACTGTCAATTATACTTTGTTTTATTTCAATATTGTCTTGTTTCAACTGGAGATTATCAATTTTTAACTCTTCTAGACTCTCGGTAATTTTTATGGTGTCCTGTCTAAAATTTTCGGACTGTTCTTCTAATTGTTTCTTATTAGATTCTTTTAATTCGTCTAATTTAGCATTTATATTTTCCGTTTGTTTTGTACTTATTTCATCGACCCAGGCACGCATCATCATTTGGAATGCCTCGACGTCTAAATTTCCTGGAGTCGTCATGTTGAAGTATTATTAAAATATTTATTTAGTAGTAATTCTTTAAAAATTATTATTGATAACCGTTCCCTACTTATTTATTTATTTCTGTATTTTTATTAATAGTTATTATTAATACTCATTACAGTTACACCTGTTACATAGACAAATAATATTATTCGTGGGCGCCAGCTGTGTGATTACACAACAATTTAACATTACATTCAGTTACTGTTTAATATAAATAATAATTACATATTATACATTTTTCATTTAACACACTCTTTATATTTTTTAGAGCAACCATTTAGCTACTTAAAAAATTTTAATAGTTAAATGATGGGGATCGGGTCATGAGCTACAATTTATGTCACAAATTTTTGTACATAAATTTAGGCATGTCGGGCCCCACGTACAGGGCGACATTCTATGCTCCCGATACAAATTTTGTTAAAATTTAATTTCAAATACAAATACACTTCTATTTGTGTTTGAATAGCCCCACGTTCTTTGGGAGCCATTCTTTGCAACGTAATAAATTGCAAATTTAATTTAATTTAAATTTGTGGAGCCCCACGATCTTGGAGCACCAAATTTAAGCAACGTTACATACACATAAATAGGCGTGAACGATCTCACGTTCAAGATTGACAAATTCTTTAAACAATCTAACATTTAAATTGGGTGTCAGGTGTATCTGCAATAAGAACTCTATGTAACTTGAAACGGTAATTAAAATTTATTTGATACTATAAAAAAATATGTGCACATGGCACTGACTTCGATTTTAAAACATTAGTTATTATTTGTTATTATGCCGTAAGGCTTAAGATATATACATCCTTACTGACTAAATATTCTATGCTACTAATTATTATATAAAAGATAAATCTCATTTTCAGACTACTCAGTCTATTAATATGTTTCAAAATCAATTTTTAAATCTTTTTTTTCTATATTGTGACGTACTCAAAATATCAATAGTTATTGTTTCTCAGTACTGTTTTCTCAAATACTAATTGTTTTTATTTAAACGCTTTGTAATTATTTTATATCATATTAATTTGAGCTCTTTACGTTAATCGTATTTCTAAAACATCTATGATTTTAACTCTACATTACAAGAAACATTGCTCTTATTTTTAAATAAAATATTAATGTCTTTAACTGTCTTTGAATTCTTTGTATGATTAAGATATGAATAAGTTGTCTATCACCTTATTGTCGTCAATCATACTCGATCATTTTTGTTCCATCGGTATTCGTCCTCGTCTCGCCTCCAGCGTCGGCTGTCTCTCTCTCTCTGGAACTCTCCTCTTGTCCAGCGTCGTATCTCTCTCTGGAACTCTCCTCTTGTCCAGCGTCGTATCTCTCTCTGGAACTCTCCTCTTGTCCAGCGTCGTATCTCTCTATGGAACTTTTCTCTTGTCCAGCGTCGAATCATTCTCTGGAACTCTCCTCTTGTCTCTGACGTTAATGGATCTTCTTAAGTAGTGCTGTTATTAATTAAAATGATTGTCTTTACAGCTTAGTTACATATTTGTACGTAACTGGCAAATTTAAACTGTTTACAAAAAGAAATAAATATGCCGTGCTGACGGGCATAAGCTCCCGCTGCACCGTGGATGATTCAAGAAAGAGAACCACTGTAGCTTGCGTGTCCTATTTATACCCATGTCTTGGTCGACACCCCGCAGTGATACGAAATCGGCATGTTAGAAACTGTCTCTGGCTTCAGTTCCCCCACTCTTTGTCAAATTCGCTATTTTTTATATTTCTGCGAATTGCAGAGTCCTGTAAGTATACTCTTATACTTATCTTATAACTAATTTTACAACACATGTTCACTGTAATTTTGGACATTGCAACTTAATCCTTTCGATTTGTACACAGTTATTTCACTATTACACTCGTACGGTGTGTCACTTTCGCGTGGTTTTCGTACACAGTATTTAGTAAATTTATTTACATTTTATTGTGCTTTTGGATTTTAATTCTTAATTCTAGTTTATGAATAATTACGGAAAAACAGTAATTGTGCAATTATTCATCTTGGGGTGGCAAACTCGCCTGCAGAGACCTGCGTTCACACACACTAGCAAAATACTGGTGTACACACTTTCAGTTACATTTGTGTGTGTGTGCACGTCGATTCAGGTCGAAACACCTGTTCATATTTTTGTCTGAGCCAAGCTTGCAATCCCTCACATGCTTATTTCTAATATATTATTAATTATTTACAGTTTATTAAGTAAATTTAAATTTTTATATTCCATGCTCAGTACATCACTTATTTGTACTGTCGCATTATTCCTCTGCTTGGTAACAAAAAAAAATTTAATAAATTTATTTATTATAATTTTGTTTTAAATTTATTTATTATTATTATTTGCAAAAAAATGTAACAAATAATAAAGAATAATATTCGTCATTTCACCCTTAATTGGAGTGTATACAAATGTCTTACCTCCCCTCTTCGTACGCTCACTGCTCGCGACCTTGTAGTAGGGTGGCTTTACAAACAGCTGATTTGACTGGTTTCATTGACCTCTGTTTTCATGTGTAGAACTTCCTAAATGACGTTGCGTGGAATTTACCAATTTCTTTCTTCTGTATCTCGTCATATACGATGAAAGTATTCTGTCCTACTTATGTGTGTACATTCGGTCCTTAATTTTACATTATCTTAATTCATACATTCTTACCTTCGCTTCTAATCTTCCTTAGCTCTTTTCTTAACATGACATTACTTTATCTAATACATTACTTATACAATACATTAACATTCATTACCTTTTATTACATTTCTTTAACATTACCTTTCTGATCGCTACTACTTTCTTGAAATACACTTCCGTAACAGAATACTCTTTTAGCTTGCAGTGTGTCGCATGATCGGTTACAGAGGAACTGTCTTGGAAAACAACGATATTTTTCTCGAAGTCCTTAATCCTAAGTAGTCTCTGCCCTTATGACTTTTCACTCTCGCTTTCTTCTGTGTCCTTGTATCTTCAATAAGTGTTCGCTTGATCAGTCGTTCTAACAATTATGGCAATTATTGCTCATCTTAATCATTTCTTCATATTTATAACATATCAATAATAACATTCCTTACCATTTCTTCATATTAACAACAACAATAACATCTTTTACCATTACTTTCTTAAATATTTCTCTACAATAGCATTCTTACCATCACTAATACATTTCTTAATTAACCCTCTTATATTATTATTAATAATTAATAGTAATATTATTTTTCTCATTTAAAAATAATTATTTATTTTCGGGTATTGAGTTCGGTTCGGAGTCGTTAGAACTGATACCCCTCATTATACAATTGGTTGTTGTACACAGGAAATTCATTGTGTTCACCCTCTTGTAAACAACGTCCGCGTTCCATTGTATTATTGTCTCGTTACCTTTCCGTTGCATTGCTGCGACGTTTGTGTGCGTACTTACCTTGTGAACGTTTGTTTTGATCGTATAAGTCACCTGTTCATTGAGCAATGTTTTCATCTTGCCTGTCGGCCACTTAAAATCTACCCTCTTTTTCTCGTTACAAATGCTTCGCTCTTTCTCAATTCTCTCGTCACTAGTTTGGTTGAGTGAACTTACCTGAACAGTTGTCGACGGTTTTTTCATACGTCGTTTATGATAACCTCTGTAGTTTTCATACTTACAGTTATAATTATCGTTATTATAATTATCGTGTGTATATCTAACATCATATTTACCACAATTTTGCGTAGTGTTTCGTCTAGATAACTTACTACGTTTCTTGTTAGGCCTACAGTGATATTTATCTCCGTAAGTGTGGTGTCTTATGTGTTTCAAATGTGTCATCTTGTGTGATTTACTATTGTGTGTGTGCCTCACACTTGGAATATCGCTATTAATAAGGTATGTTTTATTAACCTTTATTTGCTTCTCCTCCTTAATGTTAATTACTTTTTTATAATTATCGTTAGTAATTACACACGTATTTTCAATTAGTATGAATTCTTCACATACTATCTTTTCACATATTAGCTCCGTTTGTTTATTAATTATTCCACAGACATTTTCTGCGATCGTGTCAATACGTCTGTTTGTATTAACAATTTTTTCAGTTAACTGCGCATTACTGTCAATTATACTTTGTTTTATTTCAATATTGTCTTGTTTCAACTGGAGATTATCAATTTTTAACTCTTCTAGACTCTCGGTAATTTTTATGGTGTCCTGTCTAAAATTTTCGGACTGTTCTTCTAATTGTTTCTTATTAGATTCTTTTAATTCGTCTAATTTAGCATTTATATTTTCCGGTTGTTTTGTACTTATTTCATCGACCCAGGCACGCATCATCATTTGGAATGCCTCGACGTCTAAATTTCCTGGAGTCGTCATGTTGAAGTATTATTAAAATATTTATTTAGTAGTAATTCTTTAAAAATTATTATTGATAACCGTTCCCTACTTATTTATTTATTTCTGTATTTTTATTAATAGTTATTATTAATACTCATTACAGTTACACCTGTTACATAGACAAATAATATTATTCGTGGGCGCCAGCTGTGTGATTACACAACAATTTAACATTACATTCAGTTACTGTTTAATATAAATAATAATTACATATTATACATTTTTCATTTAACACACTCTTTATATTTTTTAGAGCAACCATTTAGCTACTTAAAAAATTTTAATAGTTAAATGATGGGGATCGGGTCATGAGCTACAATTTATGTCACAAATTTTTGTACATAAATTTAGGCATGTCGGGCCCCACGTACAGGGCGACATTCTATGCTCCCGATACAAATTTTGTTAAAATTTAATTTCAAATACAAATACACTTCTATTTGTGTTTGAATAGCCCCACGTTCTTTGGGAGCCATTCTTTGCAACGTAATAAATTGCAAATTTAATTTAATTTAAATTTGTGGAGCCCCACGATCTTGGAGCACCAAATTTAAGCAACGTTACATACACATAAATAGGCGTGAACGATCTCACGTTCAAGATTGACAAATTCTTTAAACAATCTAACATTTAAATTGGGTGTCAGGTGTATCTGCAATAAGAACTCTATGTAACTTGAAACGGTAATTAAAATTTATTTGATACTATAAAAAAATATGTGCACATGGCACTGACTTCGATTTTAAAACATTAGTTATTATTTGTTATTATGCCGTAAGGCTTAAGATATATACATCCTTACTGACTAAATATTCTATGCTACTAATTATTATATAAAAGATAAATCTCATTTTCAGACTACTCAGTCTATTAATATGTTTCAAAATCAATTTTTAAATCTTTTTTTTCTATATTGTAACGTACTCAAAATATCAATAGTTATTGTTTCTCAGTACTGTTTTCTCAAATACTAATTGTTTTTATTTAAACGCTTTGTAATTATTTTATATCATATTAATTTGAGCTCTTTACGTTAATCGTATTTCTAAAACATCTATGATTTTAACTCTACATTACAAGAAACATTGCTCTTATTTTTAAATAAAATATTAATGTCTTTAACTGTCTTTGAATTCTTTGTATGATTAAGATATGAATAAGTTGTCTATCACCTTATTGTCGTCAATCATACTCGATCATTTTTGTTCCATCGGTATTCGTCCTCGTCTCGCCTCCAGCGTCGGCTGTCTCTCTCTCTCTGGAACTCTCCTCTTGTCCAGCGTCGTATCTCTCTCTGGAACTCTCCTCTTGTCCAGCGTCGTATCTCTCTCTGGAACTCTCCTCTTGTCCAGCGTCGTATCTCTCTATGGAACTTTTCTCTTGTCCAGCGTCGAATCATTCTCTGGAACTCTCCTCTTGTCTCTGACGTTAATGGATCTTCTTAAGTAGTGCTGTTATTAATTAAAATGATTGTCTTTACAGCTTAGTTACATATTTGTACGTAACTGGCAAATTTAAACTGTTTACAAAAAGAAATAAATATGCCGTGCTGACGGGCATAAGCTCCCGCTGCACCGTGGATGATTCAAGAAAGAGAACCACTGTAGCTTGCGTGTCCTATTTATACCCATGTCTTGGTCGACACCCCGCAGTGATACGAAATCGGCATGTTAGAAACTGTCTCTGGCTTCAGTTCCCCCACTCTTTGTCAAATTCGCTATTTTTTATATTTCTGCGAATTGCAGAGTCCTGTAAGTATACTCTTATACTTATCTTATAACTAATTTTACAACACATGTTCACTGTAATTTTGGACATTGCAACTTAATCCTTTCGATTTGTACACAGTTATTTCACTATTACACTCGTACGGTGTGTCACTTTCGCGTGGTTTTCGTACACAGTATTTAGTAAATTTATTTACATTTTATTGTGCTTTTGGATTTTAATTCTTAATTCTAGTTTATGAATAATTACGGAAAAACAGTAATTGTGCAATTATTCATCTTGGGGTGGCAAACTCGCCTGCAGAGACCTGCGTTCACACACACTAGCAAAATACTGGTGTACACACTTTCAGTTACATTTGTGTGTGTGTGCACGTCGATTCAGGTCGAAACACCTGTTCATATTTTTGTCTGAGCCAAGCTTGCAATCCCTCACATGCTTATTTCTAATATATTATTAATTATTTACAGTTTATTAAGTAAATTTAAATTTTTATATTCCATGCTCAGTACATCACTTATTTGTACTGTCGCATTATTCCTCTGCTTGGTAACAAAAAAAAATTTAATAAATTTATTTATTATAATTTTGTTTTAAATTTATTTATTATTATTATTTGCAAAAAAATGTAACAAATAATAAAGAATAATATTCGTCATTTCACCCTTAATTGGAGTGTATACAAATGTCTTACCTCCCCTCTTCGTACGCTCACTGCTCGCGACCTTGTAGTAGGGTGGCTTTACAAACAGCTGATTTGACTGGTTTCATTGACCTCTGTTTTCATGTGTAGAACTTCCTAAATGACGTTGCGTGGAATTTACCAATTTCTTTCTTCTGTATCTCGTCATATACGATGAAAGTATTCTGTCCTACTTATGTGTGTACATTCGGTCCTTAATTTTACATTATCTTAATTCATACATTCTTACCTTCGCTTCTAATCTTCCTTAGCTCTTTTCTTAACATGACATTACTTTATCTAATACATTACTTATACAATACATTAACATTCATTACCTTTTATTACATTTCTTTAACATTACCTTTCTGATCGCTACTACTTTCTTGAAATACACTTCCGTAACAGAATACTCTTTTAGCTTGCAGTGTGTCGCATGATCGGTTACAGAGGAACTGTCTTGGAAAACAACGATATTTTTCTCGAAGTCCTTAATCCTAAGTAGTCTCTGCCCTTATGACTTTTCACTCTCGCTTTCTTCTGTGTCCTTGTATCTTCAATAAGTGTTCGCTTGATCAGTCGTTCTAACAATTATGGCAATTATTGCTCATCTTAATCATTTCTTCATATTTATAACATATCAATAATAACATTCCTTACCATTTCTTCATATTAACAACAACAATAACATCTTTTACCATTACTTTCTTAAATATTTCTCTACAATAGCATTCTTACCATCACTAATACATTTCTTAATTAACCCTCTTATATTATTATTAATAATTAATAGTAATATTATTTTTCTCATTTAAAAATAATTATTTATTTTCGGGTATTGAGTTCGGTTCGGAGTCGTTAGAACTGATACCCCTCATTATACAATTGGTTGTTGTACACAGGAAATTCATTGTGTTCACCCTCTTGTAAACAACGTCCGCGTTCCATTGTATTATTGTCTCGTTACCTTTCCGTTGCATTGCTGCGACGTTTGTGTGCGTACTTACCTTGTGAACGTTTGTTTTGATCGTATAAGTCACCTGTTCATTGAGCAATGTTTTCATCTTGCCTGTCGGCCACTTAAAATCTACCCTCTTTTTCTCGTTACAAATGCTTCGCTCTTTCTCAATTCTCTCGTCACTAGTTTGGTTGAGTGAACTTACCTGAACAGTTGTCGACGGTTTTTTCATACGTCGTTTATGATAACCTCTGTAGTTTTCATACTTACAGTTATAATTATCGTTATTATAATTATCGTGTGTATATCTAACATCATATTTACCACAATTTTGCGTAGTGTTTCGTCTAGATAACTTACTACGTTTCTTGTTAGGCCTACAGTGATATTTATCTCCGTAAGTGTGGTGTCTTATGTGTTTCAAATGTGTCATCTTGTGTGATTTACTATTGTGTGTGTGCCTCACACTTGGAATATCGCTATTAATAAGGTATGTTTTATTAACCTTTATTTGCTTCTCCTCCTTAATGTTAATTACTTTTTTATAATTATCGTTAGTAATTACACACGTATTTTCAATTAGTATGAATTCTTCACATACTATCTTTTCACATATTAGCTCCGTTTGTTTATTAATTATTCCACAGACATTTTCTGCGATCGTGTCAATACGTCTGTTTGTATTAACAATTTTTTCAGTTAACTGCGCATTACTGTCAATTATACTTTGTTTTATTTCAATATTGTCTTGTTTCAACTGGAGATTATCAATTTTTAACTCTTCTAGACTCTCGGTAATTTTTATGGTGTCCTGTCTAAAATTTTCGGACTGTTCTTCTAATTGTTTCTTATTAGATTCTTTTAATTCGTCTAATTTAGCATTTATATTTTCCGGTTGTTTTGTACTTATTTCATCGACCCAGGCACGCATCATCATTTGGAATGCCTCGACGTCTAAATTTCCTGGAGTCGTCATGTTGAAGTATTATTAAAATATTTATTTAGTAGTAATTCTTTAAAAATTATTATTGATAACCGTTCCCTACTTATTTATTTATTTCTGTATTTTTATTAATAGTTATTATTAATACTCATTACAGTTACACCTGTTACATAGACAAATAATATTATTCGTGGGCGCCAGCTGTGTGATTACACAACAATTTAACATTACATTCAGTTACTGTTTAATATAAATAATAATTACATATTATACATTTTTCATTTAACACACTCTTTATATTTTTTAGAGCAACCATTTAGCTACTTAAAAAATTTTAATAGTTAAATGATGGGGATCGGGTCATGAGCTACAATTTATGTCACAAATTTTTGTACATAAATTTAGGCATGTCGGGCCCCACGTACAGGGCGACATTCTATGCTCCCGATACAAATTTTGTTAAAATTTAATTTCAAATACAAATACACTTCTATTTGTGTTTGAATAGCCCCACGTTCTTTGGGAGCCATTCTTTGCAACGTAATAAATTGCAAATTTAATTTAATTTAAATTTGTGGAGCCCCACGATCTTGGAGCACCAAATTTAAGCAACGTTACATACACATAAATAGGCGTGAACGATCTCACGTTCAAGATTGACAAATTCTTTAAACAATCTAACATTTAAATTGGGTGTCAGGTGTATCTGCAATAAGAACTCTATGTAACTTGAAACGGTAATTAAAATTTATTTGATACTATAAAAAAATATGTGCACATGGCACTGACTTCGATTTTAAAACATTAGTTATTATTTGTTATTATGCCGTAAGGCTTAAGATATATACATCCTTACTGACTAAATATTCTATGCTACTAATTATTATATAAAAGATAAATCTCATTTTCAGACTACTCAGTCTATTAATATGTTTCAAAATCAATTTTTAAATCTTTTTTTTCTATATTGTAACGTACTCAAAATATCAATAGTTATTGTTTCTCAGTACTGTTTTCTCAAATACTAATTGTTTTTATTTAAACGCTTTGTAATTATTTTATATCATATTAATTTGAGCTCTTTACGTTAATCGTATTTCTAAAACATCTATGATTTTAACTCTACATTACAAGAAACATTGCTCTTATTTTTAAATAAAATATTAATGTCTTTAACTGTCTTTGAATTCTTTGTATGATTAAGATATGAATAAGTTGTCTATCACCTTATTGTCGTCAATCATACTCGATCATTTTTGTTCCATCGGTATTCGTCCTCGTCTCGCCTCCAGCGTCGGCTGTCTCTCTCTCTCTGGAACTCTCCTCTTGTCCAGCGTCGTATCTCTCTCTGGAACTCTCCTCTTGTCCAGCGTCGTATCTCTCTCTGGAACTCTCCTCTTGTCCAGCGTCGTATCTCTCTATGGAACTTTTCTCTTGTCCAGCGTCGAATCATTCTCTGGAACTCTCCTCTTGTCTCTGACGTTAATGGATCTTCTTAAGTAGTGCTGTTATTAATTAAAATGATTGTCTTTACAGCTTAGTTACATATTTGTACGTAACTGGCAAATTTAAACTGTTTACAAAAAGAAATAAATATGCCGTGCTGACGGGCATAAGCTCCCGCTGCACCGTGGATGATTCAAGAAAGAGAACCACTGTAGCTTGCGTGTCCTATTTATACCCATGTCTTGGTCGACACCCCGCAGTGATACGAAATCGGCATGTTAGAAACTGTCTCTGGCTTCAGTTCCCCCACTCTTTGTCAAATTCGCTATTTTTTATATTTCTGCGAATTGCAGAGTCCTGTAAGTATACTCTTATACTTATCTTATAACTAATTTTACAACACATGTTCACTGTAATTTTGGACATTGCAACTTAATCCTTTCGATTTGTACACAGTTATTTCACTATTACACTCGTACGGTGTGTCACTTTCGCGTGGTTTTCGTACACAGTATTTAGTAAATTTATTTACATTTTATTGTGCTTTTGGATTTTAATTCTTAATTCTAGTTTATGAATAATTACGGAAAAACAGTAATTGTGCAATTATTCATCTTGGGGTGGCAAACTCGCCTGCAGAGACCTGCGTTCACACACACTAGCAAAATACTGGTGTACACACTTTCAGTTACATTTGTGTGTGTGTGCACGTCGATTCAGGTCGAAACACCTGTTCATATTTTTGTCTGAGCCAAGCTTGCAATCCCTCACATGCTTATTTCTAATATATTATTAATTATTTACAGTTTATTAAGTAAATTTAAATTTTTATATTCCATGCTCAGTACATCACTTATTTGTACTGTCGCATTATTCCTCTGCTTGGTAACAAAAAAAATTTAATAAATTTATTTATTATAATTTTGTTTTAAATTTATTTATTATTATTATTTGCAAAAAAATGTAACAAATAATAAAGAATAATATTCGTCATTTCACCCTTAATTGGAGTGTATACAAATGTCTTACCTCCCCTCTTCGTACGCTCACTGCTCGCGACCTTGTAGTAGGGTGGCTTTACAAACAGCTGATTTGACTGGTTTCATTGACCTCTGTTTTCATGTGTAGAACTTCCTAAATGACGTTGCGTGGAATTTACCAATTTCTTTCTTCTGTATCTCGTCATATACGATGAAAGTATTCTGTCCTACTTATGTGTGTACATTCGGTCCTTAATTTTACATTATCTTAATTCATACATTCTTACCTTCGCTTCTAATCTTCCTTAGCTCTTTTCTTAACATGACATTACTTTATCTAATACATTACTTATACAATACATTAACATTCATTACCTTTTATTACATTTCTTTAACATTACCTTTCTGATCGCTACTACTTTCTTGAAATACACTTCCGTAACAGAATACTCTTTTAGCTTGCAGTGTGTCGCATGATCGGTTACAGAGGAACTGTCTTGGAAAACAACGATATTTTTCTCGAAGTCCTTAATCCTAAGTAGTCTCTGCCCTTATGACTTTTCACTCTCGCTTTCTTCTGTGTCCTTGTATCTTCAATAAGTGTTCGCTTGATCAGTCGTTCTAACAATTATGGCAATTATTGCTCATCTTAATCATTTCTTCATATTTATAACATATCAATAATAACATTCCTTACCATTTCTTCATATTAACAACAACAATAACATCTTTTACCATTACTTTCTTAAATATTTCTCTACAATAGCATTCTTACCATCACTAATACATTTCTTAATTAACCCTCTTATATTATTATTAATAATTAATAGTAATATTATTTTTCTCATTTAAAAATAATTATTTATTTTCGGGTATTGAGTTCGGTTCGGAGTCGTTAGAACTGATACCCCTCATTATACAATTGGTTGTTGTACACAGGAAATTCATTGTGTTCACCCTCTTGTAAACAACGTCCGCGTTCCATTGTATTATTGTCTCGTTACCTTTCCGTTGCATTGCTGCGACGTTTGTGTGCGTACTTACCTTGTGAACGTTTGTTTTGATCGTATAAGTCACCTGTTCATTGAGCAATGTTTTCATCTTGCCTGTCGGCCACTTAAAATCTACCCTCTTTTTCTCGTTACAAATGCTTCGCTCTTTCTCAATTCTCTCGTCACTAGTTTGGTTGAGTGAACTTACCTGAACAGTTGTCGACGGTTTTTTCATACGTCGTTTATGATAACCTCTGTAGTTTTCATACTTACAGTTATAATTATCGTTATTATAATTATCGTGTGTATATCTAACATCATATTTACCACAATTTTGCGTAGTGTTTCGTCTAGATAACTTACTACGTTTCTTGTTAGGCCTACAGTGATATTTATCTCCGTAAGTGTGGTGTCTTATGTGTTTCAAATGTGTCATCTTGTGTGATTTACTATTGTGTGTGTGCCTCACACTTGGAATATCGCTATTAATAAGGTATGTTTTATTAACCTTTATTTGCTTCTCCTCCTTAATGTTAATTACTTTTTTATAATTATCGTTAGTAATTACACACGTATTTTCAATTAGTATGAATTCTTCACATACTATCTTTTCACATATTAGCTCCGTTTGTTTATTAATTATTCCACAGACATTTTCTGCGATCGTGTCAATACGTCTGTTTGTATTAACAATTTTTTCAGTTAACTGCGCATTACTGTCAATTATACTTTGTTTTATTTCAATATTGTCTTGTTTCAACTGGAGATTATCAATTTTTAACTCTTCTAGACTCTCGGTAATTTTTATGGTGTCCTGTCTAAAATTTTCGGACTGTTCTTCTAATTGTTTCTTATTAGATTCTTTTAATTCGTCTAATTTAGCATTTATATTTTCCGTTTGTTTTGTACTTATTTCATCGACCCAGGCACGCATCATCATTTGGAATGCCTCGACGTCTAAATTTCCTGGAGTCGTCATGTTGAAGTATTATTAAAATATTTATTTAGTAGTAATTCTTTAAAAATTATTATTGATAACCGTTCCCTACTTATTTATTTATTTCTGTATTTTTATTAATAGTTATTATTAATACTCATTACAGTTACACCTGTTACATAGACAAATAATATTATTCGTGGGCGCCAGCTGTGTGATTACACAACAATTTAACATTACATTCAGTTACTGTTTAATATAAATAATAATTACATATTATACATTTTTCATTTAACACACTCTTTATATTTTTTAGAGCAACCATTTAGCTACTTAAAAAATTTTAATAGTTAAATGATGGGGATCGGGTCATGAGCTACAATTTATGTCACAAATTTTTGTACATAAATTTAGGCATGTCGGGCCCCACGTACAGGGCGACATTCTATGCTCCCGATACAAATTTTGTTAAAATTTAATTTCAAATACAAATACACTTCTATTTGTGTTTGAATAGCCCCACGTTCTTTGGGAGCCATTCTTTGCAACGTAATAAATTGCAAATTTAATTTAATTTAAATTTGTGGAGCCCCACGATCTTGGAGCACCAAATTTAAGCAACGTTACATACACATAAATAGGCGTGAACGATCTCACGTTCAAGATTGACAAATTCTTTAAACAATTTAACATTTAAATTGGGTGTCAGGTGTATCTGCAATAAGAACTCTATGTAACTTGAAACGGTAATTAAAATTTATTTGATACTATAAAAAAATATGTGCACATGGCACTGACTTCGATTTTAAAACATTAGTTATTATTTGTTATTATGCCGTAAGGCTTAAGATATATACATCCTTACTGACTAAATATTCTATGCTACTAATTATTATATAAAAGATAAATCTCATTTTCAGACTACTCAGTCTATTAATATGTTTCAAAATCAATTTTTAAATCTTTTTTTTCTATATTGTAACGTACTCAAAATATCAATAGTTATTGTTTCTCAGTACTGTTTTCTCAAATACTAATTGTTTTTATTTAAACGCTTTGTAATTATTTTATATCATATTAATTTGAGCTCTTGTTACGTTAATCGTATTTCTAAAACATCTATGATTTTAACTCTACATTACAAGAAACATTGCTCTTATTTTTAAATAAAATATTAATGTCTTTAACTGTCTTTGAATTCTTTGTATGATTAAGATATGAATAAGTTGTCTATCACCTTATTGTCGTCAATCATACTCGATCATTTTTGTTCCATCGGTATTCGTCCTCGTCTCGCCTCCAGCGTCGGCTGTCTCTCTCTCTCTGGAACTCTCCTCTTGTCCAGCGTCGTATCTCTCTCTGGAACTCTCCTCTTGTCCAGCGTCGTATCTCTCTCTGGAACTCTCCTCTTGTCCAGCGTCGTATCTCTCTATGGAACTTTTCTCTTGTCCAGCGTCGAATCATTCTCTGGAACTCTCCTCTTGTCTCTGACGTTAATGGATCTTCTTAAGTAGTGCTGTTATTAATTAAAATGATTGTCTTTACAGCTTAGTTACATATTTGTACGTAACTGGCAAATTTAAACTGTTTACAAAAAGAAATAAATATGCCGTGCTGACGGGCATAAGCTCCCGCTGCACCGTGGATGATTCAAGAAAGAGAACCACTGTAGCTTGCGTGTCCTATTTATACCCATGTCTTGGTCGACACCCCGCAGTGATACGAAATCGGCATGTTAGAAACTGTCTCTGGCTTCAGTTCCCCCACTCTTTGTCAAATTCGCTATTTTTTATATTTCTGCGAATTGCAGAGTCCTGTAAGTATACTCTTATACTTATCTTATAACTAATTTTACAACACATGTTCACTGTAATTTTGGACATTGCAACTTAATCCTTTCGATTTGTACACAGTTATTTCACTATTACACTCGTACGGTGTGTCACTTTCGCGTGGTTTTCGTACACAGTATTTAGTAAATTTATTTACATTTTATTGTGCTTTTGGATTTTAATTCTTAATTCTAGTTTATGAATAATTACGGAAAAACAGTAATTGTGCAATTATTCATCTTGGGGTGGCAAACTCGCCTGCAGAGACCTGCGTTCACACACACTAGCAAAATACTGGTGTACACACTTTCAGTTACATTTGTGTGTGTGTGCACGTCGATTCAGGTCGAAACACCTGTTCATATTTTTGTCTGAGCCAAGCTTGCAATCCCTCACATGCTTATTTCTAATATATTATTAATTATTTACAGTTTATTAAGTAAATTTAAATTTTTATATTCCATGCTCAGTACATCACTTATTTGTACTGTCGCATTATTCCTCTGCTTGGTAACAAAAAAAAATTTAATAAATTTATTTATTATAATTTTGTTTTAAATTTATTTATTATTATTATTTGCAAAAAAATGTAACAAATAATAAAGAATAATATTCGTCATTTCACCCTTAATTGGAGTGTATACAAATGTCTTACCTCCCCTCTTCGTACGCTCACTGCTCGCGACCTTGTAGTAGGGTGGCTTTACAAACAGCTGATTTGACTGGTTTCATTGACCTCTGTTTTCATGTGTAGAACTTCCTAAATGACGTTGCGTGGAATTTACCAATTTCTTTCTTCTGTATCTCGTCATATACGATGAAAGTATTCTGTCCTACTTATGTGTGTACATTCGGTCCTTAATTTTACATTATCTTAATTCATACATTCTTACCTTCGCTTCTAATCTTCCTTAGCTCTTTTCTTAACATGACATTACTTTATCTAATACATTACTTATACAATACATTAACATTCATTACCTTTTATTACATTTCTTTAACATTACCTTTCTGATCGCTACTACTTTCTTGAAATACACTTCCGTAACAGAATACTCTTTTAGCTTGCAGTGTGTCGCATGATCGGTTACAGAGGAACTGTCTTGGAAAACAACGATATTTTTCTCGAAGTCCTTAATCCTAAGTAGTCTCTGCCCTTATGACTTTTCACTCTCGCTTTCTTCTGTGTCCTTGTATCTTCAATAAGTGTTCGCTTGATCAGTCGTTCTAACAATTATGGCAATTATTGCTCATCTTAATCATTTCTTCATATTTATAACATATCAATAATAACATTCCTTACCATTTCTTCATATTAACAACAACAATAACATCTTTTACCATTACTTTCTTAAATATTTCTCTACAATAGCATTCTTACCATCACTAATACATTTCTTAATTAACCCTCTTATATTATTATTAATAATTAATAGTAATATTATTTTTCTCATTTAAAAATAATTATTTATTTTCGGGTATTGAGTTCGGTTCGGAGTCGTTAGAACTGATACCCCTCATTATACAATTGGTTGTTGTACACAGGAAATTCATTGTGTTCACCCTCTTGTAAACAACGTCCGCGTTCCATTGTATTATTGTCTCGTTACCTTTCCGTTGCATTGCTGCGACGTTTGTGTGCGTACTTACCTTGTGAACGTTTGTTTTGATCGTATAAGTCACCTGTTCATTGAGCAATGTTTTCATCTTGCCTGTCGGCCACTTAAAATCTACCCTCTTTTTCTCGTTACAAATGCTTCGCTCTTTCTCAATTCTCTCGTCACTAGTTTGGTTGAGTGAACTTACCTGAACAGTTGTCGACGGTTTTTTCATACGTCGTTTATGATAACCTCTGTAGTTTTCATACTTACAGTTATAATTATCGTTATTATAATTATCGTGTGTATATCTAACATCATATTTACCACAATTTTGCGTAGTGTTTCGTCTAGATAACTTACTACGTTTCTTGTTAGGCCTACAGTGATATTTATCTCCGTAAGTGTGGTGTCTTATGTGTTTCAAATGTGTCATCTTGTGTGATTTACTATTGTGTGTGTGCCTCACACTTGGAATATCGCTATTAATAAGGTATGTTTGATTAACCTTTATTTGCTTCTCCTCCTTAATGTTAATTACTTTTTTATAATTATCGTTAGTAATTACACACGTATTTTCAATTAGTATGAATTCTTCACATACTATCTTTTCACATATTAGCTCCGTTTGTTTATTAATTATTCCACAGACATTTTCTGCGATCGTGTCAATACGTCTGTTTGTATTAACAATTTTTTCAGTTAACTGCGCATTACTGTCAATTATACTTTGTTTTATTTCAATATTGTCTTGTTTCAACTGGAGATTATCAATTTTTAACTCTTCTAGACTCTCGGTAATTTTTATGGTGTCCTGTCTAAAATTTTCGGACTGTTCTTCTAATTGTTTCTTATTAGATTCTTTTAATTCGTCTAATTTAGCATTTATATTTTCCGTTTGTTTTGTACTTATTTCATCGACCCAGGCACGCATCATCATTTGGAATGCCTCGACGTCTAAATTTCCTGGAGTCGTCATGTTGAAGTATTATTAAAATATTTATTTAGTAGTAATTCTTTAAAAATTATTATTGATAACCGTTCCCTACTTATTTATTTATTTCTGTATTTTTATTAATAGTTATTATTAATACTCATTACAGTTACACCTGTTACATAGACAAATAATATTATTCGTGGGCGCCAGCTGTGTGATTACACAACAATTTAACATTACATTCAGTTACTGTTTAATATAAATAATAATTACATATTATACATTTTTCATTTAACACACTCTTTATATTTTTTAGAGCAACCATTTAGCTACTTAAAAAATTTTAATAGTTAAATGATGGGGATCGGGTCATACATTCATGAGCTACAATTTATGTCACAAATTTTTGTACATAAATTTAGGCATGTCGGGCCCCACGTACAGGGCGACATTCTATGCTCCCGATACAAATTTTGTTAAAATTTAATTTCAAATACAAATACACTTCTATTTGTGTTTGAATAGCCCCACGTTCTTTGGGAGCCATTCTTTGCAACGTAATAAATTGCAAATTTAATTTAATTTAAATTTGTGGAGCCCCACGATCTTGGAGCACCAAATTTAAGCAACGTTACATACACATAAATAGGCGTGAACGATCTCACGTTCAAGATTGACAAATTCTTTAAACAATCTAACATTTAAATTGGGTGTCAGGTGTATCTGCAATAAGAACTCTATGTAACTTGAAACGGTAATTAAAATTTATTTGATACTATAAAAAAATATGTGCACATGGCACTGACTTCGATTTTAAAACATTAGTTATTATTTGTTATTATGCCGTAAGGCTTAAGATATATACATCCTTACTGACTAAATATTCTATGCTACTAATTATTATATAAAAGATAAATCTCATTTTCAGACTACTCAGTCTATTAATATGTTTCAAAATCAATTTTTAAATCTTTTTTTTCTATATTGTAACGTACTCAAAATATCAATAGTTATTGTTTCTCAGTACTGTTTTCTCAAATACTAATTGTTTTTATTTAAACGCTTTGTAATTATTTTATATCATATTAATTTGAGCTCTTGTTACGTTAATCGTATTTCTAAAACATCTATGATTTTAACTCTACATTACAAGAAACATTGCTCTTATTTTTAAATAAAATATTAATGTCTTTAACTGTCTTTGAATTCTTTGTATGATTAAGATATGAATAAGTTGTCTATCACCTTATTGTCGTCAATCATACTCGATCATTTTTGTTCCATCGGTATTCGTCCTCGTCTCGCCTCCAGCGTCGGCTGTCTCTCTTCTCCTCTTGTCCAGCGTCGGCTGTCTCTCTCTCTCTGGAACTCTCCTCTTGTCCAGCGTCGTATCTCTCTCTGGAACTCTCCTCTTGTCCAGCGTCGTATCTCTCTCTGGAACTCTCCTCTTGTCCAGCGTCGTATCTCTCTCTGGAACTCTCCTCTTGTCCAGCGTCGTATCTCTCTATGGAACTCTCCTCTTGTCCAGCGTCGAATCATTCTCTGGAACTCTCCTCTTGTCTCTGACGTTAATGGATCTTCTTAAGTAGTGCTGATATTAATTAAAATGATTGTCTTTACAGCTTAGTTACATATTTGTACGTAACTGGCAAATTTAAACTGTTTACAAAAAGAAATAAATATGCCGTGCTGACGGGCATAAGCTCCCGCTGCACCGTGGATGATTCAAGAAAGAGAACCACTGTAGCTTGCGTGTCCTATTTATACCCATGTCTTGGTCGACACCCCGCAGTGATACGAAATCGACATGTTAGAAACTGTCTCTGGCTTCAGTTCCCCCACTCTTTGTCAAATTTGCTATTTTTTATATTTCTGCGAATTGCAGAGTCCTGTAAGTATACTCTTATACTTATCTTATAACTAATTTTACAACACATGTTCACTGTAATTTTGGACATTGCAACTTAATCCTTTCGATTTGTACACAGTTATTTCACTATTACACTCGTACGGTGTGTCACTTTCGCGTGGTTTTCGTACACAGTATTTAGTAAATTTATTTACATTTTATTGTGCTTTTGGATTTTAATTCTTAATTCTAGTTTATGAATAATTACGGAAAAACAGTAATTGTGCAATTATTCATCTTGGGGTGGCAAACTCGCCTGCAGAGACCTGCGTTCACACACACTAGCAAAATACTGGTGTACACACTTTCAGTTACATTTGTGTGTGTGTGTGTGTGCACGTCGATTCAGGTCGAAACACCTGTTCATATTTTTGTCTGAGCCAAGCTTGCAATCCCTCACATGCTTATTTCTAATATATTATTAATTATTTACAGTTTATTAAGTAAATTTAAATTTTTATATTCCATGCTCAGTACATCACTTATTTGTACTGTCGCAATATATATATATATATATATATATATATATATATATATATAAATTTCTTTGGGTGCCTCTGGTAATGTCTGTTGTGTCGGTCTCGCTCTGACTTCTTTCTGTGTTTCTGGTGTTATCTGCTGTGTTTCTGTTTCTTCGTCGTCTTGTCCCCGCGTCCCTGAATCTTGGTTATCCATTGTAATTTGGTCAAGCGTATTAGTGTCTCCTAATTGGTTGTTGATGTCAAACTCTACTTCGCTATTGTAATTTTATGTTGTTGCTGTCTCGGTGTTTATTTTGTTGTTTAAATTGTTTGCGTTGTTATGTTTGTGTTTTGTTAGCCTACTTCTACTTCACGTAATCATACAATTTCTCTCTTATAATCTATACTTCTTATTCTATACTTTTCTTATCTTACTTATTCTATTCGAAACTCAATTCTGTCTACCAGGCTTATAAATTAAGCCACGCGATGGGCGCCAAATACAACTTTCACCTCAGGGGATTAAAAATAACTTATTAACACAAATATAGATATCATAAATTGTTGTTTTAATAATTCTCTTGCATTACTTATTACAGTGATATAAGTTTTTATAATAATTAATAATATTAAAATGTCAGTTTTCTTAGAACGTTTTCTCTTTTCTTATAGTGGATTCTTTTAGATCGGATTGAGTTGCCAATATGAATATAATAAACATAATTTGAATACAATACAATTTGAATGTTCTATATGCTTTACTTGTTTGTCGAATTCCGAATCTGCGATGAGGATTATCCACTCGAACGTCGCCTGTCCTGTCGCTCTGTGGTCATCCGCTGTTACTGTAGATACTCGTTGGTTGCACTCGTTTGATTATCACAAATTTTATATATACACTGGTATCACATTCACACTAATACATTCACTTCTAATTATCGTAGTTAAACTACGTATATGTCGTATTAATCAATATGTCTTCTTAACACCTTGTTATGTATATTATTTAAGATAAGTGCTTGCAACACGGATAGTACAGACCGATACCGTCGGATTATTTAGTAACTTGACGAGTCTCACTGTGGTATTTCTCCGATTCTCTTTTAATTCACAATTCGACTTTGATAATGTCTCAGACGAATTACGGTAGATTCTGTAAAGACTGAACACTTCAACTGCTTAATAACTGTTCTCCGATGACTGAATTAACAATTGCGACTTCAACGATTGTAACTTCTTCGACGATTTAACTGCAGAAATTACGATTACTTATATTATTCAATAACGATTGCGAGTCTAACTGTTGTAATACTCCGCTGTCTTAAAATAAAGGTTACGAGTCTAATTTTTGAAATATCTCCGCTGACTTAAAATAAAGTGTAACCCCTCTTTCAACTTTTAGACTTTATAAAAAAAACTTTTTTTTTTATTTTTATTTTATTTTTTTTTTTTTTGAAAGAGGGGCCACTAGTTATTTAAAACTAGGCCAGAGCCTAGGGAAGCCAAAACTGCGCTGGGTCCGGTATGACGGGACTTGCAATTAAACTCGTTGTTTAGCAACAATGACAATTTTATTCACTATTTCAAATAACATGCAAGTATCACTCCCTGTCTTTACACTCCTCTGAAAATATGCACGTATCATCTCATCAAAATATAATGTATGTAAAACATCAGCATAATAGTATCTCCCAAGTGTAAATAATATATAACATCGATCAATATAAATACATAAATACACATAAATAAATAGTTACATAAATACACATAGCGCACACATATCGATATACACACAAATATATACTACACACATGTTCACCTGGCAGGCAGCTCATAGACATTTAACCATGCCGCCGAAGAATACCATCTTCAGTATCAGTGACCTAGATCCCCATCCCCAAACTACTGTAAAAGGGTAAAGTGCTCAGCCTCCATAAAAAACTTTCATAAATCAAACCATTAACCAGTCCAGTTATGACTGCTTGCAACCAATGAAATTATCACAAGAATTCAAAATTTTAGAAAGGTTCCCCCAGATAGGACTGCGCCATGGCCAGGTCAACATGGCTGCACGGCCGTACGAATGTATAACAGAATTTATGATTAGAAGTAAGAATCAATAGTGTACTAATATTAACAACTGCACTAGTAGTACACTGGCTCTGGCAGTAAAAGAACTGAATGAAATTTTACTCATATCGAATTATTACTGAGTTAAGATAATTTTTATAAAATATATATATAATACGGTTTATGATTGAACCAATAGTGTGCTCATATTAACAATTGAACTAGTAGTACACTGGCTATGGCAGTAAAAGAACTGAATGAAATTTCACTTATATTGAATTATTACTGAGTTAAGATAATTTTTATAAAATATATATAATACGATTTATGATTGAACCAATAGTGTGCTCATATTAACAATTGAACTAGTAGTACACTGGCTATGGCAGTAAAAGAACTGAATGAAATTTCACTTATATTGAATTATTACTGAGTTAAGATAATTTTTATAAAATATATATAAAGACAATTTTAATTAAAAAAAAACTTTATAACATCAGCCCCTAATAAAACACATTTGAGTTGTTTCTACAGAATTGGCTTGGCCACAGGCGAGGCCATGCGCACCACCAGATCCAGCAACCTAAAACATGCTATAGACCTATTACTAACGGCACCTACGGGTGACGTCCACAGGTTACAGCACCTCCCCAAACCTTTAAATCTATAAAAAAAAACGAAACCCATATAGCTATGAATACCCTTAATCAATGTAAGCATAATTCACCCCCTATAAATCAGTAAACTTAAGTCACACACACTTTTACCCTTAAAGAAAATTTCTCAGCAAAATTCGGTAGCGCATGACCCCGTCCGGGCTCACACTTACTCCGGGGGCATAAGCCTTAGCAAAATACACTGACAAAATTTAAAAGCACTAATTGTCTCGCTGGACTTGTGTCCCAACAACTTTAACTGGAGATGTTCCAGGAAGAGAATACGGTGTTCTACATTGTAGAGGCCAAAATATAGATAAATGGGTTAAATGTCACCTGTAAAATCCGGCACAAAACCTGATGTATTGTCCATTTCTTCCTCCCGACGGCACAGACGGAGAATCACTCGTGTAATACCATTGGTGGCAGATGATCGGCCACCCGCTGAAGTGGATCGAGATCGTCTTAGGTCGGGAACCCTGAACAATTATATATATTGACAATTACTCAAATGTTACCCAATTCACGATCCCCCTAATATTCATGACTCCAGCATAATCACACACTACCACATGCTCAGATAAAAAGAAAATTTTGAAATTTTAAGAAAGCACAGAAATTACCTTCAGTAAAAAATTTAGAATTAAATGACTAGTATTTATGGACAGTTCGTCAACTAAATAAACCCTTATTACAATTGCGAGATGAGTTGCAAACTTAAACAGGTTCATAATACATATACAGTTCATATACCTCTACATTTAGTTCATAAAACATTCTCTTACGCCCCCCTATGATTATAATGAAATTATTATGATATAATTAGGAAAAATACACAGCCATAATTACTTTATAAATGCTTTAGCTCAGCCAGTGTTAACTTTCAAGACATGCATACACAGAATTTAACTCGCGCTCGCCACGTGGTGACCTTCGTATTTATATCGCATTGCATCGGCATTACTTTAAGCTAAATAACAATTCTTTTCTTAAATAATAAATAAGTTACTTTGAACAGACTTACCGAAGAGTCGCTTAGTCGATTATCTAGTCATGATAGATATTAGCAGACAACAAAATCAAACTGATGGCCACCGGGAGAAATTGGTTGCTGTTTCGTGTTCGGCTGCCTGGCGAATACTGAACACCGCAGTCACAAGAAAAATATTACGTATCATTCCCGCCAGATAGTGCGCGGATCGGCCACAAAGCATGCAGATAACGGCTTATACTTCGCTCAAATAATTAATTCACAAACCCCCGCAATGACCGTCACATAATTAACTAGGAAAATGGCCGAGTATTCCAAAACTCGGCACACCCCCACTCCAAAAGGGCAACATGGTTGCCCCAATTGGAACTCAGTGGTACCCTGCAGTGTACCATCCTTATATACCATACTCAAGTTATTATCGGTTTTCCCATCAGTCATGGCTCCCAGGAGAACAGATGCACCTCACAACTGCGTCCATTCCCCATGCGACCCTACAACGATCAACAAACAATTCCATTACTATAAATAACGAAACAACAGCCATAACTTCTCCATTTGAACTTTTAGAACAAAACAGGGGAACTTACAATCTCGAGGACCACAATCTACTTACTTCCGGCAAGTCTCTCTAACTCCTTATTGATAGTTTTTTTTTTTTTTTTTTTTGTTTTAAGGGGAGGGATAGGAAAACCGGGAAGATGAAACGGGGCAAGGATTATTTGGCGGTCAATAGTTAGGACTAAGGGTAAGGGCATGGTTCCCTCCGAAAAGTAGAATGACGGGAGAAAACCAAGGCTCGCGTGGGCAGGGGCGCAACCCTGAAGTAGACAACACCACTGGGAGTGTGGTGAACATCTACCCGCTACCCGTTAACCGCTTCTTCTCACTTTTCTGTGACGGACTTTAGTGACTCGTTCCTTTCGTACACCACTCTCTGAGGGATTATTTCGTGTTGAGCTGTACTGATTTGTTTCCTCGGAATCAGGATCAAGGCAACTTACCTCACTACTTTCATTCCGCTTTGGATTATGCTCGTCGTCTAACTCCTCTGCTACAATTTTTTCCCTTTCTACAATTTCCCCTTCTTCATCCACATAATCCAAATCAACCTCCTGACACTGCACCTCCTCAGCATCCTCCCGTTGCTCCTCTGATCCATCTTCAACTGCATCTTCCCTCAGCTCCTCACCAATTTCTTCATCACACCCATCGCCAGCTCCTTCACGAACTTCTGGACTAACCTCTTCTCCGATCTCGTTTTCCCCAACACATTCATCATCAACATCATCGCCATCACATCCACCACCGCCATCAGAACACTGCACATCTTCATCCTGTAGTTGCTCACCTGGTCCGCCTGAAACTTCTCTCCGTTCCCCGGAATCCTCAACACTACTTACAGAAGGCGTCTGCACATCTTCACACACTACATCATTCTCACTCACACACTCCACGACGCTGCAACCAAATTTCTCCTCAACTTCTACCTCATCTACTTCCACCACACTTGCGGCATGAACATCCCCTTGTCCATCCACAACCCCAGAAACACTTGCAGCCTGGACATCCCCGTGTCCATCCGCAAACTCAGACTCTTCAGTCTCTCTAACACCCACAACTATACTTCCCTGTGCAGCATCTGCAGACCGCTCTTCTGCCTCTTCCTTCGATTCCTCTCCTTCACCACTCTCAGCAACTACAACGTTCTCAACATTTTCCACCCTGGAATCCAGCTGTCCAGGTTCATGTGCAATGACTAAATTAATTTCTACTGGCGATGGTAAAGCGACACTCTCGAGTGACTTCTCACATCCCTGCGTAGACGATGATGATATTACCGGATCTGGATCCGTCACGAACCGAGATGGAAATACCGGAACAAATTCTGCGGCATCTGGATTCAACCATGATGTCCTCTTCGAGTCCTGTAACTCAGTATCAACAGCTGTTTTCTTGTCGTGCTGTATCGATCCACAGAAGTTATTCCGCTTTTCTTCTTTCTCTTCACCTTCTTCATCCACAACTCTATTAGGCACTGGTACCTCCTCTGGAACCTTTAAAGTTTCCTTACTCTCCAAATAGGAATAACTTGCTACCGGCTCCCTACTTACCGATGTTTGTTTACTAACATAATTTCTTCTTCCCCTGTTACTTTCATACTTATTTGTTTTCGGTGCTGTAGCTGCTGTTACCATCCTCACACTTGCCACCCCCTTGTAGCCTCCATTACTTCCGGAATATTCAGTTTTTCTGACCGTCTCTTGGGTTCTCCTCCAACCACCATGTTTGTCTTCTTTGGCTCTTCCTAATGAACCACTGGAGTATTGGACATCTTTAGCAGCTCTTCTCCGGGACTCGTCATTCGCCTGGACAGTCCTGGCATGCGCACACCACCGGTCCAGGTCCGCAAAAGAACGTGGAGGTTCTGCGAAAACCAGCCGGGATCTCTCTTGGGGATTCAGCCCTTCTCGTATTACCTGTATGACTTCCGTCTCGGGCAACCCCAACCTTAATATACGGGCAGCTTTCCTTATATCGTGCACGAAGTCCCCCAATGCCTCTCCGTTGGCCTGTAGACGATAGAATAACTTAAACTTCAACTGGTCTTGTCGTCGACGGGGTACGAAGAAGTCCAACACCTCCGCATGGAACGTGTCGACACTGCAGCCCCGACGCAGAATGCTGGTGACCAGCCATGCCAATGAACCCCGGCAATACGGGTATATAAGGGACAAGACCTCCTCATCAGACACACCCGGGAAATCTGCCAACTGCAGGACCAGGTCCAAGAAGACCAACAACCTGTCCTCATCTACTCCATCCAAAACCGAAAATTTCTGGAGCACTCCGGAAAGGGGGTGGGGCAATTTCTGGTAGCATACCCCCGCCAGAATTGCACAATTCAAAACCCACAACAACAAACATAAATTTCCACGAAACACCTAACACAAAAACATGACTTACAAAAGAAAAATCTTGAGTACTCTCTCTTCCATCAAGAGGACCCCCCGGGTTCCCTAGCGCTGCGAAAACCCGATCCACTCCAGAACCAACTCTCCGTCAGCCGCCAGACTCAAAGAAGAAACGACATCAGACACTAACACTAACATACAATCCACACCACCGAACAACTACCACAACATACAACAATTCAACAAGACATTTATTATAACTTCCGTGACTAAGTCGGGTCAATGACAGTACCGACTTCCGGTCAGGCCATACCGCATCCAGTTAACCTCTCGCGCTATTACTTCATAACTATTTATATAACAGGCAGCCATTCCCCCGGCAACACCCCCGCACCCTCCGGTAAGGTCCAATCTCAACAATAATAAAAACCCCAACTAAAACGCATGCCACGTGGCGGCACCAGGTTTACAATGGAAATCCCATAGCATCTACCAATTGTTTTCATTTTCAAATATTGCTGATGTTTGATGTTCTTTCCAAACTATTTCCGAGTTTGCAAGCCCCGTCACACCACAGGACCCAAGGGTTCGACCAAAGAATCGATCGCGCTCTGCTACCATTTGCAACCCCTCTTTCAACTTTTAGACTTTATAAAAAAAACTTTTTTTTTTTATTTTTATTTTATTTTATTTTTTTTTGAAAGAGGGGCCACTAGTTATTTAAAACTAGGCCAGAGCCTAGGGAAGCCAAAACTGCGCTGGGTCCGGTATGACGGGACTTGCAATTAAACTCGTTGTTTAGCAACAATGACAATTTTATTCACTATTTCAAATAACATGCAAGTATCACTCCCTGTCTTTACACTCCTCTGAAAATATGCACGTATCATCTCATCAAAATATAATGTATGTAAAACATCAGCATAATAGTATCTCCCAAGTGTAAATAATATATAACATCGATCAATATAAATACATAAATACACATAAATAAATAGTTACATAAATACACATAGCGCACACATATCGATATACACACAAATATATACTACACACATGTTCACCTGGCAGGCAGCTCATAGACATTTAACCATGCCGCCGAAGAATACCATCTTCAGTATCAGTGACCTAGATCCCCATCCCCAAACTACTGTAAAAGGGTAAAGTGCTCAGCCTCCATAAAAAACTTTCATAAATCAAACCATTAACCAGTCCAGTTATGACTGCTTGCAACCAATGAAATTATCACAAGAATTCAAAATTTTAGAAAGGTTCCCCCAGATAGGACTGCGCCATGGCCAGGTCAACATGGCTGCACGGCCGTACGAATGTATAACAGAATTTATGATTAGAAGTAAGAATCAATAGTGTACTCATATTAACAACTGCACTAGTACTACACTGGCTCTGGCAGTAAAAGAACTGAATGAAATTTTACTCATATCGAATTATTACTGAGTTAAGATAATTTTTATAAAATATATATATAATACGGTTTATGATTGAACCAATAGTGTGCTCATATTAACAATTGAACTAGTAGTACACTGGCTATGGCAGTAAAAGAACTGAATGAAATTTCACTTATATTGAATTATTACTGAGTTAAGATAATTTTTATAAAATATATATAATACGATTTATGATTGAACCAATAGTGTGCTCATATTAACAATTGAACTAGTAGTACACTGGCTATGGCAGTAAAAGAACTGAATGAAATTTCACTTATATTGAATTATTACTGAGTTAAGATAATTTTTATAAAATATATATAAAGACAATTTTAATTAAAAAAAAACTTTATAACATCAGCCCCTAATAAAACACATTTGAGTTGTTTCTACAGAATTGGCTTGGCCACAGGCGAGGCCATGCGCACCACCAGATCCAGCAACCTAAAACATGCTATAGACCTATTACTAACGGCACCTACGGGTGACGTCCACAGGTTACAGCACCTCCCCAAACCTTTAAATCTATAAAAAAAAACGAAACCCATATAGCTATGAATACCCTTAATCAATGTAAGCATAATTCACCCCCTATAAATCAGTAAACTTAAGTCACACACACTTTTACCCTTAAAGAAAATTTCTCAGCAAAATTCGGTAGCGCATGACCCCGTCCGGGCTCACACTTACTCCGGGGGCATAAGCCTTAGCAAAATACACTGACAAAATTTAAAAGCACTAATTGTCTCGCTGGACTTGTGTCCCAACAACTTTAACTGGAGATGTTCCAGGAAGAGAATACGGTGTTCTACATTGTAGAGGCCAAAATATAGATAAATGGGTTAAATGTCACCTGTAAAATCCGGCACAAAACCTGATGTATTGTCCATTTCTTCCTCCCGACGGCACAGACGGAGAATCACTCGTGTAATACCATTGGTGGCAGATGATCGGCCACCCGCTGAAGTGGATCGAGATCGTCTTAGGTCGGGAACCCTGAACAATTATATATATTGACAATTACTCAAATGTTACCCAATTCACGATCCCCCTAATATTCATGACTCCAGCATAATCACACACTACCACATGCTCAGATAAAAAGAAAATTTTGAAATTTTAAGAAAGCACAGAAATTACCTTCAGTAAAAAATTTAGAATTAAATGACTAGTATTTATGGACAGTTCGTCAACTAAATAAACCCTTATTACAATTGCGAGATGAGTTGCAAACTTAAACAGGTTCATAATACATATACAGTTCATATACCTCTACATTTAGTTCATAAAACATTCTCTTACGCCCCCCTATGATTATAATGAAATTATTATGATATAATTAGGAAAAATACACAGCCATAATTACTTTATAAATGCTTTAGCTCAGCCAGTGTTAACTTTCAAGACATGCATACACAGAATTTAACTCGCGCTCGCCACGTGGTGACCTTCGTATTTATATCGCATTGCATCGGCATTACTTTAAGCTAAATAACAATTCTTTTCTTAAATAATAAATAAGTTACTTTGAACAGACTTACCGAAGAGTCGCTTAGTCGATTATCTAGTCATGATAGATATTAGCAGACAACAAAATCAAACTGATGGCCACCGGGAGAAATTGGTTGCTGTTTCGTGTTCGGCTGCCTGGCGAATACTGAACACCGCAGTCACAAGAAAAATATTACGTATCATTCCCGCCAGATAGTGCGCGGATCGGCCACAAAGCATGCAGATAACGGCTTATACTTCGCTCAAATAATTAATTCACAAACCCCCGCAATGACCGTCACATAATTAACTAGGAAAATGGCCGAGTATTCCAAAACTCGGCACACCCCCACTCCAAAAGGGCAACATGGTTGCCCCAATTGGAACTCAGTGGTACCCTGCAGTGTACCATCCTTATATACCATACTCAAGTTATTATCGGTTTTCCCATCAGTCATGGCTCCCAGGAGAACAGATGCACCTCACAACTGCGTCCATTCCCCATGCGACCCTACAACGATCAACAAACAATTCCATTACTATAAATAACGAAACAACAGCCATAACTTCTCCATTTGAACTTTTAGAACAAAACAGGGGAACTTACAATCTCGAGGACCACAATCTACTTACTTCCGGCAAGTCTCTCTAACTCCTTATTGATAGTTTTTTTTTTTTTTTTTTTGTTTTAAGGGGAGGGATAGGAAAACCGGGAAGATGAAACGGGGCAAGGATTATTTGGCGGTCAATAGTTAGGACTAAGGGTAAGGGCATGGTTCCCTCCGAAAAGTAGAATGACGGGAGAAAACCAAGGCTCGCGTGGGCAGGGGCGCAACCCTGAAGTAGACAACACCACTGGGAGTGTGGTGAACATCTACCCGCTACCCGTTAACCGCTTCTTCTCACTTTTCTGTGACGGACTTTAGTGACTCGTTCCTTTCGTACACCACTCTCTGAGGGATTATTTCGTGTTGAGCTGTACTGATTTGTTTCCTCGGAATCAGGATCAAGGCAACTTACCTCACTACTTTCATTCCGCTTTGGATTATGCTCGTCGTCTAACTCCTCTGCTACAATTTTTTCCCTTTCTACAATTTCCCCTTCTTCATCCACATAATCCAAATCAACCTCCTGACACTGCACCTCCTCAGCATCCTCCCGTTGCTCCTCTGATCCATCTTCAACTGCATCTTCCCTCAGCTCCTCACCAATTTCTTCATCACACCCATCGCCAGCTCCTTCACGAACTTCTGGACTAACCTCTTCTCCGATCTCGTTTTCCCCAACACATTCATCATCAACATCATCGCCATCACATCCACCACCGCCATCAGAACACTGCACATCTTCATCCTGTAGTTGCTCACCTGGTCCGCCTGAAACTTCTCTCCGTTCCCCGGAATCCTCAACACTACTTACAGAAGGCGTCTGCACATCTTCACACACTACATCATTCTCACTCACACACTCCACGACGCTGCAACCAAATTTCTCCTCAACTTCTACCTCATCTACTTCCACCACACTTGCGGCATGAACATCCCCTTGTCCATCCACAACCCCAGAAACACTTGCAGCCTGGACATCCCCGTGTCCATCCGCAAACTCAGACTCTTCAGTCTCTCTAACACCCACAACTATACTTCCCTGTGCAGCATCTGCAGACCGCTCTTCTGCCTCTTCCTTCGATTCCTCTCCTTCACCACTCTCAGCAACTACAACGTTCTCAACATTTTCCACCCTGGAATCCAGCTGTCCAGGTTCATGTGCAATGACTAAATTAATTTCTACTGGCGATGGTAAAGCGACACTCTCGAGTGACTTCTCACATCCCTGCGTAGACGATGATGATATTACCGGATCTGGATCCGTCACGAACCGAGATGGAAATACCGGAACAAATTCTGCGGCATCTGGATTCAACCATGATGTCCTCTTCGAGTCCTGTAACTCAGTATCAACAGCTGTTTTCTTGTCGTGCTGTATCGATCCACAGAAGTTATTCCGCTTTTCTTCTTTCTCTTCACCTTCTTCATCCACAACTCTATTAGGCACTGGTACCTCCTCTGGAACCTTTAAAGTTTCCTTACTCTCCAAATAGGAATAACTTGCTACCGGCTCCCTACTTACCGATGTTTGTTTACTAACATAATTTCTTCTTCCCCTGTTACTTTCATACTTATTTGTTTTCGGTGCTGTAGCTGCTGTTACCATCCTCACACTTGCCACCCCCTTGTAGCCTCCATTACTTCCGGAATATTCAGTTTTTCTGACCGTCTCTTGGGTTCTCCTCCAACCACCATGTTTGTCTTCTTTGGCTCTTCCTAATGAACCACTGGAGTATTGGACATCTTTAGCAGCTCTTCTCCGGGACTCGTCATTCGCCTGGACAGTCCTGGCATGCGCACACCACCGGTCCAGGTCCGCAAAAGAACGTGGAGGTTCTGCGAAAACCAGCCGGGATCTCTCTTGGGGATTCAGCCCTTCTCGTATTACCTGTATGACTTCCGTCTCGGGCAACCCCAACCTTAATATACGGGCAGCTTTCCTTATATCGTGCACGAAGTCCCCCAATGCCTCTCCGTTGGCCTGTAGACGATAGAATAACTTAAACTTCAACTGGTCTTGTCGTCGACGGGGTACGAAGAAGTCCAACACCTCCGCATGGAACGTGTCGACACTGCAGCCCCGACGCAGAATGCTGGTGACCAGCCATGCCAATGAACCCCGGCAATACGGGTATATAAGGGACAAGACCTCCTCATCAGACACACCCGGGAAATCTGCCAACTGCAGGACCAGGTCCAAGAAGACCAACAACCTGTCCTCATCTACTCCATCCAAAACCGAAAATTTCTGGAGCACTCCGGAAAGGGGGTGGGGCAATTTCTGGTAGCATACCCCCGCCAGAATTGCACAATTCAAAACCCACAACAACAAACATAAATTTCCACGAAACACCTAACACAAAAACATGACTTACAAAAGAAAAATCTTGAGTACTCTCTCTTCCATCAAGAGGACCCCCCGGGTTCCCTAGCGCTGCGAAAACCCGATCCACTCCAGAACCAACTCTCCGTCAGCCGCCAGACTCAAAGAAGAAACGACATCAGACACTAACACTAACATACAATCCACACCACCGAACAACTACCACAACATACAACAATTCAACAAGACATTTATTATAACTTCCGTGACTAAGTCGGGTCAATGACAGTACCGACTTCCGGTCAGGCCATACCGCATCCAGTTAACCTCTCGCGCTATTACTTCATAACTATTTATATAACAGGCAGCCATTCCCCCGGCAACACCCCCGCACCCTCCGGTAAGGTCCAATCTCAACAATAATAAAAACCCCAACTAAAACGCATGCCACGTGGCGGCACCAGGTTTACAATGGAAATCCCATAGCATCTACCAATTGTTTTCATTTTCAAATATTGCTGATGTTTGATGTTCTTTCCAAACTATTTCCGAGTTTGCAAGCCCCGTCACACCACAGGACCCAAGGGTTCGACCAAAGAATCGATCGCGCTCTGCTACCATTTGCAACCCCTCTTTCAACTTTTAGACTTTATAAAAAAAACTTTTTTTTTTTATTTTTATTTTATTTTATTTTTTTTTGAAAGAGGGGCCACTAGTTATTTAAAACTAGGCCAGAGCCTAGGGAAGCCAAAACTGCGCTGGGTCCGGTATGACGGGACTTGCAATTAAACTCGTTGTTTAGCAACAATGACAATTTTATTCACTATTTCAAATAACATGCAAGTATCACTCCCTGTCTTTACACTCCTCTGAAAATATGCACGTATCATCTCATCAAAATATAATGTATGTAAAACATCAGCATAATAGTATCTCCCAAGTGTAAATAATATATAACATCGATCAATATAAATACATAAATACACATAAATAAATAGTTACATAAATACACATAGCGCACACATATCGATATACACACAAATATATACTACACACATGTTCACCTGGCAGGCAGCTCATAGACATTTAACCATGCCGCCGAAGAATACCATCTTCAGTATCAGTGACCTAGATCCCCATCCCCAAACTACTGTAAAAGGGTAAAGTGCTCAGCCTCCATAAAAAACTTTCATAAATCAAACCATTAACCAGTCCAGTTATGACTGCTTGCAACCAATGAAATTATCACAAGAATTCAAAATTTTAGAAAGGTTCCCCCAGATAGGACTGCGCCATGGCCAGGTCAACATGGCTGCACGGCCGTACGAATGTATAACAGAATTTATGATTAGAAGTAAGAATCAATAGTGTACTCATATTAACAACTGCACTAGTACTACACTGGCTCTGGCAGTAAAAGAACTGAATGAAATTTTACTCATATCGAATTATTACTGAGTTAAGATAATTTTTATAAAATATATATATAATACGGTTTATGATTGAACCAATAGTGTGCTCATATTAACAATTGAACTAGTAGTACACTGGCTATGGCAGTAAAAGAACTGAATGAAATTTCACTTATATTGAATTATTACTGAGTTAAGATAATTTTTATAAAATATATATAAAGACAATTTTAATTAAAAAAAAACTTTATAACATCAGCCCCTAATAAAACACATTTGAGTTGTTTCTACAGAATTGGCTTGGCCACAGGCGAGGCCATGCGCACCACCAGATCCAGCAACCTAAAACATGCTATAGACCTATTACTAACGGCACCTACGGGTGACGTCCACAGGTTACAGCACCTCCCCAAACCTTTAAATCTATAAAAAAAACGAAACCCATATAGCTATGAATACCCTTAATCAATGTAAGCATAATTCACCCCCTATAAATCAGTAAACTTAAGTCACACACACTTTTACCCTTAAAGAAAATTTCTCAGCAAAATTCGGTAGCGCATGACCCCGTCCGGGCTCACACTTACTCCGGGGGCATAAGCCTTAGCAAAATACACTGACAAAATTTAAAAGCACTAATTGTCTCGCTGGACTTGTGTCCCAACAACTTTAACTGGAGATGTTCCAGGAAGAGAATACGGTGTTCTACATTGTAGAGGCCAAAATATAGATAAATGGGTTAAATGTCACCTGTAAAATCCGGCACAAAACCTGATGTATTGTCCATTTCTTCCTCCCGACGGCACAGACGGAGAATCACTCGTGTAATACCATTGGTGGCAGATGATCGGCCACCCGCTGAAGTGGATCGAGATCGTCTTAGGTCGGGAACCCTGAACAATTATATATATTGACAATTACTCAAATGTTACCCAATTCACGATCCCCCTAATATTCATGACTCCAGCATAATCACACACTACCACATGCTCAGATAAAAAGAAAATTTTGAAATTTTAAGAAAGCACAGAAATTACCTTCAGTAAAAAATTTAGAATTAAATGACTAGTATTTATGGACAGTTCGTCAACTAAATAAACCCTTATTACAATTGCGAGATGAGTTGCAAACTTAAACAGGTTCATAATACATATACAGTTCATATACCTCTACATTTAGTTCATAAAACATTCTCTTACGCCCCCCTATGATTATAATGAAATTATTATGATATAATTAGGAAAAATACACAGCCATAATTACTTTATAAATGCTTTAGCTCAGCCAGTGTTAACTTTCAAGACATGCATACACAGAATTTAACTCGCGCTCGCCACGTGGTGACCTTCGTATTTATATCGCATTGCATCGGCATTACTTTAAGCTAAATAACAATTCTTTTCTTAAATAATAAATAAGTTACTTTGAACAGACTTACCGAAGAGTCGCTTAGTCGATTATCTAGTCATGATAGATATTAGCAGACAACAAAATCAAACTGATGGCCACCGGGAGAAATTGGTTGCTGTTTCGTGTTCGGCTGCCTGGCGAATACTGAACACCGCAGTCACAAGAAAAATATTACGTATCATTCCCGCCAGATAGTGCGCGGATCGGCCACAAAGCATGCAGATAACGGCTTATACTTCGCTCAAATAATTAATTCACAACCCCCCGCAATGACCGTCACATAATTAACTAGGAAAATGGCCGAGTATTCCAAAACTCGGCACAAAAGGTTACGTGTCTAATTGTTGTAATATCTCCGCTGACTGACTTCACTTTTCCAATCTACGTTTTTTATACATGAACTACAACTACCCTCACCTAATATTTACATTAAACGTTCCCATTGTACTTAAGTGCCGCGATATTCAATTCTATCCAATGTAACAAGAGAGTTTAACCGCTAAAAAACTGACGCGTTTTCTTATTTGCTAACAAACAGCGCGTTTCAAAAAAATAAATTTTCTAGACGTAGTGGGAAAAGACGCTTTACTTAGGTTCTCACTCTAACGCTTTCGCTTTAACATAACGGTACCCATTGTTATAAGCACTTAACTTTTACAGATTTCTCCTATTTTTTGCTGTTTTTTAAATATAATACAATTTTACTGCCTTCTGTCCCGTACGTGATTTTTTCGTACTTTGCCGTCTAGCTGTCGCCAGGCACGAGTTCTTTTGAAAAAACACCGCTCTGATATCTTCTAACGGTATTTCTTTAACATTATTTGTACATATTTGTTTTTGATATCTATTTAATACTGATTATTTCCCGTAAAATTACACTGCATATAATTTTGACGTTATACACAGGATTTCTACAACTTGAGAAACGCACCTTGATTTTATAATTATGCCCGGATCTTCAGCCTTTGGTTGAACCTAGGTCTGTAGGTTAATCACGCTGATTTGGTATAAGCGATATAATGTTTCGCTGTAGTACTCACGCCCAAGTGACATATTAGTACGACAGTCTCAGTTTGAAGTAATAGGCCTACTTAAGCTTACACATAACGTTTTCACTGAAGTGGTGCTACAGGAGATAAAGGCGGCTAGGAGAAAATAGTAGCTGACTGCAATCTCTTAATACCGTATGTAAGCTCTGTGTGACCACGCTTATTGTTTGTCTCGTTTCCATGGGAGTTATACGTAATTGTAATTAGTTGTTTTGTTTAGTTTAAATACGAACGAAGGGTACAGAAGATCGGCCAATTATGCAATAACTTTTAATTACAGCCGCGTTACTTTGCTTATGATATCAACTGTTAAATATTACATATATATTGTGGTAGCCGTCAGGGTCTGTACTGTTCAAGTGTTAGGACTTGCGAATCTTTGGGGCTGGCTACTAATCCTGGCACCACACAAACAAGGTGGGCTTTTGAGCTTCCACGTTACCTCCCTTGTGTGCCGAACTTCTTACACAAGACAGCTTAATTTCTTGACTATAAGCGGAAAAAGGAGCGAGCCGTTATTATTATTAAGAATCTTTGTATAATAATCGTTTCGAATCCTCACCATTTGTCTAATCGTAGAAGTGTAGAGGTCCTGAGAATACGTAGAAATGCTATTTAGAGATCTTAGAAGCTACAAAACTGCCGTGCAGTTAACTATCTAGGTATTATATTCAAACATGATATGGATTGAGTTTACAAATGGAGCTACGATCGGTCCGTTTGAGGGAATGGGGCTCGGGGTCATCAGCGCCCGGACAACTCTGGTGACCGCAACAGAACTAGATCTCTCTCTAATGCGTTAGGTTTTAAACTTGGTGATAAAGTGGTATTTAAGAATGAAGTGGTCGTTTGTGTATCTTAGCACGGTGATGTGTTATTCCAATTTTGTGGTTTTGCGGGACTTCTTGGTCGGAGATGAACAGTGGCGACACGACCGGAGTAGGCCTAAGAGTGAGGATACCTTCTGGTACGTTCAAGGGCCACTTATGCATCACTGCTGCTGCTAGTGACCGCCGGGATCACAGTGGTCGTTTCAGACTTACTCGTGTATCCTAGCGGCGACTGCTTCTTGAAAGTTTACACATTCGGCGAGACCCACCTACTAGGAAAAAATGTGAGGGGACAAAATTTTGAAAATATAAAAAAATCCTTGTAGTGTATAAAATTAAAGAGAATTTTAACAAAAATCTGAGTGTAGTGTTCAGTTTTAGAAACTTCTAAATTTTGGGTAACCAGGGCTCAAAAAGGTGATCAAAAATTAAAAAAATGTAAAAATCCTTGCTTGATGTTAGACTAACAGGAATTTTGGCTCAGATCAGAATGTAGTGTTTATTCCCTAATTTTAACTTAGGAGCACCACGAGGAAAAAACAAGCTAAGTTTTGAAAAAATTGTAAATCGTACTAGGAATTTTATTAAATATACAAACTTACTATCTTTAATAATTTGACGAAATTAATATCTGTCAACATTCCTTAAAAATTTTGGACCTCTTCAAAAAATTTGTAAGCTATGTTTGCAAAAAAAGTTAGATACTTTTATTAGTTATACATATTTGTGAAAAGTATTGTACAAACGTAGACCTATATCTGTCTATAGAAACGTATATAATCTTACAAGTTAGGACTAAATTATTTGTCATTTAGGCATTATGTTATAAATTTTTACTACAAATCTAATACAGTTGTCGGAATGTTTAGTGTTTATTGTATTCGTGATAATAAAAAGTAATACTGATTTGTTGCTTTACAACTGTTCTTCTTCTTCAGCACTACAGCCTTTCCAACACCAATCTTCTCAAATGTCTCCTATCCATTGCTCCCTCAGTGTAACCCCTCACATCCACTCTTCTTAGATCTTCCAGCACATCATCCAACATCTTATACTATAGGTCGGCCTCTCTTTCTGCTTTTATAGACTTGCGCCCTCAGGATTTTCTTTTTCATACGCTGATCATCCATCCGCACTGTATTCGTTGAGCCTTTATGAATCTTACAATGTCCTCATGACTCAATAACAGTACTGACTTAAGTTGGTATTTTCTTTAAGAAAATATCAACGTTTGAATCGTCTAGAGTAAATTGTTTAGTTACATCTATAAGAGATTTATGTAACTGAATTTATAAACTGTGAATATAAGTTTTGATCATTTTAATTAAAACTGTAGACAAATTAAGTACTTCAGTAACAGACGTTAATGTACCGTATCGATGGCATACCTATGCAGTTGGTAGTTACCAGAAATATCGATGACGAACACAAACGTGTATAAACACACTTAGCAATTTGCTTGGCTAGTATAGTATATGCTTTAAACGGCCAATAATATGTATTTGTGCACCGTTACACCCAATACTGTACTGTGAAATGTGAAAACGTTGGTTTTGTAATGAAGTAGACTCCACCTTACATTGAAATACATTTTTAATTTAAATATATCAAAATGTTTTTAATAAAACTGTATTTTACGATTTTGGTAAAGTTGTGTTTAAAATAAACGTGGAATTGTTTTACTGGACCTTAGTCCACAGCGTGTAAAGTTGTTTTCCAAGACTGATTGAGAACTGGACTATAAATATTTATTTAGAGGTCTACATCCTTTACAGCCGTAAACAGACTGTTGTTTTGTATTCGTATTAATTGTACGTTCACGCAAGCTACGAATGATAGAAATTAATCTTGTAGTTAGATTCGAGCAGTGAATATTTAATTATACGAGGTATATATAATTTAATTTCGTTGTACTTAATTGTGACCCTGTATTTCCTGGTTACAGACACACAGGCGCGTTCGCATTTGTAGAAATCCGGGGTTACTTGGAGATTTATTTACTTATGATTTTCCTATTATCTTAATTCAGTTTCAGTGTCCGCATACCATGGTCTAATAAAATATTTGGTTTAATTAAATATGTGAACTTCAACCCATAACAAATAGAATTATTAACTTGACTCGATTCATAATTACCAGCATTGTTTGTAATGGTAAGTTATGTTTACACGCGCACGTAAGTCAAATAAATACAAGTACTTTTTTCAACGTAAGTTTACACTATCAGTGTCGGAACAAGGGAGACGCTTCCCAACAACGGGACATTAAAAATAGAGCGAATGACGAAACATATTGTGTACGCACACGCCAAATCAAATGACGTAGGCAGGCAGACCCATTGCTTCCTTACGATGGGGGGGGGGGACAAACGAGATTCGCTCGTTACTCATATTATTAAAGGCCGCTGTAGTTAAAAAGTGCTCCTGACCTGAGCAGTGACAATAAAAATCTGGATCGTAATTTATCTGGATTCATATTGGGCGCGCGCGGGTGTGTGTGTTACATTAGCTATGTGATGTCCATTAATTTTCTACTGTGCCATTAAGAAAAGCGCTGTAATGTTGATAGTTTGAGGTGGATTTTTGTAAAAGGAACTAGGCTAACTAGATTACGTCCTTAATTGGCAAAACAGAAATAGTACTTTACTCTTGTAGCTTTTTTGTTTTTTGTGTTAAGTTGTGATTTACCTTAATGCAAATGTTCATATTAGGTTTACCATAGTTTCTCCATACAAATTTACCAGATTTTCTGTTCTGCGCATTATAATTTTTTTTTTCAGTTAACTATTTCTGAAACAGTGTACATTGTCCATCATTAAAAGTTATATTACTAGTCTATTGTTACAAATTTTAACAGACTATAAATTTATACATAAAGTTATCATTACTAGCGACAAAATTGATAAATTATTACCAGAATGTACGACAGTGCCATTTGTAAGCTGGCGTCTTCAGCTAATCAAAATTTCTTCGCGGCTCGAAACAATATCTGTTGCCATATAATGTCATAACTTTTGCTTTTTCGAATTAAAAGCTATAAGTTATTTAATGTGTTTATTGTTTGCAAATGTCCACTCAGTCTGGCAGAGAAAACTGCTATTACATGTCTGTAAGTTACATAGATTTTTACTGCGATCAAACAGAACAGATTCCTGCGTCTTATCTTAGAATATCTTTATCTTTAAACCCAAAATTTAAGTGTACTGTTGTTTTGGCTTTGTTAAGACGAATATATAACTACATCTCATTTCCTGCCACATTGGATCCACGTATTAAACATTATTAGAAGCGTTCCTCTTTAGAAATTATGTGTATTAGCAGTCATCGAAGTTAGGCACCGGCAACACGTTTCAGGTAATTCAGAGAATCAGGTGGTGTTATCTGTACCCAGTGGTAAAAATTGGACCCAGATTTCGAAGCGATAAGATTGGGTTAAGGCCACCTCATATATCTGCCTAAGGAGATCAGGTAGTTTAGACAGTTTTTAAATTTCTTAAAAACCATGAGTTTTTTCAAGCAAAAAATTATCTTACAGAAAGCATTTATTTAGTTGTGACATCATGTGATGTTCTGAGGAACATTAAAAAAATCCATAATTCACTTTATTCCTACTTTGCTGTCAGCATCTCATTCTGCATTTACTCCTTAAGGAGTTAAATTTGTTACTCCAACAAGGACTTTTCAGGCCCTTCTTCATTTCGAAATTGGTTAGAGAATTGGTGTGAAGAACGTTATTCTAGATTTTCGTGAAAATGAAATACCGGTAGTTGAGCAAATAATGTGAACAATGGTTTAAGAGACTATTCTTTATTTTCAGTGCTGAAAAAATGTATACGTGATAATTGTGTCTGCGGGTTGGCAAAAATTCGACTAGATTAATTTTATTTACTATTGTATTATTGTGGGTGAATAGTAGACACCGAATACTATGATCACAACTATGCAGTAGGCGGAAATACAGTAGAAACATTGTTCCTTAAGTTTCATGAATTTATAACTTGCTGGTTGAAAAATAGCCCACAAATTGGACTTGTTGGAAGAACTGTGTGGAGATTGATGTAACTGCTTTTGAGAGACAAAAACAGTCAGGACAAAAACAGTTCGTTGGGTAGTTGGCGGAGTAAGCAATGTTTTCTAAATGTGGTAGGCAGAAGAGGCTCTGATACACTGGTTAAGATTATACACGAAAACGTTGAAATTGGAACTACCTCCATGAGACGCAAGTGGAAGGGTTACAACGCACTAGAACAGTACGGTTATAATCAGTTAACCGTAGCCATACACAGTTTCATATGTCCAAACAATTCAAATGTTCACACTCAAATGACTGAAAGTTAATCGATAAAAGGCGATATGCGTGAAGGTCGGTAAAATGATAACGAGTTCGTTTATGGTAGAATATGTCTGGAGAAGCGTGTTCAGTTCTTATGAAGAATTATTTTATAATGTCGTAGAACCAGTAAGTTATTTCGTACTCATAGGTTTAAAGGATACTTCTACAAGTTTAAAATTACTTCAAAATTAAAAAAAAAATCATCAAGAAATTACTAATAATTTAAATATAAAAATAAGAACTTAGGATGATAAGGCTTTACAGACGCTGTATGGTTCATTAAAACGTATTAAGAAAATAGTTCTTAATTTTCGTTAAGCAGCTGAAAAGTGAACTTCGATGCAGTCTAATAATATATTATACGTATTTAATTGTGTTAACTATTACGTAAGTGACATTAAGTTTACGTTTAAAATCATATATTTGGGTTTTCCACTTAAACCATCACACGATACCGCCTTTTGTGAGTTCACTTAACAATATCGTAAAGGAATACAAAGTGATAAAATGAATTGTCAAAACATTTTTCCTGGATGGCAGACAGATGACGCATACCAAACCTGAAAATATTTGAGTTTTTTGGGGACCGATTATGTTACATATTTGGTTCCTAAAGATCTGCGTTGACTTTGGCGTGAGCTAATCATAACGGTCAGAAACATTTATTTATTTAAAAGTAAATTTATTGTATTTTAAGGAGAAATTAGTTTTCAGTCGATTATTGCTTCAAGTTTCAACTTAGCGTTTTATTTCCTCATAAACGTAACCATTGCTTGAGATTTTACAAAAATTTTAAAAACTAATCCTGACACAAATTAATTGACAGTGGTTTACTCTCTAACGTATTAAAATTGTTAAAGAGTTGGTGTTACATTTCATCTCGCGTCACCGTTTTACATTGCTTTTCCATCTTAAGTACGGTTTTTGAAGCGCAATTTTAGAATAGGGGTACAAGAGACGAATAATAAGTAAATTTAATACCGGTTACGTGTAGTATAAATTACACAGCACAAATTGTATTTGCTGTATACCTGATATACATGCATTATAATACCTCGTATATCATGTACACCTAGGTTTGCACTTAGGAGGTGTGATGATTCGAGAATCCGTTAATGTTACCATCTACATATATTTCCTCATTGGGTCGGATATCGAAGTGAATTGTTTCTCTCTGTCTACAAAAGTCTTCAGACAGTAATATGTCAGTTTTTTAA
Organism: Magicicada septendecula; assembly: GCA_034769895.1. Lineage (NCBI taxonomy): Eukaryota > Metazoa > Arthropoda > Insecta > Hemiptera > Cicadidae > Magicicada > Magicicada septendecula. The sequence continues at coordinate 697,950,023 of CM068368.1, forward strand.
TTCGTGTATACGATCATTGCCTTTACAAATTATCTACGATATTTAACCAACCGACGCGGCTGTCGAGCGGACGAATATACCACCAGCTCGATGTTTATGCTGTCACGATGACGGGCGAAGGTAATTACAGGCACTGTCAGTTGATTAAATGGTGCCAGATATATTTGTGGATAATTGTCGAGTGATACTGATAGCTTGTTTACGTTAAATCAATTTTATACGAGATAATTCAAGTACTATTTAATATTAATATAGTATGCTCGCATATTTCTCTTCAGATTTATGAATTTATAGAAATTATTTCCAATATTTTACAGGTTTTATTTTTCCTGGCACCAAACGGTTTACGATTCTACGTGAGGCATCCTCAGCGATTCTGCTAAGAGTTTTCCTGATCGAGAGTGTGGTAATACTTCATCGTAGAAATGGGCGAAACGTTTGGTGCGGAAGAAAATAAAACGCATGTTAAATCGGAACAAAAGTTGTCCTGACACTGAAAACGAAAGAAGTTTACGAACGAGATTTGTGATAAATTTCTTTATAGGCACTGACTGTTCAGCAGAATTTGATAAAATACTGTTCAGCTGGTGTGAAAAAATACAAATAGTAATTTAAATCAACGGTAATATTAAAGTACATGTAATTACCGCAGTTAGTCGTAATAAATATTTGTTTTTCTAGCAGGGGATAATCTAGTAGTTCGCTTTGTAAGGAATTCTGGTATCGTTTTTGAAAACATGTAGCCAGATCCTGTCTCCTCATTTGTAAGTGACAACTGTCCTCGTTGACGGGGGGGGGGGGGACTTGAAGATAATTACTGATAGACGTGGCCAAATTACATGATAATTACACGGCCAAAGTAATGTGACAGCGTGCCTTACAGTCGTTCTGAATGTTTTATCGCGTTGACAGAGCGTAAATTTAATATAAGTAATTATATGTTACTATAATCGAGTTTCGATTGCGTAATTTTAAGTAAATTCGCTTCTTGAACTGCTATTCTTCCTGTTACGCTGCCTCGTAAGCATCGTCGTCTTTAAACAGTGGAATAAAATAATAGGATACCAGAGAATTTGTTACTCATAACTTAAATAATAACTTAAATACGGAGACACTCGTATACAATAGTTCTTTAAATTGACAATTGTTCAATACAAATTAAAACATCAAAGAATAAATATCACCTAATTATCATTGCCACAATAAATAATACACGTCACCAATAGCATACGTCCGCGCACAGTAATTCACGGTTACTAATATCACAACACGTCTTATTGTTTAGATTCACCACACACATTTCGCCACTACAGCTGACCAGTGGCTTTCAAAACACGGCCTTCGATTGAATGATTCATTACATCGCACCAATACAGGGGATACAACACCGATATACCGATCTCATCCGTTATCTAAGCAGGAGGAAGTACAGGACATGTTGACAGAGCCTGATCCTTCGTCAAGTGCCGAAGTGGTTGTAGCCAGGGCTGGATTAAGGTATTTTGGAGCCCTAGGCTAATTATATTTTAGCGCCCCCTCACCTCCCATAGGCTACCCTTACGTTTATTTCCAAGGGGCTCAATGAAGCTTCAAACACCCTACAATATATTTCTTAGTTAGGAATATTTCAAATATCTTACTTTTTTTGGAAATAGTCTCAAGAATTGAAAACTGAGGCTATTTTTCAGATATTGTTTTAGAGTTACACCTTCAACCATTTGTAGTTTCCATGGCTTTTATAAGGAAAAAATTAACTAAGTAGTTGCAGAATTATAACAGTTTTATTAAGGGTACATTTAACATCATTTACACAAAGAAGACAATCAGTTAAATATCTTGTGGATTTGTTAAGATTCATGTAAAGTTCAAGCTAGATTCTTTATTCTCGCTTTAGATTGAGCAAACGTCACATTTAGATTAATCACCTCACAAAATCAAGTCTTTGGAGATAGTCACTTTCAGTGAACAAGAGGGCTACACTGGTCAGTTTATCCTGGCGCAAATTTAAGCGTAAATAATTCTTTACCCTCTTCAAAGTTGAAAAAGATCTTTCGCCACTGCAGTTAGTGACGGGCGTAGTAAGGAAAATGCGCAAAGCTATCTCAACTGGATGGAATAGATAACGTGGTCGGCAATTCCATGAATGTCGGGCGGCAGCATAGTTCTATGAGCGCCGGCCGCCGATGACTCATTACCGGAGAAAACAGTTTGGAAAGCACTTCTATTATTTATGTACAATTTTACCATAATTTCTCGCAAACAGGCGCCTGTGTTCAAAATGAACTCAGACTTTTATCCTTGTAATTTATTACCAATTTTACATTTAGCTGTAAAATTTTATTATTTTTTAGCTAAAATTTTGCGCCCCTTAAAGTGCCGCGCCCTAGGCTACAGCCTAGTCAGCCTAATGGTTAATCCGCCCCTGGTTGTAGCGAAGAGGGACGGTGGGCTACGTTCCTGCTCAGACTACCAGAACATTGAGCGTTGTAACATTCGGTATACTTCTGGATGGTTCGAATTTCACTGTGCGGGGGTTATACTATCGCAAAAACAACGCCAAGGGTCAGCTTCTCGGTACAGTAGCACACAAGCACCCGAAGTAGTAACAATGTTGATAATGTTTCTCTATAGATCAGTTACTTTTTGTATACGTTAAGCGGCAGTTGATGTCATGCGTTTCAACTGATTGTTACATTGGACCTGTTATGATTCCGTTAGAAGTTTACTGGACCAGACTATGCCGATTCGTCTTCTCAATATTACACATTTCGCATACAAAGAGATTCACCTTATGTTATTCCATGTGGTGTTTTTTGACTGCGATACTTCCCATGATTTGTGTTATTTCTGTCGCAGTTACTGATGTCACCTGATCTTGACGTCATAAGTATTTATATTTGTGCTACAGTTTTGAATGAAAGGGTTCCTGTTTTACTAAATCTATTTTGAGTATATCTCGTAGTGTAAGGCAGAGACTGACTGTCGGCTTACCACAATAAACGCCATTTCTAACGCCCTGAGTTTCGTAGACAGCATGTCGCACTAAATGTAGCGCAAGAACTGTAAAGAACAGTTGTAGTCTAATGAATTGCGGAAAGGTAAATATAGAGGTAGATTCGTATGTAAATAGATAGAGGTAGATAGTTGGCGAGCGAAAGAGAGACATAGAGATAGTGTTCTAGTGGATGGCGTAATGTATTATTTACGCCGTCGAACTGATGTTAGAAAAATGTTTTGTAAAAATGAGATCTGTAAAACAAGCATATGGCAAAAATAGATACTTAAATGTAGTATAAATATTATAGTTAATAATAATAACTACCAGACCAATCTGGAAAAAACGATTTCTCAGATTACTTCATGAAATACCCCTAGTAATATTAGAGCCGGGCTGGTCTATTCCAATTCTAATATAGGCTTCTGGTCTAAGCCGATATTAGTTTGTCATAAATGATGTAAAAATATTCAAGACTGCTCTCGCAAAAAGAGACAATCCAGTGGACTTGAGTAAATCTTACATACTGTAGAAATTTTATATATTCAGAGTTTATAATATAGGGATAGACTATGTCCGATTTGTTGGTATTAATGTTTAAATTTTACAATTAAGAAATTTAGTTTCAGTAGATTTGGAATGAAAATTGACTACAAACGGGACCGTCAAGTCTTGCTAACTAGGCCACTCTTGACATTCTCATAATGGAAGATAACCAGCTTGGAAGTCAAGTCACAATCTTGAATCACAAAAAGTCCAGAACATTGATTGTCACTACCGAAGGCAGCGATGAGAACTAGAGTAGAGGGCGCTAGCAATTGTGAATGCAACGTATATAATAATCACGATGTACAAATTCAGGATGTACGTCGTATCGTCTACAAATGCAGGAGCCTTCAAAACACAATCGTCCACAGGAGTTGGATGAATTTCTGATGACAGTCAAGTGACATGAGTCTTGGGCTATCAGAGGCTAAGAGAATAAGAGAGGGCTGTCTGAAAAGAAATGGAAACACACTGTACGACAAAGAGATTCAGATTTGAAGGGCTTGAAGTGAAGAAGAAAACAGTGATAGAGAAAATAAGAATAAAAAAGAGAACGTTACAGAATTACCGTAAATCTCAGAAAGACTGCAGGCATTACTATGAAAATATTAGAAGAATGAAGCTGAAAGTAAGCGATGTCTTCTTCTTCTTCTTCTTCTTCTTCTTCTTCTTCTTCTTCTTCTTCTTCTTCTTCTTCTTCTTCTTCACTTCGAGGATTAGGTTATATAAACTTGTTCCGGCACCCATCTCATCCTCGGACGTCCCACGTCTCTTCTACCAATAGCTTTATAGTTTAGGGCCGCTTTCGGCAATCCTACTGTCATCCTTTGCAGATGATACCACCATTGTTTTCTGTAAGCTGAAATAATTTCATTTATGTCCTTTACTTCGAGTTACGCTTTGGTTTCCTTATTCTGGTTGCAATATATAGTTTAAAGTACTTCAAAGAAACTGCGTTTCACCACTCTGAATCTTACCGCATTCCTTTTTTGTCATGACCCACGTCTCGATCGCATATGTCAATGTGGGTATTGCAATTGTGTTATAAAATTTATTCCTTGTGCTGTGTCTCGTTTTATTTCTAAGATTTCTATGAATCGTACCACAAATATTCCTAAATTTATTTATCTTTGCTTTTATATCATACTCAGACTCTTAGCTTACTGCACATCCCAGATATTTAAAACGGCTCACTTATTCTAAAGTGCTGTTGTTTATAACTATCTTAGTCCTCACTGGATATTTCCCTTTAAAGGCCAATATAAATTACTGAAATTGTCAGTGAGTACTCTCCTGCTACTTCTTGTAATTGAAACATAGCTCTTTGTAAATCGTCCTCATTTTCTTTAATAAGAACTATGTCATCAGCATATAGTAGGGAACCCATACAAATTGATTTGTTAAGCTGTATTCCCGAAGTCACTCTGGATTTCCATGCTCTCAACATGCCGTCAATAGATATATTAAACAAGGTTGGGGAAATACAGCATCCCTGCCAACTCCTTTATTTATTGAAATGTCACCTGAGAGCCTACCATTCAGATCCAGGACTACAGCTGTACTGTTGTAAAGGACCTTAACTGAATTTATTAAATGCTGTGGATATCATCTTCTATCCATAATATTCCATAACTTTTGACGGTCTACTTTATCAAATGCTTTTTTCCATATCAACAAAAGCGATATGCGTTTCCTGGTTATACTTCCGCCTTTTGTCTATTATCTGTCGTGATACAAACAATGCATCCACAGTCGACTTACCCTTTCTAAAACCCATTTGCTCTTCAAGAAGTAATACATCTGTAATAACTCTTAATCTCTGATTGAGAATTCTTGTATATATTTTGTATGTTGAGTCCAGCAAACGTATTACTCTGTAATTATTTGTATTTATTCTGTCTCCTTTTTTATATAACAAAATCATTTTTCCCGCCTCCATTCTTTCGGAATTTTATTTTCTATCTATATGTTATTTAGAAAATGAAGAATTCGTAAATACAATAATGTGCCACCATATTTTATTAACTCAACACTTATTCCATTAAGTCCTGGTGCCTTTCTACTTTTCATTCCATTCATTGCTTATTGGAGTTCTTCTATTGTTAACTTATCTAGACCTTTTCTACTGGGCTTACTTATATTCCTTATCATTTCCTATTGGGCTGTCAAAGTATGACTTCCTATAATGGTTTATCCATTCATTTTCCTCAATCTTAACGCGAACACGTTTTCCTCAACCATTTTCATATTAACACGAATCTTTTCTCTTTCAGAGCTACTCAATGTTTTCATCACTTTGTATCCCATAATCTGTCTACCATATAAATCGTGTTCCATAGTGGCTATGAAGCGTTCCCATGAGTCTTGATGGGGTTGTTTAGTTTCTTATCCTCTGGTATGCTTCTCTTGGCTCTTCTGTTGGAAGTGATATCATTTTATAAATCTATCATTTTATAACTTCTAAGCGAAGTTTATAATCGTAGATATGAGGAGGTGACAGTGATGTCTTCTGTTCTGATTCTCATGGTTCTCGGAGCCATGACCTTCTTTAGTTTGTGCTTCCATCATAACCGACCCCTAATCATCCCTAGTTTGTCACTTTCACTTGTTTTTGATTGTTCTTACGCATGCTATCTCGCCTGAAGTAGGTGGTGATGTACTTTGTCTCGTTCAGTTTAATGCTGAGCTGCAGCGATTATTTGCTTCTGTACTTAGTCAGTGCCAAGCTTATTCTTCATACTTATATTATTTTCAAACATAATCGTTTTCTGACCTGGGTTTCTAGACATCAATTTTCTCAATGTCTTTTAGAACTTGTGTTAAAAAGATTCTGAACTGTTTCTCAAATGTGTGTTTGCAACATTATCGCTGTAAGTTTTCGGTACATGTTTGTTTTCTAATGTTCAAGCTCCGTGTATACAAAAGGCACGCTGTTTCACCCCTGTATACCAACGTATTACCGACTGAGTAAATTCATGTGCACTTCTTCATTGTGTCTTACGGATAATTGAAAATACCTTTCGCGAGTTTTTATTCTATTACCGTGTTTGATATAAAGTTTTACATTCCGAGATATTCTCTTCGTTGTGTGGTTTGCCTTCCTCTACTATTCAGAACATTTTTTTTACTAATTCTTTATTTATTAACATTGTGTGAACATATAGTTGTATGTTGCTAATGGATCCGTTATTACTTGGACATTTTTTTACAAAGTTTTACTACGATTCTTGGCACAAATTACTGCCAGTCGAGTTACGTCTTTTGATAAATTCAATTTAATGGGAAAGATTATAATAATACTTATATGTGTCTTTTTTCCTTGTTTAGGTACTTAAAATACACCCTGCTAGAGAGACGGGGAAAATTGTTTACTAAGACAGTAACCTTATACGTTTGTAAGACGTCCATTTAAGGAAGAGTGTATGAACACAGTATCGTTTTTACGATCAAGACAAATTTAATATACTACGTTTGCTTCTAATGTAGGCATAATGAGTGCACGCACGCGCTTGCTCGTACACAACGTCAGCTAACATCAAAGTTGTTAATGTTATCTCTTTGTAGTTCTCATTCTTACGCTTGTTGTTGCTGTCGGCCATGATAGGTTGTGCTAAGCTACCAATATAAATAAGGTGCTCACCTACCTCCCTACTTTTTACTCGGCGCGTTTGTTTCTTGTGATACTGTACCACTAATTACATATAAACCACGCTCACTGAAACTATAAGCCCCAGATAAATCTGTAAACTTTATCGCGATCCTTTCATTGTTACCTTAATGTCATGACGTTCATTTAATTTTCGTTAATAGACGCATTTCGTTAATTCACTAAAATCAGAACACAGTAGTGATTGTTATTATTATTTCATTCATTAACAGATTCACTCGGTGTTAAATTCATTTCGTGGTACATATAAGGAGGAGCTATTCCATGTCAGGTGGCCCTGTGATTAGAAAATAATTCTCTCTTGGGCTATTATAAAGCCTACTTCTTTATTCGTTATGATCGAAAATTTTCAGGGAATTAGGAAGTTTTATTTAATTCTCAACATTAATTAAATCTGAGCTTTCAATTATATTTTCATATATTCTAACGTCACAAAACGTTCCATAATAATAATAAACACCAGAAGGGTGAATGATACTAAAATAAATATAAATGAGTAACCAGGAAGAATGTAACAGTTAATATAATAAACCATTACAGAATGAAAGGAGAGAAGAAATTCAAGTGAACAGTGGTAAATCCACTATCTGCATAATAGGACACTACAACATAAACAAACAGATTAAAAAAGACGAATTGACAAGACAAGTTTCACAAATAGACTGTTAAGTGAGCTTAATAAAACCTTTAAAGAATAAAGTCAAATAAAATAAATAAGATAAGAGATGACATGAATGATATTTGTATCATGTATTGTAAATAGAAACAGCACATTAGCTGATCCATGTCAAAGTACTGATTTAAAAGGACAAATATAAAGAACGATACTATTATTAATCATAAACTGTAAAAGATAATAAGAAAACCAATGTTATAATAATGAAATAAATTAAAGATAACAATCAATGTAACCACTGAATGTATCTAGGTAACGTTAAAAGAAGTTAAAATATGTAAAGAAATGTAATATTAGTCAAGGAACAAAACATTGTAAAGGAATGATAACAAACCAAGAATGACACAAGTAAGTCATAAAAGTAAGAATCAGGTAGAGACACTACTAAGCATAGGGAAGTAAAATAATAATAATAATGACAAAAAGAATGTAAAGCACCACTACGTGAGTGATGTTATAAGAATAAGAAATAAGAATAGTTAAATATGGAAGTTTATGATAGAAAATCAACAAATGTATACTAATTATTAATATTGTTCAGCTGGATACAGCATTTACGTATAACAATGTGTTCTTTTCAATCAAATAATCATGTTCAAATTAGAAATTAAGGATAATTAAACGAATAATAAGAAAAAAGTTAATAGTCGGATCTGCAACGTTTAGCAGACGACGCCTGTAAACAATGCATTATTTAGTTTAGAATAAAGAATTGTTAATGAAAACTATGACCAAACTGTCACCAAGACATGTCAAAATAAAGAGAAATAAACAAGCTTTACAATGCTAATAATAGAACCTAATTTGTACTTGTAATAAGTGAGATGTAAACGTTAGCATCATAAATTTGGTGAATTTCGAATAAATACAATGAAATAATAACAAAAACGACATTGATGGTGCCAATACAATTATGTAATGGCTATAAATAGAATTACGTCACCACGACATCATTTTCTACCAACCGCGAACGACTTTAGAGACCAGGGAACACCGCCTAGCGGCTATCGGAGGAAAGTATATGTACGAACGCAATTGTAAACATTAGATCATTTTGTCTCTTTCCACTCAATCAGCAACAACTAATCCAGGCCGAATTATCATCAAAATTTTATAATCAACAAGAAGGAAGAAGTGTAAATAAAGAACAGTGCATCGATATCAGTAGTGATACTTTTACTAGAAGTGCGTGTTAGAGAACGAGGTTAAGTATCATACATAACCAATTAAATAGTAATTCAAGAAGAAAATAATATCGTTCATGTGCGAAATAAGTGAAGTGTAACCACGATCAGTGTACCAGATCGTGAAGAGTGTTAATAAATAATCATTGAGATTATTAGTCAGGGAGTACTGTGCATATATTTACATTGTTTACGAGTAAGCTATAAGCATGTAACATAATATACCTGTATACTGACGCAAGAAACAATAATACAATAAGCACTAAGCACTGTTTTAACTTTATTTAGAGGAATTATAATATTCCGAACATAAGATTTCATGTATTAACGTTATCACAATTAACCTAAAATTTGTCCAGATTAAACGAACTTTTCGTTAATTAATTTCAATAATTAAAGGTGTCTAACCTAGTAATCTAGTGTTTTGTAATAGCATTGTATAGTGAAGCATTTGGCGTTTTATTCCGTAAATTAAAAGAAGTCGCCCTTGAGGTATATAATATTTATAAACAATCAATCGATTAGGGTTAGAGTCGTCATTGCAAACCAACTGAGTTAAGAAAATTGAAAGCCGGATGATTTGTAATCTGTTTGTTGTATTAAACTGAATGTATTTATTTGAACCAAGTATAGAGTGAGCAATAAACAAATGAATTGTGAATTAACAAATGTTGTCAGCAGTTATTTAAATAAGTGATTAATTCTTTTTTACTAGTTAATGAGTTGCGATTTCAAGGCAAGAAACCAGTTAAGTTGGCTACAATTCAGACAAGTGAACCGCCAACAGTTAGAATCAATTAAACAGATAAAAGGGAAATGAACTCCTGATATTGATTTAATCACTCAATCAATTACTAACTTAAAATCAATCAAAATTAATCATTCGATTATTCAAAAGAATTGTTTTTTATGGAATATTTCTCAAGAAATTCCATATGGCGCCCAGGTAAAATCACAGGTTCTCACTTAAACACTAACAGCACTATTATACTGTTTTATAAAAACTTGACAGTTTACTATTCAACTGAGACCGACTGTACTTCTAGTACGACATCAAAGGTACGTGAAGGTTTGAATTATATAAATAACTTTGTCTAAACTACACACTAACATACACAGACGACATAATTCAACGGGAGTGCGAACGAGCTTCAAGAGGTCTACAAAACTGTTTACATTCAAAATATACGGGGATTACAACCAAATAATTACTCAAAAAGAATAACCAACATTTCTTAAAACAAGATATCGTAATTAAACAAAACTAATTAAAGAACAATTAACAATTAACAAAATTATTTAACGAACCAGTGTTAATTTAAACTCAGAGTCGAGTAACGTGTGACAAGTGATCTTTAAGAAACAAAACAAAGTACGTAGAGAATAAACTTTAATTCTTTAATTATAAAGTGACGCCAACAACGTGTGGCTATTTAAAAAGAGAATATAGATATACAGTCGACTCTCGATAATTTGACACTCAAGGGACCAGAGAAAAATTTCAAATTACCAAGAGTTCAAAATAACAGGAGTTTAAATAACCAAGAGGGAGGGAGGAAAAATCAAGTAAACAAGAGTTTGATCAAAATTCGTGATTTATTATTTTAAACATTTGTACAATTATTCACAAATGTTCATTTTGAAAAGAAGTCCGTAATTTTCTGTTGAGTGAGCGACTTCAGTCTATCATTGTCCAATGAATTTTCGATAGTGGTGAGAGGTGCGAAGAAATCGTCACTTGTGTCGGTTCTGAGGGCGTAGAGGCGTAGGGTAGTAAGAGATCTCCTTGCCTCGCTCAATGTGACTGGAATTGGCGGTTGTTCTTCTTCGTTTTCTTCCTCGTCCTCATCCAGAGGGTCCAAATTCAACAGTTCGGCATCGGTTAGGGCACCGTGGACACTGATGTCATCGTCAACATGAGCATAATCCTCAAATGTTAATTCTCCATAGTTAGGTAGAAGTCCCCACCCTGAGTCAGAATTTGTAATTTTTGGCGGCTCCGATGACTGTTCTACGTTTTCGGTTTGCTTAAACCCGCACTTTCTGAAGCAGTTATAAATAGTGGTAGGGTTGACATTTCTCCAGGCCTTATCAATCATGATTATAGCGGTCAAAACTGTTATGTTTACCTTCTCACCTTTTTCAATGCTATCCAGCACAAGAGAAACAATTTCTCTACGGTAGAGAGTTTTAACATTTTGAATTATGCCTTGGTCTAACGGTTGCAATCTTGATGTCGTGTTGGCTGGAAAAAAATCAATTTTACGTGGTCTAATGGTGGTGGGTTATTATGCACGGTGCAGTTGTCCAAAAACAGTAAGATTTTGCGTTTTTCCTTTTTCATGTCACTGTTCACTGAGTTCAGCCATTCATTAAACAACTCTGTCATCATCCACGATTTTTTGTTTGACCTATAAGCTGTGGGCAGCGATTTTATTCCTTTAAAACAGCGTGGTTTCGCAGATTTCCCTATAATAAGTGGTTTCAATTTTTGAGAACCGTCCATGTTACACGCTAAAAGAACAGTTAATCTATCTTTGCTGAGTTTCCCTCCATGACACTTTTCGTCTCTGAACGTCAGAGTGCGATCAGGAAGACATTTATAAAAAAGCCCGGTTTCGTCTGTGTTGAATATGTTCCTTGAGTCATAGCCATTCAAAAGTTGGTTTAGTTCGTCAATCCATTGAGAACAAATGGAAATATCCACGCTGGCGCTCTCTCCGCAGATTTTTTTAAATGTGATGCCGTGTCGATTTTTGAAATTTGAGAGCCACCCCTCACTTGCTGCAAATCCTTTAATTCCAAGAGACTGCGCAAAAGACTTGGCTTTTTCCTTCAACATGAAACCGCCGACGGGAACGTTTTGTCCTCTACACTGACGAATCCACTTAAGCAAGCACTCTTCAAGACGGGGAAATTCACCCTGGCGTGACCTTTTTCTACTCGCAATTAAGGCACTTCCGGTGATGCGATCTTTGTTTTTCAAAATCATCGACAATGTCGATGGTAAAATGCCAAACTGTTTAGCGACATCTTTTTTTAATTGTCCATCCTCCACAGCTTGAATCACACGCTTTTTTTCACTTATGGAAAGACACTTGTTCTTTCTTGAATTCATTTTAATAACACAAATCAAACATTAACATGACTCACTTTAACGTTTGAAGGAAGACTGGAATGCGAACTGCAAACTCACTCATATCTCATTTATGTAAACAATCGACAGGTCTGTACATGTATGTAAACAAACGACAGGTCTGTGCATGATAAATGCTTCAAATTATAGAGAGTAGGGAAGCCCGGACTTCAAATTATTGCATGTTGGCGGGCAAGATACTATTCCTTCAACTTCAAATTACCGAGGGGACCAATTAATATTGATTTTATTCAATTTATCGAGTATTTTTCAAGGGACCGGGAAAAAATTTCAAATTATCGAGAGATTCAAATTAACGAGTGTCAAATTATCGAGAGTCGACTGTATTTTAATTATAAAGTGGCGCCCAACGTGGGGCTTTAAATAGACAGGAGAATATTATATTTTATTTCAATTATCCTAATTTAGCCCGGCAATTACGGTAGAACGACCATGCCTCACACACACAAACACAGTACCAGATCGAAGTCCCGACCAAGAGAAAACGGAGGAACAGACACCGAAGTGAACGTGGGAGTACAGGAAGAACAACTAACATCTGAAATGGAAGTTACAATAGATGTTACCCAAGAAAACCAACCAGAAGAAAACCAACCGGAGAAACCCAAACAGTAGACACTAATCTCATGGAAATGTTGAGGACTCTGATAGAAAATAACCAGAAAAGGATGGAAAAAACTTTAAGTAAAAACAATGAGTCACTAAAAGAAAATTTAACGGAAGAATTGGGAAATAAACTAGACGAAACCAATAAGAAAATCGATAACAATAATAAAAAACATGGAAACGCTCAATAATAAAATAGACGACGTCAGTAAGCGAATTGTAGAAAACAACAAGAAAATCAACACCAAAATAGACGGGGAGATAACTGGAGTCAGAAGAGAAATAGCAGACGTCCACGAGAAGTGTGAGTAGTACCACCAGGAATTAACACAAACTAGAGAAGAAATGGATGGGCGAATTAACAACCTTAAAAAAAATACAGAAATTAGACTGGACTCTCTGAAGAGAACGACTCAAGAGGAAATACACCAAGTCCGGGAGGAGAGCAAGGAAGTGCAAGAGGAGATCCCACAAGACGTCAGTGACAAAGTAGAGAGGACATTCCTGGTAGCAAACGAATTAGATAAACGAATCAGCACAAATAAAAACAACATAGAAGAAATCCGTCAGCGAGAGCGCGAGCTACAAACCAAAATAGATTCATGGCAGGACCGACCAATCCAGAACACTCACACATGCCACAGTGATAATCGAGAGGTAATCAACTTTAAAAACTACAGACGCAACCCGATGGTGTTCCTGGAACGATTGTAAGAAACCATCGAGAGAACAAGAGAGACCAGATGGAAAATTATACGTGGGATGATAGACGAAATGTTCAAGGAGACGTACGATAATTGGTGGACAGCAGTACGACCCTACATCCCAGACCTCAACGAATTTAGAAAACAATTCAAGGAAAAGTACTGGTCAGAGTCAACCCAGAACCGTATCCGTATGAACTTATCCAATGGGAAGTACGACGCCTCCAAGGGACAATCACCGACATCATACTTTTTGGGTAATATATGCCTAGCACGGAAATTAACACCCCAAATTCCAGAGGAGTGCCTGCTAGAACAACTATCCCGACGTTACAACAAAGAGATAGAAAACTCCAGTAGGTATAATCAATTCAAGAAGATCCAAAACCTGGCAAGCTTACTGGAAACCTGCGAGCAGACAGGACAATACCGTGATTATCAGACGACTAGTTATAAAACAGACAATCCCAAAAATTATAACAGACAGAATAACAGGGACAATGGGAACTATGATCGCCCGAATAGAAACAACAACAACTATAATCCGCCACCAAACAGTAACAATAGTCAATACCGGGGAAATAACCCAAACAACAACCAAGGTAACGGTAATTATAGGGGAGGTAATCAGAATCAATATCCGAATAATCATCAAAGTAATGGCAACTACAGAGGTAACAATTATAACCAACGGGGTAACCAAGGAGGAGGAGATAGAAGAGACCAGAACTATAGACCCCAGGTGAATTATACTGTGGCTAACAATCAGCGACAGTATCACTCCAGATCACCGACACACAATAATTACTACAACCAAGCGAGGAATTACAACCGATCTGATGGAGGAGACAATGGACCGGTAAACAACGATCCTGATACTAGACAGGAGACACAGATTAACCAAACAACAAATATACAGAGGGACCGAACTAGCGAGGTAACTCCTCTTTTAAACTGAATGCGGCAGTGAAAACTAGAGACAACCCGTCACTGAACCAGTCTTATGGGGAAACGAAACGAAAAACACAAAACATTAATGACCAAACAATAACCATAATAACCAATCATTATCTCAAAGACATTAGAGAAGAATTGTTAGAAGAAGATAATAAATAAAAAGAGATAATGATTAAACGACTAACAAGAAGTTAATGATGATAAATGAAACAATTACTTAAATGAATAATTAAAAGGAACTAACCAACATAGAAATGTTACAAACTATTATATAAACAATGTTATGAATGAATTATGATGAAAATGAGGAAGAATAGAAAACTACAACATAAGGTGATGATGAATTTATAGATTTAACTGCATAATTTTATGGTGATGAAAATAAATGTGAAAATAAAAATATGTATAATAACAAAACCAACATCCAACATAGTATTGATGAAAAACAACAAAGCTTATGATAATACAGCAAATATGTCAAGTTATAATAACCAATGACCTGTGAAGAAAAATATGTTAAATGAATTGATAAAGCGTCAGAAGTGATACAGTAATGGGATTTATGTAATGGAACCTCTAATCCCTTGAGTATTCTAATAAATGAATATAATGTCTTATAATGAAATATGAATAATATATTGTGTCTTATGTGTTGTGATAGTGCAACTGTTGTTATGTACAACTTTTTATTGTCTCAGACAGAGATGAAGATTCCTCTGATCTGTGAGTATATAGTTAAGGAACGGCGGAGAATGGATGCCAATGAGAGCCCCTCTGACTCCGAACCTGCTATAAATGTTAGGGAATTATAATATTTCAAGGATTAAGTCAACAACTTCGAGGTAAATGAAAGAGAAAAGGAGAATTGTTATAAGAATTAAGATGCGTTTAATGAGAAGGAGAAATATATTACTACAGGAGAACAGGGAAATTATCAAGATACGAACAAATGTATAAATAAACAAATAACTAACCAATAAAATGAAAAATTGACAACGAAAGAAATGAGCTAAAGAAATGAGACTAACGAAGAACATAGTCTGGACCAATACACAAAAAACCATTAAGTTAGATAAAGAAGAAAGCAGGAGTTTTATAGATAATAGAACCAAATTAAAATGATAATTTCATCAAACCAAAGAACTTGTTTTTCTCAAATTATCAATTTTGAGAGGGGAGCATATGTAACGTCACAAAACGTTCCATAATAATAACAAACACCAGAAGGGTGAATGATACTAAAATAAATATAAATGAGTAACCAGGAAGAATGTAACAGTTAATATAATAAACCATTAAAGAATGAAAGGAGAGAAGAAATTCAAGTAAACAGTGGTAAATCCACTATCTTCATAATATGACACTACAACATAAACAAACAGATTGACAAAGACGAATTGACAAGACAAGTTTCACAAATAGACTGTTAAGTGAGCTTAATAAAACCTTTAAAGAATAAAGTCAAATAAAATAAATAAGATAAGAGATGACATGAATGATATTTGTATCATGTATTGTAAATAGAAACAGCACATTAGCTGATCCATGTCAAAGTACTGATTTAAAAGGACAAATATAAAGAACGATACTATTATTAATCATAAACTATAAAAGATAATAAGAAAACCAATGTTATAATAATGAAATAAATTAAAGATAACAATCAATGTAACCACTGAATGTATCTAGGTAACGTTAAAAGAAGTTAAAATATGTAAAGAAATGTAATATTAGTCAAGGAACAAAACATTGTAAAGGAATGATAACAAACCAAGAATGACACAAGTAAGTCATAAAAGTAAGAATCAGGTAGAGACACTACTAAGCATAGGGAAGTAAAATAATAATAATAATGACAAAAAGAATGTAAAGCACCACTACGTGAGTGATGTTATAAGAATAAGAAATAAGAAAAAAATATTGAAATAAGAATAGTTAAATATGGAAGTTTATGATAGAAAATCAACAAATGTATACTAATTATTAATATTGTTCAGCTGGATACAGCATTTACGTATAACAATGTGTTCTTTTCAATCAAATAATCATGTTCAAATTAGAAATTAAGGATAATTAAACGAATAATAAGAAAAAAGTTAATAGTCGGATCTGCAACGTTTAGCAGACGACGCCTGTAAACAATGCATTATTTAGTTTAGAATAAAGAATTGTTAATGAAAACTATGACCAAACTGTCACCAAGACATGTCAAAATAAAGAGAAATAAACAAGCTTTACAATGCTAATAATAGAACCTAATTTGTACTTGTAATAAGTGAGATGTAAACGTTAGCATCATAAATTTGGTGAATTTCGAATAAATACAATGAAATAATAACAAAAACGACATTGATGGTACCAATACAATTATGTAATGGCTATAAATAGAATTACGTCACCACGACATCATTTTCTACCAACCGCGAACGACTTTAGAGACCAGGGAACACCGCCTAGCGGCTATCGGAGGAAAGTATATGTACGAACGCAATTGTAAACATTAGATCATTTTGTCTCTTTCCACTCAGTCAGCAACAACTAATCCAGGCCGAATTATCATCAAAATTTTATAATCAACAAGAAGGAAGAAGTGTAAATAAAGAACAGTGCATCGATATCAGTAGTGATACTTTTACTAGAAGTGCGTGTTAGAGAACGAGGTTAAGTATCATACATAACCAATTAAATAGTAATTCAAGAAGAAAATAATATCGTTCATGTGCGAAATAAGTGAAGTGTAACCACGATCAGTGTACCAGATCGTGAAGAGTGTTAATAAATAATCATTGAGATTATTAGTCAGGGAGTACTGTGCATATATTTACATTGTTTACGAGTAAGCTATAAGCATGTAACATAATATACCTGTATACTGACGCAAGAAACAATAATACAATAAGCACTAAGCACTGTTTTAACTTTATTTAGAGGAATTATAATATTCCGAACATAAGATTTCATGTATTAACGTTATCACAATTAACCTAAAATTTGTCCAGATTAAACGAACTTTTCGTTAATTAATTTCAATAATTAAAGGTGTCTAACCTAGTAATCTAGTGTTTTGTAATAGCATTGTATAGTGAAGCATTTGGCGTTTTATTCCGTAAATTAAAAGAAGTCGCCCTTGAGGTATATAATATTTATAAACAATCAATCGATTAGGGTTAGAGTCGTCATTGCAGACCAACTGAGTTAAGAAAATTGAAAGCCGGATGATTTGTAATCTGTTTGTTGTATTAAACTGAATGTATTTATTTGAACCAAGTATAGAGTGAGCAATAAACAAATGAATTGTGAATTAACAAATGTTGTCAGCAGTTATTTAAATAAGTGATTAATTCTTTTTTACTAGTTAATGAGTTGCGATTTCAAGGCAAGAAACCAGTTAAGTTGGCTACAATTCAGACAAGTGAACCGCCAACAGTTAGAATCAATTAAACAGATAAAAGGGAAATGAACTCCTGATATTGATTTAATCACTCAATCAATTACTAACTTAAAATCAATCAAAATTAATCATTCGATTATTCAAAAGAATTGTTTTTTATGGAATATTTCTCAAGAAATTCCATATGGCGCCCAGGTAAAATCACAGGTTCTCACTTAAACACTAACAGCACTATTATACTGTTTTATAAAAACTTGACAGTTTACTATTCAACTGAGACCGACTGTACTTCTAGTACGACATCAAAGGTACGTGAAGGTTTGAATTATATAAATAACTTTGTCTAAACTACACACTAACATACACAGACGACATAATTCAACGGGAGTGCGAACGAGCTTCAAGAGGTCTACAAAACTGTTTACATTCAAAATATACGGGGATTACAACCAAATAATTACTCAAAAAGAATAACCAACATTTCTTAAAACAAGATATCGTAATTAAACAAAACTAATTAAAGAACAATTAACAATTAACAAAATTATTTAACGAACCAGTGTTAATTTAAACTCAGAGTCGAGTAACGTGTGACAAGTGATCTTTAAGAAACAAAACAAAGTACGTAGAGAATAAACTTTAATTCTTTAATTATAAAGTGATGCCAACAACGTGTGGCTATTAAAATAGAGAATATAGATATATTTTAATTATAATATTTGAAGGAAATAATAAAACAATTGAAGATGTTATACTCAAAGTCCTTTGTCGCAAGCGTGCATGCTTAAACATTTTTCATTGGCTGAGGTAAAATCAAACTTAAGAATGAACAGACTAGTAGTGTTATAAGATTATAAGAATGGAAAAATTCTATTATATCACAACTTATATGCCTACTATAATAAGTTTGTATGCTATCTTATAAGAACTTATATAGTTCTGTTATACTATTTAACAAAATTATTGAATGGCCCATAGAAAGCAATATGCCAGTTGACACGGCCGTAACGCTCAGTCTTCCCACCTCAGTCCTTTTAGACGAAAAATACAGATTTAAAAATTAAGGTTCATCAGCCGTGCAATAGAATATGTGCTTTGACAGAATCCTAAATCTGTCAGTAAATCATATATTTGTTATTTACTTACCAATGGGTAGACCTGTACGTAAAACTGGCAAAACTGACTCTTCGCTGCTTCAAGGAGTAATCCTGCTCTAATTCGTAGCTGGGTATGTGGTCCTCCTGGCTTTGAAGTTACACGTGGAACGGAAGGTTCTCCGCAAGATCTTCGGAGCTGTATGTGAGAATAACGAGTGCAGGATAAGAACCGATGCCGAGTTACAGATACTTTACAATGCCCCGTCAGTCGTCGCCGACATAAGAGTGCGCAGACTGACATGGATGGGGTACGTGGAATGAGGATGAGGAATCAACGAGTACCATAAAAGAGATGAGCACGGAGCCAGAAGTGAGGCTAGACTGCAATGGCTGAACAATGTCGAGAGCGACTTGCGTAAGTTGGGGATCCCAAACTGGAGGCGTCTGGCGGCATCGAGACAAGTAGGACTAGTCGACAAGGCTCTAGCCGTAGCGCTAATTAAGGAAGGCTGTGAAGTATGAGAATTACGTTACTATACTACGTGGATACCATAATCATAACATGAGTGCATACTTGTACTGACAGATATACGTAGCATACTGTTTCATGACATGTTGCGGAGCCATAAATTCTCTGGTGACGCCAGCTTCGTTAACCTATATAGTATTATAAATTATTTTTACTCTGTGAACACTTGTTCGCGACCATTATAACACACATATTCAGTATCTATAAATGAAACACAGTAATCTACCATAATTATATTTATTTTATTCTTCTATCAGTACAAGTAAATTATCTATTTCATAAGTAAACAATGTGTAAGGTAATGTGTTAGTATGAAGCGTCATACCTTCATCTTCGTTTGTTCTAATAACTTGCTTACAATTAATTTTTTTTATGCATGCATTTTGTGTATGCCAGTGTAGATAGTTTTTTATGACACTTGGTATGACTCAGCGTTTTAAATTCTTTATTTGTGGACCAGTTGGTGTACAACGCAAACTGACAAATATTGAGAGAACAACAAGAATTAATTTTAAACATTTCCTCTTTTAACCGATCTTAAGATCGATTCTGAGCTGTGTTCAACAGAATAATAAACTTCTATGCTTATAAAATCATTTGAACATCTAGTCAGACAATTCTATTAAAATAAGGAAAACATTGTGGATATTCTAAGAAAATTTTGCTTATTATTTATTTAATTTAGTTTAGTTTTTTTTGGCAAATGGTATATTAAGGGTAGAATGAGTAAATGTTACTAAATTGAAATGTTGACATGCCTTGTTCAGACAGAAGTAACAAGCAATTTACAATTCGTCTTTCGAAATTCAATATTCACTGGCACTTTCGAAAAACGTATGTTTGTCAAAATTTCACAGTGGCTGTTTGTAGACGCTACCGAATCCGGTGAACGCGAAAGGAACATTTAGTTACAGTAATACTTGTAAAGTTGTAATTAGATATTGTACGATGTAACATGACCTTATTATTTACAAGGCATTGTGTAGTAATCCGCAAAGGTCTTTTGTTACCTAGTCAAATAAGCTAGGTTATTGGGGGAGGTTAGGTATGAGGTATACCAATCGCTGGTGACGGGAATGCCTGCCTAATGATCGAGCGGCGCATTGTTACTGTAAGCTACTGTAGTGGTACACGGATTGTTTTATCTGTCGTATCTCAACAGTTCATCTTTTATGACTTTATAATTATGATAGCCTCTCCTGTATAATTTTTAATTTGCATTAATCTTGAACCGAGGTATGAACCAGATGTGATTCCTGTATTCTAACATGAATCGAAAGTCAAAAGTAACAGTTCAAGGCACCCACATTTTATTTACAATATTTTAAAGTAACTATTCTGAAAGTCGTGTTAACAGCGAGTATGAGAATTAAAAAACACGATAAAATAAAATATAAAGAAAATGTAAACAATATTTATGTATTAAAACAGAAATCTTAATAAAACTGACTTACCATTTCGATTGATTGAAACCTAGAGTATCCGGTCTTTTATAATACGCGAAAATTTGTACTCGTTAACTTTTTACTGCACAGAAACCTTGAAATATATTTACATGTGACATCGTTACGAGCGATATTTTGTAATAGCTTGTGTGACTATTCGAAATTAGTTTTGAAATATTCAGCAGTTTTAATTGGTTTTGAAATTCCTTTACGATACAGACGACAGCTGTAAAGGCGTTTTGAAAGAAAAGTTCGTAGAAAAATGTATGGGCCAACACACACACACACGCGCGCGCGCGCGCGCTTGGTAGTTTCACAATTTATTCTTGAACTTTGACAATTTTTTCAGCCTATTATAAAAAAAACTATAGGCTATTCTCAAAGAGTTGTTAAGAACAGCTAAATAAAAAGAATATTTAGAGGGTGATCATAAGCAAGCGATTTCAAATAATACAGCAATTACATGTTTCACAGATCATTGCTTAAAGCACAACCACTTTTTAGACACAAAAACATAATATTACTGCATAATATAGAAAAAGGTAAAAGAATGGATTTATTGGAAATTCTAGAAATTAAGAAAGCAATTAAAAGTAACAAAAATGTAACAAAGCAGACAGAATTCTTTATATTTTCTTTGTTGAAAGCTGTTATTTAGTTGAGTTAATTTTAGAATTTGCATCCCTATTATACTTATTGTTTACAGCCACTTGACCTTCCCTGTACTGGCTCCTCCACTCCCTCCACCATACACACCCCACACATGTTCACCCAGTTTGTATTTAGTTGTTCTTAGCAGCTCTTTGAGAACAGCCTAATAGGCTGAAACAATTGTCAGAGTTCAAGAATAAATTGTGAAACTACCGAGTGTTTGTGTTTTATTTTAAACCTTCGTAAGTAATAGGCCTATGTTTCATCAAGTGCCCGACGAGTCTTCAGTCAATGCCGTGAATAATGTTGAACAGTGATTAGAGTCAGATAACAGGGGATGCTGAGATCGTATAAAATTCAATGAAAGTCGAAGACTCACACTATTAAGTCCCATTAGAAGTTTGGTTCAAATACATTTAACAAAGAAGATCTTAACTTGGAAACCATTTTAAAAGGAGAACGACGGGAAAGCCAAGGAAATAGTGGAGCAATGATGTAGAGGATGGCTTGAGGGTAATGGGAATGAGGAGTTGGAAGAGAGTTTCACTGGAGACAGAAAAAATGGAAGAAAATATAGAAACCAAAACGTATTCGGGTTATTGTGCTAGAATGGAATGGACTTGGCAATTACTGTAGTTTTATTTGCTATCATATTATCACATTCTCGTATACGTTTGTAACATGTCATTCCATGTTCTGTCAGTGCATTAATTCATTTTTATAAGAAAACAAATAATTTTGTTTAATTATTAAATTTAAAAATTAAAATTTTTTTTTCAACATTGTCTCGATATAAATCAGGAAACTAATAAACTAACGTTCTTAATTTTAATACAAATTGTATATTGTATATGAAAAGTCAGCTTAACCGAATAAAATCAATAATGTTTGTAATGTTAGGGGTATGTTATAACGTATCTCCACTTTCCTACAGTGTATCGTTGTTGTGGCACTGTTGTGACAAAACAAGAATCAACCAAAAAACTAACATAATGTTTATAAAGTTTCTCGGCATTTTTGTTAACGAAATGTATTCAGAGACTTTCCTTGACTGCGAATGTTTAGCGTTGTATGTGTGGTGTTTTCATTTTTTTCTGTGAATAATTAATGACCGGATGGCGTTTTACAGATCCGAGCCATCGATAGTAATGTTCGACAGACGTAGTGGATTTTGTTTGTCTTATGCGGTCAGTATTAAGATATCTTCTTTGTTCAACGGTTAAAAGTAATATAATGTTACACACGTGGAGTAAACTGGATAGCATTAATTATTCGAGAACATAAGGCTCGGTCGGTAATGTGAAAATTTAAAGAGTGACGGTTTGAAACTGACAGTAGTTTCTTGATCGTGAATGCTCAGTTCTCCTTCTGGTGGCGTCTCCCCCCCCCCCTAATGCCTGCCTCTTCTTCTGCTTCCGTACCATTACACACGGAGATATCTTCTCTTTCTTTACATACGCATCTTTTCTTGATCGTGAAGAGCCTGTTTTTATAACTGCACGTAAAGTTCACTCCTTCCTGAGGTGATCGGTGCGTCTGTCTGTCTGTCTTTACCCCCTCTCTCTCTCTCTCTCTCTCTCTCTCTCTCTCTCTCTCTCTCTCTCTCTCTCTCCTTCCCCTTTTCTTCTGGATCCGTCTCTTTCTTTACACACACACGCGCGCGCGCGCGTACGCGAACACAAAACAGGGAAAATTTCTATTGTTAATTATATTAATTAAAGTTTTCTGCACTGTATTAACAAAAGAGCACTGCAAGTCAGGGAGCGGCGGGGAGGGGAACATTTGTACGGAATCACCGTGAAGTAGGTCGTGCAATTCGTTTTGTGTTCTTTGTCATTTCAGTCGTTGCTGTTACTCATACTCAGTATGATACTTTTCTATGCAATAGAGCTGCTGAAAGAGTTTAGATTTAAAAATAGCTGCGCTGGCCAAGCCGCGTGCGCCAGCGCCAGCGCCATTACAAATTGAGGAGTAATTTTAAACCACCGAGGACTATTCATCAAGCGGCGAGCGCTGCTCTCTCCATGCGCACCACGTGGTGTAATATTGTTGTACAGATCACTTTGGAATCGAAAGGACTGACTGCTTTACCGCTTTAACTGACCAATTAACCACTTTATTCCTGCGTTTATACAGTTACAATTTAGCGCAGTGGACAATTGTTTAATACGTTGTTGCTTCCGTACACCTAAAAAAATAAAATCTCTGTTTGGAATTTGTGAATTTATTTTCGTCTTCCACATCTAAATGGTGTAGAATTTTTATACAATTTTGTACACTGGCCTGTTATGCATACTTATTTCTTTACTTACTTTTTTTATTTAACGTACCGTGTACAGCTGCGAGGTTACATATGCTGGTAGAAACGTCAGTCGATTTCAAGAAGAGACGCAGCCGATCAGCACTTTCCGAACTGTTGCCCAACACCTCCCGCAAGTCAGGTGAGAGTCCTTGTGTATGGCGTATAAAGGGCAGTGTACCAATAGGCCTACGTGGTGAACGGTGACCGCCACTTGACATAAAGCGCATGACTGTGGGTTAGTGGGTTAGTCTGCTATGGGCTATTCTCAAGTGGCAGAGAGTAACTTCTCCCCTATTATGTTGTAACAGTTAAGACCACGTATCAAAAATCTGTTTAGTGTTTCGTAGTTTGTTGGTAAGCAGCTGGTTTTCCCAGCTATGTTGCCGCTGTCTTTAACTTTCGACTTAACAGTTGTTTTGAAGTCAGTCATCGAAGCAGGAAGATTATGGACTGAAAGTAATAATGTGACTTCTTTGGCAGCTTGCTCACCCACTAATGCCTGAGCACCAACTACTGTAAAACAAATACGCACATTATAATAAGCTTAAAATCTCCTTTGCAAAGGGGTTTACCTAAGTCCATAGAATACCTTGAATAATATTCTTAGACTTATTATTAATAATAGGGAATCTTAGTCGAATAGTGAATCCGAGCGTAGGCCTACGAGGAATGTGTTCCTTAATATTGCCATCCACTGTGCAGGTTATATTTTTTTTAATTATCGTAATTTGTTTACTAATATGTGATAATTGTAGTAATATTTCAGAATTTGTGCATGCGGATATCATTTATCCAAACTTTGCTTTGTCATTATGACATTTTTCTTTACGATTTTCATTTTCAAGTCGTACATTGACTCAGCTGTTGGAATTAATAAGTGGCGTCATCCTACAATGACAGAAAAGTGTTGTGTCGAAAATACAGGTTCCCTAATTTGATAAAAAATAACATAAATATATAAATATATGTACGCGTTGTATATAAATACATGTTATATTGTGACGATTTTAGAATTGCAGTTAGAGGGGTTGAACTTTCGGGATGGTGATTGTGTTTGACGAATGCCTCGGTTAAAATCCCTTCCATCAATTGTGGGGTACTTTTGGAAGACAGCAAAAGTTACTTCCTTCAGTTCTTTGAAGGCAGCAATTAATTTTGATATTGCATTCTTTGGAGAACCGGTTAACCGATTGGAAAAATTATAGTTTGTACAATGTATTAGTAGTACCGTATTACGAATGTTGGTATTAAAAGAGGGAGACTTTACCGTTTAAATGATACAATTTAAGAAAGTTCGTTGTAGATTAAGTTACTGATTCTCAATCAGGGGTCCGCGACATGTGGGTAGTGCGTCCGTAGTATGAAGTTAAATAATTAATAAAAGTTTATAACAGTTTTTTGATCAAATTTTGTAATTGGCCTGTCTTTCATACTCAAAACGTTATTAATTACTTAATCCGTTAAAAGATAAAATAATATGTTGAGGAATAATAACTAACGTTGTAATAAACCAGTTTCTGTATGGTCTGAAAGTCTCGCGTAGTTGTCGTCAATTTGTAATAATAACAGTGTTAAATTTCGTCAAAGTTCAAGTTGCGTCGTAATTTCGAAGCGACCTTCTTGCGTCGTATTTGACCTCGCCAATACCTGTATACCTGTTTAATTCTTAATTGTGATTTTCCCGTTTCTAGGCGCCAAATTGTTTGTTAAAACAATTAAAAAGTTGTATAATTTCTTCGTTAGCGTAACCGTATCTTTCGCTGGTTGTAGTAGGAGACATTCAAATCTGTTTTCCCGCGAAGTCTTACCAACCTGTATTTCTTGTAGAAAAACTTTTTACGGTGTGCTATGTTAATGAAGTAAACACATACAATTAATAATTGGAATAATCAACAGGTATCAAAATAAGGATTGGTTTATTAATGGTCAGTTTTACTGTTAATAATTACGATAACATGAAGTTACAAAAAATATATTACTTTTTGTTTGTTATGCTCCGGCTATAAATAATTTACCACTCAGCGGTTGGCGATGTTGATTTGGGTAGTTTTTTGCCACACTAAGATGTCTGATTTATTTTTATTCAGACATGTGCTCATTCAAAATGTTCTTTGGATTACGGAAAAAAGGTTTACAAAATGATTTTTGAAAGTACAGTCCTTGACATCAAGTTAATTAAATATAATAAGCTATCTTTACAACAGTTTTCTTAGGTTTTATAACAATAGTGAGTTCACTTTACAGACATAGGTTAAGTTCGAAATTGTGCATAAATCCTTTCTTAATTCTCAAAGTGTTAATAGTGAGTTTAAATAATCCCTTAATACTAATTATTAAACAATTTAGCGGTTATCCAGTGTTTACAGTGTTGAACCAAGTTTGGATATTGTGCATAAATTCTTTAAGTGTTGTGAAAAGTCTGGTGGGTGTAGATAATTAATTTAGTATTATACTTTACAAGTTCATTGATGTTTGTTGGATTAATTTCACCAGTTCTGGTATTCGAGTCGTCTTGCTCTTATATTGGTTTGATTCCTTGGAATTCTCAGTTAATTTGGATTAATTTTTCTTAAAGTTTCTGCCACTCTTGTCTCTTCATCGTTAGTAATTATTTTCATTCATCAGTTGAGTTTATTTTTACTAATTTTTATGGATCGACAATTTTGTCATCTGCCCTCTTCTGATGCAAAAAATGGACTCTTAATTCGTTTATAACGGTTTTTATATAATAATGTTTTGTTGTCATAGTAACCAGACAACTCTCTATTGGCTGAAAGCATTTTGTACTCATTGTTATAAAGCTTGTGTTTTTGTTCAAAATAAATAAATGTTTTCTAATTAAGATATTTTCCTTGTCCTATTACCAATCTGATTATTATTATCATTATTGAATAGCTTTTCTGATGTAGTTTATTTAGACATCAAACATGATTATGTTTTGTTATCTCTGGACTATTTTAACATTTGGCTATCATTATTCTTTTTACTTAATTTTGTTATTATGTTATTTTCCTGCAATTATTTTGTATTTGTATTGTTCCTTGGTTTGTTATTTTATGTTTACCTATATTTTCTCTCACTGTTTACTGTTATTTGTGGTTATTTTATAATTTTAACATGATCTGTTCCTTATGCTTTTATCACCATTAATACAACTTATTCTTAATACTATTTTAACAATTATAACATTTGAACATTTCTACAATATCACTATCATCTTCCCTGCATTTCTTTGTAACATCATTACAATAACTTTAAACATTTAACATATACTTTTAACACTTAAACATTCATTTCTCTTTTTTAGGTTTACCCTTCCTTTCTACCATATTATTGATGTAAAGTTAGGCTTATATGGACTAACAATCTAATCTAATGATATTAGTTCCTTTTTACTACTAGACTCTCTAATTATTCACTTATTTGAGTGTTCTTTTATATATATATTTTTGTGGTTTAATTTTAATTGTTATCCACTTTCATTATACACTCTCACTTCCAGATGAGTTCTTGCTTATAATTATTTATGTTTGTTTATCCTTTGGGTTACACAGGCACTTTGTAAAGTTTCACAGTACTTTTTAGTGTTTACAGTGGTTATTCCATATTATTTAATTTCTTTACCTTAATTCACTTTGGTGTAATCACTCTTATTATAATGTTAATTGGTAAATCACTTCCTACTCCTATCATGGAATATCCTTCCTACTTGGTTCATTTTAGTTTGATTATTGGTATGTTATTTATTATATTTCACTTTTGTTCTTTGTATCATGGTCTGTGTGTTTTATTGTTTGTTTAACTCTTTATTATTGTATATTTACTTAATTGCTATTACAATAGTTTCTTTTGGGCTTGTACTTTCCATGATTAATGGTACATTTAATAATGTTTACTTCATTCCTGTGTTCATTTCAATTCTTTAGTCGTTGGGCCAATCACTTGGTTGGGTTTGTTTATACCTCTCACTTACCATTAGAGGTGGGCTAAACTGTTATTTTAAAATACTAGGTATGAAAATACCGTTCCAAAAAAATAACAGGTACAAATACCTGTTATTATATACTATATATACATAACCTATATTATCCTTTGTAAGTAACTCGTTTTGAGTTTCCTGCAGGTCTCCTATGTAATATCTTCAAATAAATACACTCCAAGTAGGTTTATTTTCACCTAGATAAACCTATTAATATATTAATAAACCTACTTGCTGTGTATTTATTTGAAGATATTATATAACCTATACTATATAATTTGTTATAAGAAATAAATTGAAACTAAAAGTATTAACAGTGTTACTTTACACTGTGACTTTATTAAACTATTACTGTTTAAATGAAAAAAAGAAACAAGAGAATTTATAGGCCTATCTCCCTTTGGGAATACCAATTTAAGTTTTCACTAGTAGTAAACAAACTAACATTGGTTAGACAAATCAGTTGCGAAACTCGGGGCAATTAAATAATTTAGAGTAGGCCTACACGTAATACCACGAAAAATAATGTGAAAAAACATCAGAAACGTATAATAAAAACATAACAGTAAGCCACAAGAGTGAATGAGAATAAACAAAATTTTACAAATAAAAATAAAAAAACAAATTGTAATAAAATAAATATAAATACATAAATAAAAACTTATAAATAATAAGCAACAACAAAAGTTAATTAAATGCATTACAGATATTTAAGGAACAGAACTAGATAAAGTGCATAAATGTCCATTACAACAATCTCATCATTTACGTGAGATGTGTAGTGAAGTTAAAATCACATTAATAAAAAGTATAATATAGCTTATCAACATCAGCCACTCTATAGGTTATAACTCAATATAATTAAATTCAACTATTTCACTAACGATCGGAACATAAAAGTATTTTTTGAGTAAAAACATAAAGTTTTACCAACCGATTTTAGTTACAAGTTGGTGACTAGTATACTATATAATTATTAGCATATAATCTGTATTATATATCTGCATATCACACGAGAATAAATGTAACAGCAGGATAAATTATTTCCTTTATTAAAAACAGCTCCGTCTCTTTGCGCAGAATGAAGTATACAGGACGAAAAAGTGGCTCATACTAGTTCTTACTCGAAATATGCTTGATACTACCTGTTCCTGAAATACTAGGTGTTCCTGAAATATTAGGTGTTACTAAAATACTACTGTTACTCTGGAACGCGTTGTTCCTTGTGTATCGGTGATACCACTAGTATTTGAAATACCTAGTATTTTAAATACGCGTTACTGGCTGTTCCTTGCGTTCCAGCGATATTTTTGTACGCCTAGTATTTGGCCTTGGTTTACGTGATCTTGCGTACATTTTGTGTGTGTGTGTGTGTGTGTGTGTGTGTCTGTGTGGGTGCGTAGGGGGTGTGCCTCGACTTGGAACAGCGAGGGCGGCGTGTCTCGACTCGGAACAGCGTCGCCGCGAATAACAGGTATTTCAACTTTTCAGTCACTGTTACATCCGTTCCACAAAAATATCGTTCCAAAATACCTATTACAGGTATATCGGCCCACCTCTACTTACCATATCTATTGGTTTTTTTTTGTTTGTGTTAAATCGTATGGTACTGTTGTTTTCCCAGTTTTGCTCTGTTGATTGCTACTTTTCTTCTTTCAGACGTCACTTTTATTATTACATTTAGTTGTTTGACCGTATAATCATATTAAATACACATTTCTTTATACCTTATTCATCCCTTCTAATTTATAGTGTTAATTATTTAGTATCCTATCTTTCTTATGTTGCTTCTTAAATGCATGGTGAAGATATGTACCCTTACAACGTTTAAGTAACTTTTAGTTACATAATACACTGTTTTATCATATAGGCATAAACGCCGCTCTGATCTTCGGACAAAATCCGTTGATAGTTCCTTCTATTCTACTAAGGTTAAGTTAACTTTAGCTACAACTGTAGCTTCAACGCACGACGTACAACACTCGAGGTGCGAATACGTTTGTACAAACGTGTCTTTTTACTTCTATGTTCCATAAGGAAATGGAATTATGGTGATGGCGAAAAAAATCGTGTTCGAGATAAGGGCTGATTCTGATTGTACTACCCTCAAAACATGAAGAAAAGTCATTTTTCGAAAAATGTGTGTGTGTGTGTGTGTGTGTGTGTGTGTGTGTGTGTGTGTGTGTGTGTGTGTGTGTGTGTGTGTGTGTGTGTTTCTGTGTGTAGAATTTTTTCTACGGCAAACGATAACAACCGTAAATTCAAACAGAATCAAATAATATTTTGCGAATGTGCCTGAGTTATAGAGGACTTAAGGCCTGTTTATTTTGTTGAAGATCGGTTACGAGAAAAGGGTAGTTTACCCTTACGTTTTATGTTTTAACAAGAGTAAAGTACTTAATTTTGATAAATAAAGTATCCTGAAAAGAAGATCATAATAATCCACTGTATAAACGTAGATGAAATTCTATAAATGAAGAGGCTAGTTGAAGGGGCTGGGGGTAATTTTCTATAAATGGAAATGATAGTTGAAGGGGGAGAGGATAATTTTTTTTTATTTATATGTCATGTGTACTACGTTATCGGCAACAAAGAAGTAGTTTGTTGTTAAAATCCCTTCCCGGGCTGTTTGGCGTGGTCCAATGTTTTCTACAAAACCAAACGTTTCGGCAGTGCTATCGACTGCCATCATCAGTGAAAATCGAGTGCATTAACGTGAGGTGGTATACGTTAGTGACCACAGTAATGTGGTTAAGGCTGAAGAAAGAAGTTCGTTTCTATGGAAATATTTCATTTCGAAAATGGTTTTAAATACAGTATAAATCTTAGAACATGGAAGTCATGTATGGTTCTCCATACCGCTTTTTAGGTATAGAAACAATGAACAGTTCGTAGTGTCCTCTGGGAACTCTCCTGTGCCACAAATTTGGCATGTAAGATCGCAGAATTCCTTTTTTCTATCTGATAATGAGTTCAGCTGCCGTTCCATCAATTCCCCGTGCTTTCTGTCCTTCAAAGCGGTGTTAACTGTGAAACGTAGGACGGAAAGGAGTCATAAAAAGGCTTCTGGCTTCTCTGATAGTGAATGTTATACAAGAATAGTGTCAACTGCATCAATTGCCAAAATGATGTAAGCACTGTATACTATATACTGCTTGTTGTGTACAAAATGTAACTGGTTACAGACAGCGAAGCGAATCGTTTAATATTTATATTGAAGTAACATTCCATACTTAATTTTGAACAAATAAATTTTACAAATAAACGTTTAATAATTAAACGAATTACTGATCATCTACGTACAAAGGATATTTTTAAATTAAATAAAATTTTAAAACGTCACGAAGATATACGCCACTCTCGTACTGACAGTTTTAGATCGTTTAAAAGATGAACAGAAATTTCCGTTGATGATGATAAATATTAAACGATTCTTTGACGTTGATAATTGAAAATTATAAAGTAATGGTAAGTTTGGTCTATAAGGATAAAGTATGTGCTGTGTTCGTAGTAGGGCATTTTGTATACGAAAACATTATTGCGTCTTTAATCCTGTTCTTCGCCAGTTATCTCAGTGTTAAGTAATTTTGCAATTACTCGTCAGATCATGATGCTCAAGCCTAACTATTCTGCACGATAGTTGAGAAGACTGTATACATCTCAAGTAAGATACGAAGAATGAAATTGCAGAAACAACGTCAATACGAATTATGCAGGATTTGGAGCGCTGTTCAGGCGCTCCGATCACGAACATTTTCTCCGAACATCGTAGGAAAATCAGCATGAAACTAATAGTGAGAGTATACGAAACAAATGTCTGTATAGATATAATTACTTAATATTTTGTTATAGTGAAGCCTTGACATAACAGAAGTTTAGAAAATTAAACCATATGTTTTTATGCTTTAAAAAATAGATTTATAATTAAATTTTAAACTAAACATACGAAGTTCTTATAATTTAGTTATGTTATTAAGTTTTTGTCAAAATGTTTACTTGAAATTCATATGAAAGATTTAGTGATGGTTATACCGTTGATTAAGTTTTAAAGAACGGGGAAAGATGATGACAGTAAATACTGTATCAGTAGCTTACTATCTGTCATCGTCAGCTTTTTGTTTAGTGAGGCTCAACGCATAGATTGTCTTATTTTTGTTTTCCGTTATATCGTATTATCAGTATCAGTTACTGTCATAAACGATAACTGTTATAAAGTTTTGTTATGATTATCCTTAAACGATGTATTCTTCTTGTTACTGAACCGTCTGCGTCTTACTGAATCCACGCCATAACAATAACGTTTGAGTTTACAATTGTTGAATATATTGTAACGTATAGATCGTGGGACGACCGACTTAAACGGTAGCGTACATGTCGATATGCGACGCATTCTGTTTAATGTTGTTTAAATTAATTAAAGACGGCAGAGAGGTGAATGAGCCGAAACGTAGACAAAACCCTTTTCAATGAAAATCACATTTTCGCATGAACCGCGCGCGCGCGCGCGCGTAGAGCCATGCATACGTAAAAGTTCATTTTCTTCGACGAAACAGGTATAGTACAATAAAATACAATTACTTTTTATATAAAGTTCATAAATATATTTTTCCCCGCTAAAGTTTTATACGTCTCCATTATTCAAGACCCTTCAGTAATTGTAAAATGTCATTAGGCATCTGCGTTTACGCGTAACAGAAGGTTTAACAATACGCGCGAGAGCAATGATTTTATACGAATGAATTGTAAATATCTGATCAGGAGTACCAGCTGTATTTGTGTCGAAAGCCGCTTACTGCGTCATAATAGAGGATAATCCCCTCGTCTCTGTAGCCTTCTGATGATAAAACTGAGTTTTGTAACCGACTAACCCAACCGTCACTGGCAGCAAAAGGAGTTTTCTGATTTCTTAGCAAGATCGTCATGTTTTTGCCACATAAGTGGACTACTAACATGAGCATTTTTGAAAGCGTTTCTATCTGGCCGTTCGGTCAATTACTCTGTAGCCTGTAGGGAGACTATCTCTTAGTCTACATAATGCGAGTGTCTTGTTGTTGAGAAACGATTGTCTTCAACAACTTTACATCGCGGTGGTATTGATATACCACTCCACTTGTTGTTGCTGCTTCTAGTTTAATTGTTAGCTCATTTTTTGACAAGTTACTAAACCAAAATCTGTAAACCACCGAGTCTGTAAATTTTAATCATGATGTTTCTCAGGAACAGTAACGACAACATAGACCACTAAATAAACAAAGAAATAATACAAGAAAACATAACTACGAAGTAAGCGCTGCTGAAGCTACAGACTGTCGACATGGCTAGAGAAGCAGAGGACTACCGTACTCTCTACGCTTGATAAGGACTGAAATGTGCCGTGTAACAAACAGCAAACCCACGATAATACCTGAAGTATTTCGTAACCACAGTGAAAATTACACTGCTAATTTGAGACAAATTCGCTGGTCCAGTAACGTATTATTCATTTTTGTGTTATATATTGCGTGGTAGGGGATAACTTGCGAAAGCCACCAGAACTTTAAATAATACGAGTACTATAGTTTATATACTGTATATTAGGTTGACCAGACGCCTCGTTTTTAATAAGGTCAATAAGGACCTGTCCCTTATTTTTTGCTATTTGTCCCGTTGTCCCGGGGAAAAATTAAAGGGACGCAAAGTGTCTCGTTTTTTCAAGAACCATTAAACTTCTACCCAACATTTTTTAAATCTGCTCAAAACTAGATTTTAAAAACAATTATAATGATGTACATTCAACTGTATTATCCTGCGGCTTGTCGGTACTAGTTATAATGCACACCGAATCTCGCAGTTTCACAGCATCATCTTTACATAGTCGATTTCAATAACGTCACGAACATAGCCTCAGTGGGTACGGTAAGCGTAAGCATAAACTCATGCTTATTAGCATTGTTTTGTGAGTAGTGAAAACTGTGCGATATTTTTAACAACAACAGTGCCTAAAGAAAGTGTTATTTTAACGATGAACTGAAAAAAAAACTTTTCATTTTTAATAGAGCAAAATAATTTAATCTTTTCAGTATCAATTACTTTATTAAACAGTGTTAATTGTTGACTTCAGTTTGAAACAGATGGCGTTGGAGTAATTGAAATGGGAGCGGTGGGGTGAAAAACAAAACAAAACAGAAAATCAAATCAAATATAAAATAAAAACTGAACAATTAAGAATTAATCAAAATGAACAACACATAAATAATAACAACAACAAAAATGGACCACATTCACATACATAAATAATAAAATGACAAAGCTAACAAAACTATTTAAAAACACAGATATAAAAATAGCATACAAAACGAATAAAAATAATTTACAAAAACTAAATAGCCCCCACAACAAAGATAATACAACAACTAACGGTATATACAAAATTGAATGCCAAGATTGCAATAAATGTTACATAGGACAAACAAAAAAACAGCTGGAAAAACGTTATTTTGAACACCTAAACGCATACAAAAAACCAGGAATATATAAATCCAATTTAGCCACACATGCAATAAACACAGGACATGAATTCCCAGACATAACCAATGTGACACTAATAAAACATATACCACACAAAGGCACCATAATGAACATTTGGGAAAATTTACAAATATACATACATAAAACACAAAACAAACTAATACCTGAACAAATACAAATCAATACAAAACATGACACAATATTCAAAGCACTCAACATCGAAAATACACAAAATACAAATACATATACCACAATCACACACAATAATACAACTTTAAAATACCAGAGACCAACAAGAAACCTTAATAGCATCCAGCCAACATACAAATACTTCACCAGACGCAAGATCGCGAAGGCTGAGGATGAGAGCACGAGAGCTCTCGAAACATGTTCCGAATAGGAAAAATAACATCTTGAGGTAATATAAACATAAATTTTAAATTACATTATATATATCAAAAAACGAACTGTAGCAGAAAGTGATTGAATATATATATACAGGGTGATTCACGAAGATATGCAGAGACTTTAGGAGCTCATTCTACGTGTAAAAATAAAGAAAAAAGTTCATATAAATATAAGTCCGCAAACGCTTCGTTAGCGAGTTATGGGTAGACAAATATTTTACCCTGATTTCAGCTCCTCTGGTCATATTAAGCCGTACTGAAGTTCTAGGAGCCCAAATTAAGGGCCAAACTTGATGGTTTCATATAGTTTTTGACCTGAAAAATTGAATAAAATAAGTCCCAGAACTGTAACTTCAATAGTTTTTGGGAAAACTGGTGAAAACGCAAAAAATCGTAGTCGAAAAACACACTTTTTTACGATTATGGGGTTCGTAATCAAAGAACTATTAGTGGGGCATTTCGTATGTTACGGGAAACAGGTTCACTTCCTAGCATTCATATCCCGTATGACCGTCCTCTCCAACATAATACTAATGTTGATGAAAACATTATTGTTGCTGTTCAAGTTCAACGTAGTCCGGGTGTCAGTACAAGACGTCTTTCTAAGCGATTCAGAGTTTCACAATCTAAAATATGGAGGACACTTAATCTTAACAACCTTTATCCCTATCATAAACAAAAAGTACAAAATCTACATCCAGGAGACCCTGCCCTTCGCTTGGAGTTCTGTAATTGGTTAAATACTCATCGGCAACTCTACAAATACATTTTATTTACCGTGATGGCATAAACAACGTTTAAACAGCGTTCAGTCGTGATGGCATAAACAACTTATGAAACGAACACTCATGGGCAGAAGTGAACCCTAAAACAACGGTGGAACGTAACTTTCAACAGCGATTTTGCTTTAATGTGTGGTGTGGGATTATTCATAATCAGTTGATTGGACCGTTTATTTTCCAAGAGCGCTTAACAGGTGAGGCGTACTTACAGTTTCTTCAAGAAGAATTGCCGACACTGCTTGAAGACGTTCCTCTTGCAACACGACGCCGGATGTACTTCCAGGACGACGGCGCGCCTCCACATTTCTCTCGTGCTGTTTCCACCTATTGAAATCAGCAATTCCCCGCTACGATTTTTTGCTTTTTTCACCAGTTTTCCCCAAAACTATTAAATTTACAGTTCTGGGACTTATTTTATTCAATTTTTCAGGTCAAAAACTATATGAAACCATCAAGTTTGTCCCTTAATTTGGGTTCCTAGAACTTCAGTATGGCCTAATATGACCAGAGGAGCTGAAATCAGGGTAAAATATTTGGCTAGCCATAACTCGCTAACGAAGCGTTTGCGAACCTACATTTATATGAACTTTTTTCTTTATTTTTACATGTAGAATGAGCTTCTAAAGTCTCTGCATATCTTCGTGAATCACCCTGTGTGTGTATATATATATAAACAATAAATATAATAAAAATTTAACTTAAAAATAGATATGGAAATTCTAGAAAAAACGAGTTCTTACTTTATCTTACACGTTTAAAGGAAATTACAAAATAAAACCAACCGCCCTGATGTGTATAATGAAAAAGAAATTTATGTTTTAAAAATTTCGTATATTAAATTAGTCTCTTGTTATTACTGTTTCCTGTTACCAATTTTTATTATTAGTACAACAATATTGTTTAATTTATTTGAAGGTTTAGTGATATAATTTATAGTTAGATAATTAATAAAAACTTTAAAAGTTTTATGGATCAAAATACTGTATTTCTGGACGAATTAAATTTATTCTTTGCACTGACGCTTGTCGTGTAACAAATAAAATTAAAGTAATGAGACGACAGATTATGTCTCAAATAAATGATCAGATTAACGGGGAATTGGGAAACGGTTTTTGTTTTTGATAAACTTATGTGATAATCGGAAAAGGCTCCAGACCAAAACGTTTTACAATAGATAAACGTTGTAATATGAATCATTTAAACGGTTGAAATTAGTCGGTGTAATTAATAAAATGTATATTTATCGTGCCAAAATTTTTCTTTCTTTCGAGGCATAACTTTAGTAGTATCCATTAACAGGGGTGCCGATCCCCCCCCAACCCGTATGACGCTTCCCCCGCAATTAAACTAGTTCTGTATTAGCTTTTCATATAGTGTCGATTAATACGAAACAATTATGTTACAGCAGTGACGATGCTTTGGTAAAAGCCAGATATTGGCATGATAATATTTTACACTGACAGGACTCAGTCTCAGTAATTCAGTTAGTATACAGGTATACAGCTCTTCTTCCCCCGTTTGTCATTTCTTAAGGTATACAGTGCTTGGGCTCAGCCATGGCCGGCTCTAGTAAAGGCCGGAATATTAAACGTGTCAACGTTGCGTCTGAGGCCTATAAGCATAATGTAATAAAATAGCTAATGTAAAAATGTTATATTTTGATTTAATTTCATAGCGTTACTAAAATCATGAGTAGGCCTATTTATAGCTAAATCTAAATTGGAGGTCTGTGTGCAGTTAGTACTATACGTTTAAGTCGAAGAAATTAGTGAACTAGTGTTAGGCCTAATGAATTAATTTTGTTAGAATTATTGAATTCGTATCATATGAATGAGTTAATTAATATATTTTTTAAATAATATAACAGTATTTTACATAATAAACTTTTAATTTGCAAAACATGAAGAATTATAAAACTTCTGTTAACCGGCAATTAAAAATGACGCGATTTGATTATTGAAAAACATAAATTATTCAATATCGTCTAGTCGGCCTCAAATATCAGCTGGTTCCAGTGTGGCCGCGTTTAATATTCCGGCCTTTTACTAGAGCCGGCCATGGCTGAGCCCAAAGTTCCTTGCAGATTTTCTTCTCGTCTTTTTATTAATGGGACAACGCTTTGAGATTACAAACGGGCAAGTTAATTGCGCACGTGGCCAGGAACCACACAATCTCCTGATTGTTGTACTAAGTAATCATTATGCAGAGCTGTCTCTCACTCAAGAAGCCTCGATTTCCTGTCTCCGTTTAAAGTAATCCTACACTTGTATAAATACATCATAGGCCAACCAATGGCGGAAATCGGATTATGAGTTTATCGCAGTTCCAGGTCGTATTATCTCGTGCACAAGACTTGTTAACGCTAAAGGACATCACACTTGTAAGGCAAAAAAACTGTAGAAGGACATTTAAAGTTGTATTTTCATAACTTGTAGAGAAGTGTGCCTTGTCAAATAAGAAAAATGCTGTAATGACCTTTCATGGAAAAAGCTGGCTACGTCGCTATCGCTGGCGCATACACACGAGCCTTTCAATACTTTAGATGATTTTCGGATAGTTGTTAGTTGTTGTTTACAACGAAAAATAAAAACGTGAACTCGTGTTTACTACTAAACACACATTGTAGTGAACTGCGAAAATAATGAATAATTTTTAGAAATGTTTATGAAGTTAATCAACGTTGCGATAGTTGGGACTTTAAAAAAAAAGAGTTGAAGCAACTGTATTACTGGGCAACGTCATGTCGCCAGATGGGTTTGGGTTTATGTATCCTATCCTGCTGTAATCACTACGTGGCGCCGGGCCAATGCAAACAGAAACTGACTGTCTGATAATGGGCTTTTATTAGATTCGTAGCAGATTACCTTACTGGAAGAAAAAGGTAAACTGACCAATTGGTTGTTTATAGAGTGTCTTCGCTTTTAGTGATTATTTGGTTATTACAATAATGTGTGAAAAATACCATTTTAAACAGAATATATATATAGACCGAGCATAAATTCAGAGTAGAGAGTTTACATTAATTAATTATACAGAATACAGTACCTATATATTTTTGACGATTAATCCAGAGGCGAAGTGTTTTGGAGAAAAATACCTGGGAAACCTGGCTAGTTTATTTCAGTATCAATAAAATAACGCAATGTACAAACAAACAAGACACTTCAGACAAAAGGATATAAAAAATATACAAAGAAGTTTCTATATAATTTGTTTTAGAATATAAAGGGAGTCTTTTGAAATTCGGCCCATGTTAATTTTGGAGATTAATTTCTCCCAAAGGTTTTTCCTTTGTGTGAGGTGTATATTAGTAAGATGTTTGAAAACTAGAATGTTTTGTTTCGTCTTATTGACAACAGTCAAAACTCTACAAAAATACATTAAAACATACTTAAAAAAATTTAAGTTTTGAGTTTTAAAGTTGGCATAATCTATAAATCTGTATCTTCTCTGTCCTGCTCATCGACCCACATTTAGTATTTTTGTGCAGTGTAGTAGGCCTATTTGTTTTGTCTGGAGTATTGTTTCTTAAAACCCTAACATTGTTAGATTACGTGGTATTATTTTAAAATAATGTGAAATAAACAATTAAACTCTTATTCGGTCTTGTCTCAATTTCAATAAATTTTATTATTCTTTTCTCTTTGACATATATTGAATTTATTAACATTCAATATTAACCTTCTCTTCAGTTAGCAGCTCGTTTAGGTTTGATAACATGAAAACTCTTTCTCAGGGTTAATATAAAAATTAAAGTCTATGTACAGTCAAAGTCATATATATAAAATAAAATATAATAATTATAAATAGGTTTCAGTAATTTGGTGTTGTGTATGTGTCTTGAGTCATGGGTCCTTTGGATCATACAAAAGAAACAACTTAAACAGGAACAACTAATAATAAAATTACAGTGAACAAATAAAATTAATATTCATAATGTTTATAATGTTTTTGTTATATCGTTTCACTGTTCTTGTGCTTTAAATTGAGTAATGTTTGATCAAATGTTTGTCTTAGCATGATGGAACAGTCTCACCAAATTTGTAGTTTCGTTTACAGATTATTTCTTGATATTTATCTTCTGGCCTTCAGTTTTCAGTGTATTCTATTAAACCATTATACTTCTCGTTATTTTTTAAGTTTTTCTTCATTAATTCATTGTATAACATTAATTTTTTGTAGAAAATGTCCAGCTTCAAAATTAATGTGTTCTGGCTTATTTTAAATATTCTTCAACAACAATGTTTCTTTCTTAAAACTACCGATTCATTTAGTACAGCTCTTGGCTAAATCATATTTATGGGTCACAGGTTTGTTTTCATATTTTATAATTGACATGATTCAGTTGAATCTTATTTTTTCTTCGTCACTGATGTATATTATTAGTTTGTAACGTAATATTCCACTATTTTTAATCATTATACATTTTGTTTGATCTTATTATATTAACTATATAGTTGGTTTATATAAATTATATGTTTTATTCGCGGTTTATATTATAACTAGGTCTATTTCCTATTCACTTTCACTATACACTGTTTTTTAATGTCCATCACCGTTATTTTCACTTTCTTACATTATTGAACTACCTAACTTTCGTGATTATTATTTAATATTATTCTATTGTAATTTTTATGTCACTTAGAGTTTGTAGTGCACTGACATTAAATAACTGCTTGAGGTTCGCAAACCTCCCTATAGTTTTATAGGCTTATACTAGGACAAATGTCTTTTTACTTACTTACTAGTTTTAAGATTTATACACTATATTTCTATTTATTAATAACTATTTACATTTTTATTGTCATTCGATCTTCCCTCCTGGGTGTAATAGTGATAGTCAGTTATTGTCTTGTCATTGTCATTAAATTATTTAATTCAAAAGTTTTCATTTCTTATTTCCCTAGTATTTACTTATTATAA
Organism: Magicicada septendecula; assembly: GCA_034769895.1. Classification (NCBI taxonomy): domain Eukaryota; kingdom Metazoa; phylum Arthropoda; class Insecta; order Hemiptera; family Cicadidae; genus Magicicada; species Magicicada septendecula. The sequence continues at coordinate 697,990,528 of CM068368.1, forward strand.
TATTTCCCTTTTGTTTTTATTACCTTTCACTCCTTGACATTATTATTTATCTTTAAATAGTATATTTTATTTTCATTTCATTATTTGTTAAGTTAATTTTATACTTCTTTGTATTTTATTTCTAAAAAGATTGCGTTTAGGCACAATTCACAACGAATTTGGATGATTAAATTGTATTTATTCTGGGACGTAATCTTGTTATGTTACAACATTTTTTAAGGTTTCGCATTGAATCAAACGTTCGTTGTTTGTCTTGAAGCATCGTGACAATATAGATTGGGAACATGTAGGCCTACTCGTTTTTTGTACGGTCACAAATACAACACATTGACACGAAAATTTTTAATTTTTGAAGTTTTTTAGTTCATATTGAATAAGCTTTCTAACGTATATATGTAGGTATTTTGAATTACCAGAACAGATGTGGAATTTTCTCATAAGCCGAGAGCGCTGTATTGATATTGAAAATGTCGATTAATTCCATCCTTTGATTATATCCTCAACATTCGACAAAGTCTATTATGCAATGTAGATTTGAAATTACGGAAACTCTTAGAATACTCTTCTCAGATTGCTGACTTACCAGACTACAAGAAACAGCTTCTGCAAACGATAACCGAGTTTTCCATGAACGAAGTACTAGGGTCGGTTGAAAAGTTGGCGGAGCGACATTTATGGCTTAGCGGTAGAACTAAAATTTTTCGTGTGTTATAAGATTCGTACGTCATGTAAACTTCTGTTAATTTCCAAATGTATCTGTGAACTTATTCATTATTTATCAGCTGTTCGAAATTTACGTGTAATGCGTGTTTTGAAAAATGAACAAATGACTGCTGTTGTGCTGTCATTGAATTCTTTGTGTAAAAAGGTTTAATGCCAATGGAAGTCCACAACAAAATAGTAAATGGGTTAGGAAATGGTTTGCAAATGGCAGTACATTACTCCTGGTCGTACGCGCATTGAAGATGATCCTCGCAGTGGACGCTCAAATATTATTAAAAAAAATCATACACGATGTTGGAAGGCTGGCGATTGATAGTGGATGGCATTTCTGAGATTATAGGCATCTTACGCGAGCGTATGTATCATATTTTAACTCAAGAACTTAGTGGGGAAAAACATTGTCCAAGCTCGAGTGCACACTTACAAATCACTGTTTTGAAGACTCAGCATTTCCTAACACATTTACTATTTTGTTGTGAATTTTAATTGGCGCTAGACCTATCTTAACAAAGAATTAAATCACAGCACGTTTGATTTTGTTCATTTTTCAAAACATGCGTGACACGTAAATTTCAAACAGCTGGTGAGCAATGAATAAATTGACAGACAGATTTGGAAATTAACAGGAGTTTACACGATGTATGGATCTTACAACACACGAAAAATTTTAGTACTACCGCTAAGTTATAAAGATGTCTCTCCGCGAACCTTTTAACTGACCGTCATATCATTTATAAACGTATGGGTAATTAGTATGATATTACAATATGTTAGAGTATTATAGTTACTGTATCACATAGCTTACACACGGGTACATATACACATATACACGTGTATTTACGCATTAATGCGTATTATTCTCTATAATAATTTATATGTTTATGTAAGTTAACTATATTAATGTAATTATAATAATACTAGTATTATATTGTTGATTTATTAATATATTATTTATATTTTTGGAATATTATATCTTATTAATATAGAAAAATAATACAGTATACGTATAGTAACAGAACTGTTATTTCCTTACCCCTCTCTAAAACACACACACACACACACACACACACACACACACACACACACACACACACACACACACACACACACACACACACACACACACACACACACACACACACACACACACACACACACACACACACACACCACACACACACACACACCACACACACACACACACACATATTTTCACAAAACACTCACGATATTTGTATTAACTATTTCTGTATTGCCCGTGTACAGGTTCTGAAGATGACAATAAATTCTGTCGAAACGTTAACACAGATATTGTTAATTGACCGAATCTCAATAACCTTCATCGAACATTTTTTAATAATGACCACTGAGATTGTGTTGGGCTAACCCTCGTTCTGACGAACTTCCAGTTGTTACAGTATGCTGCCATCGCTATTATATTGCACTTACGGTTCCCTGTGTTGTTATTAGGCCTATGTTAATTTATTAGTGCCAAGCCTATTAGCCTGAGCTACATAAAGACCTCCTACCGTTAGCACACACGAAAATGCAGGGTACAAAGTGGTACGGCCACATATGAAGAACAATGGTGGTGGTTGCGGATGAAAAGCAACGGGTGAGGAAAGCCTTTCAGGGAACGCTAGATGGAGGAATGCTGTTGAGGTGGACGTTGGAAGAATGGGCGTCCGTTTTGTTGAAGACAGGATCCAATGAGCTTAGATACGTGTGCATGGCGAAGGCCAGCTCGGTCTGTAGTGCTAGAAGAAGATTGTGGTTAGGTCGAAACAGGTCTGTGTATTATACTGAATATATATATGCGCGCGTGTGTGTACATATAAAATGAGATTAACATTGAACAACAGTAATAGAAAACGCGCACAGAAGAGTACTGACATTGTATAACAACTTTGCGTCACAGTACGTGAGTGGTGAATAATTGTTTTTGTGCAGAACTGTTATTTCATTACATTATGAAATTTCTACAGTGAAATGACAGCAAATGTAACGTGTTATTTCAGAATAACAGGTACATTTACATTTTCAGGTGACACGGCTACCCTGACTACCATGAAGACCTGTCCTCATTACCGTGTCGTCAAAACTTCAGAATCATCAAAGCTTCAATTAGAAGAGTGGCTTAGGAAGTGCAACATCAGAATTAAAGAATATAAAGAATTCTGTAACATCAGAATTACAGTACGTAACAGTCGCTTTACTCTTGCCAGAAATCAAAATCCTCCTAATAAATAAATAAAGAAATTGGCTAATAGACGTGACACCGGGTAAAATAGGTCTTCTCACTCTGGAGAAGTGTCATCGTGTGGGAAGACACCACATAGCCTTAACAACAAAGTAGCCTATACAAATGAGTGTAGTAATTTCTGCATGCTGTTGTAAAGACATAAAAGAAAGTCAGTTTCTTTTTACGAGTAAGTTTGCACATGCCGAAAGAAGGGTGAGAGATGATTCCAACAAAACGCAAGCTATTGAAAAGGCTGTTCATCACATTGGGACGGTTTATGTATGTTTATGCGGGAAACACTTGAAGTCGCATAGTCTATGTTATAGGTCTACACGAATTAAAATGCAAATCACACGAACCAGGATAATTAAGATTTTCGTAGAATACAAATTTTTACATATCACCGAAAAACGTTAAAATGTAGGTCTAGTACACGTTAAAACAAATAATATAAATTTTAATCGAGTTGTTGCAGTTGTAACTGAAACCCTCAATGCCTTTTCCGAGAAAGTTTCAAGAACGGAAGAAACAGAAAAAAAAATTCTCAAGGCATACTTCCGTTTGCAAAGTTTACCAATGTTGCTATAACGCGTTACGAATTCATGCGACTATTACGAGTCGTTACACTTCCCTTCGTTTTAGTCGAATATTTTCTATCGCCCTCATTTATAAAAAAAATGGATATTTTTTATCGGTGACTTTAAGACCTCTGACTGTATGCGTAATTGCACTATTGAAAACTATTTATCTCGCCGCTGAACAAAAGGCATTAGAATATTGATCTATGGACATAATTTACACACAGTGAAGCTAGAAAACCTAAAGTTACTCCCTAACGTGGTACAAATACACTTTAAATAATTTTGTAAGTCTACAAGTAGCATTACTGCTCCAGCTTACAGGAAGTGTTTTGCAGATGAGTGTGTACACGGGTCAGTAAAATGTGTTGTCTGACAGCGTATACGCCGGATAAATAGTTTAACTACATCCAAGTCAGATTTTACACGTGCACAGGGATGGCGGATATTGTTTCCTTTAAAATACAACCTGATTCGGTAGCCATGGCAACGAAGGCCACTAAGCGTCGCGGCGGCGCATTGCGCGAACGTCACGACGCCCTACTCCCAGTGCGCCACCGAACTCTGTTCGCGAACCAAGAACGCTTCTGCCGTGGTCGTGGCCGTGTTGTTTGCCTTGTTTCCAGTGGTTTGGTTTCGGACAAGAAGGACCAGTGTACGGGAACAAGGTGGTGTCGCTGCGAACATACGCGGTTTTCCTCCTGTCAGTCGTGACGGTCACATTCTAACGTCGTGTATTTATAGAACTACCGTAGTAACGACGCGTCGCCTCAATCCTTATTCATTTAATTTAAACGTTAAACTTCGTCCACTAGAAATGAGCATTCGGTTTGCGTACGTTTATAACTACACACACTCATTGTCAAACTAATGTTCTAACAGTATTCATGTACCGTATGTAGGCCTATGTATAATTATTTTAAAAACAACTTTATTTATTTAAAAAATAATATTAGATAATAAAGTGCCTATCTCTATTATACATAAAGTATATTATTCCTGTGGCGTAAAATCTTTAGTGGACCCTAAATTTTAATACATCATAGGCTTTTTATAATCTTTATTGAGATTGCCGTGGCCATTGCGTTTGAAAGTACTGAACGTTTTTATCAGATTGCACTAAATGAAAGTGCCTACCATAATAGAGCAGGTAATATAGTTATTTGTAAATAGTGTGGGTTACACAGCACAAAAAAATGAATACGTATTGTGAAAAACGGAATTTTCATATTTTATTGAATCTATGCAATAAAATAAAGTGCGATTCGTTTAATTTTTAAATAAATGCCTTTTATTTGAATGTTGAAAACAGATATTTTATAATAATTTTGGCATACTCCTTTTTTCTCTCAAACTCTTTTTGTTTTTGAGATTCCTTTGTTGACATATTTTGCACAGATATATCTGTTGCTGAATTTCGCGATTTCAGTTAACAAAACGGAATTTACGTTTACAAAATGAAAATTACTTTAGTCTACCATTTGATACTTTAAATTAAACCAAAACGTTGCTTATCAGAGCTGAATGAACTTCTGTTCCTTTAGAAAATAATTCTGTAAAATTGAAAACAACCGTGTTAGTTGGTGTAAACTATAGGGGGCGATCACACGGCGTAAACTGCGACCACTGCTTGTAACCAGAACGATACAGACAAGAAAACAATAACAGTTGGAGAATTCTAATTAACTGATTAAGTATAATTAAGCGACTTGGTTGTACAAGTGAAACATTCTGTTGGGAAAATTGTAAGCGATTTTTGGTAACCGCCATAAGTGAAGAAATGTGTACCAAATAGAATATTGTGCGCGAACGTATTTTCGAAAATTACGAAGCAAACACTTTCTGATATGAAACTGATCCATAAAGTGACGGACGCGATTTATGAAAATGTATGTGGCTCAGTGACACGTCTCGCATTAATTCCATTGCACACCCAACGTCGTTCTTTTCTCACATTCCATTAATTGTAAGAGTGTAATGTATGTGACCGTAAATATGTGATTTGCATTAATTCAGGCACACGGACGACAGAAGCAGAAGTTTCTAGTACGCTTACGTCTGCCGTGAGAGACTATTTACATTCGGCGCCCATTGCCTTATTTACTTTACTAAATGCATGTTCATGTTTCCTTGTTGGCCAAGTGTATTTCCGAATCTTCTAAACGAACAAGAGTGCAGAAATCTTATATATTAAATGATTTGACGGAGGAACTTTCTACATTCCATTCTTTTTTCATATTAAGATTGTGTTTTCGATGAAATTAGGTCTACTCGTTCCCTTTTTATGTCAGTGTGTGTACTGTGCCCTGAGTTTGTTATAGACTATATACTCTGGCGATGACATAACATTTAAATAGTTGGTACACAGGCCGTCATAAAGATGTCATCAATAGACGATGGTAGCGACCGATTATTGAGAACGGAATCTGATTTATAACATCAGATGTCACTGATGATAATCTGAGAACTTCTGGAAATTTAAAACGTTCTGAAAGGACTCGATTACTGTAACGCTTGATTACGTTTTTCTCTCGATTACTGTAATTAATTAGATGTGAAATTTAAAAAAGATCTGAAACAGTAGTTCTTAAAATTCACTACTCTCAGAATTTGAGTTCTTAGCTCACTATTCTCAGTTTGGTGGTATGGACTGATTGACACTACCACCCATCTTGTCCTGTGACTGTCAAGTGAGGCCCCCCAAACGCGCTGCTGTAAATTCTGTTTCTTATGAATGTACTAGAAAAAGTGTCAATGTTATCGCTTCAAACGCGATGTATTACTGGAAGTCATCATTCCGAGTTGTTTGATAACCATTTTAAGTTGTACTATGGACAGTGATAAGTACTTTCTGCATGTGTTGTTGAATGTGTGTGTGTGTGTGTGTGTGTGTGTGTGTGTGTGTGTGTGTGTGTGTGTGTGAGAGAGAGAGAGAGCGAGAGAGAGAGAGAGAGAGAAAGAGAGATTAATTTAATATAATGTAAATGGGAACAAATATGCGTGTGGGATTTAACTTCTTCATTTCATTATCATAGTTCCGATAAATAGCAAGTGAAAAAACTAAAATACAAGGAACCCAGAATTAAACGTGAAAACTGTATTTATAAGTTTTGTGCTGATCGAGGGCATTATTATGTTATTTTAAGTAGCTTCTTGTAATGGCACAGTCTGGTTGCTAAAAGAATGTTATTTACTTTTGTATGGAATTTATCTTGAAGCATAATTTAACATTTTAAACGATTCCCGTTTCACGTGATTTTCATGTCTACACGCTAAAGTGATCGTGGTCACAGTGTCTTGTGTTTGTTTGCGTTTTCTATTTGGTTCCCGACCTAATAATTGAATAATTATTATTTAAAAGTTACAGAAAACACAGTCATGGGAAAAAACTGATATTCTGATTTAGTTATGATCAAATCTCTAGTTGTCTGACTGTCTATCTGACTCTCTCTCACATACACACGCCCCCCACACACACACGCAGTCTATATTGTACAACCTTATAGTGCCATTATTTGTTATCTAAATTTAAAGTGGAAGTAACGTAAAATTATTTTTTGCATGAAAATGACACATTTTCATTCTTAAGCAAAATAGGACAATTTTAAAACTTTGTTTCTATTAAACGTAAGCTCTAGAACAGTAGTCATGTTTCAGTGTTGTTAATACCCTATTCTCATTGAAATGAACGAGACGTAAATCTTGTGTAAACATTCGTTGTGTCTTTAAAATAATCAAGTTGGAAGCAAAAACTGTCTGGTAGCCTGTAAGTACTAACGTGCACACAATGGACAGTATGTAGTGTCCACGCTCAGATAACGTGAAATAAAGTACCGTACTTGATCGTCTGTTGTCGTTTCCGCACGTGTCCTTGGTGTCATTTCCGTATTGCCGTTAATTTCAAAATTTGTTTTAGACGACAAATGTCAGTCTGACATTAAACACACGGGCTGTTTGTTTCTTTTACCTTCGTACTATCAAGGAGACACAAAAGAATAACAGTACATGTCTTGTTCTTAAAGTTTATTCTTATAATACCGATTTAGAGTTGGATTATATTTTTGAAATTCATTTTCTGCATATATGTCTCCTCTACACGTTTGGTGAAACTTCAGAAGTAATTAAAATGGAGGAAATGTTCTGCAGATGCGCTGTCTGATTTGTTTTTTTTTTGACAATCAAGGACATCCTGACTCAGCCCCTGTCATCGATAATTGTTGAACCGCTAGTTCTTCGCACTGGAACTCAATTTTCAGTGGCCTTGCACAACTACGAGACACCGAACGGCCATTTGGAGGGCAAAGCGGCTAGCGGTTCGGGAATTCGACAAACATCAATTACAACTTTGAAATAACTTTGTCAACGTATCGGGAAAGACTAAAAATTTTTCCGTGTTCATTTCGTTTAATTTTGATCTCAAACTATTTCTGTCCGCTGAATTTCGCCTGGCGGTAAATAAAATTCTGTGTACTGACACACGTAGTATATTAGATTTGTATAATAAATTTTGTTCAAAAATTTTGAATGTAATTCGCTTAATAAAACATAATAATCTCAGAGAGATTTTGTGTTCACAATTGATTCCGTTTCTTGGGTACGTTATCTCCTCCCGTGTCTGTGTGTCGTTTAGTTGTTCCACAGTAAACTCATTACAAGGAATAGGATGGCCCTACGTTTTAATAAAGCAACTTGTAAATAATCTCATGTTAAGGGAACTCTTATCTTAACATCCGTGGAAAGCAGCGTAGCTCTTTAAGTTCATTCCCATAGCTTCTCAATTTCGTGCTTTATATTAGTGTGTTGTTAGCAATTAGATTTACTTTCTCCCTTAAAGCGTAAGGAATGATAAAATTGGCGAACTAAAACTTTTCTAGCGTATTGGTCAAAACAGAATTTTTTCTTCAGTTTTCCTGAAATTCTTGTATTCATCTTACGCAAAATTGTTAAATCTACTGCAATTTGTTACATATTATTACGTTTGCTTCACATTGCCATGTATCCCGAAATTGTAATTGTAATAACTGTTCATGTTTCTCCATTTACAAGACAGTTAATTAGACTTTTAAGCGGCGAAAAACATTTTATTGTGCAGACACAGTTTAGCGGGTATATTTAAAAATATATTTGTTTCCTTTGTATACTTTCTGACTCAGTAAATATTAAATTTGCTATTGAGGTTGTAGCATCACGAGATGGTACAAACCAGGAAACTCAATTTAATTATCAAAAATATAGGGAAACTACTCAAATAGATAAATACTATGTAACTGAATGCAATAGAGAATGAGTGATCAAATGAGAACAACCAAAAATAATTATATAAAGGAGGAATTATAATAACTAAACCAATAAACCATGAATAATAAATAAAGAATACGTGTTACAGATGCATGAATAAATTAAAAACAGGAATTAGCCTTGTAAACAAACATAATAAATAACTTGACAAAACAGACATAAAAAAAGACTAGACTGGACAGTGTCTTTGACACAAAAAATTACCCAACAGATTATGGAAGTGATATAATATTACTTGTTATAATATTGTAAATAGTAATGTTTTAGTATGTGAGAATTGTATTTAGTGTTAAAAAAATCATTTGTATAACCAGCCTAAAAGTCAAGCTAGGTCTTAAACCTAAGACTGTATTTGTAATTTGCTCATAGATAGTGTCATGGTAAAAAACAAGATAATTATTTTTATAATTGTGTTTATTCGAATAGAAAAGGGATAAATAATGATAATGAAACAGTGCAAATGACACAGTGTAAACAATGATACAAATATAAAGTGTTGTGAACCAAGTATGACCATAAGGTGAGAATGGCATGTATTTTATATGAAGTGAACAAATAACAATAAAATCAACTTCATTAGTGCAAGTGACAATATAAAATTAAATGAAATAAAAGCATAAACGGGATTATGTAAAATAATCAGGAAAAGTAAGGTTATATTAAAAACTTGTGTTTACTGGAGGCAGATAAAACAGTCCTGAGACCGAAAAATACACCAACAAACCAAGGCCTCTTATAGATGAATCTAAAATTGATTGTTACAAGGAAGAAAGCTTTGTCTAATATTGGCGTCCCATGAAGGAGGAACAAATTGAAATAGTTGCCAATCCAATCAAGATTAAATAAGAAGAGTGTAGTAAAAAAGCCAAGTAAAGTTATAGAAATTATCAGTAAACTATCGTACAAGTTGTGTTCAACCCACCCGAGAAGAAAAATTGAAATTACTATCCTAACTGGTGTAATACATCTTGAATTCGGTGAGATCCTTCCAAACTTATAACCATATTGACAAAGTATTAAAAGTATTAACGTTTTACACAGCACTTCAATATAAACTAAATAACGAACACATTTAGTGTGACTACATTTTTAAACATAATATATGATATCAAAAGTGAGTGACACAAACTTATTTTGAACCAACAAAAGCGTAGAACTCATATAAATTTTATTAAACATTCAATATTGTGCATCCAGCTAAAAAGCAATATGGCGTTGTCATTTTCTTAACGGTGAAGGAAGGGTACAGCAGCGCGCCATGTTGAGAAATAATGAACTATGAGATATAGCATAGACATTAAAATTTTTATTTTATTTTCTTTTGTCAATTGTATTCCTAATGTCTGATAATTAATTGTTTTCATTGTTTTATTAATGTTATATTTGTAATGGGTAATATTTAGTTGTAAAATTATCTAATTGATTTCTTTTGTATAATCACAAGAACTCACATACAACCATCATACACCAACAACAATTATTTATTACATGTTCAAATTTTTTATTCATGTATGTTATCAGTATAATACTTGTTAGGTATAATATTACTGAAGACAATTTTTTATGTTGTTAAAACCCTGAGATATAAAATTTTTTCATGCATCCGAGAGCTAGATGGAGCGGAAACCTTAAAAAAGGGAAAATGATTTGTTAATTAATAGAAAATAAAAAAAAGGGGAACTTATTATAATAAGAAACCAGGAATAAACATCTAATGATTCAGACCAGCAAAAGAAGTGTGTTCTCATTTGTAGTATAATTATATGAATACCTAGTTAAAGATAATTAATTACACATTTGTTAGAGTATATTTTATATTACAAATTGGGATCCCAAGGACGTAGGGCATCGAAGGCGTTAAAAGGTTAGTGATAACCAAAGGTTAGTGATAACCATAGCAGTTACATACACCCATTATACACATTACATTTAAGAAACACAATTTAAATAATATTACAAAATTGGCACCAACTTGGGGCTCTACAAAATACTACTGTAACATTTGAAAATTAATTAACTAACAACGTCACATTATAAGGTACAGAAATACAACGTGGCTATGTATAGCCGACGTAAGCAAGGCAGGTAGCGAACCAGTAAATTATATAGAGAGATAAACTCGGTTGGTGCGTCATTTTTATTTAAAATAAGAAACACGCCGCCGTGTTAAACAACAAATGTTTGTTGTTCAGATTTAATTTGTACAAACTCAATTTTATACCGTGCAGATATGCACAGCGCTGCCAACATTTCCCAACAATATGATACGATATATCATACTAATATGGACATAATATGAATTTGTAGAATATAATTAGTTCGTATTTCTCGTTAGCGCGTTTCCATTCATATCCACAAAGAACTGATATTCTTACTGTAATGACCTGAGTTAGACAGTACTATCCTTACAAGCGATGTCCCTGGAGGCAATTGATTCCAATATGTAAAAATCGTTGTAGATTTAGCCTAAGTAAAACTGAAATCTATTTCTTTACTGACATTCAACCCTTTCAGCACGGTACTCGTAAAACCAGTTCGTTTGACGATCAAGGGATTATGTTTGTTGTTTTAAAGATATCCACTGGAATTTAGATCAGGGTCTGTGATGTTGATATGTAGAGCTCGGAGCTCTACAATTAGGCCTACCTCGTGGAAGCTTGATGTAGTTTCCTCCCACAGCATATTATATACAGCCGTAGGTTAGTGAAACGTGTAACTTTCTGAGTAAATCCTGAATACGTAACTATGATAATCGTCATCCCTTCACAGGATTCTTCGCAGAAGCTACATAATGTTGAAGTAAGGAATCCGAAAGTTCTCATCTGAAGTGTTTCGAAATCAAAATTCACATTACAAATTTAGTTTCCACGTTTATAATTAGTATTTTTTTCTCTGCTTTTACTACACATAGCTGTTTTTAGCTAACAGCAATTTGCCACTATGCCAATGAACGCAAGAGTTCACCCTATTCTCTTCTGTCAAATAAAACAAGTACTAGGCTTTTGCTCCGGTACTTACTATACTAGTTGTTGACCGTCCAGGTCTTCAATGTTCACCTGGTGATGCAGTCGTTGTTCGTGTTATGGCACGAACTTTTGTAATTTCTTCGACGACTGTAAGGTTATATCATGGTGCATCGGTAAATTCTTGAAGGACTTTCTTCTAGAATCTCTGGATTTTCTGTATGCTCCCTTCCTAGCACACTCTCAAAATTGCAAGCCATATGTCAAAATCGGTTTCAGTATTTACTTATGTATTGGTAACTTTTTTTTTTGTGGCTGACATTTGATATTTGAAATTTTACTATGAATAAATGTAATACACTTTAATCTGTTGTTTTATACATGTACACATAATTACCGTAAATTACCCTAAATTGCTATAATCTTGTACCGTGTTTATATATCACTATGATCTCCTATTTCGTGTTTTAACCATTTTAAAATTCGTTACTGTAATTAAGCAAAGAGAACTGTAAAGATTCTTATGTCTCTATTGTTTGTGTTTCTGTTACTTAACAGGAATTTGTTTTTGGGATGGTGAATACAAATGGGATGGGTACACTAACAGAGCATCCTTGAAGTGTTAATGTCTCCCTTTACCTTCGTTGTTACTGGCGGACTATCAAACAAATGCGTGCTACTTTCAATGTTTATATCATTGCTGGCAGCCTTCAAGCAAGTCTTTTCAATATGGATTTCTTTATCTTTTAAAGATCATATCCAACCGCGTACCTCTCAGTGCTTGATTCCTGTTATTGCTGTTCCCTAGGTAAACGTTTTTCTTCAGTTAAAGAACCGAACCGTTTGCAACATGGGTTACCGCTTCCAGATCGGCTGTGTCCATGTCCTAACCTTTTGACACTTCTCTCGGCTAGTATCTACCTTAAATCAAATCCTGTGGACGTTTTAACTACGTTACAACGACAGTCACAGGATTCTAGCTAAAATAAACCATGGAGGTTTTGATATTACAGGGTTTTGATATTCGTCATGCTTTTGTTGTAGTCCGATGTAAATACACACAAACACATTCACGCACACATGCCCCGGAGCGTATGTATGCGTTTATGCAGAGAAAGGTTCATAAAATAACGGAAACAACACGTAGCCCTACTTTCAGAACATATTTTAAAATTGAAAACAAAGAAAAATCCTGTAAACATAGGCTTGAAAACACTTTGGTTTCACGTTGCAACTTCCTAAAGATTCGATTCAGATTTTGCCATCAAAGAATTACTTGAGATAATAATAGTGGCTACTATGTTTACCACCGAAGTAGCTTAGGATTAGACAGGGTAGGCTGCCTAATGTGAGCCGTACGGCATACAAGGAAGGCAGTGTGGCCAGCACTACGCTTCAACCGTCCATTATTATCCCCAGGATGTTATCCCAGGTACTCATTTTTCAACAGGGTGAGTCGACCTGGGGGCTGAAAAACGCACCTTGACTTGAGATATAATGTATATTAATTCTTCGCAAAACAAAGTATTTTAGATTTTAAAGAACAGGAAAAACGGCCCAAAACTGCAATTTAATAATTTACTTAAACAATCATTAAAAAAAAGAATCTCAAAAAGTATCCATTTACTTTCATTTATAAAGTACATAAACTCTTCTTAAGAAGCTTAGCTTTTTATTAATGTGTGTGCACTCTTGTTACTTACGTTGAAGATATGACATGATATAAACATTAACACATACAGACGAGGTGAGTTCACGAAAGATACTTATAATATTAAAATAATAAACAAAACGTTTTGTAGAAACTCAAGTTTCAATGAGATATGTGCACATTTCGATAGCTGGTTGTTGGGTTCTGTCTGTGTGTAATTCGCAGACGTGCATGTCTAAGATCACACGCCTGTTTGCGAAAAATACTTGTCACGAACTTATGAATAAAAAAATCTTTGTTACGAATTAAAACTATTATTTTGTCAAGGAACAGACAATGAAGTTCATCGGCTCATTAGTAAACTGTGTTCAGTTTATGGCAGATAGTAGATATTGTGACCACAAGTGTGATGCTTGTGAACAGTGTATTTGAGGCCAAAAGCTTCAAAACAGCGTCTCTCCATTAAGATTTAAATCGATATGTAATGTTTCAGTGAATGTTTTACATGAATATTATTCTGAGCTATTCGTTTTATAATTTTTTAATTATCAATTAATACATTTTTTAATTATACAAAAAACTAAAGGAATTTAAAGAGAAATGGTGCTGATATTGAAATATTTGTTGTTTTATAAAGTTATGTGTAAGAATTTGGTACAAAACACAGTAACTATTTATTGCAAAATGTATGTCATCAATAACGTAAAGTTAGGTGTATGTATGTGTTTGTCGTAATTAGATTAGTGTTGTTTGATAAGATTGACTATTGCTGTAGGGAAAATGGTTATTGAGGGGCATGTAGAATGCACAGTGTATCGCTGGTGATGAGTGGGTCCGGGGTGCGACTGCGGCTTAGTGACCCAACACTTGGCTGTTGTTTTCCGACTCCTTCGCCTGACTCAGCGACGGCCTCTAAGTTCAACGTCACCGCCAACAACTGCCCTCCGGTGAGACACTATCTAATCTTACTCTGTACACTGTGTAATTTGTTGTCCGTAAACTAGCCATTAGAAAGCTTTAGTCTGATGGAGCGGCTTTATTGGCCCCCATAGATGTTTTACTTTGTATTGCCATTACAGAAATTGTTTAACTTTGTTATGCACTTGGTTTTTAAGATTTGTTTACTTGTAACTGTAATGGCTGGTCACATTACCAGCGAAGACATTTTGAGTATATTGTCAAGTTGTTAAGTTATCTTTAACGCCACTGAAAAGCGAAACTTTTCAATTTTTTTACTCTTTCAAACTCTAGATCTAGAATTTTGGGAGAAATAACCAATGTTTTACTCAGATTTTTACTCCTTCTCCCATTTTGGGAGAAACAATAAAGGTACAATCTTTTTTGCGTATTAATGTACGAAATTACACGAATACTAAATTATAACAATATAGGGAATTATTGTAAGAAAGAAACGACTAGGAAAAGTTCATAAAGGGAATTTTGTTGCCAGCTAAGGAGTTTCGTGGTATATAGGACTGACCTCTAGAGAGTTTGATCTCAACACCACACAACTTGAGCTCGATTACACGCAGGTAAAATAAGAAATTTAGTTTTCATCATTCTTCTTTTAACACATCTTGATTCGTGTTAAATTGTACACCCTGTAAAATTTGGTAAAATGCAGACAGAAAATTTGATTTTAATTGTCGCTATTGCCGTGCGGAAAGTATCCTTTTTGTAGGTTGATAAAGTTATTAATTTTTTTTAAGTCAATTAAAAATATTTTAGTCATTTATCGCTGGAAAGGCTCATACGAGATAACTGAATGACGATAAACTGTTCAATAATCGTTCCACGTGTCACCTAGCGCTTACTTTGAATATGTTGCCTCCCATCAATGTTTGTCTTATCTGATGATAAATTAACAATTTGTAATTGTTTGAGTAACTGTAATTTTGATTTTGAGATGGTTTGTTTGTTTCCGCAGTCAATGTTGCTTGTCGACTTAAATTATTATCTCCTTCCTCACCAATTACCGAAAAATGATAATTTCTCATTTCGTGTGTGGCCTGACAGAGAAAGAGAGCGAGAGAGAGTGAGTGAGAGAGAGAGGGAGGGGGATCGGTATAAA
The DNA here is from genome assembly GCA_034769895.1 of Magicicada septendecula. Lineage (NCBI taxonomy): Eukaryota > Metazoa > Arthropoda > Insecta > Hemiptera > Cicadidae > Magicicada > Magicicada septendecula. Next base: position 698,006,054 of record CM068368.1, read on the forward strand.
AACTGTATAAAAGTAGGCCTACCGCTAATGCGTCGCTGACATTTGAGATCCCGTGTAGCTTGTCTGTATTAACCAGCGCATTTCTGTATATTGACGTTGTCACTACTGTCAAACGCTTATTACGAGTATTACCTTCAGTTCTCGTACAACTAAGTTGGCTAGTTTAACGGAATATTTATTCCAACTTATTGCAGTGTTAATTAATTCGTACCGTTTATTCATCTTGTTAAATTTTTTGCTTTCGGGATGAATAACTAAATCTACATTAAATTTGTAGACCTCTTTGTTTAATTCCGTGTATTGTATTTGTGTGTATGTGATCAGTACATTATGATGACCCCGTTGTAATAATTCCGCTACTGATCTTAAACTAACTTTCCGTCATAATTATTGGAAACGTGTATTGAGTTTAACATTGACTGTATTTGAGACAGATTGTCATCGTGAGCAAATCTAGAACCGTGGAGGAGATCCAAGTCACACAGACGTTTTTAACCATTGTTAATAAATAATTTGAATTTTGTTATTTAGATAGGCCTACAACATTAGTTAGTTAGCAGTACAGTTGTCTTCATTATATTATAAAAATTTAAGAATAAACATATATTTGACAACCTGATTATATTTTTAATTTTCAACTACAGTCTGTGTATGAAAAATAGGGATACGTTCTCCCTCTACAAGGAATCAGCTCCCTATCAAAGCCGATATTAAATCCTTATCTGTTGAGTTTTATGCGTATTTTATGAGTATGCTAATGTAGAACGGAAAGTTCGGGTCGCACAATTTTTGAAGGACGTCGTTTGTCACTTGCAGTTTTAAAAATATTTACAGTTAGTGCATATATTTATTTAACGGATGTCGGCCACTCCTCAGGCGTCCAACAACCACGACTAACAGAAACGTTCAGTTGACATAATTGTAACGACATGTATATACTACTGTTTATATTATTAGGTGTAGACAGTGATGAGTAGTGGCGTCCGATATTACTTCTTGCCGTCTACGTCAGACCCCGTTGTTGCGTTACAGTGTTTTCGAAACTTGGGCACACCGACAGCTTTATGAGAAACGCTGACTTACTGTGCTTAGTTCTTTAAGGAACTACTAACACTTGGTGTCTAAGTAAAAAAGTTTCGTTAGTCAAAAAATTGTTAAGTATTCAGCGTTTGTTTTAATTCACCATATACCAAAAACTGTATGTTCTACACTCAATAATAATTATATTTATTTATAATTATTCATTTATTCTATAATTATTTATGTATCAGCTCGGTCGTAAGATTAAGAAATGAACTGTGTTAGAAATATAACTTAATTACGAGTTGGCCTTTTTTGAACCTGTTTGCCGGCACCGAATACACAATTCTCGGTATGGTCTTCCTGTAATTGAATCGATGGAATCGTATGTTTAGCTCAAGTTTTGTATAACGTTTTGTGGGGACTGGTTCCGTTCACTGTGGTCATTGAATTTCTTCTATAAGTTCGAGTAAAATGTAATAAGACTCACATTTCGTTCGTTGGATTAGGGTTTGCGCAGTAAAGTGAGATTAACGCTGTGCCCGAGTGACATTAATGGTATCGATTATGTACTTGCAATGTGATACCGATATTAGAAATGCACGTGGAAGCCGAGCTTCAGTATTCATGTTGCATTATCACGCATGTCTGATCGATTTAACGCTTCGATTCCGCCTGGCCGGACATCGTTCAGTCAGAGGAAGTAACTTTCTTAAATACCCACCTACACCACAATCTGCCTTGTGCTCACGATCAAACGTTAACAACCCCTTTCATATGCACTACTTTATTACGACTAGGACGCAGGGCTGTTGTGTTTTTTATGTTTAATAATTTGCAATTGTGTATTATCGTGTACAAACTTACCGTCATTAACTTGTAGTGGTAATGGCGAAGACAATCTTTACAGCAATAGGTGGTAAAAATAATTCTTTTTATGAATATCCATTCTCCACGTCATCACATCATTCTCAAACAAATTAGTTTAATCTTACGTGTTTTCTTGCCAATACGTGTAAAGGAAGGTGAATTGTAGTAGGATGAAATTCCCTATAGTATTATTCCGATAATGTCGTAGTAACTTAATGTCTGCGTTGATGATACCTGTGCAAACGGCTGAGTAGAACTGATCTCCTACTCCTCTTGGTGCGACATGAGTAGAGATCTATTGCAACTGAGTAATCAGTAATTTTGTGAAATTTACTACGTAACAACTATACGGCCAGTAACATATTTATTTCAGTTCTCTATTTGAAATCCCTTTCTAAAAACAATTGGTAGAGCCGTCGCTCTGTCTTCTCCAATCACTGTTGTGATTCAGTGTCACTTGTTTCTGTTCTGGTCACACTAGCTAAGTAACTGTAGGATGATAAAAGTTTTAAGGTGAGCCCGAAGGGAACCTTTTTTTGTCCCCCTGGCATTATTCTACTCTCCCCATCTTGTACTGTAAGTTGGGACCCCTATCTAATGCCTCCTTGCTCGTCACAACTAATACCACATGGAAGAGCACGTCAGTTTATCAGTTTAAGATGTTTTTGAATCGTAGCATATTAAAAAAAAACCCTCTTTTTAGCTCGGTTACTGTTTGTTTCGTACATATTATCATTTTCACAGTCCAAATTTTAGACTTTTGGCACGGAATTTGCTATACTTTGATATACACCTTGTTCCTTTAAATGTATGCGGTCCTTCTAAATTTATGTCTGTGTTTGAATGGGAAGAGTGTGTCTTATTCGCGCAGTTACTAAATGCGACGGTCGCCTAGACTCGTGGCTGAATTGTTCTGTTCACGGCTAAACCGTTGTTATTGAAATAATAATCGTTGTTATTCAATTCTTTTTAAGCCTTTGCCTCAAATCGAGGAGTTTATTGTTTAAACATTCCATTTTACTACAATACAAAATGCTTTGTAGAAATTTACAAACAAATACTGAAGGCTAGACAACGGTAAATTTCGTAATACGCGCGCGCGCGCGCACACACACACACACACACAGATGTTAGGAATGTGTGCGTGTGTCCACATGTTATGAACAAGTGTAGGCCTATATGTTGTATATGTAGGCCTACATACTAAATTATTTAAATGTACGGTCAAGTTGTTTTGAGCATTATCCTATATGACAGGCTGATAACGTAATATGATGTAGTTTAGCTGACAACATTCAGCGAAATGTCCGAAATATGTCTCACGTATTTAACCGTACATTTAAACAATATCGATTGATTTAATAGGTCAAGAAGATGGACTATACTAAGTTAAATGTGCGTGTGTGTGTGCGTGTGTGTGTGTGTGTGTGTGTGTGTGGTTTGACATGTAACTAACATTTGTAGTCTAAGAATTCATCATTCATTATGTAAGACTCTCTACATTGTTACTTAAAATTTACGTATAGTTACCCTTATGTTTGCATCCAGTTCCCATTCGATAGCCACACGGGTTACGTAGTTTGGAAGAGCAAAGTTTTTTCTTATTTAGTACTGTAGTTTCTTAACAGCTGAGTAGTTGTTCTAATAGTAGTTGACTCGTCAGTCATATGATGCTGCAGATTAAACAAAGTGGAGACGTAACTGGCTGGTACTTGGAAGTTACTGATGAGTTAGAATTACGTTTGTATGCACTCTGTGGTTGAGAAATTAAACACGAAAAGCTCCACCGATCGTTTCAGGTAACAGTTTTCCAAAATTATTCCTACCTGCCAACAATAACTTTGACGAAGAAACTTTTCCATAATTAGGCCTATAGCGTGATTGGTTTTTATGCTTATGTTTTATTTGTAAAAGTTTATTCGTAGAGAGGGCTTATAGAGACAACGATTCTGTAACAAAACATTGTGGATATTTGAAATTGTGTTTGTTTGGTAAGGAGGTGAATTAAAAAATCCAAAAATTATAACGATTCCGTAATTTTATAAGTCTCAGAAATTTAAAATTGTGTGACTGACTACACTTAAGAAGGTACGTAGTTAAAACTGGTTTTACTAAAAAAAATAATCATAACAATTAACGCTTTTGCAAAATATTAAAGATTTGTTACTTTAAACACTTATTTAAAACAAACAAAAATATTAAAAGGTAACCGAATAATTTTTAAATAAGCGTCTTTTTGTGAATAATTGATTAGGTGTCATCTACAAAATTATTTATAATCTAAGTTTTTTCAAACGTTCACAAACTCTGTCACGTACCTAAAGAGATAATCTGATTAATTACGTACCGAAATTGGAGTTTATTTGACGGCAGAAGAATGGCATAATACACTTTAAACTAAATTAACGTACGGGATTATTATTCGTTGTCTTTTTAGGTGGCTATAGTAAACGTAAGCTTCATGTATTGAATTAATTTGTATACTTTATTTAAACCTAAAACCTGAAAATTTTGTACGTAAAACAGTTGCGTTTCTGTTTGATTGCGGACGCAGAAACAGATTTTGTTAGACGTTTGTGGTTTATGGCACAGTGCATAATGTCAAAGTGTACCCGCCGTAACCATGGTGATCGCATATAGTTAACCGGCCCACACTGGCCAGCTACAGTGAACTGTATTGTAATGTCAGATGTTACCAGTTTGGTACATACAGGCAATTTAAAATAACCGTTTTATTTGTTTTCCCTTGACACACATAGAAGTAAAAAATAACGACAGATAGCGTGTTCGTGTTAACCTGTACCACATGATTATACGTTTTTAGTTATAAATTTATAATTAGAAATTCTTCTGGGGAATCGTGAAAATTCTCTACTCTTAGTGTCTTAGAATCGTTGATAGATCTCCTTTAGCCTACACCTTCTCGGTGTTGTGTATGTCTTTTTGCGTTAGTTTTATGAAGAAATTGTCCACATAAAAGGTAAACCTTGATGGATCATTCATGGGTTCTGGACAGTATATGAACGACATTGTCAGTGGCTATTATCCATTAAGTGTACTGTTTGACAAGTAAATTCAACAAATTTCCTTGAAATAATAAAAACCGGTATGTGCTGTATTGTACAAAGGAAATATTATATAAGTAAATTCTACATAGGCCTATAGTAAGGTACCATAGGAAATCCAAGCTATTGTCATACATACGGGAATACAGAGGAATATTCCGGAACTGAGTAGTAAAATAATGAGTAATTTTGCGTTTGTAACAGAGTTGACTCGTAGAAAGTATTTCAAGTGCTACCATAGTATGTAGATTATTTCAGAACAAGAAGGTGAGATAATGTATTTTCTTACCGAGAAATACAATGTGTGGCTTAAGACCTTCCATTTTTTTTAGACATACTAGTGCCTGTTCAGTTAGACGTATTTAATCAGGAGGACCCAGAAACGTAGAATGAAAGATCTACTGAAAGGACATAGTAACAGTGTCTTCTGCTTGTCTTTGATAAAAACGTTTATCTCATCCGAAAAATGAGGAAAGGCGTGGCCTATAACCTGACCTTAAATGGGTGTACATTCGAATGCCGAAAGTAAATCGAAGATGGCGAGAGCTGTAGTGTGGTACTGGTGTTGTAGACACTATCGTCGGTGTAACAAGTAGGCTTAGAGTTTCAGATGTGCATTCGATTCGGGCCTAGGCATAATTTTTACGATTTGAATGTTTTACTATTTTCATCAGGATCATTGCGGATTATGCCTAGTGCAACAGGGGAGTCTTCGTTAATGTTTTCCACATCTGTGTAGATCCTCTGGTTCGTACTAATGGAGAAAGTAAACCTAGTGCAGTCGTAGAGTCAAGACTTAACTTCCATTTTTGCTCGGAATGTTATGTCTGCAGAATACGATTTTAGTGTGAGGCAAGCACATTCACTGTTATGGAAAACGTGCAGTTTCTAGCATCTGTTACGGTACACTTATCCAGTCAGAAAACTAAAGTTTCTTTGTTATGGAGAAATTTTTGCTCTGTTGTAAGGTGTAAAACTAAAGTCTAGAAGATATTAAGTCGCTTATCTGTACATTTAAATTTAAACTTGTCCAGTACCCAGTTACAAAACTAACAGGCAATGTATTTTTGTACTATTATACAGATGAGCGTAATTTATTTTAAACAGTTTGTCTGTTCCCTTAGTAAATATCTTTAGGCCATTTTCTTTCCTTATAGCCTACAACTACCCGTTAACTCAAAAACGTTAGGTTCTTTTTTTAAGAGTTACTGTGTTATAACCATTGTATATACACATTAAACGTTATGTTTTCCTCAACCATGGTTTTTATTTATTTAAGCAGTAAACTAAAAACCAAAAACCGTTGTCACCTAACCTCACAAATGAAAACAACACGTATTTTCGCTTTGCATTAAGAAACAGGACAATTTACAATTAGTACGCTTCTTCTTTTCCACATTGTAATATATCGATACAATCGATATTAAAAATATAGAAAATTTACTGCATTCTGGTCTCCATGGTGTTGTTGACATCTTTATACGCGTCAACAAAAGGGCATAATTAAAAGGGCCTAATCGTGCGAACGGGACAGAATATCAAATTCCAAGTAAGACAGTGTTTTTCGTCTTGTGTCAAAGGTTACCTGTGCAAAATTTGGTGGCAATCGGTGTAACTGTGTGGATTTGTATTCAGTACAAAAACAAATTCTCAGACATTAATGAGTTTTATATATATCCGTGCGAGGGATACAGAACAGAGCGCGAAACACGAAGCCAATGAACATTTTGTATATTAAAAGAAAAATTTTATGCATGCCAACTTAAATTTCATCGTTGAAGCTTTTAAAAATAAAATTACATTTTTCGTTCATCTTTTGATACACTGAAAATAGTTTTTTTCATATAACGGTAAATGGATGCCATAATAAGAAAGTGTGGTAGAAATATCAATTCACTGGTTAACAAAAAATAAAGGTTGTCTACTTCCTTTACCAAAATAATCAGATCCAACCAAAAATGTGGTAAAAAAAACAAGAATATGACGGCACAACACTTTTATTAGCTCTTGGTATAGGAAACGTATTCTTAAAACATACACGAAAAATTACATGCTTCTAAATATACTCCTATCTTTAAATTCCATATTCTTATATGAAACTTTTAACTATTGGTTTGACGGTTTCTGTTTTTAGTTTTTCTGCTTTGCAGTCTACTTCAGAGTCATCTCTGATCACATCTCCTAGTCAGCAATTGTAGATGCGTTCCACTTCCCCTGATATCTTTTATTTATCTCTGAAATGTCTTGCTAGAAGCGCTCTCAATGCTGATAGCTCTTTACACCACAACTGCTTGGGAAGAAGTCAAGTTGGGAGTCAAGAATGTGTATTGTAAGTGACATATTGCAGCGTAAATCTCGGATGTTGCGAGAAGTTCAACAACAGCTACATCGTTTCAACTTTTTAATTACTCAAGAAATTGTCAACAACAGATTTTTAGGCTTTCCAAGCTACTTTTTCATTCCCTTCAATAATTACGTTAAAGGATTTTTCCTTAAACAATTCAAAAATCTGAGGGACAAAAAAGCTCCTTTTCTTCATCTTAGTTTCACTCAGATGTAGGAATATTCTTTTTAAATACTTGAAAGCTTCTGCTTCCCGATTCATTGATCTGACAAAATTTTTCATCAGCCTGAAATGTAATATAGCAGTATGATTTTATCATGGAAGGAGATATACCGGATATTCTTGTTTCCAGGCTTCAACAATGTCCATTCAGGCTACTTTTTCGTATCCAGTGTGAAAACTTATCACGACTAACCCAGTCACAGAGAAATCAGCAATATTTGGTATACCTTACGAAGTAAGATGGCAATAACCTTCATATCTACCATGGTGTTCATATTGTTATGTAACTGTTTTTATGTTTTTCTTTTTATTTATTAAAGAGTTTAGTAGTGTAAATTGACCCCACTTGTGTCAAAACGGATCTGTTGCCGCAATCGATTGTGTCCTCGAGCGGACACATTACGAAGTTCTTCTTCTAAATACTTTGGCCCGTTCGCTGCTCACTCTCCTATTGATTTACCTGTAATTGTCCTGTAAACTTTCTAATTTTCTACAATGACAACTCCTTTTATCCCAAATAACAATATTTATTTTTATTTAAGTTATTTAGAGAAAGGAACAGTCGACTTGTGCCGAAACAACATATTGGCCGGGTCGACTTTACCGCTCAATTCGACTATTACACTAACAACTTTCAATAAACAAATTAACTATAACAATATATTAAATCTCAGGGTTTAAGGGTTCTTTGAGACTGTCATTGAATTCAGAGAATACATACAAAAATACATACATTACAAAGGTAAGTAAAATTTTAAAATCTTAATACTATATTTTATTATTTCGTTACTAGGCAACGATGCCGTGTCGGCACGATGGCCGCTGAAACGACTAACCTCGTGCTGTTACAAATTATTTTAAAATAAATGTTTTAGTGTTCACAGTTTTAGTTTTTAAGGTTTTCCTTCAATAAATGATCACTGGTGTTTTTCTGTAAGTGTAGATAGTGTCTACGATAGTGTTGTGTAATCGTACCTGTAGTGTGGCTAATAGTTAAGCTTGGCGTCAATCACAGAAGTTATAAAAGTGTGTTCATTATAGGCAGTCAGGATTTTCTGAGTTTCTGCGTTTAATTGTAGTTTCAATTTAATTATTTTCGTCTTCTTATCTTCCACAGTGTTTACAGCTTCTGTTGGTAATTATTTTTTATCGCCAACGGTCCAAAAAACATTACTGGTATTTAAATAAAATTTTCTTCATCAGAGCTCATCTGCCCTCTGCAATGGTTAACAATACAATTCTAAATTCCTGCTCCTTCATCAACGGTTTCGTGACCTCACAATACTGGCCTGCGATTGGTCAAAACTGAGAGTTCATAAGGTCACATGGTCAGTTTACAAGATTTAAATGTTCATTTGCCTATAAGAAAAATACTCCTTTTTTAGCTTTAAGTTTTCTTAAATTTAAGTCACATCGTGTATTTCTTTATGTAATTATGAACATTTTGATACCTCTTTTTACATAAATTGTTTATTATAAAGGGTGGTTTCCCACGTTACAAAATTTCTAACTCTGGGCCTACACTTTTAGTTTACTGACAATATTTCTTTTATGTTGAATTTGTGGCTTAGGCCATTAGTGGTCTTCTAATATTATTTTATAATTTACATTTACTATTGCTTAATCTGTGATGCTGAACCCTTTTTCTGATTTTAACTATTTACTAAAACGAGTCTGGACCCTTAACATTATTTGAACAATGGTCACAATAAAATCCTTTAACATATTATTTAATATATTGCCTCTATGGCCTAGTTTACAATTATAAAATGACAAATAATATACTTAATGTTAATATAATAATTTAATAAGAATAATGACTTAGTAAGAACAATGACTTGCTAAGAACAGCAACTTGCTAAGAACATGGTTTATGGATGTTACTCATAAGCCTTGGCATAAAACATAAACATAACTGGTTATGCCAAAACCTTTATAAACATCTTAACTTTATTATAAACTCCCATCACAACTCTCTATTAATGTGGTTCTTGGGTTTTCTTTTTACATAAAAGTACTTAACCCGCACCTTTTCCATTTCCCCCTCACTGACACTTTTAGTTTGGGAATATCACTTGTACTTCACTATATAATATCAGGGATCACTAACTTTATCCCCCACTCTTTTACATTTACTTAATTACACAAAGGTTTGTATGTATATTATATACTTACTATAATACATTTTGATTAGTTTTTTTTTATTATTTGCATTGTATTTTTTCTCTTATCATTTATATTGGACAGTCTTTTTTTTCTGTAACTAAAGGTTGTTTATTTTTATTTGGTTTATGTGGATAGCATAGGTGACTTTGCCTACTATCATACCTACTGAATTGAGCAGTTTTGGTTTTGGGACAGGGCTACTATTATGTCGCATTACATATGCTCCTCCACCAAAACATGTTTATTTTTCCTAGTTGAAGGCCTAGGGAAAATTAACTGTTAATCTCCAGTTTCTTACATAATTCAAAATATTTCTTCATTTCGGACACATTGTATGCTTCACTTTATTATTGCTTGGATTGGCTAAAACATAGGTGTTATTACTGTTGTCTTTAATTACCACAAACGGTCCATGGTACAGCAGCAGGAGTTTTTTCATTACGCCTTCCGTACCACTGGGCTGCTGTCTATTTCGTATAAGCACTCTTTCTCCGACTACAAATCTGAGTTCTGGTATCCCACTATTTCTTCGCTTATTTCTCCTCAGCGCTATCTTGTTTCCAATTCTATGGTATACTCGTGCAATATTCAATTCTTCTTCAGGCATCTCGGGGAACGTAATTAATTGAGTGAGCTCACGCGGTGGTGGTCTTGAAAACATCATCTGATATGGGCTGAGTCCCAGCGTCTCATGGTAGGCTATATTTAAAAATAGTTCAGCATTTGTCACTTGCTCGCTCCAACTTTTGTGATTGCTGTGGCAATAGGTCCGGAGAATGCGACCCACTTCTCGCAATACTCTCTCTGCAGCGTTGCTTGAAGGGTGATATATGGAGGTTTTGTAAGTTTTTATCTTTCTAGCTAATAACGCTTCTCTCCATCGCTTGCCCTTAAACTGGTTTCCATGGTCCGTTATCACTGATTCAGGTGTACCGACATCACTGGTGTACTTTTCCAGTACTATTTTGACAATGACCTTAGTTGATGCCTTGCTGATTGGATACAGCTTGGTATACTTGGAGAAATGATCCTATATTATTACAATATATTTGTATCGGTGCCTGCCACCGCTTCTTGGAAAAGGTCCGCAAATGTCGAGGAACACCTTCTCTAATCTTCTGTTCGACGTAATGGTCATGAACTCTCCTTCCTTCTTGGCATTGTTTACCTTCACTTTTTGGCATATCGCACATTTCTTCACTATCATCCTTACCTTTTTGTTCATCCCCTTCATGTACAGGTGTTCTTCTAACGCCTTGACTACTTTAGTTGGCCCCATGTGCCCATACATCTGGTGATAATTATTCACTATTGATTGTTCTAATGACTTTGGTACACTCAACTTCCATCGATTAATTTTAATACTTGGTTTCGTGAAGACTAGCCCATCGTGAAGTTGATGGTATGCTGTTATCATAGGGTCGTTGTTTTCAATGCGTACTCTAACTCTAGCCAGTTTTTGGTCTAATGCTTGTTCTTCTCTGATAGTGCTTAAAATGTTTGCTAATTCTTCTCTGCCTGCTAATGAATAATATACTTTGCCAATATCCTCTCTGTCAGGTTCGAAAGTTCCCTTTTCTAAATTTATCCTTGACAAAGCGTCCGCAACCTCATTCTTCTTCCCCGGTACATACTCCCAGGTGATATTATACTCCTGTAGAGCCAGGACCCAACGAGCTAGCCTCCCATGGCTCAATTTACATCTTTGCAGAAACGAAATTGATTTGTGATCAGATCTTACTGTGACCGGGTGTCCCAAGATGTAAGTGCGAAATTTGTTGCAAGCGAATACTACGCTTAGAAGTTCTTTTTCTGTAACATTATAGTTACGTTCGCAATGGTTTAGTATTCGACTGGCAAAACTTACAACCCGGTGATCTCCTTCACTATCTTGTTGATAGAGTTCTGCACCCAAACTTGTATCACTTGCATCGCAATTAATGTAGAACCTTTTTTCAAAATTGGGATGATGACTTCTTCTAAGAATTTTTTCTTGATTAGATTGAAAGTTATGTCATCTTCACTACTCCATTTCAATTTGTACTTGGACGATAGCAGATGTTTGAAAAGGGATGTTAACTCACAGTAATTCTTTTGGAATTTTCTGTAATAGTTACAGACCCCTAGGAAGGACTGTAACTGCCTGATGTTCTTAGGTTTGGGGAACTTCTGAATGGCTTCCATCTTCTCTGGAGCTGTGGTTATGCCTGTTTCTGAGAGTACAAATCCTAAAACTTGTAATTGGTTAGTCAATAGTTTTGATTTTTCAATTTTTAGTGTTATATTGTTGGTAGCTAGCCTTTGTAGAACCATTTCTACACGTTCACAATGCTCCTCCCATGTGGTGGACGTAATCAACAAATCATCTACATACACCGTGGCGAACTCCAGTACCTCTCTTCCTAATATCTGGTCCATGACCTTGACAAAAACAGCAACAGAATTTACCAGGCCAAATGGTAATCTTTTAAACTGATAGTTGCGACCATCAAAAATAAACGCAACATACCTCCGGCTGTTGGGGTGCAGTTCAACTTGCCAATATCCGCATACGGTGTCGAGGATGCTCATGAACTTGCAGCCTTCAAGTTTCTTCATAATTTCCTCTATTTCGCCCGGTGATGTTCTGTCATTCACTATATTCCTGTTTATCTCTCTGGCGTCTAGACACAACCTGACCGCCCCATCCTTCTTCTGCACAGCGACAATTGGACTGGTGTACGGTGACGAACTGGTTTCAATAATGTCTTGTTCCAACATTCTGTGTATCTCTTTTCTGACTGCTGATTTATGTGATTGAGCAATGGGGTAGGATTTTTTATTAAATTTTATTGGGTTGTGGAATTCTAATTCACAAACAAAGTTCTTCGCCTTCCCAGGTAGATCTGAGAAAGTGTTTCTGTATTTCTGGTACACATTTACCAACCGTTCCTTTTGTTCTAGTGTAATTTTTTCTCCTCTGGTGATTTGGAATGAGTATATTTCGTTCAATTTTTTGTTCCGTTCTTTATTTTCAGGGTAGGTTGATCTTTGAGGTGGTGTCCTAAACTCCTCCCTCTCATCTTGGATCAAGGTGAATGAATGTCTATTGTGTGTGGCACTATTCTGGCCTAAAATTTCACTTGACCATTCACCCTGTTCGTTGGTCAGTGTTATTTTCTCACTGCCAATCTCAATAATTGCTGAGTGGCGCCTTAAAGCGTCGCACCCAATCATAACCTTAAACGGTAACCCTTGGGCCACCAGGAACACCACTTGGATCACCTTTCCTTTGCTCGATACATCTATTTGAACTTGTTGTCTTACTGACTTGTTCATTTTTCCAGTAGCATCTACTATCACCATATTATTAATTGGTAGGGTTGGTATTGGTTCTTTACTTATTGTTTTAATTCTGTTAAACTCCACTTTGTCAATGAGCGATACATTCACTCCTGTATCAATTATAATTTCAGTTGCTACCCCTTGCAATTCAGCATTGATACAAATTATTTGATTGTTATCTTTCTTTTCTGAGTAGTGTCCTTCTTCCATAAGGTCATTTCTTATGTTCCTTAAATAATAGTTTTCATTGATCATCTTGACTTCATTTCTTATAATATCTTTGTTTATTCGCCCGTCCAATTCTCGCAGTGATGGGCCGGTCATAGTTCTCACTGCTGTGTCTAGTTTTCCGCCCTGTCTACTTGCTGAGTATTTGTTGTGGTTTCTCCAAGGTTTCTTGGAGAACGGTCTCGAGAGCTTTCCCTCCTGGTTGGTTTCCTTCCTCTTCATCTCTTCTGTTGCTATTATTCGGATACCTCCGGTCATAGTTGATATTGCGTCTCCATTCTCGGTTTCCACCACTATTGTTATTATTATTTTGGCTGCGGCCGTTATTTTGGTTGCGGCTATTGTAATTGCCTTGGTTATTTCTATAATTATTATTATTATAGCCATTACCACTATTTCGATTATTACTGTTATTGTCATGGTTCCCATTTCGTGGCTGGTTTGACCTTGGTTGTTGGTCTCTACCATTATCTCCCCTGTCCGTCTGGGACTGGTCATACTGCCTCCTTGATTTCCTATAATAATCTTGGTGTTCATAGCTCCCAAGCAGTCTTTCCATATCAGCTATGGTCTTGATCTGGCTGCATAGGGTGGCTTGTACAATCCCTTCATCAAAGTGGTGTGCCATTTTGCTGATTAGGCATTCTTCAGGAATTTTTGTTTCTCAATTGTGTGCTACACACACCTTCCCAAGAAAATAGGCCGTCGGTGACTGGTAATGGGTGGCGTTGTACCTTCCATGGCAGAGATTATCCCTGATTATATTCTGTACTGACTCTGACCAGTATTTTATTCTGAAGGTTTGTTTAAACCCCTCATTCGTCGTTATTTCATTTCTGACGGCCGACCACCAGTTGTCGGTTATTTCTTTGAAGCTGTCATCCAGTAGATTCTTAATCATTGTCCAACGGTTCTCTTTGGTTCTCTGTAGACATTTGTCAACACGCTCTAGGAATTCCACTGGGTTCCTGCGATAATTTTTAAAGTTTATATTCTCTCTGTTGTCCAGCATATTGCGTTGAACACTGCAGGCTGGTCTATAGCTCACTCTGTCGAGATCTTCTCTCAGGTTCTTTAGCTGTACTTCCTGGATGTTATCGATTCTTCCTGTATTATCATTGGTTTGGTTCTTTACCCGGTTCATCTCCTCATTTACCCGTTCGATTTTTTCTGAGGTGTTTGTTTGTAATTCGTCCAATTTTTCCCGTGTTCCTTGCTGTACCTCCGCTATCCTAACTTGGTTGATGTTATCTGCTTGGTCGATTTTGGCGTCTAAATCTGCCCTGACCTGTACAATTGTTTCTTTGTTTTGTTCCACTTTTTCGACTAGTTCGGCTGTTTGTTGCCTTCTCTCTTCATTATATTCCTCTACCCTTTTGCCAAGAGTCTCGTTGGTATATTCAATTTTCTCATCAATTTGTTTTAAATCTCCCTTTTGTCCATCGATAATTTCTCTCAACTCTTTGTTGGAGCTCTCAATTTTCTCGTTTATTTTCCTAAAGTCTTCCTTAGTACTCTCATTTGTACTATCTATTTTCTCGTTTATTTGTCTTAAACTTTCTTCATTTCGGTCAAATTTTTCGTTTTGTTTCCTAAGATTTTCATTAGTTTTTTCTTTATTCTTGTCAAATCTTTCCTCCATTTGTTTTATTAAATTTTCACTCAAAGCCTCGTTTTGTCTCTTTGAGTTTTCACTTATTTTTTCCTCCATGCTCCTAAAGTTTTCATTAGTTTCTTCCTTATTCTTGTCCAATTTTTCATTTGTCTGTTTATTTTGTTCCTTAATACTGTCTATTTTCTCATTAGTTTGTTTATTATTTTCCTCCATTCGTTTTAATAAATTTTCACTCATTTGTTCCATGAATTTCAGTAAATTGGCGTCTCCTGTGGCCTGTTTTTTATCACCCACCTGTTGTTCCATTTCGGTGTCTAGTACTGTTTCTGTCTCTTCTTCCCGTCTACCTTCTTCCATTTCTTGGTCCTTTGTCAATTTTTTCGACACTCCTCTTGTATGCATTTCCGTTCTTCTAACAGTCGCCAGCTGAAATTAGGTTTCCCGTATCGTTAATAATTACGCTAGGATCGGTAATGTCCCCTAACTCCAGTCTCACTGGTTGGACGCCATCTGTTATGTAACTGTTTTCATATGTGTTTTCTTTTATTTATTGAAGAGTTTAGTAGTGTAAATTGACCCCACTTGTGTCAAAACGGATCTGTTGCCGCAATCGATTGTGTCCTCGAGCTCCCCGTTCTTCTTCTAAATACTTTGGTCAGTTCGCTGCTCACTCTCCTATTGATTTACCTGTAATTGTCCTGTAAACTTTCTAATTTTCTACAATGACAACTCCTTTTATCCCAAATAACAATATTTATTTTTATTTAAGTTATTTAGAGAAAGGAACAGTCGACTTGTGTCGAAACAAAATATTGGCCGGGTCGACTTTACCGCTCAATTCGACTATTACACTAACAACTTTCAATAAACAAATTAACTATAACAATATATTAAATCTCAGGGTTTAAGGGTTCTTTGAGACTGTCATTGAATTCAGAGAATACATACAAAAATACAATACATTACAACGGTAAGTAAAATTTTAAAATCTTAATACTATATTTTATTATTTCGTTACTAGGCAACGATGCCGTGTCGGCACGATGGCCGCTGAAACGACTAACCTCGTGCTGTTACAAATTATTTTAAAATAAATGTTTTAGTGTTCACAGTTTTAGTTTTTAAGGTTTTCCTTCAATAAATGATCACTGGTGTTTTTCTGTAAGTGTAGATAGTGTCTACGATAGTGTTGTGTAATCGTACCTGTAGTGTGGCTAATAGTTAAGCTTGGCGTCACTCACAGAAGTTATAAAAGTGTGTTCATTATAGGCAGTCAGGATTTTCTGAGTTTCTGCGTTTAATTGTAGTTTTAATTTAATTATATTCGTCTTCTTATCTTCCACAGTGTTTACAGCTTCTGTTGGTAATTATTTTTTATCGCCAACGGTCCAAAAAACATTACTGGTATTTAAATAAAATTTTCTTCATCAGTGCTCATCTGCCCTCTGCAATGGTTAACAATACAATTCTAAATTTCTGCTCCTTCATCAACGGTTTCGTGACCTCACAATACTGGCCTGTGATTGGTCAAAACTGAGAGTTCATAAGGTCACATGGTCAGTTTACAAGATTTAAATGTTCATTTGCCTATAAGAAAAATACTAGTTTTTAGCTTTAAGTTTTCTTAAATTTAAATCACATCATGTATTTCTTTATGTAATTATGAACATTTTGATACCTTTTTTTTACATAAATTGTTTATTATAAAGGGTGGTTTCCCACGTTACAAAATTTCTAACTCTGGGCCTACACTTTTAGTTTACTGACAATATTTCTTTTATGTTGAATTTGTGGCTTAGGCCATTAGTGGTCATCTAATATTATTTTATAATTTACATTTACTATTCCTTAATCTCTGATGCTGAACCCTTTTTCCGATTTTAATATTTACTAAACGAGTCTGGACCCTTAACATTATTTGAACAATGGTCACAATAAAATCCTTTAACATATTATTTAATATGTTGCCTCTATGACCTAGTTTACAATTATAAAATGACAAATAATATACTTAATGTTAATATAATAATTTAATAAGAATAATGACTTAGTAAGAACAATGACTTGCTAAGAACAGCAACTTGCTAAGAACATGGTTTATGGATGTTACTCATAAGCCTTGGCATAAAACATAAACATAACTGGTTATGCCAAAACCTTTATAAACATCTTAACTTTATTATAAACTCCCATCACAACTCTCTATTAATGTGGTTCTTGGGTTTTCTTTTTACATAAAAGTACTTAACCCGCACCTTTTCCATTTCCCCCTCACTGACACTTTTAGTTTGGGAATATCACTTGTACTTCACTATATAATATCAGGGATCACTAACTTTATCCCCCACTCCTTCACATTTACTTAATTACACAAAGGTTTGTATGTATATTATATACTTACTATAATACATTTTGATTAGTTTTTTTTTTTATTATTTGCATTGTATTTTTTCTCTTATCATTTATATTGGACAGTCTTTTTTTTCTGTAACTAAAGGTTGTTTATTTTTATTTGGTTTATGTGGATAGCATAGGTGACTTTGCCTACTATCATACCTACTGAATTGAGCAGTTTTGGTTTTGGGACAGGGCTACTATTATGTCGCATTACAATATTTAATTTTTTTAGAAGTAATTTAACGTTTTTGTAGGTCGTCTGAATATGTACAGCATGACCTGCTGTAACAGACTGTAGTAAATTTCTATTGTGAAGCAGAACTGTTTCAGGCTTAACTCAGGTGAATGTATGAAAAGTCGCAAGTCTTTTGGATTATACGCCATTCTCAACGAAATTTATCATTGCATGCAACAAGGTTGTTTTCGTTTTTTAAAAATGGAATTAAGTCTTTTTCTCGGTTTATATATCCACATTATTTCACGTTTTCTTCCAGGAGATTGCACGGCTGAAGCCTGGAAGCCATTGGCTATGCTTTGACATAGTAAAGGAAGTCTGTATGATCAAAATATCTTCCCTTGGGATAAGACTGTTTAATCAGTCTTATTTACTCAAAATTTCTTTAACATAATTGAAATATTTTAGTAAATTATAAAAGAACTTTTAATTTTTTATGAAAAGGAGCGCCAAGGAAGAGATTTGAATGTCAGAATCGTTTTTCATAACTAATAAGAATTGACCCCCATAACTAATAAAGTCGGATTTACCCCTGAATCTGTTTGTTTCGGTAACGTGTGTACTTGTACAGATGGAAAGATCTGAAAGGTTAAAAACATACAAGTTTTGTTTCCACAGCGTGTGTAATTAAATTTTAAAAACATTTTCTGCATTTTTTTTGAAGACCTATTTGTACTATTTAATGTTCCTTTTTTTGATGTCGGTGTAGACACCAGTGATCTATATTCATGTTTAATCACAAGATTTCCTCAATTTTGAAAATAATTTTGTTTGTTTTTGAAATCTATACCGTTTTATAAATCTGATGCATTCGACCTTTCAAATCGGCGTTTCTGTTAGCAGGTTTTGATTTTTTTTTTTTTTGAAAACAATGGTATTCAACACTAAACATTAATAACAATTTTTGCAAATAGATTTCTGTTTGTGACAAAGTACATACAATTGTCCAATATGACTACGTTATGACTAATTGTGAAATGTAACTACGTTTCGGGTAGATTATAATTATATTATTATAATATTATAACTAATAATAATTATTACCGCTATAATGGTAATTATAATAATAAATATTTTAGCTTTTTTGTGTATTTTCATTTTTTCGTGAAAGAGCTTAGACGAAAATACTTATTATTCAACTATAAATATATATATATATATATATAATTTAATTTAAAATGCATGTTGGTTCTTGGTATCCAAGTCACGTAGGAATATAGATTATAGATAAATAAATCACCTTGTATCCGTCGTGTGACTTCGTTACGTCGATTAAAATGACGCGTTTCTGAACATCTGCTCCATCGTCAGATTAAATCACTCTATTGAGGTCGTTAACAGTTAAAATCACATGTTACACATAATTGTCAACCAATGTAAGTGTCCGATCGGCTTCGCGGTGGTGCGCACCAGTTAGAAAGCGAGTGAGTTACATTGGTTGACAATTATGTGTAACATGTGATTTTAACTGTTAACGACCTCAATAGAGTTATTTAATCTGATGATGGAGCAGATGTTCCGAAACGCGTCATTTTAATCGACGTAACGAAGTCACACGACGGATACAAGGTGATTTATTTATCTATAATCTATATATTTAATATATATGTTATATATTATATTTAAAAAATTTTAAACAATATGAGAGTGATTAAAGAATATTTTCAACAGATATCTCGGTATACTATAATATGTGCTTGTTGTACAAATTACTGAATATGTTGTATGTAATATGTTGTATGCAATTAAATATTGTGTGTGTGTCTGTCTGTGCAATAAATTAAATAATGCTTTTTGATATTTTTTGAAAGAAATGACGTTTTAAACGTTTTGAACCATTCAGGACAGTGACGAAGGACAAACAGTTGTAGGTCGCGTATTACGGAAGTTGAAAGCGCGTATTAACTTCTAAGGGGGAAAGCTGCTAAAGTAGAAAGAAGTATTCATATTTTTTCAGAGTTTTTTTTTAATGTTATGAGTTTTTCGACATAAAAAAATACGTATATTTCAGAACATAACGTTTTTATAGTCTGTAGATGAAATCCCCAAATCAAATTCCTCAATTTCTCGCGTTTAGAATTGTCGCGTTTCTTGGTTTATTAATGTTCATTGCCAAATTGTGCATATTCACAACTAATATAAATTATAAACTTTCACTCCCAGATTTGCTGTTTTTTAATATTTAATATTTTTGTTTGACAAGCGTTTTTTATTGATGTTAATATTTTAAAAAAGCAAACGTTTACCATATCTTGTGATACGACATCCTGAGTGGCAAGGCTGAGACTTGAGTCGTCAGTAGAATTCTTATCTCCGTCCTCAGTGAAGTCTCGGTTTTACCACTGAGAATGCTGCGTAATTCCCAATAAAATTTGCTTGGCGATGGAAAGAAATGTTATTATTAAACTATAAACTGTCTTATTTATTGTATGTGAATTGGACTTTAATCTCACACGTTGAGTAGTAGATTGGAGTCCGTAGGAAGTTGTCAAGTACAGGAGACATTCATGTAGACGTTACGTTACGCTACGTTAACTAGACGGAATGAATAAATATTTCAAACACACCTTAGGCCCTATATTTGAATTTTTAAATATTTTCTCTCAGCAGTAATTTTCTTTACGTAAAAAAAGATATTCGTATTAAATTGTTCGTACTACTTACACACTTCAAGATTTAAAATTCACGGCAGTATTTAAATACTAAACACGCAGTAATGTATACGAAGCAAATACAAGCTCGCGCGGCTTTTCTTCGTAGGTAACTCACGATGTTTCATATCTGGAGGTTTGCAAGAATTGTATATTAAATACAAACATTATTAAATAATGATTATGTCTACAAGTACCGGTATCTTTTTTATTTTTTATCATTGTAGAATAAATGTATCACGTTTTGCAGAATATATCTGTATCATCAGAGTTTTCTGAGTGAACTAACGAATAATCTGTTTTGTTTAGATTACAATATAAATTGACAAATAATCGATTTTATTTCGATTTAAATTTTTGAGTGGTGTAATATCTGCTTACGTAGTCAGCTATTTTGATATGGTTATATTAAAAATATTTAAGGTTTAAATTTTATTAATTTTAATAAATTTATAATTTTAAACAAATCATCTTGTTTTGTTATTATTTGAATATGTTTTTTAATTAGCAAATTATTCTTTTTGTGTTTGTAAAGTTTAAGATTTTTCAAAATATTCATTTTGTGACCTTTTTGTATGTTTTAAATTAATTTAACGGTTTGAATATCTGGATATTGATATTTTTTATTTAGACAGTGTGTGACTAAATTGGACTTGTAAATATTTGGTTTTAGAAAAAGCATTGTGGTGTTGAAGGAATCTGTCAAGTAGGGTTTTCTTCGTCTGGCCTACGTAAAATTTATTGCAATCCGGACATTCTGTTTTTTATATTCCGTTTTCATAGCGATGTTGAATTAGCTTTTGAGGTTTATTTTATTGAAAACTATATTATCTGTGTTATAGGGTATTTTAAAATTTATAAAACATAAAAACAATATAAAAAACATCATCGAATTCACGGAATAACTAAAAAACATAGACGTAAACCAAGATACAGATACAAAACTAAATTTTTTCGACATTTAAAACATATATACAAACATTCCCATTGACGATGGTATAAATATTATAACAATAAACTCAAACCAAATAATGTAAATTAACACATATTAGGCAGTTAAGTTACACTTAAAAAATTATTTTGAAACAAAATTACTTTCAGTGCAATAACAAACTGTACTAACAAACAGATGGCCTTGCTGTGGGAATCCCAACCTCTGCCGTCATATCTGAAACTTCCCGTTTGGTTCTGTGTAGTTAATAATCTACTCTTAAACATCATTAGTAAACCAGGGTATGACAAAGGTTGTCGTATCCTCAAAGTTACAGTAAATCATTTGTAAAAACAAAACCGTAAATTATACAAAATCAATCATCTGTTATACATGGACAATCTAAAATTGTTTGCAGGTAACAAACAGGAACTGACAAGCCATATCAATGTAACAACTAAATTTAACTCGAATATTAATATCACTTTTGGTATCGATAAATGTTCTACATTCCATTTTATCTGGAGTAAGATACAAGGTGAAGAAACCATACAGGCGACGGGACAAACAGAAATGTTGACATAGATCGAGCTAACACGTATAAATATGTTGGATTTGAATAATTGTAACAAATCAGCAAGAAAACAACTTAAGAGCTCACTGCTTTGTAGAGTTAAAAAGGTATTGGAAAGCGAACTGAATGCCAAGAGTAGGTTTACGAGTATAAATACATGGGCCACTCCTGCATTGTTGTACTCATCTGGTATTATACAGTGGTCACAAACTGACTTGTAAATGCTAAATAGGAGGATTCATACTGTGTCACCTAACAGAATGCACCATCC
Source organism: Magicicada septendecula (assembly GCA_034769895.1). NCBI lineage: Eukaryota > Metazoa > Arthropoda > Insecta > Hemiptera > Cicadidae > Magicicada > Magicicada septendecula. The sequence continues at coordinate 698,027,967 of CM068368.1, forward strand.
TAAATCATCCAATGAAATACTCAAATCATGGGACTCACAGAAGGCAGAAACAACAAGTTTTCATGAAGTACTATCGAATATTTCCTACACTCCGATGAACCTCGAAGCCCAGGCACTAATACAATACCAGTAAGTGGCTGAAACAAGCGTGGAAATCAAAAGCACTTCCTGTGAGTTATCCGTACGCCATCGAAAATATAGACAAAGAGGCATTATTTTAATGGCTAAGGAATGGTTATCTCTTTGGAGATCAGAGGGATTCATTATCGGCATCCAGGGCCAGAATATTGCTACAAATAATTATACGTTGTTTATAAATAGGTAAACTGGAGAATTATCAAATCACAGTGACATCTGCAGGACGTGCAACAGAGTATTGGAAACAGTAGGGCATATGATGACGCGGTGCTCTAGTTTACTGAGCACTGATGTAACAGCGAAAATAACCCACGGAACACCAACCTTCCAGTATAGACTCATTAAGGACACAAAAAAACCTTATTATATTTACCGACCTCAAGGAGTCATAAAGCATATAAATCGGATATAGTATTGCACTCTCTGAAAAGTAAGAAAGCCTGGATTTTTAATATTGCTCATCCAACGGATCGTAATATCAATAAAGCCCGAAAGGATCACGAAATGTACTCTACTTGCCGGTGATTGCAGGAAGATATCAAATTACAGTCTGTTGATGTAATACCGTTGATTATTACAGAAAAATTTCTTGTAAACAAAAATCTGGTAACTAATCTATTCGTCTAAGCTGCAATTAAATGAAAAAAGTATAACAACAACCGTTCAAAAATGAATCTTCGTAGAAACATGCTGAATAATTTGTACACACTTAAGTATGCCAGCAGAAGCACTAAGCTAAAATTTGCCATATATGCCCGCCGTCGTAGAATAATCACTAGTAATAGCTGAGAGAACGTATAATAATAATATTATTATTATTATTATTTTTTTTATTAAGAGGGTGAAAATGCTTTGTGCACGTCAGAAGAAACCGTTTGACCCCTGACTCTCACCCACTAAAAAACCACTTCTATTTCAGGCATGGATATCCTTCTTGGAACCACTCAGCATGTTACTTCAGGATAGAGCTTGTTGCGGCCTTGCCCTTGTCAGGCTCAGGCTTCTTCTAATTGTCCCTTATGTGCTACTGCTCATGGGCTAATAATAATAATAATTATTATTATTATATATATATGTATGTATATATATATATATATATATATATATATATATATAGTTACAGTTTTCAACAAATTAATGTATGCAGTTATCAGGGGCGGATTTACGCACAGGCAGACTAGGCACTTGCCTGGGGCGGCAAATTTTGGGGAGCGGCAAAATTTGAGTTAAGAAATGATAGTTTTAGATTCAAACAAATTTATAAGTATAAAAGCCAGTTCAATTAAGCACACACGAATATAAAAATTATCTTCACTTAATTTGTAACTATAACGCAGTTATCGTTTTTCACCCAAAAGTAATACGGGCGAATGTTTATGTTTTCAACCGTTGAAATATTTGGCGTTGATCATCCGAGAGATTTTAGATGTTGGCAATCCAGATCAAATTGACAAATGTAGATCTGTCAGTGTAATACCGAATTGTAGGTTGGTTCCAGAAACCAAGGCAAGCTAATATTTAAGGAATCGAGACATTCTAGTGATACCGACAATAACTGTGATAGCAGTGAAGGTGAAGATACTGTTCACACAGTTCAGCCAGAGAGGTCCGTTGTGGAGGAACCTTCATTTTTGAAGAACGAAGAGCCAGTTCACGTCAAAAATCATGATGAAATGTCATCAAATCAGGTAGGGAAGGTCTTAGATTCTGATCCTATTAATTGGCAAATGAACGAGAGCACACGCGATTATGTAGCAAAGTTTGGATTTAAACAGAACACTAGTGCGGACTGTAAAACCAAAGTGGGAATATAATGATGCCCCCCCCCCAACAGAGATTTGTGGGAGGGGGCAAATTTATACTGCCTACGGGCGGCAAAATGTTAAATCCGCCCCTGGCAGTTATGCAACAATATATGTAATGCAGTTTGAATGGAAGTCTTCCATCAAGACTGTTTTTTGCCACTTTTTTTTGTGTGGAGACGAACACAAAAAGTAAAATTTTTGTCACTGGTAGACGATGATTCCTTTATTTCCGTCCTCGTGCTACCGTTTATCTTACTGGATTATAGTGGAGCGTGAACAAAAAAGACAAAACATCTTTCGTTTTGTCGCCTTTTCGTTACTCAGGAATATCGAACATTATTACAGGAAAATACGCGAATTACACGGTGAAAGACTGACATATTTAGGCGTTGTAATTGGTGGGAAATATGGAATATCTAGGCATTGGAACTTGTTAGCCGTTATAGCTATCGTCATTATACTATGCTAGTACAAGAAACCAAACGTTTCTAATGCATGAACGACACGTATGTTACAAGTACGGTCATTACATACGACTACGTTATAAAGAATGTGTACTGCACGGAGCTAACGGCTACAGTCTCTCTACCTTTACACAGTCACACGATAATTATAACGGAGACGGACAGGAGATCAATACTCAACCGGTAATCTTTTCGCGTTTATGAAATTTCTATTAAGGTTTAAAAATTATGCTACTATAAGTGTTCTGGGAACGTCAAGTGCGTGGGTCATTGTTAGTATCCTATATGAAGTATAAATAAAAATAATCGATGCCTGCGATTCACAGCTTTGAAACCGATTCAATATTTTTAGGTTACGTGTTATTACTTTAGTCCCCCCCCCCACCAAAGGTAAGATGGTAAGAAACGAGTAGTTGTAGCGCGTGGCATATTAAGTGGACGTAGTAACTTGTACACAACGGCAAAGCCTCCGGCCCCGACGACGGTAGTTGCAAATCTGTGTCCTACAGCTGTCAGCAGTAGGCTGTTATCAAATCTTCTATAAATACACCGGTACAGTCTGTACCATAAGCTCCTACTCCGTTTCCAATTATTTACTGCCATTTGTCAGATGCACTCGACTAAACGCATTATGTAATAACAACAGTACATTATATAACGCCAAGTTTACTATTTATATACCTACATGTTTTCAAAATTAATAACCTTGTTTTGTACTCTCTAGATCCATACTTTGTGTTTGGAGGTGTTTGTGTATATCTTCAGTCATATCTTCCATTGTCAGTCTATTATTAGATAATATTAAAATTTATTCTCTACTTGCAAAAGTAATTTTAATTTGATTGTGTATACTATACTATATACAAACTATACTATATAATATACTATTCAAACACTTTTTGCTACAGTCTATTTCTTGATGTGTATAATATATTTAATATTTATAATAACTTTACCTCAAGATGTTTTTTCCTTATTTGGAACATGTTTCGGGACACTTCGTGTTCCCATCTTCAGCCTTCTCAAGCCCAACAATTAAGAAGACTGACCATGGGAACACTAAGTGTCCCGAAACATGTTCCAAATAAGGAATAAACATCTTGAGGTAAAGTTATTATAAATATTAAATATAATATATATAATATTAATATTATATATATATATATATATATATATAATTTTTAATTTTTATAACGAATTTACCTCAAGATATTATATCACAACAAAATTTACATGAATTTATATAGAAAACTCTGATGATAAAAACTGATTCTTTGAAACGTGGTCAGGTAGAAATAGAGCGATAAAGAACCAAGATATACTTGAAGAAGTAACTGTTATCTGATAACATATGAACAGTATAATGTTAATTAATATTGTATAAAAAAGAATACGTGAAAACACATTAAGCTTCAAAAACATGCTTTAATTACAAGGAATCATAATCATGTACATTATTAAACAGTTTAGTTATACTATACTAATCTGTTTTCATATTCATAGCATATCTTGTAAGAGACTGATAAAAAAGGAAAATAGAGTGATAAAATAGGAGTTATTGTCGGGCGATTTACACAGTGTGTCTCAAGTGGTGTATTAGCGAAAAGTGATTATAGTGCGGAATGTTTTATAGTAGACATTATTATTTGTGTGGATTAACCTAAGTTATTGTACGAGTATAATCATGTTGAATAATTTGTTGATTACAAACTGTTAATTGTGATAATTAAAACTGGTTATTAGTGATTTCGTTGGTGTCTTTTATATTGTTTTTCCACTGTACCATAAGACGATCCTGCAAGAAACATAAGAGTTACATGCAAAGAAAACAAAATTAATGAAATAAATAGTTATTTTATTTTCGTAGTGTTGAAGACTCAGGACGAAGCATGATGATGATATCTCGAGTGCGTCGTATCCTGTTCTCCTACACTTCTCTCGCTCCCGACATATTACTGGGATCTCCTCTGTCGTTCCAGCCTCCGTCTTAGATTATTTTAACAATCAGTAATTTCAGGAGATCTCACATAGTTGTGGTTGAGCCTAGAACATTAACCTGACGGGCTTGTTGAGGTCAGACACGACTTTCTGGATTGACTCTAAATCGAAACTGAACTCGATGTCTCTTTAAGCATGATTGACGCTATACGTTATAATGACGTCATGTTGCACTGTAGCAAAGGAATACTGCAATCTGATTGGCTTTAGTAAGCTGTCTGCAATCTCAAACCAAAAATTTTTTAAAACGCCTTCTAATATGCAGAATTTTTTAAAACGTCTGCTAAAATATCTAACTTCTGGCAATCGAGAACATTCGATACCAGATGTCTTGAATTGCGTATTGTACCCATTTGAATCCGTAGTTATGATTTATAATATTTTACTTTATTAAAGTATAAATTATTCATATATATTTCTCATTACCATTCTGCACACTAAAATAACTTATCCATGAACGGTAGACTGTTATTACTCTGGAACACATTGTTTACCGATACGCGCTCATACATTCTCACTGTTTCACTGACACACATTGTTTTTCACATAGACAACACTATAGTTTGTGCCTTTAACGCCTTAACACAATGTTAAACATAAATTCTTGACTTACTGACAATAAGTTCGTAATCATTCATATTTTCGTCAAAGATCATTTTGTTTTTTGGCGTACAATAAATGAGGTCTCTTTGAGTTTACATTTGGTGAAATGCGCATCACATTGCAACGCGCGCGCGCACACAATTTGTGAATATTATTCTTACGTAGTTTTGTGTATGTGTGTGATTAGACATATAAGTAGATTTTTAATAGAGAGATGCCCTACAGTTGTACGGTATTTGACGTCATTTATCTGTTTTAAATATAAGGTTGCAAGAATTGTTGTGTTACCATTTTACATAAATTTTGCCAGTTAAGGTACAGTTTGTTTTGTAATGTGAGTGGGATTTAAAAAGCCTGGACACCATTTTGATATAAGGGACTTTAATTAAATTAAACAAGTTTGCATAGCTGATAGACACGATTCTTGTCTATTCAAGTTTGTATTCTCACCGTGGCCAGTTCGTGATTGTGGAAAGAAGAACGAAGGACATGCTACGTGGTCTGAAAGTTCATTAGTAATGTCAGTCAGGCGGATTACAATTAAACTCGGAGATTAAATGTCGATATACTGTTGTGGAAAGCGAGAAACGTGAAAACTTGGTGTAGTTCCATAACTTGGTTAAACGAGAACATACTGTAAAAGTGGTTTCAATTATAGCGACTTCGAACGAGAAAAACAAATTAGACAGGCTGTAAAGGCTATGAGCTATTGAAAAACAAAGAAGTGGATACTATTTTGTTTAACCATTTTTGTGTCCGGCGCAGAATTTTGGAAGCAAAACGAAGTAATGGAACAAAACGGGGCTTATTTTTGAGTATAGAGATTAATTGTGTGATAAGGGTTTGGAGAATGTACGAACAGAGAAAGAAATGAGAAACAGTATGATCATTCACAGATCTGAAGACTGAAGTTGTCGAGGAGATGGAAAGATGATAACGCATCTGGATGCGTACTGGAAGAGACGATGGTAGTAAGTGAAAGCCATGTGTCATGATAGAACCAGTGTCATCAATTCATCTTGAATGTTTCACTTTTTAATTTTGTTTAATGATTAAACTATTTGTTTAATGACGTTTTGTACATACAAGACGCGTTACATGTCATGAAATTTCTTATATTAATTGAAAGTAACGTCAATCTCTGCGCGCTGAAATCATGGCACATAAATTTGTATGAATGTAAATGTATGTTGATTTTTTTTATCGGTGTACAATGGAGTACACATTTTAATAACACATAGCACTAATTTTGGGCCGAAGGTGAGTTGTCACACCGTTTTAGTGTCTAGAAAAATATCTGTATTTGATGCCACACCATCAAGCAGGTAGGAAAAGGATCAGAACGCAAAGGATGAACGTGAGTCAACTACCACGCCAGGAAGGTGACCCTGAGAAATGGTATGTGTTGACCATTAATAAAGTAAATCCTCGTATGAGCTGTTCCATTTGTTTGCTCAGTGTAAAATTTCTGAGGATACATGTTTGATAAGTGATGACGGACATTTGGTATACTTTGGTAAAAAGAATACTGGTGCAGTAAAAAATTCATTTGTGATCATATCTGCAAAAGAAATGTTCAATATACCAAACAAATTAAAGACTACGTTTTGACAATGTGTTTTAGTTTTTGTTAGGTTGGACTAAAAGTTGTTAAAAACTTGAATAATTTATAAAATACTGAATCAACTTTACTGACTTTTGGACACGAAAAATACTACTTTCTGCGTGTCCGAAATTAATTATATTCGAAAGTTTATAAAATTATTTGGTGAGAATCCTAAGATTCTCATTTTCCGTGACGGAAATGAGGGGATCCAACGTTGAAGCTAGTCTTGTAACCAGGAACAGATCCCAGTTACGCCATTCTGTTTAATATTCGTTACTATTTTTTTCACGAATATTACTGAGCAAGACTTTGTCTGTGTTTAAGGTATTGAAAAATATTTTTTATAATGTTTATACTTTAATTAAACAACCTTACAATCTTAAACTAGTGTAAGAATTACTACACAAACAACAATGTAGTTTTCAAATGCTAATTTTTGAAGTTTTTCGCATGGAATACGATGGCATTATCAGCTTTTGGTTCTTACTTTGTAAAAATGTATGTGAGGCATCAAACCGAAAGCAAAGTTTTAGCAGGATGGATTTAATTGATATACTCAACTACACTTTTATTTTATCGACTATGCGCATCGTGTTCTCGCGCGATATGAGTGTATATGAATTTAGTGTTTTTATGTGCGTGTTAATTGTTAAAATTGATGAGCTCGCCTCGAGTGATTTTCTCCTGAAAATTTGGGATTTTGAGCCCGAAACGCGTCGTACCTAACGACCGAAGTTGCATGAAGGAAAATATAATCAGGTATCTACCTATTCTCAATTAATTAATGCAACTTGCAGACCACACACAATGAATAGGATGGAGTTGTTTTAATATCCAAATCAAAATCAGGTGACACTCTTTTGAGTAGTACGTAACGGTAGTATAACGCAAACAACACATACGAACAGTGCAAATTATATCTTCCTACGCGCGGTCGTGGTGTGGCAATTTACTCAAGACCTCCCTTCCGACTAACCCTTTTTCTATTTGCTTGGCCGGTGTGACATTCGCCCATAGCTCTAGATTCTTGAAACGGTGTGACAATTGACATCAACGTCTAATTTTATGGTATGACAAAATTGATTTAATACGATACAATTAACTGACTCTTACAACCGTTTTTTTAAACATACAATGGAAAAAAGAGCCGTGTTCACTAGGTTATTTATTAGTATGATGTTGGCTTAAGAGTTGTTGGGCAGATTTGTTGTGATCTTCCTAAAGAAACAGAACACATTTTAGCAAACTTTCTTGGCTAGGTATCGTAGTAAAAGTTCTTCAAAGGAACTAAGCAATAGGCGTAAGTATTAATGCATATCGGTACTTAAAAACGCCACATAAATTCAAAGCAACAACGGAATTGTTTAAAGCAGTAACACTTGGTATAAAAAAGTCTGTTTCTAACAAAACAACTAAAATCGCTTAATCTTATATTAGGCAATGCCGTGGTGTAGTCTCAGTATTGGCTCACTATATAAAAGGCTTGGGTCCATTACCGCCGCTGCGATGACAGGGAAATGGTAAACCAACAAACAGAATCTCTGTCTAGTAGAAAACCTCAATCTGCTTAGACATTAAATTGTTGGTGGTACATAGCTGTGAGGGTATCTATAAACGCGCACACTCGTGCGCGCCACGGATCTGCGAGAGAGGTCGTCTACGCTACATAAGGAGTCGGGCACTCGAAGAATTTTGTATTAAATCATGTATTGGGGTGCATTGTTAAACTCTGTATAGACGCTTAAGCACACTCTCATTACTTTTGCACCCAACGGAAGGTATCCTGTATGTAATATGTAATAATGTTGTTTGTCTTTAGTCTACTAATGTGTGTATAAGGTTTTCACTAATGACTCGTTATTTCTTAGAACAGAATTTCTAAATATTTTGAATTATTACCATTTTCTTCAAAAACCTAATGAATAATTTAGTTCGAAGAGGTATGGTGGACAACGTCCTGTCTTTTATCATCTCAAATGTGATTACTCTGTCCAGGTTTTAAAATATTTTATTTTATATCTATATCGTTTACTTGCTATTCGGTTAATCGTTTAAATCTTCCGTACCGTCATTTTACTGGCACCATATTTTAATACGTTGGAACTGGACGCACGTATGCTGCTTCCAACTGGACGGTATTAGGCCTAAATGGTGTGTCTGTACAAATTTATTTAAAAAAAATGATATACGGGCGTCTGACAGAGGTTACAGGGCTGGCACAGGCGCAAAACAACACATGGTAACTATCTAAATAATATTTTGACAAGTCGTATTGGCATATTAGCAGTGCCAAATTTAACACGAGTTTTGGTAAAGCTGACGCTCCCTGTTGGACGGTTATATATGGGAGCAAGGTTAAACCAACTTGACCTAAGATGTGCCATTTAGCGTTATAACAATGAACGTATTTATTTACTGTCGCGGTGCGGAAGTAGTGAGTCGTACCTGCTTGGTCTTAACCTGTTCGCAAAAACTTTCTCTGATTTTTATATTTAACTAGTCGGCTTTTACCAACATGTGTAATCAGTTTGTTTTGAAGTCTGCGAGTGAGTGATAGCAACAGTAACTACAATACAGTAGTAGTGTAGCAACGAGTTCTGTCGTATGTTTGCGCTTCCTCACCAAGGTTATGGTCCTTTCTGATTTTGTGCTATGGAAACTATAGGCCTAACAGTGATGATATCTCTAGGGGCCAGGTAGATGCCTGTCAACAAACAGTGTCTCCCTTAAGTGAAGTACAGTGGATCTTAAAAGTACAAATGGAAATTCCAGTGTTGTTCATCTCAATATTAATTGAGTAGTGGAAAGCAATGAGTTTTTCAACTGTTTCTAGCAGTTGTTATTTACAAAATTTATGATACGTATAGAAACATAACATGTACGTTTGTAAGCCCGTGTGTGTGTGTGTGTGATCGCGGTTGCGAGTGTGTTAAGTAACCGTTCCTTGTATCCCTAGTAAGAACTAAGTTCGTTAAGCCACTTTTTGTAAACGTAATTTTATTTTGAAAATTCGTGTAAGGAACGCAAGTAGAGAACTCAATATTCAACTTAAAAATATTCAGCTCAATAGTCAAGTTCTTTTACACGCGTTTCGTAAAAACCAAAAGTGAAGCGATTTTTGTCCATAACGTGCTCAGTTCATTCGTGTTCTGAACCTGACTCTTTTGATTATTTTTATTTTTCGAGTAAAATCAATTAAAATTAAATTTTGTGATATAAAAAAATTAATGTTTAGTTGGCAAAAACTGTTAGTTGCTGTATCACAGGTAATACAGCATGATTCACGACGACGCATCCTGCTTTGAAATCATTTCCAAATCACTACTGGTCCTGTATGTACATTTCATTTAGCAGTGATTTGAAAATTGTTTGAAAGGCGAAACGTGCCGTTCGTAAATGAATGTTTTCTTGTTGAGTAGCAACAACAGTTCTGATAAATGTTATAAATAGTGAATGGTGATAAATAATAAATAAAAAATTATTTATTCATTAGAATTAGCCAAACATATTATTGACTATAAATTCAATGTACACTGTTGCTTCGTGAGACAGTGCAACTACAGATGTGATATCAATTTTCTTATTACATACACATACTCGTATAGGTATAACGGATGATAATGACAGTGTGACAACGTTAGTGGTTCCTGCGTCAATTCGAAATTCAGTTGTAACAGCTAAAGATCAGTAAATAACTCCAACAATCGTTAACTAAACAATTGTTAACTATCGTTAACAATTATCAATACTGAAGAAGGTATCGACGATACTGTTTTAAGAAACCGTCCACTTTATTGTTGAAAGATCCGCTACTTTTTAAAATGTCTATCCCCTACTTTTTTCAAAAGACATAATTATATTGTAGCGTAATATTGGTGTTAACGGTAAATAACATGTGTCAATGAAATTTAAATTATCCATCCAAAATATTAATAATAGCAAAAGTTGATTAAAATTCTTATAAAGAAACTTTATTAACTGACTCATATGTTACTGCAAGTAAAGACTGCTTCTTTTGTGGACAGCAATTTTTTTAAACAAGGAAGTAGATGCGAAATTAACTACTGCATCAAAGTGTAAAAAAATTCGGTCACTTATTATTAGTGACTAGCTGTCAGGTAACTGATAAAAAATATGTTTTCAGTAAAGCTAATTTCAAACATATAGATTACAATCGTCTATGTGTAATTATTTACATTATTTAGCATTTAAACAAAAACCGAAACCAGTCAAGTTTGGGTATAATCATCTACTTAAGACCGCCTACCTACCAAGGTTCATTTTATAACTAGGTCTGCCCTTGCCTTCTTGACTCTTCCTTATCACATGTAGATTCAGAACGTTTTGCCAGGTCATCTGTACTTATTATTTGGTTTATTCCTCGTCTTCATTTATGTTCTCGTGTTCTTCAGCACTTCTGTGTTCATTCCACCTATTAGTTTTGGGTCTGATAGTGTGATTCGCGAAGATCCCGTTAAAGTATAGCAGTTTGATCTCTTACATCTTGTAATTTCCGTCAGTTCAGAATCCAGTGAGATTTTTTGTGTTGGCTTTTGTTCTTAAGAGTCACTTTTTCATAAATACAGAAAGTTGGGTGAAACTCTGTTCGAATTTTTTTTGCGAATGAGTTAAACCATAAATACACACCGACAGTTTTACTTTTAGATTAAATAGATAGGTAGGTTATATAATGTTAATGATGATGATCATAATAACTCCAGAATTGTTTGTACTGTGTGAAGTGTGCCAAATGAAGCTAATCACCGAGCCTTGTTATTACAGGCTGTAACACGTTGCTTTCGTGTAAAACGATCATTTCCCGTGAAGGAAAGCTTAACGTACCCACGCTGTCGTCTATGAGGTGAACAGTTTTCCTTGTTTAAGCGGTGTAAACAATGAAATGCTCAGTCGTAGACTTCGCAAACAACCTCACACCAGGTGGTAAAATGTCAGAATTTGCAATTGTCTTAATTGATTCGTTTGTCTCAAAGCACAAGTAGCCTACGAGTCATAGCAGACGGAACATTAAAAGAGATAAAATGGTGCTGAACATTTTGTGCTGGATTTCCTGACAGTTGGACTGTACATATGAGATGGCGTTCAACGCAATACCATCTGAGTTCTCAATATTATCACTGCTGGCGTTGAATACGTAAGGTTTCAGAAGGTCTCTTGAACAATGTTCACATTCCGTTCCGTGGTATCGTGTAGTTTTCAGTGGATAGTACTTTTTTCCTAGCGTTAGTTTTCATAACGTGGTAGACGAAATATCGAATATATTAAGTCTATCAGAAAATGATTGCATTCCACGTTCGCCATCGACGGCAGGTTGGTGATCATTTTTTTTTAGATAAAAAGAATCCTTAACTATCTAAATTTTATAATAGTTTAGAACGCGGGAATAATGTCTGACGAGAGTTGTTTGCTTTTACAGGACACGAGGACGCATGTTGTGGTAGAGCTGTACGATACTGAACGTTCGTATGTGGAATCTCTGCAGACTCTAGTCATGGTGAGTGCCACTTATGTTTGTTGTTCATTCTGAACATATTAAATAATATAATTATGTGTTCAGATAATCTAGCCTTGTTGTGTTTGAATTACACTGTTTCAGCTCGGAAATTTGTTTCTGAATTACACTTTCTAGGATGTTATTAATATACTCTCTCGGCGTCAAAAAAAAAAAAGTTAGATTAAGTCAGTCACATTTTAAACAGTACTCGATTTTCTTGTTAATTTTCATTTATCTCAGTGAGGAAAATGTAGTCAAGTAAACACGCATTTTCTTCAACACTATGTACTGTATGAAGTTAGTAAATTACGTGTACGGCCCAACCAGCAACTAATTTGGTTGTTTCGATTACCATATTTTTATCTATTTGTAGGCCTAGTATATTCACTGCACTGTAGAGCGACAGTTCTCAAACGATAGTGGAATAACACTTATGTTTAATCCAATTCAGTACTATTATATTAACACAATAGTATAGGCAACTTTAAACAACTTTCTGTTACTAAAAATGTGTTATGAATCTGGTGTGCTATGAATCCGGTGCTTGCAATGTCAATCAGGAAAATGGTAGGTAGCCATGTCCTGTAAGTAGATAAGTGTATTTAAATGTGTGTGGGTGCGTGTATATGCGCGCGCGCATAGACTGACAGGCTCGAGGCCTGAGACAGCAAGACAAGGCCTGTTCAATTTTTTTTTGTCTAGATCTTTCTTGCACTACATTCTGAATAGTAAAAGAGGAAAACCGACCTTACGGATACAAGGTCTTCTTATGTGTAAGGTTTTAACAAATCATAAAAATTTTCAGTTGCATTCAATTCAGTTTTATTAAAAAATTCAATAAACATTACAGTTGCGGTCTGCAGATTAAAATCAATTTCTTTTGGGAATAATTGGCCTCTCTTAAAACTAAATACGCATTGTATCAAGATGCTGTGTGTTCGTGGACAATAGTTATTTATATCGTTAGTTTCGTTTTTATGACGGTAAACTCATTCAAAAAATGCAGCATAAGGTATAAGAGCCTAATCACGTTTAATGGGGTGTAATGTATGTTTACTTATCACGTACTACAGATCGTGTCGCTTACGATTTGTATCATTTTGTAACAGTAACTTCGACTGAATGTGACATGTTACCGCAGTTTAGTTATTCTTAAAAACTGAAGATCAGATGACACTACGTTCAGCAGAGCGAGTCTAATTCCAACATTACGTTTCTTTCCTAAGGGTTGTAGTAGTGCATCAAATTAATTGCTTTCTCTTTACATATCACACTCGCATAACGAAAATTCAGAGCTAGTTTCGTCGATATTTCAATTTTAAATTCTCCTCATATAATCTACTACAATCGATTTCGTGCCTAATACTCTCTTCTGAACTCCTGAATGAATAACAGCCATTGTTGCTTGATTGTTCATATGACTGGCCTCTGCAATCGCTAAGATTCAATCCATCTCTCTCAAGTTTACTTGTGATAGCTTGTGTGTCCCATCCGCTGTTTTCACTTCTAAAGGAATAAAATCTATAAAGGATTTCTTGATATCAACAGAATTGCGTTTAATTTCGACAAATATTATAATCTGAGACATTTGTTCTACATCTGCACCATCTGCTGTTGTGTCAAATATAATACTAAAGTACTTCGCCTTCTTACATCCAGTAATATATATTTGCGCAGTCCTTTTTCTAACAGGCTTAATATTTTATTTTGAATGGCTGGCGAAAGATACGATATACACCCAGATTTACGAGAGACTGAATCCAAATGAAATCTCATGACAAGATCAAATTTAGCCAAGTATTTTAGCAAAGCCAGAAAGTTTCCGGGTTTTGGATCGTTAGTAATTGACTCTCGATATCCTCTCAGTGCCAGATTTTGTACTGTGGCAATGACCTGTTCGAGGACTTCTTTCCATGACATAGCTGATGTACTCGTTTGTTCCTAAAGTAGATCATCAGTAAGTTCTCCTTTCTTGAAAGAACGTTCCAATTCCTTCCAATCCAAAAACGCAGGTCGATGAGTAGGACTATTTTCATGATCCTGAATACGGGGATTTAACTTTCGCCACGATCAAAACCCATTTTCGCTATTGAATTGTCTTCTTTGGTAGTTTCTTTTTTGTGAAAATAGAGTGCAACAAAATCAAAATAGAGATTTTTTAGTTAGAGAAAAATACATCCAATTGCGATTTACCTTATCATAATGAACCGTAATTACCATGCTTAAGTATAAATAGACTAATACTGTTTATCACGCGAGGTTATGACAACGGACAAGCTGGCTGGTTATGCTTCTTTTATAAAAGGAATCGTCATATCGAAGAAACAAGTTGTTTGTAGTTTTATAAACTGATAACAATTTTTTATAGTCTATGCTCACTTTGCCGCCCTCCTGGCTATGCCTACCGGGGCGGCTGCCCCCTTGGCCCCCCCTAGCTACGCCTCTGAATTTTCCTCATATAATCTACTGCTATCGACTTCGTGTAAAAAGGCGGTGTAGCAAGGGTAAATAATCATGCATATTTTTTTGTTTTTAGTCACTGTGATGATGAAACTGATAAAATATGTATCAGCAAGATAGTAAAAACATTGTTTATTTAAGTTTATATTAAAACTAATAATGTAATAACCATAATGAAGAGGCAGGTAATAAAAAATTGGAAATTTATTGAATAAACACAACCTGAAATATATTTCATCAACTATGATATTTACTGGGAGAACAGTGGGTAGCTCTATTACCGTATACATTTGTCAGAATCATTGTGTGTTTAAAATCATTGCATCCATCTAAATTTATTTTTGGGTGTATATGTGATATAAAACTTTCTTGCCTTTCCAGTAGCACATCTTCCATAACTATTTCTGTATAACACTTTAGTTACAGACGGAAACTAGTCCTAAGTGGTATAGAGATTGGAATTTAAGGCTCTTCCACGTTCTCTTTTTCATGCCATCTTGAACTCTCCTCTTTATCATGATCACCACTGTCCCTCCATGAAAACTTCTGCATTCTCTTCTAGGATGATGCTAAAGACGTCTATTTCCTCTGTTAACACAACTCAATTGACTGTGATTTAAAGCCATAAAAAGCAACACCTCACGAAAAGTATTTTATGAGATTAAAAATTTTTTTGAAAATGTGGAGTCTCAAGAGGGTTTGTTTTGATTGCATTGTTTCTATAGGTTATCAGTATTTTCTTTTTCAAAATATATTTTCATAAACGATAGATCTTAGACACACTGTTTTCAGCAGAATTTTTAACCAGGTAAATTTGTTACTAAGGTATCTAAGAGTTTTAATCTGTTTCAATTTTACTTCTCCTAGTTCAGTATCTATGTAACATATGTAATAAGGATTATTGTTACTTTTTATTCTATTGATCTCTTCATTTCAATAAACACAATATTCTGTATTATATTCTCACTTCCAGCCACATAGATGTAGAGATGTTTCTCTCTTATAAATATAATAATGGCTCCTGTGTGTACCACCTGAAGTAGTGTAGGAGAAGGCAGGGTAGGTTGCCTTATGTGAGCCGTATGGCATACAATGAAGGCAGTGTGGCCAGCACTATGCTTCAGCCGCCCATTATTATCCCCAGGATGTTATCCCAGGTACTCATTTTCAACAGGCTGAGTCAACCTGGGGGCTGAAAAATGTACCTTGATTTTATGGTGCGGGCACGGGAATCGAACCCGGGACCTCTAGGTTAGTAGCCAGGTGCCATACCCACTGGTCTACCGAGCTGCCTACGTTTCTCTCTTATTTCCACTCAAAATAATTATACCGTCTGCAGATCTGAGGGTGCAGATTATTGCAAACCCATATTTTAATTCCCCTAAAATATCTCATGAGAAGGTAGATTGCATTCTCTGTATAAATGTTGCATAGTTGTGGTGGACTGGCATCAGCCATGTCTCACGCCTTCCCTTATCTGCACCTTCAATCCATGACACCTCCTTTCCATGCTTTGAATTTTATAGAATTTGTGTGTCATCCTTTGTCTCTATGATAAAGTCAGGTGACTCTGACTACTTACAAATGTCAGTGACCTACTGTAAGTTTACAAAAGCTACTAACAATGGCTGCTTCACTTATCTCATTTTTTTAAACAGCGTGAATCGTTTATTAATTTTAATTGATTGAAATTATGAAGTCTGTTGATTACTGTTGTCAATATAGGTAGCTCATAAAAATCTCAACACTGAATTAGATATGATTCCAGCCAAAATTGATTATTCAGTGAGAAATAAAATTGCACTTTTTGTTGTCCCTTTGTCAGTTTGTATTTGGTGTTGTCTAATTAATTTGATTTTGTTTGTGTGGTGTTCCATAGCTGTGAGTGTAGTGAGTGTATTGGCATGTAGTGAAATAATATCTCATATATTGAAAG
Organism: Magicicada septendecula; assembly: GCA_034769895.1. Classification (NCBI taxonomy): domain Eukaryota; kingdom Metazoa; phylum Arthropoda; class Insecta; order Hemiptera; family Cicadidae; genus Magicicada; species Magicicada septendecula. Next base: position 698,044,489 of record CM068368.1, read on the forward strand.
GAATAGTTTCCTGTAATGCAGCAATAGAAGAGAAGGTAGGTTTTGAAAAAAAATTATTATCTTTTATGTAGGTGGAAAGGTTTACAGAGATAGAAGGGTAATCATAGTAATAGAAATGTTTTCTGTGTGTTAATTGGAGCCAGCTGTAATATATGGAAGAAAAGTGTGATTAAGTATTAAGTAACAGCTGATAGTAAGTAAACTGTGGCTGTGTTGGTACTCCATGGTATTTACTTGCTCTCTCTGTGCAGTATGAAATTCAATTAATCATGGCGGTGGGATATGTGTGTAGTGTTCAGTACACTGTTAGCTAGCTGGTTTTTGTATATAATGGTTTCGATGTACATTTACAGATCCTTACCTGACTAGAGAACTATTATTTCCTAATATTGGAAATAATATGTGGCTATTATTGTTTACAGACATGATTCTTTTTGTTGTCACTTATTCATTTTTTTAAAAATTTTAATAAGTTTATCACTGTTGCACACCACTATAGAAAAATTATTCCGATTATCGGAATAATTGTTCTATAGTGACGTCCAACAGTGATAATTCTGGTTGTGATTATAACCACTAACACAACTTTCTTAATTAAACGTTTAATAGGTTTACAATGAAGTCTGAGTTTGCTATATTCTGAAGTGTGCAGTTTAAATGTTGTTCAACTGTATAGTTTAGAGAAAGTGGTAGCAAGGCCTATTTAGATGATGGCTTTAATTGTCTTAATACAGGGTTGGTTTTATCCCTTTTTTTGGTCGCATCTGATAGGATTTTCAAACATTTCTGTTTTCATTCTTCTACAGTTTAGCTGTAATCAGTTTGTAAGATAGGTGAAATGGACCTAAGGCTTATAGTTAGATGACATACTTCATGTCGGTAAATCAGGTACTGTATTTTGATGTTGTATATACAGTTCTTGAGTACTTACAAGGTGATCTCCTTTTGATATTAAATAATAAAAATAAATTTTTGGTGGGTGTCTTACTTGAGTAAGTGCTTTCACGAGTTCAGCTGTATAGAGACTGTAGTTTGTTTTTCTTATTTTGTATAATATATTCATTTTCTGTGGTTTCAGAGTATGTACCTTGATAGTTTAATTACATTAAAGCAGTAGTCCTATCAAAGGAGTTGATAATAAATACTGTGCAACCAGTGCAATAGATTAATGGTGTAGAGTAATGGTGTAGTTGGTATTTGTGTCAACATTTCACCAAAATATCTTATCATCGTCAGATCCTGTTTACAAGAAATGAAGAAATAATTAACACACATATAATGAGGAATAGTATGTATCGAATATTATAATTTATAACATCTTACTGATATAAAAATAATATTGTATGTATAATAGTTACTATGTATTATTCTTTAGTTGATGCACAGACTCTCTCTATCCCCCTCTTGCACACACACACACACACACACACACACACACACACACACACACACACACACACACACACACACACACACACACACACACACACACACACACGCACGCACACACACACACACACACACACACACACACACACACACACACACACACACACACACACACACACACACACACACACACACACACACACACACACACACACACACACACACTATGTGTTTACAGCTAGCAATTGTTTCTGCATTGCCCCTATACAGATTCTAATGATGACAATAAATTTTGTCAAAATGTCAACACAAGTATATTAGAACTGTATCTGGTTATTGACTGACACAAAACCTTTCACTATTTATTAATTTACAATCTCTAGTAAATTTAGGATAAGTTCTAGTACCAACTGACTTATGGCCTACTCTTAATACACTCGTAAACACCTACCTGCTGTATACTGACCTAGTTTAAAGTAGTTTTCATATCATGTTAAATAAAATATTAATTTGTTTCAGAAATATCTGCACCCTTTGAAAAGTCCAGAGAATGCTGGGTTAGTGGATACAGCTTTAGTGGATGAAATTTTCTACCAAGTAAGTAATATCAGTTTTGTATGTTATTTAACCCTAACAATAAAGTCTATTGTACAATAAATATATAATTATATGCATTACACAAAGAGGAGAAGTACACAGTTTAAAATTGGATAATGAATGTTATTTCCTAAAAGTGGATTCAGATTTTTTTTTGTTTATTTTAGAAACAGGGTCTTTTCATCAGCACATGTAGTAATTTTGTGTAGTATGTAAAATTCAACATAAGAGAATTCAACCTTATCTCTAAAAAGACATTGTGAATGTAGAAAGTAACTAAAGATATATACCGGTACTCAAAAATGTGGTCAGTGTGTAGACATAAAAAGATTGCAAATGAAACATAATATATAGTCAACTTCTTGTTGCATGAATATCAGTGACTGGTGAGAAGAGGCTTTTTTTTCACTGCACACTATTGTATCAAAGTGTAATAACATTTCAGACTGCAGTAATTGTTATAAAAATTTGTTTGTGTTATGCTGAGGTTCCTGCAATTCTTGCACATCATGAAGAGTTCCTGGAGGAGCTTCGTAAGCGTTTAGAACACTGGGATGTGAAACAGTGTGTTGGTGATGTCTTCCTTGACACTGTAAGTTTGGTACTTTAATTTGTAGTAATTTTTTTTTGTGAAGCTGTGTTAGTGGCCATTTTATATTTAGTTGTGAAATTTATAATCATATAGGATTTTAATGTAGTAGGTTTTTGAATTAAATCTATGTTATGTCGATTGTGACGAAGCAATTATGAGATTTATGAAATAGTTGTTAAAAGGATTTTTTGATATTGTAGATGCTAAAGAAGTGTGTATTTGCTTTAGCAAAAACTATTAGATGTTACTAGAATAAGTCATTTAAACTGTTAAGTCGTGTTTATCGTGTGATTAATAAGGAATAATATGTTATGACACATTTAAAAATTGTGCTATTGTAATAGTATTTGAAGAAATTATTACTACAGGAATATATGGCTTGTTGTCATAAAAATTTGTATTCTACTACTAACATTTAGAGTGTAGAATGCTGCTACAAGGCTGTTTTTCAAAGCAGTACTATAAGAATTGTTCTATAATAACAAAATGTTTTAATAAGGCATAGGATACAGCTGTTTGATATTTTGTACTATTGATTATATAAAAAGTTATTTTCTGATATAACCAATTAAGTGAAGCTAACCAATCAGGCATAAGCATTGTAAACAAATTAAAGGTGTATTGTTAACAAATTAAAGGTATATTTTGAACAAATTAAAGAAAAAATGTATTCATGAAAGCTAAATATGTCTTTTATGGATTTTACATTTGTTGTTTAAAGTTAAAAATTTCCAACATGTTTTGGCACTGACTACAAAGTTTTTATCACTTTAATTCTGTATAATGCATGTCATGTCCTCTGATCATTATTTGTACATAGTTGGTACGAGTAATATAATTGTCACTTTTTAAGTCTTTAATTTTCAACGTTTAAGCTGTAGATTTGCATTAAGTTTTAATAATATGTGTATAGTCTGTTTTATCACAACAATTATTGAACTATAAGAAAGTTCATATACACATACAAACATAGCGTAAGTTTATTAAGTGATGTTTAGAATAGGGTCTAACTAGATATTATTTCAGTTCTAATTATAATTAGATAAATAATAAAAAATTTGCATACTAATATTAACATTCACACATTTTGTAAAGTAAAATTTTTAACATTGTCAAACTATTTAAAATACCTAACTTTGTGTAGAGTTTTGGGTAAATATGCTTGTAAGTCTATGCTGTAGTTATGATTAGTTGTCTAAGAACTTCTCCTTAACAATATTAACATCATGGTTTGATTAATATGGTAAATTAATTCAGTATTAAAGTAGAATAATTCAGTTAAGTAAATTATCAGTCCACTTTTGTCTCCTTTCATACAAAAGATTTTATATTCGTTTACCTGATATAATGTGGGCTCGATTGTTTCATCATAGGAGAACATGAAAGCTGGAAATGTGCAAAATATTGTGGTTCTATAACGAGTTGTTTTTTTAATTTTGTTAGATTTTTACTTAATTGGATGAAATTTTGTTATTGATTTCATGTAAATGAATTTTTATTCTTATGATAAAATGAATATATTATATAAATTCTTTTATATCTTACTTTATCATAGCAATTGTCTGTTTTCAGTTTACAAAACAATCTGTGATTGAAACATATACATCTTTTATTAATAACTGGAAAACAGCAAAAGAGGCAATCAAGACAACGTGTCATGCGAAACCTGCTTTTGCTAGGTTTTTAGAGGTAACTAAGACAAGTTAAAGATTTAATTTGAGTCAAGTTTGAAGAACGAAAACTTTCTTGTTTCAAAAGTCTTTTGGTTGATTTTTATATATGCGTGTATTTAAAGTCATAAACTGAAAGTGCTTTTTTATTTCTATCATTACAGGCGATGGCAAGAGAGCATAAAGGAAAGTTAGCCCTTGATTCCCTGCTAATTATGCCTGTGCAGAGAATACCCAGATATGAGTTACTTATACAGGTAATGCCAAATCCTGAAAGATAACTTGTTTCTATAAATTATAGTAACCTTAAAGCCTATGTATGTTACAAACAAAAGTTGAACATTAAAAATACCAGTGATTTAAAGTCTTGAAGTGGAGACACTAGCTCTCAAGGCTACAGTTTTTTAATTAAATAAATGCTTTATAATTTTTCGTGTTAATTCTAAGTGTGTCTTGAAAACATCTGTTTATGTTTACTATCCTTCAACTTACACGATTTCAATAAAACACAGAAGTATTGTTTATTACCCAGTAAAAAAATTGAACGGTTAGAATATATCAATAAATTTTTGTGATGGTTAATACAAAAAATATATCGAAGATATAATAAAATAGATAAAGCTGTTATGGTATAACACATCCTTAAAATCTAAAAAAACATTGTTTTAATCTGATATTTGATTAGTGACATGAGGGGACCAAATATTTGATTAGTAGTATTTCATATTCATATGAGGGGATCAAATGGCAGAAGTCTGACAATAGAAAAAACACAAATAATAGAAATTGTGGTCTAAAAGAAATGTATGTTCAAGGAGGTAAAAGTTAGTGTGCCACCAATTAAAATATTTTGTCACCTAATGTGTGATTAGGACACATTAATAATCAGTGGTATGAGTATATTATGGCTGTAGTGGCTAGAATTATAGAGACTTTTAGTGAAGAAATGTTAATTTGTACATACCCCAATATAACAAGTTTTTTAAACAAAATTTCATATGAGAACAACAAAATATATATTATGGAATCATCAACCATAATAACAGCATGAAACGAATAGAAAGTCAAATGCTTCTATGCTTTATGACATCTTATATTTTCAATTTATGCTTATTCCTTTCGGATGAAACAAATATACAAATATTAATTTTTAAAATTTATTTCATATGAATGCTGCGAGATTTATAACCAGTAGTTCTACTTTCAATGTAGCTCTTTTATAACTTTATATTTTGAGACAGTTGTTTATATTTTAATATTTTAAAGCACAGTATGCTGAAAAATTTATTGAAATTAACAGCTATTTAATCGCAAACAAATACCCATATTAGTTTGCTCATAGCTATGCATGTATGTAACCAATGACTATTTAAGAAAAGCACTTAAAATTAAAAAAAATAAACTCACATTTCATCTTGTGATAAAACACATACAGATAAACAACTATCATAACTATTTCATTTAGAAGTATTTTGAAGTGAATTTGGTAATTCAGGAATAATTTGAAACTTTTTGCCACCAGACAGTGTGATTAATATATGTCAGTGTGCAAATCACAGAGATCTTAATTCATTGTGGTATTTAGATATTAGTAGAATCTGTGTTTGTTGTGTTTATGTAAGAAGAATGTTTTCAGTAAAGCAATAGGTTTCTAATGTTAATTTGTATCCTATACCATGCTTTTTTAAAAATTGAAATTGTGAGTAACATTTCTGTTTTTGGTCATATATTTTATTAAAACCATTGGGTTGACTCATTGACTTTGTTTGTTAGACCTTATTAAAGCACACAGAACCCTGCCATCCTGATCACCAATCATTAATGGAAGCTCAGAGGGAAGTACATGCACTAGCAGTACGAATAAACTGCACAGAAAGAGACAGCTTAGAACTAGAACAACTGGAGGGACTCATTGAAGGACTGATGCATCTTGTGGCACCAGACAGAACGTTTCTTAGGCATGACCTTGTTACTGCAGCATCAGGCCAAGGAATGGGTAGAAAAGAAAGTGCGATTTTTCTATTTTCAGATCTTCTAGTCATTACCAGCATTAAACGTAGATCTGGAACTATTAGAAAACCTTCAACGTATGTATGATAATTGCATTCCTATGTAATTAATGTAAATTTACTCTAAGCATCAGAGTCATTAATAGTAAGAATGTCTATGCATTATGAGTATGTATGGAATACGAGAAGTAAATAAGTACTCATCTGATATAAGCGTGATTTAAAATTAAATATACAACGAATGCAATGAGATGTAACAGTACTTTTATATAACTTTAAGTAAAACAGTCTTGTTCTGAAATAATGTTTTGTAATTTGATAAGTCTAGCTGAAAAGTTCAGGGTTTCCCGTGGAATTAGTTATTACTCTATCGGTGATATCCACAGAATTAAAGTAATAATTATCAAACTTATCAAACTTAATGGTATAATATGTATTATTATTTTTTTTCTCCCATTAAAACAACACGTTATTGATTGTCAGTACTTAGTCAATTATATTCTAAATGTATTATTGACTGTAAACAAACAAAATAGTCTTGTTTGTTCTATGCAGAAATGAGAATGGTACTGTATTTAGAGTGTAAAGGACTGAGACGAATATGAAAAAAATGAACTGGTATTTGACGACTCTTAAAAATGTTTGATGATTCCCTTACTTCCTCCTAGACATATTTTTTTATTTTTATTTTTTATTGTTTGTAAATACTTTTTTGAAGACGAATATTTTTCAGAAGTATGCTTTCTCTGTTTAAATCATACTTTTTGTTGCAGGTCATTACCAGAAGCCTTTCTTTTTGTTATAAAGAGTTTAACATTTATAATGTTGCTTGTCAAAGATGCTGAGTATACTGTTGCTTTTTTTGTTACCATTGTTATTTCCTAATACCCAAGCAGATTTTCTTAAAATCTCTCCCATATTTAGAGGACCCATCTTCTGAGATAATCAGTAAACTCAAAGCAGTCAGCAAACTCCTCCATTATAAATGTGTTGTGTGTAGATGTTATTTGTTAGTTGCAACTGAATTATCATCACAGCATTAAAGAGGGCAAGTTTGAGTACCAATTCATGTATGGTCACAGTAAGAAAACTTTACATCTTTGACTGAATGTGCTAGGACGTACTCTATCTTATCATTTTTTTCTTATTACTGGAACCAATAAAAATGATATAAGCCTTATAAGTTTTAAAGTAAAGCTGCTTTGTTCTTGATGTAAATTTTATATAGTACTACAAATTAATGTGGTTTATTAAAAAAGTATTATCCCTTTGTTAAATAAACTAAATACCCTAAATTTACAAAATAGCATGTCTGTTATTTTTTACTTGTTAAATCAGTTCACGATAAAACAAAAAATAAGGTGTATTTATGTATGCATAAGAGAATTATTATTGAGGCAGCAATAATATATCATTTGTATAGTTTAAATGTTCCATTTTACTTTCTTTATTTACATTCTTTATTAAATTCTTGTATTAGTTTTTAAAGTGAAGCTGCTAATTACAGTTTTTTTTTATAGGAATTGTCCAGGAAGTATAGCAAGCTCCCTGGAAGCAAACAAGTACAAATTGTTAATGAAAATTCCACTTGATGATGTAGAAATAGTTAAAGGTAAACTTTTCATCACTTATACTGCAAAATCTGTTATTGATTAAATGTTGTATTCTTTGTTACTATACATTAGTTAATAAGAGAGATCATATAATAATATTCAGACATTTCATTTTATTGCATGACTTGTTGCTTTTTTATGACTCTGTAAAACTAAGCTTGTTTGTGTCACAATCTTAGTTCTGATTGACTTAAACAGCTCAACTGATTTTAATCAGTTTAAAAAAATTAATATTTTATCAATAACTTTTATAGATATTTTTTTTACTATTGTAGGAGTGGACTAGCACAGTTTTTCTTTAATTTGCCAAAGAGACTAATTTGTGTATTTATTTCTTTACAAAACAATTCACAATAGGCGCCAATATGGGCATAACTTGTTGCCTAACTTTGAGGAGGGGGTAGAGTAAGGCTTTGAAAATTCAAGTGTGCAGTGAGACCATTTGTGTAAAATGTATCATGTTCAAAATTAAAAAGTTTAGTAATAATTCTCAGCCAGAAAAACGAGAGAAAATTTCATTATTAATGACCAACAAATCTTAATTTTAATAAATTTGTGCTTTATAAATTTATGTGTATACATAAACAACTTCAGTTTTTGTTTAATTGAGGAACTGCCATATTGTGTTGTATGATGACTGAGTGGCAGGTTTTGTTTTAATGAAGTAGGAGTCTCCTTCCTCTAAGGGTTCCTTCCGAGTCAAATTTATCTATAATTTTTGAAATATCAATGTTGTATGTTCTTTCAGTGCACAGAACAGAAAGGTGATGAAGTCTTTCTGGTCCAATAGTGTTGAGTATGTTAGTATTCAGGCTCCGAAACAAGGAAAAGAGTACTCACTGCTTGCTGAAGTTACAGGCACTGTCAAAAATATTTTAAACATGTTGTTCAAGTTGGGAAACATTAAATTTATTCAAAAAAATTTTCGTCTGTGGTCAAATTCATCACCGATGTTTTTATTTGCATACATACTTGAAAACACAGTAAATTCTGAGTACAGTTCCTTTTCTGGTATTTTATAAGTACCACACACTAATTTAATATTGTCTTCCTTAATATTGTTTTTACTCAAAACTGAGCAAAGTGTGTGAAGTAATTTTAAGTCATTATCTTGAAATCTGTACGTAATTTCATTTATAAGTGTATCTAAAATAGGAAAATACACATTCTGCCTGAGGCTGATAATTTCCAATCCTATCACCACCACCAAGCTTTCCAGACACTTCCTTTTCTTGGAACCACCTGCCCCAGGACATCCTTCTTTTTCAGCCATTTTGTCTGTTTCTTTCTACAGCTCATTAAATTTTCTGTCATTCTGAAAGTCTTCATGTGCAATTACTGATGAATTAGTCAGTAAGCCAATTGTGGAACAATTGGCTTATTTCTTCTGAGAATGTTGTGATAACATGTTGGTGTACTCCAAGATAATGCTTATCAGTTTCAAGCAAAATAAATTGAAAAGTAATTCACATACATCAAAATGGAGAAAGCACTGTTTCCACTAAGCTTGTCATTCTCTAATATTGCTTCTAGACTTTCATCTATGGCACTGATGTCATGCAGGACTGAACTAATGGCTTCCAAACAGCATGATTTGATTGTTAAGATGTGTTCTTGTGTTCCTGTGTTCAGACCTACTTGCGATGTGTTCTTGATTTTTTGAATGTTGTCAAGTTAAGAATGCCATTTTGGAGAACTTACAATAAACATATGAAGTTTATTCAACACCCCAAAGATATTTCTAAGAGCTGTAACTGCTTACTCTCTACAGTTAGTGTTTTTTTACAGAAACAATTTTTTGAAGTATCATACAAATTCGTCAAACATTCCATTATAAGTTTCTTTGAAATAAATAATAATATTTAATTTACTGGAACTAATCGTCTGATAGCAGTACAACCGATGACAAATAGTGCGTACTGTACTTGCAAGATTGGACTCTGTCTCTTGTTTGACTATTTGTTATTTTTAAATTTTAACAGTTGAAAACAGAATTTTATAAAGCTCAGAATATAGTGGGAAGTCTCCCCTTCCCCAACTTATGCCTGAGGATGCCAAAAGTGATTATTTAACATGAAAACATTATTGTGTAGTGTTAAGGGGTACCTGAACATGTATTTATGACAGTGAACTATTATTGCTATTTCTGATAACATACTAAATTAGTAGAATTTATATGTCAGTTTCATAAATATTAATAGTTTATCAGTTTTTAGAACTTTTGGTTTCATTAGATAAAAAAACCATGTTCAAATGTGTTTTCAAATGCAGTATTATATTGAAACCTTCCATTTATTCAATGAAAATATGAATTGTTTGTATTGGAAATAGCATTTTTAAAAGATTGTAGCTTTTTAGTATATATCTAATGCATCTAATGTATGTATCTAATGTGTATTTTCATTTAAGTTTTTTTATCTTGTCCATAAAATATACTATATCAGTATAGATTTCAATTATATATAGCATAAATGCAAGGTTATCATCATTTTCTCTCTATGATCAGTTATTTCAGTTAAAGAGTGAAATCATTTCCTTCTCATGAACTTTTTAACAGTTTATATGAATGATAACAAGGTTTTAGATGAATATAAGTGGTGTGCATGTGTGTAGTTAAAAGTCTTTAAATTTTTGCAACCAGCAAAAGACGAGAACTTGAAACGAATGTTACGTGAAATGGAGAATTTAATGGAAGATGTGGCAACATTGTCACAGATGTCAGAGCTGGTGTCCATGCTTCATTGTCCACATTCTCAGCTTGAAGATAGTATCAGAGAAATGCTGTCAGCCCTAAATAAGCAGTTAGTTGAAAGGCAAAATAGTGATTCGCAACTATCATACTTGGAACTGATCGTTAATACTCAGTGAGTATAATATTGCTTTGTACTTTTTGTAGTAATTGCATACGTAAAAAGGAAAACAAATAAGCATTTTAACTTATTAAATAAATTTAAATCAACATAGTTAACTTAATTTTATGTCTATTAGTTTGCCTTTATAAATAATGAAGTACAAAGTTACACTTAAGTATAAAAATATTCTGTGTACTTTTAAGGAATGGTGTTGACAACATGTCTCTTATATTTTCTAAACCGGACAAGAGAAGCAGTTGGGAAGAAAATTTCAATGAAGCTAAACAGCGATTAGGTGAGTTATCCAGTAAATTTCAATTTATTTCTACATGACCATGTTGAGTAATGTGTAGGTTTTCATTTCAGATAAAACATCTATCACGTGAAAATGTTTCCAAGACAGTAGAAAATTTTACTACTTTCTTAAAAATTATAGGTTTTGAGACTCTACATGGAAACAGATTGTACATTATTATGAGTCATTAAATACTGAAAAACCCTTAGTTTGAAAAAAAAATTATAACAAAATTATTTAATTGCAGAAAAGTTTTGACATTAAATTATTTAAATTCATATATGTAGAAATGGTACGGATGTAGTGTATGAGTATTATGTAGGGCCTACTGAGATTATTGGGACAGTGATATTGTAGGTAGTGTAGCAAGAAAAATCACACACACACACACACACACACACACACACACACACACACACACACACACACACACACACACACACACACACACACACACACACACACACACACACACACACACACACACACACACACACACACACACACACACACACACACACACACACACACACACACACACACACACACACACACACACACACACACACACACACACACACACACACACACACACACACACACACACACACACACACACACACACACACACACAAACGCGCGCGCGCGCGCGCGTGCGCTCACGCACTATATTAGAGACCTAAATGAAGTTGTAACTTAAGTGCCAGTTTTTATAAAACCGAATTATAAATACCAGTTTATTGTGATGGTCTAGTATAAAGTGCGTACAACCTGAATGTAAATTTATTTTTCTCCATAGTCTTTCATAACTGGCCATATTTGTTTTACTGGGGGGCTGTCATAGGCTTTCACCAGAACACTGAATGTGACATGAGTTTCTTTATTATGAGAGCCTCGATTTTTGTATTTCAAATTTTAATATCTTACCATATGCACAGCATTTATTTGAAAATAAGATCCTCTTAATAATAAGGCCTTCCTATAGTTTTCCATAAATTTTTTAAAAAGCTTCTTTGTATGCAAACTTTAGACCCACAAAATACAATTTTAAGTCTAGTTGTAAATGAAAGAGGAACTGAAATTTTGTCTGCTTTCTAATTCAAATATAGCTATTTCAAAACAACAGTTACAGAAATAATGAGGTTCACAGTTATGCCAGCTGTCACAACCTATAGGAAAGATTTCATTTGTTTCAAAATAATGTTGATAATTAAATCTTATTAAATACAAACTTATTAAAACAAATTTGAATGGTCTTTTGTATCAATTTTTGATATTTTTCAGAAATAGGCCTCCATGTGTCAATATCAGCTGAAAAATAGAAAACTGGATGAGATACCCCAATTTTAGTGTTATATTATTTGCCTGAACACTGGAATGATATTTATATTTGTAATTTATTTTTTTTAATAAATAATTGTAAACCTATACCCAGTTACATACTTTATTCTCATTTTTTTATTTGTTGTCCATAAAAAAGAGGTCTTATTTTCAAGTAAATACTGTGTGTAGTATGGTCTGAATTAATTACTGTAGTCCGAACATATCCTTGTGCCACCTTATTTATAAACATTAAGTGTGTAAGGTGTTGTCTTATCTTATGGGTATCATCTCTTGTAGGCAGGAAGTCTGAATAGTGTGTCAATACAATGATTAACTAATTTGATAACGATACCAGCAGGGCTAAAATTTTGTTGTCCTGTGGGAGGGGCACACAATGTTTTGTTACCTCTTCATCATCTACAAACTGTCATTAGTCTTTCTGCCAATCAGGCTTGATAATTCTGTATCTATTCATGTACATTGATGAGTGTAATTTAGGTACTTCTTTAGTAATTGCACGTTTGCATTTAATCATTTTTCAAGCTTCCCTGGATTTAATGTACCCTATATAATTGTCAGTATAACCACGTGTTCTGCCAACTATATATATATATATATACGAGGGCTATCCAGAAAGTAACAGACGTTTTGACCGACCACGGCGGTGGGCGGGGATAGAGCCGCCATCTTGGTGTCAGAACGTTCCTACACTCAGTACGCATCCAGCTGTGGTAGCGTGCGGTCTGTGCCCCTATTACTTTGCTCTCTGTGACGTGTTAAAATGTGCGCTGCAATAGAAAATCCCGCCACTTGTGAGGTGCGTTCTGTGATTAGGTTTTTGTTGGCAAAAAATCACAAACCAATTGAAATTTATTGCCAACTTTGTGATGTGTACGGAAAAGGAATAATGAGTGAAAGCCGAGTGAGGCAATGGTGCATTGATTTTAAAAATGGCCGTACCAATGTTCACGATGAGGACCGCAGTGGTAGACCTAGCCTTGTGACTGATGAACTGGTGATGAAAATCAACGACAAAATTCGTGAAGATCATCGTTTAACGATTACGGAACTTTCAAAACATTTTCCCCAAATTTCACGGAGTTTGGTGTATGAAATTGTGGCGGAAAAGCTTGGTTATCACAAATTTTGTGCTAGGTGGATTCCGAAAATCCTAACAGAAGACCACAAAAAACAGAGACTGGCTGCAGCACTAACTTTCCTCGAAGATTACGACAAAAATGGTAACAAAGTTATCGATCGTATCATAACTGGAAGGATGTCAATAGTGAAACAAAAAGGCAGTCGATGGACTGGGGGCACACAAATTCTCCCAAGAAACCAAGGAAGTGTTTGCAAACGCTGTCAGCAAGAAAGATCATGGCTACTGTGTTTTGGGACTCTGAAGGAGTGATTCTCGTTGATTTTCTTGAACGTGGCACAACAATTAACTCAGAGAGGTATTGTGAAACACTGAGAAAGTTAAGGCGCGCGATACAAAACAAGCGTCGGGGAAAACTTAGTGCGAAGGTTTTGTTTTTTCACGACAATGCACGTCCACACACGGCCAATCGTACCCGAGAGCTCTTCGATGGTTTTGGATGGGAGGTGTTCGATCATCGACCATACAGCCCGGATTTGGCGCCGAGCGACTATCACCTCTTCCCAGCGATGAAGACATGGCTTGCTACACAACGCTTTGATACTGACGCCGAACTGCATGCCGGTGTAAACCAGTGGTTGAAATCGCAGGCGGCAGATTTCTACAGAGACGGTATTGAAAAACTTGTGCCACGGTATAATAAGTGCCTTAATTTGAATGGCGATTATGTAGAAAAATAGCTTAAGAGTGTACCTTTCAAATGTACAGTATATAATAAAATTTTGTTTTTTCATTTTGAAAATTTTTTATTTCAAAACGTCTGTTACTTTCTGCATAGCCCTTGTATATATATATATATATATATATATACATATATATATATATATATATATTGTAGTGTGACAGAAAATCCACTACTTATTAAGTTAAATAAAATCATAAAGTTTAATTACATCAAATATGTTAAAATAATATTGAATGAGATTTAAGGAAATCAAAGGAATGAACCACGATAAAATAAAAATCCTCATTTACATTATATAAAAAACCACTGTTTAAATATCAAAGAAAGTATTGGAAGCAACTCATATTATAATATCCGTAATTTACCCAGGGAGCTAAGAGCAGTAGACCAGTTATATAAGACCATATCAAGAAAAAAGAGACTCAATTAAAGAGTAGTGAATACCAAAGTACCCCAAAAACAAGAAAAGGGAAGAATAAAATTTGTGATCAGGAAGAAAACAATACCCTGATACCTGTAGAGAAGAATAAAGTCAGTATCAGTGAATAAATTAAATGTTCCAAACTAAACCTCAGTCGAGATAACACAAAGTACCTTGGTTTACCCAAGAATGAAGAAGGAAGACAAGAAAACCAGAAGAATGAAGACTAGAAGAGGGACAAGAATGAAGACTAGAAGAAGGACAAGAAGGAAGACCAGAAGGAAGATACAAAGAAGGACAAGAAAGAAGACAGGAGGAGAGGAAGAAATAGTATGAAAGAAACACCGTTGTAAAACCTATTATTATATAAACTACTATCAACCCCAAACCCACAAAAACTATGCAAAAGAAGGTATAACATACCCAAAATCCTATAAAAATGTAATTATTTAAAAAAACTATAGTGCTGTATAGCGTTATAAGAAGTGAATCGACTAAAGCTATTGGGTAATAAAGAAAATAAACTAGTCTTAACAGTCCATGATTACTAAAGGTCTGGTCTGAGATAATAAGACTCAAAATATCAGAACCAACAGTGAAAGTGAATTTGTGTAAGTGTTTTTTAGAAATGCAATAAACTTAAAGTTGGTGAAGCTATAACTTATCAGTATGCAATATAACAACTTTAATATCTAATAATAAACAGCATAATAAAATAATAAAATGGAAGATTTCCAGTATTTTATTATTTCAATGTAAATCTTTATTTACAAGACATTTGTAAAAAATGATAATAAATAGAGTATAGGAGTTCATGTTTACTGATGTAGGGGATCACAAATAATAATGGTTTAGACCAGAAAGGACTGGGATTAATATAATATTAATAAGCGTAAAATGTTTAAATAGACTGTTTATTCACAGTCCTAAAATCAATGTGTTAGTAAAATGTATTTGTAAGAGTTATTAGAAAATAAGATTTATGTTATGTGTTCTAAAAAGAATTATGTTTGCTAAATAATAGCCTACATACCATTAATAATGTTTAAATAGGTATGCTATGTTAACTCAAAAATAGTTAAAAGATATATGTTCAAACCATGTCTGCAATATGTTCAATTGTGCAGATTGCTAAACAATGTTCATAATTATTTATTTTAATAACCGTAGTGTTAATTAACTACTACACCACACAATACGTTATAAGACATGTTATTTTCATATAATTGTAATTATGTAAAGTCAGAGGAGGAGTTAAGCTTAAATTTATTTGAGAAAGACAGAAATATAAAATTCTAAAATCTAGGCCATTTGGTGAATTCACAGAAACAATATAAACCAGTATAATTCACTTATAAATCCTGTAAACTAGTAAGATTTATATAAGATAACTCAGTTCACCACTAATGGAAATGATCCTATGAGTTAAAATGATAATAAGGAAATATACCTTAAAACATTGTAAATTTTCAAAATATATAAATTAATTAATTTTCAAGAGCAATGTCAAATTTACAGATTAACACAAAAAACCAGTTCAAGGGTTTAATTTATATGTATTTAAGGAAAGGAAGAGGAATATGACTAATTAAAATTTATTATAATAGTATTACTGATACCTAAAATGGAGGAATTTTGTATAAAGACGGAAATCCAATTTTGAGCCTATATTTCCAAAAAGTGAACAAAATTTGTTAATTTCCACAAAATGTCTACAGATATGGACTATAATACATCAATTTAAAGGGAATTAGATGATTAAACCAATAATAAGGTTCATAATTCATAAAAGTGATGAATAAAATAGATAAATTCCATATATAATGTAATATTTTATCATGTGTACAGGTAATCGAAATATGTTAACAATACTTTTTCAAAGATTAACTGGGCCAGATTTATGACCAAGTTAATTAGTCTTTTGTTGAATATCAAGCTGAATAGTTGTGTGACAAAACGTTCTTTAAATCGAGTCGAAAATGGTACTAGCGTTTAGCCATTAAAATAAGTGAAACGAGAGTTAGACGAATTAGACACTTTTTAAAACTAAAGCTATCCATACGTTCACAACAATAGTGAAAACAAACATCTAACTTCATGATACGAGTGACAGAAAACAGTAAAACCTTATATTTAAACCAATTCACTCTACAAATCATAACCATATCTTGAGAACGTTAACTCAAAGAAGTGAACACATACAAAATAAACTAACCAACACAAGTTTACACAGAACACTTCGTCAGAATACATCAAATAACTTAACAGACATATTACACCAGTGCGGGAAGATTTCAGACATTCACGAAGGTAATTCTGTCGTGAATTTTAGACATGCCGATTTTGCAGTGAACTCGCCATATCTAGTAGCGGCCATTTTGAAAATTCAAGCCTGCCTTCTTTATCTTCCAGCAGTGACGTCATCGTCTGCATATTGGTTTGACAACATACATACACATTACTTATTGGAATTATTTAAATTTTATTGAATAATAATTATTGTATTTGTGTTAATTGTTAATGTTATACTTTCTCGTCACCCTTCTCTGACTATTAATTTTAATCGCTCAAAGAACCTGTCTTTTAATATATTAAATATCATAAATTTTGTTCTGTATGACACAAGCGATAATTCCCGAGACAGAGTCGATAATTGCTCTCCATCGATAAAAAATCGATTATTTATTTAAATTGTCAATAAATCTATATATTTCCATTATTTCTTATCTGTTACTTATTTCACAGGTTAATTTAAGAGTATTTATTAAGGCTGAAGGACTTAACTAAGAAGAAAATATTTTATTTGAACGAGATATTGGACCAGCCAGAAAAGTCACCAATCGATTGCTAACTGGAGTTAAACTATTTAACTCCAGACTTGGTTCAAATCTTCTAGAAGTGCATCGGCGGTCAATAAATACCTGCCTGTTATTAAAATTTTTACAAGAACATTTTAAAACAGATTTATTTCTTATACACACCTCTTAATAAACATAAACAAAATCTTTTACTATTTGAAAATTTTATTATTTTATAAAATTTTCTATCAAATTTTTATCTTTTGTAACGACCGGCATACAGCGGTCTTCCTACAATATATATACATATTGCAACAGATCAAACTTTATTATTCTAATAAGGATATTGTGAGTGTGTAAAAATCGATACAAGTCTATTATGGAGGAGATGAAAAATTATTTATTATATACAAATATTGTTTATAAAGATGTATAATGTATTTTAAATTGTCATGTATTGATAACATATTTAATTGTTTGTATTGTTCGATAATATAAATCGATTTTACTTGTTTGCTGCAACGTCCTCCTCTCGTCTCGTCGTCCTCTTCTACAGCTTCACTCCTTCCTGGTGTCCTCTTCGTCCTGGCGTCCTCTTCGTCTCGTCGTCCTCTTCTACAGCAAGCGGCTCCAGCGGAGATATTTCACAGAGTCTCGTAGTTATGTTTGACTGCTTCCACAATATCTTGTAGTGTCTTTAAGTTCCCTAAGCGGATATCTTAACTTACACGAAACAGCACTGTATTATATTTTAAATTTTATCTAATTATTTACCCTCTCGGTTCTTATCGCAAAACTTCGTTAAGAATTTCAAGGTTTATAGTTTATTTTATATAAGATATTCCTCTATTCCTTATTGGTTCTTACCGCAAAACTTCGTTAAGAATTTTAAGGTTTATGGTTTATTTTATATAAGATATTTCTACGTTTGTAAGAGAACAACTCTCTTACCCGGGCACAACTTCCCCTAGCAACGTCAACAGACAGACTGTGTCCATCCTAGCTCTGCAACATATGAATCTTACTGAATTTGGTGTATTTTGATAGGCCAAGCCCAAGTCACATGATTGATGGAACAAGCAGATACACAAATTTCATGAAAAACTTTGTATAATTTTGCATAGTCCTGCATGGAAATTATCTACAATTTTTATTACCCTATCATTGATAAGAGTTACACTTGAGTTTTGCTTTACTTAAAAAACCATATTTCTAAAATAGTTACAAACCTCAGAGTATACACAAATTGAAGCTATTTACTTAAATAATTCCTTGTCAAATTTTCATGTAAATCGGTTAACTACCACTGCCGCTATAGTGATCACAGATTATCACACGCGCACCAATTCATACAAAAAATACATGACAATATAGTACATCTTTTTATGAAGAGTTTGGTGTAACCTATATGCTTATCAATTTTTAAATACAAAACTTATGACTAAAAGACAAAATATTACACAAAACAAATTTAAACAAGAAAATGCTCGTCATTCATGTACTCTGATATAAACAGCATATCTTATCATCCTGTGTTCTGTTGCAGGATTAACACCCCTCCACGTGTAAAAAAAATTTTTTTTTATGGAATAAAATTTTTTTTTTTAACTAAATTGACATAACTTCTTCCCAATAATCATAATCATCTAAATAATAACATAATAACTTCAAGAATCAAAATAACTGAGTAGCTTCTATCAAACAACATTTCCCCAACTGTCACTTTGACAGCCCTAATTGTAAACAAACAACCGCACATGGCTGCTTATCACCAAACATTCCTGAACACTGATAAGGATGTCAATGTCAGCCGTCATTCGGCTATATCTACAGTTCAACCATACATTTTTCAACATGATTACAATTATTCTTATTTTACACATAATTTTATACAATTTCCTACCAGGCATTCCACTTATATCCTGGCATTCTAGTTTAATTATTTGTATTATCCTTATTTTAATTTTTAATTTATCGCACAGACTCATGCCGCGCAACCTTTCTCGTTTTTTGATTGCTCTACGCTTGCATTTGTTTCGGTAATTGCCGATACATTGCTTTGATTTAATTTTTAAAGGTTTATATGTAATGCCAGTTGTATTACCCAGGCTACACATAATATAATCTCCTTTGTACAATATGAACTCATTGTTTGATTGAAATTTTTCTGGTATCATCTCAAACATTATTTTCATCAAGTTTTTATAGTGATCAGTATCTAAGTGCACTTTAAAAATTTTTAATGTTTCGGCTTTGTCTGCATACACATTCATAAAAGACGAACACAGTGCTGTACAGTGAATCTCTGACTGTATAAATAACACCTGCATTTTGTTTCATATGTGGCTGAAAACACTCAGACAGTTCTGATCGTCCGTCCGAATTTACCTTACCTGTGTGCTTTTCCTCAAATACACCAGCTTCAGGAACAAAACTTCTTTGTTTACCCAAGTATTCATCAAATACCTTATTTAGATATTCATTTTTACAATTGTATGGACTTCTCATGTGTTTATACATTTCATTACTGCCTGATAAAACATTACCAGAATGGATCTGCATCTTACAGACACGGAACAGCAAATAACATTTATTGTTTTTAAATACTCCACCATTTACCCGTTGATCATACCAATCTGGATAAATGTTAACCAACACTGTGATAAGGTTTTCCGTATTTCTCTTTTCATATTTATTTAAAATATTATTTGATTGTTTTCGTTGATCAGCTGTTATCTCCTTATCGGGCGCTCCCCCATTACCCACTATCTTATTTATGCGATTACCAGCTGGTTTCTGTATGCCGATGGGACTATATCGGTCAATCGCATTGTCATATTCACTTCCCTGCCTAAGAGAATAACCCAACTTAATTTTGGCCTCACATTCCCTGCTGTGAGATTTATTCCTTTCTAAGGCGTTCTCAGTTCTACTACAAATTAATTCTAATTTATCAGCTATACGTTTTTCAGTTGACTCTAAAAGTTGTTTATTTTGTTTAGCCTGGTCATGAACGGCTGTATAAATTTTTTTATTCTCATCATGAAGTGATTGTAGCGACTTATTTTGCTTCAACGCTTCGTCTCTGCCTACCTTATTTTCTTCTGAGAGCTTTTGTATATTAGCTAGGATTGCCGCTAATGTATTCTGTAATTCTTGTGATTCAGCCATATTGATTTATTTATTTTTAAATTTATAAAATATTATAGTTTTATTTATAGTACCGTCAATATTTTTGTATACGTATTATTACTAATAATGTCCGTTTATGTTATTTATTATTATAGTCCAGTCTCTCAGTCAAATGTAAACAAGCTTAATCTAACACAGATACCAATAATAATTCAACCTCCATACAGATAATTACTCTGTTGTTCAAATATCTGATAAGAGAGAGTATTCAAACTTTTATCAACACTCCCTGATAACATAGAACAGCAAATATAAATAGTTCAATGAATTTAGTCTCTACACACTCAAATAAATATTCCTTTTTTAAAATTAATGCAAAAATCGAGCCCAACG
Source organism: Magicicada septendecula (assembly GCA_034769895.1). Taxonomy (NCBI): domain Eukaryota; kingdom Metazoa; phylum Arthropoda; class Insecta; order Hemiptera; family Cicadidae; genus Magicicada; species Magicicada septendecula. The sequence continues at coordinate 698,065,417 of CM068368.1, forward strand.
TTGGCAAGTGCCAAATATCCTTATGCAACAGATCAAACTTTATTATTCTAATAAGGATATTGTGAGTGTGTAAAAACCGATACAAGTCTATTATGGAGGAGATGAAAAATTATTTATTATATACAAATATTGTTGATAAAGATATATAATGTATTTTAAATTGTCATGTATTGATAATATATTTAATTGTTTGTATTGTTCGATAATATAAATCGATTTTACTTGTTTGCTGCAACGTCCTCCTCTCGTCTCGTCGGTCCCGTCTTGGCGTCCTCTTTTTCCTGTCCCTCCTTCCTGGTGTCCTCTTCGTCTCGTCGTCCTCTTCTACAGCTTCACTCCTTCCTGGTGTCCTCTTCGTCCTGGCGTCCTCTTCGTCTCATCGTCCTCTTCTACAGCAAGCGGCTCCAGCAGCGATATTTCACAGAGTCTCGTAGTTATGTTTGACTGCTTCCACAATATCTTGTAGTGTCTTTAAGTTCCCTAAGCGGATATCTTAACTTACACGAAACAGCACTGTATTATATTTTAAATTTTATCTAATTATTTACCCTCTCGGTTCTTATCGCAAAACTTCGTTAAGAATTTCAAGGTTTATAGTTTATTTTATATAAGATATTCCTCTATTCCTTATTGGTTCTTACCGCAAAACTTCGTTAAGAATTTTAAGGTTTATGGTTTATTTTATATAAGATATTTCTACGTTTGTAAGAGAACAACTCTCTTACCCGGGCACAACTTCCCCTAGCAACGTCAACAGGCAGACTCTGTCCATCCTAGCTCTGCAACGTATGAATCTTACTGAATTTGGTGTATTTTGATAGGCCAAGCCCAAGTCACATGATTGATGGAACAAGCAGATACACAAATTTCATGAAAAACTTTGTATAATTTTGCATAGTCCTGCATGGAAATTATCTACAATTTTTATTACCCTATCATTGATAAGAGTTACACTTGAGTTTTGCTTTACTTAAAAAACCATATTTCTAAAATAGTTACAAACCTCAGAGTATACACAAATTGAAGCTATTTACTTAAATAATTCCTTGTCAAATTTTCATGTAAATCGGTTAACTACCACTGCCGCTATAGCGATCGCAGATTATCACACGCGCACCAATTCATACAAAAAATACATGACAATATAGTACATCTTTTTATGAAGAGTTTGGTGTAACCTATATGCTTATCAATTTTTAAATACAAAACTTATGACTAAAAGACAAAATATTACACAAAACAAATTTAAACAAGAAAATGCTCGTCATTCATGTACTCTGATATAAACAGCATATCTTATCATCCTGTGTTCTGTTGCAATATATATATATATATATATATATATATATATATATATATTTCAATTACTTTCTGCTACAGTCCGTTTCTTGATGTATATAATACTATAATATTTATGACTAAATTTACCTCAAGATATACTTTTTTCTTTAGGAACATGTTTCGGGAGATCTTGTTCTCCCATCTTCAGCCTTCGCCATCTTGTTTCTGGTGAAGTATTTGTGTGTTGGCTTCTGGATGTTATTGAGGTAGTTTGTTGGTCTTTGGTCCTTTAAAGTTGCATTATTGTGTGTGGTTGTGGTATCTGTTTTTGTATTTTGTATATTTTCGATGTTGAGTGCTTTGAATATTGTGTCATGTTTTGTATTGATTTGTATTTGTTCTGGTATTAATTTGTTTTGTGTTTTATGTTTGTAAATCTGTAAATTTTCCCAAATGTTCATTATGGTGCCTTTGTGTGGTATATGTTTTATTAGTGTTACATTGGTTATGTCTGGGAATTCATGTCCTGTGTTTATTGCATGTGTGGCTAAATTGGATTTATATATATTTGGTTTTTGTATGCATTTAGGTGTTCAAAATAACGTTTTTTCAGCTGTTTTTTTGTTTGTCCTATATAACATTTATTGCAATCTTGGCATTCAATTTTGTATATACCGTTGGTTATTGTATTATCTTTGTTGTGTGAGCTATTTAGATTTTGTAATATATTTTTATTAGTTTTGTATGCTATTTTTATATCTGTGTTTTTAAATAGTTTTGTTAGTTTTGTCATTTTATTATTTATATATGTGAATGTGGCCCATTTTTTGTTGTTGTTATTATTTATGTGTTGTTCAGTTTGATTAATTCTTAATTGTTCAGTTTTTATTTTGTATTTGATTTTATTTTCTATTTTGATCATAGTATTTTTATTGTATCCATTTGCATAACCAATTTGGTATATTATATTTCTTTCTTTGTCAGTTTCTTGTTTGTTTAGGGGTATTTTGTACATTCTGTTAAATAACGAATAAAATGCTGCCATTTTATGTTGTGGTGGGTGGTCAGAATGGTTAGGTATAATGATGTTAGTGGAAGTTGGTTTTCTATATATTGCATATTGTATGTGTTTGTTGTATCTTGTGATGGTTATGTCTAAATAGTTGATTTTGTTATGTTTTTATTTTTCTTCTGTGAATTGTATTTTGGGATGTATGTTATTGATTTGTTTCAGTATGTTCTCTGCATTTGTGTTTTTTGTTATTTGATACATATAGTCCATCATCTACATATCTTATCCATATGCCATCTGGGTCATATGTTTTTATGATATTTTGTATTTTGGTGTCTATGTGTTGTAGGAATATTTCTGCTATATAACCATCATAACATAAAAAATACATACGAATTAATAGACAAACTAAAAATAATAAATATAAATGAAAATACATTTTTCACATCATATGACGTAACAAACATGTACACTAATATCCCAGTAGAAGAAACAATTGACATAATAATAAACAAACTTATAGAACAAAATGAAAACAAACAATATATAACCGAAATAAAAAATAGTTCCAACTAATACTAAAACAAAATTACTTTGAATTTAATAGCAAAATTTATCAACAGAAAGAAGGTTTAGCAATGGGATCACCATTATCAAGCATAATAGCAGAAATATTCCTACAACACATAGACACCAAAATACAAAATATCATAAAAACACATGACCCAGATGGCATATAGATAAGATATGTAGATGATGGACTATATGTATCAAATAACAAAAACACAAATGCAGAGAACATACTGAAACAAATCAATAACATACATCCCAAAATACAATTCACAGAAGAAAAAGAAAAACATAACAAAATCAACTATTTAGACATAACCATCACAAGATACAACAAACACATACAATATGCAATATATAGAAAACCAACTTCCACTAACATCATTATACCTAACCATTCTGACCACCCACCACAACATAAAATGGCAGCATTTTATTCGTTATTTAACAGAATGTACAAAATACCCCTAAACAAACAAGAAACTGACAAAGAAAGAAATATAATATACCAAATTGGTTATGCAAATGGATACAATAAAAATACTATGATCAAAATAGAAAATAAAATCAAATACAAAATAAAAACTGAACAATTAAGAATTAATCAAACTGAACAACATATAAATAATAACAACAACAAAAAATGGGCCACATTCACATATATAAATAATAAAATGACAAAACTAACAATACTATTTAAAAACACAGATATAAAAATAGCATACAAAACTAATAAAAATAAATTACAAAATCTAAATAGCTCACACAACAAAGATAATACAACAACCAACGGTATATACAAAATTGAATGCCAAGATTGCAATAAATGTTATATAGGACAAACAAAAAAACAGCTGAAAAAACGTTATTTTGAACACCTAAATGCATACAAAAAACCAAATATATATAAATCCAATTTAGCCACACATGCAATAAACACAGGACATGAATTCCCAGACAGAACCAATGTAACACTAATAAAACATATACCACACAAAGGCACCATAATGAACATTTGGGAAAATTTACAGATTTACAAACATAAAACACAAAACAAATTAATACCAGAACAAATACAAATCAATACAAAACATGACACAATATTCAAAGCACTCAACATCGAAAATACACAAAATACAAAAACAGATACCACAACCACACACAATAATGCAACTTTAAAGGACCAAAGACCAACAAACTACCTCAATAACATCCAGAAGCCAACACACAAATACTTCACCAGAAACAAGATGGCGAAGGCTGAAGATGGGAGAACAAGATCTCCCGAAACATGTTCCTAAAGAAAAAAGTATATCTTGAGGTAAATTTAGTCATAAATATTATAGTAATATATATATATATATATATATATATATATATATATTGTAAGTAAACCGATACGTACGGTCTAAATTCCCACTGTTGTATTTGTCGATTGTGTTGTATTAATTTAATTGTATAAATTCTCGGAAATGTTTGGAGTTGTGGAATATATGGATGTACTTAATTAATGTTAACTTAATTCCTTAATAATTATCAGTGTTAGTGTGCCTAGAACTTAAATAACTTAAGATTTATTCTACAATTTCATCCAACCCTATTATGCCTTAAAGAGAGTTCTGTCTAATTTTATAATTTTACACTCCCTCTTTGGTGTCAGATAATTCCGCTATAAGCGCTGTAGTATCGGCTCAACGAAACTTATAGGTTATTCGATGTTTATATTAACCATTTATTCTCTACTTATTCAGTTACTTTTGTTCCAGTTCACTAAACCATACTCCAAATAACAAGGTGTGACAAATATGTAAAGGTTCTTTATTTGTGTATTCAATTCACATTAACTCAGATATATTCTAATTAATATATGTTGGGACTATAGATTCAGGTATCGATTGTTGATTATTTAATCCTTTGTTTATATTTGGTTATATATTATATTTGATTCATATTTTATTTATTTCAGGGTGTGAAGGTTCTTGTAACTGTGGGGAAGACTAAAAATACATAATAAGAATGCAAGATTTACAAAAATTAGGTGTTGTGTATTTAGTATGATTAATATAGTATAACTTTACCAGTCTCTAACGAAGCAAATCACGTAAGCGGTTGATCGCTGAATTCGTTGTTCTGGTCAATTATGAAGTACAGTTTTCTTTCTTCAGTTTAATAAAAGTAATTCTTGTCCTGTCCACTTCGGAATACAGCTTCTGAATTGTTTTACAGCACGATTGATGTTCTTCTGCACCGCCAGGATCCAAATAGGTTCTTCCTTCGGTTGAAGCAGTTAGTGTTGTTCCGTGTATTTGCAAGGTTATAATTTCTGGTGTTGTGAATATTATGATTGGTGTTACTATTAATTCTTTATATTTGATTAATTTTTCATCAATTCCCTTCGGACATGGGACAGTCCAAGTTTCTTCTTGTAGAATTCGGTTATTTGTTCTCGATTATTATTTCATAATGTATCATTATTTTATTAATCTGTGTTAGTGATAGATGTAAGTATTATCATTGGCTTTTTTACAATCGTATCTGTTGATTTCGAATATTACGATTCAATATATTCTTCTTGGGTTTTTTAAATCATCACGTTCAGTTTTTATCCAAAGCAATTCTTGTTATTTTATAAATCAACAACCTTCTTCTTAATTTTTTCCCTAGCAACCTATATTAATTTCCGCTTCCACATGTTTTGACTATATAGTGTTTCTTTCATATATTTTTTTGTCTATTCTTTGTCAATTTGCTGTCCTATCGGAATGTAATTTTACCGATAGCTGGTTTATTATTTTATACACATCTTCTACTGGTTTTTTGATATAATTCCGTTTTTTCCTTTTTTATTATATTTAATCCACCTTCGATATTATTTTTTACCAATCGATATTATGGCATTGTGGTATTATTATAATTTGTATAAATTTTATTAAATATTATTATTAACGTAATGTTTTTTCTTCTTTCTAGCTCTTCATAGTGTATTTATTAATTATTATTAATTGATGCATCTAACCTTTAAGTTATAAGTGTTTATTTAGTATTTTTGGCTGTTAGGCCTTTTATTGTAAATTGATCTACCTGTGGTTATGTCTGTTAGGCATCTATAGTCCCTTTTATATAAATTCGTACATACAATCAAAACTTAATTATTAACATTTGTATAAACAATTATTTTTCTACATCTAATAACAAATTTATCTTGATCTCTTGATCACATACAACAAAATTCGAACTTATGAACATTGGTTAACTGCCTCACACTTCATTCTATGACAGTCATTGAATAACACTATTTGTTTCATTATTTTTCATGAACTCAACACATATTTGATATAACATCACATACACTTTATCATAACATTTTTGTCATAATATAATACTTTTTTAACACAAAATTCTTATCTGTTATTACCATAAATTAAGTCATTGTTTCATTTTTCTGTTTTGTTTTTCATTAAACATATATCATTAGCTATTATTTATTTTACAGGTTCGTTTATTCTATTCAACACTACCTTGCATTCTTATTTAATTTTGTCTATGGCTATAATTGTCATAATTGGGTCTCTGTTCTATTATGGGATTAAGTATCAATTTATTTATCAATCTGTGAATCTTCTTTTATATAACAGAAATGCGATCATTTTTGTTGCGCTACAATATATATTTATTTATTTATTTTGCCACTTCTTCTAACTAAACATACATTAACAAGATGAGACCAAATCTTTATGTTTCTCAAATACTACTTCCATGTTCCATAAATGCTGTAATCAGATAAGGACTCAGAGTTCCTATCTTTATGAAGTTTGTTCATTCACTGTCTGAGCCTGTTTTCTAAGGATGTGGAATTCTTCCCGCACCACTAACATCCCAACAACACAGTTCTTTTCCTGTAGGAACCAAGTGCCCTTTAGCACTCCTTAATGATATATTATCTTGATTGTGCCACCATCTTAATATAATCTCAGCAATACCCACCTATTTTATGAAGATGTCCTGTGCTCCGTGGTCTGAAAATTTTAGTTATGCAGCATTTTTATCATGATCACTTGTCATGGTGGCTCTGATGGAGCCACCAGACTTGGTCACTTAGTCATTTGAGCCAGATGCCATCCCAGCCTGGGGGTTTCTGCTAAGTTGTGAATCATTCTCCTTGTTCTGGCCATGACACCTCACTATAGTGGTTGATGCTAATATAGTGGCCATGCAGTTGCTTTGATAGCCAATAACCTGGTAGTGTATCTCATCTACTACCAGTTCCTTGACAGCAGTGTACAAGGGTCAGTTGAAAAGGTTGCAGAGCGACATCTATAGCTCAGTGCTAGAACTAAAATCTTTCGTGTGCTGGAAGACGTATATTTCGCATGAACACGAGTTAATTTCCAGATATATCTGCCAATTTATTCACTTTTTACCAGCTGATTGAAATTTTTATGTCACGTGTGTTTTTAAAATGCACGAACGTGTTGTGATGAATTGTCTGTTAAAAACGTTTTAGCGTTTATGGAAAATCAAAACAAAATTGTAAATATGTTAGGAGATGCTGTGCCTTCAGAAACAATGGTAAGTGGGGCACACTCGAGTTTAAGTGCCGTCATACAAGCACTGAAGATGATCCCAGCAGTCGACGTCCAAAAAGTGCAACAAAAAATGACATTATTGAAAAATTTCATAGGGTGTTGGAAGACCGCAGATTGAGGAGTGGATGACATTGATGAAATCACAGGCATCTCATATGAGCATGTGCATCATACTTTAACTGAAGAACTTGGTGTGAATGGTGTGAAAAAGCGTTGTGAAAGATGGCTGCCGCATCTGGAGTTGTTGCATTTTTTGAGCGTCCAGTGCCGGGGGGGGGGGGGGATCATCTTCAATGCTCATACAACCACGTTTAAATTCAAGTGCCTACGCACAAAAAGTTGGTTTTGAAGTCGCAGCATCTTCTGACACATTTATAATTTTGTTCTGAATTTCTGTTGGTGCTAAACAATTTTTAACAAAGAATCACACCACGATATTTGATTTTGTCTGTTTTTCAAAACACGCAAGCCACGTCAATTTTAAACAGCTTCTAAACAGTGAATAAATTGGTAGATAAATTTAGAAATTAACAGGAGTTCACATAAAATACAAATCTTGCACTACACAAAAAATTTTAGTTTTACTGCTAAGCTACAGATGTCGCTCCGCGAACTTTTCAACTGACCTTCATAATATAAGCCCCCACTGCACCATACAGATTGTGACTGTTGAACTGATATTTGGACAGCACTGTGCTAATTTGGCATTCTCTAACACTGTTAGTGTTCATGTTCCATAGTTGTATATAGTCTAAACACCCACACACACACACCCACACACACACACACACACACACACACACACACACACACACACACACACACACACACACACACACACACACACACACACACACACACACACACACACACATGTGAATAAGTGTATATGTGTGGAATTGTAATAGATACATGATGTTTAAAGCTTATGATAGTATTTCTTAGTGCTTTTCAATGATGTGTGATTTGCAGCTCTCTCAACTGATAAAAGGCCAGCTCCTGAGTTTGTGGCACCAGTACCAATTAGGAAAACTCGAGCAGGGTTGCAATTCACTTGTGCTGCTCCAACGCTAAGTCTGAATTCTGGTGTAAGGGATGTATGGGTGTGTAACAGCGATGGCTACGTGGGGCAAGTATGTGTATTGTCATTGAATCCAGAGCCAACAGTTACTTCATGCAATGGGGTCTGCAATGCTAGGATTCTGTGCATAGCTGCAATCCCAGCTGGACCACTGGAGTATGTTAAATTTGAGTTACTTATTTTTTCCTTCACATACAGTTACTGCTCCTGTACATAGTCACTTATAGAAGTTCTTTGCTTTAGAATATGTTGGTTGCACCTAACAACATATGTGCAGGCATTACTTGTATGTTGATATATTCAGTCTACTTTTTCCTTGTAAGGAAAGCAATATTCTTGTTGATTTCAAACCTAATTTTATAATGAATTAAAGTTATAATTTTAATGTTATATTTAATAACTACAAGTTTAATAAAATTATGTAATTGTAATACATACAGTTTGTAATATGTCTGTCTAGACACACACACACACACACACACACACACACACACACACACACACACACACACACACACACACACACACACACACACACACACACACACACACACACACACACACACACACACACACACACACACACACACACACACACACACACACACACACACACACACACACACACACACACACACACACACACACACACACACACACACACACACACACACACACACACACACACACACACACACACACACACACACGCACGCACGCACGCACGCACGCACGCACGCACGCACGCACACACACACACACACACACACACATGCGCGCACGCACAACACCATTTTAAAACAATTATTTAAACAATCACTTATGCTTAAATAATAATGTAATAATGAAGGAATTAGAAAGCGAGCAGCAGTTACAGCATGTAGTGTATGGCAACAAATTCACTTCATAAACAGTATTCTGGATCTGCTAAATGACTTTGTTAATTTTGAAATAAACTTTTGTGAGATATTAAGTTCAGTAATAAACAGAATATAATTGAAAGCATATTTAGGCATTGAAGAAAAGAAAAAAGCTGTTAGTAAGATTTTTGTCATGTGTGAAAAACAAAACAATATACAAGGATACTTATATTAAACTGGTCAGAATTACTGAAGCAATTATGGGAGAGATAAATAGAACATTTTGATTGCAGCACTGATAGATGCTTCAAATCAAAATGAATAATTTCATGATTATTTTTGTTGTGAATGGGTAAAACATATTGCAATATTAACTTCATTTAAATCCATTTTTAAAGAATGTGATGAAAAATAAGATAATGTCAATTAGAAAGGTACATGTACCAAAATCATACATGAGAATAATTTGTGTTGTATGTGTAATTCTGGTTTTAGGAGTGATAAATGTCAGTGTAATTAGTGTATTTACTCTTAACACTTTGACGCCAGTGGACGTCAATTTACATCCTTTGAAAACTTCCGAGAATGCCGATGGACGTCAATTGATGCCCTGAAGTTTCAATGTGTTTTTCGTGTTCCATATGTATAAAGACGTCCTTGGAGCTGTTTTGAAATGATGTCAGGCCTTGTAGTACCCAAATCATCCGCTAGATCACATATGCGTTCACTTTCGTAGGTACAGTTGACATGAAACAGCACGCGGCAAACTGTTTTGTTAGTTGGCTAAACACCACTTACGTGTCAAAATGTCAGACAAGCGTTTATAACATTAATTAATTACTCGTTATGATTAATTATATTGTCTTAATTTAAAGATTATGTCCTCTTCAATCTAGCCTACGTTCTTGGGTGTCATTTGCAACGGTAATTAAAGTTACAAAGATGTCTATTGATGTTAATTGTAATTGTAATAGTATAAAGTTTACTTAGGAGTGATGGGTACCAAATATATTTTCGTGTTTAATCAAATATATTGCAACTTACCGTCTGTGGCTTTTAGAAACAACGTCTTCATTTATAAAGTTGACATGTTTCGGGACACTTGTCCCATCATCAGAACTTAAAATAATCGTGTATCAATTTAAAGTTGATACAGTTGTCAAATATTTAAAATATTTAAATCCAATATGAAAGACATAACTTAAAACAATATGAATACTTAAATGTTTAAAGCGAGCGTGAAGGTTAAACGATGTACATCATACGGTGATTGACCGCGCACTGAATTATGTCTGGCTCCCACCACGACAATAGCGCAAGGCAGTGTCGTACAATACATTTGACTTGAAAAGCAGTTGATCATTTAAAACACGCGGCTTGGTATCAGTATTATTATATGCTTTATAAATTTCGTACTCCTCAAGAGCGTTCAAATATTGCCCTTTCTTACATATGTGAAGAGGTATTAAATTAGTTTTAAAATTAGTGTAATTATGATTCTCGGAAATGAGGTGTTCTGCAAATTTTGACTTGATATTGTCCAAACTGTGAAGGAGTGTAGGCGGCCTATGTTCTGTAAATCTTTTTAAAAAACTACGTCCTGTCTGGCCCACATAAAAGGCATCACAATCGTCACATATCAATTTGTAAACACCAGTTTTGTGTTCAAGGCTGGTAGTTCTGCGGACACGAAGATTATTCATAATATTATTAGTGGTTTTGTAAGTGACCTTTATATTACTGTTTTTATAAAAAATTGACCCAAAAATCTTAGGCATAAGGTATGTGTACAGTGTTGCAATGTATTTGCGTGTTGTATTCTCGCGAGTTTTATGTCCGTTAATGTTTCTATGCTTTTTCTTATGTTTTCGAAGGATGTTGTTCACCATATCGACATCATATCCATTAGTAACTGCAATGTATTTAATGGTGTCTAATTCCTCGCGGTATTCTTTATCACCGAGGGGCAAAGATAAAAGTCTATAAATCATACTATGGAAGGCAGCCAATTTCTGGGATATAGGATGAAAGGACTTAGCATGTATTACAATATCAGTCGTTGTGGGTTTTCTATAGATGGTAAATTGTAGTTTTTTATTGTCCTTGGCAACAGTTAAATCTAGAAAATTCAGTTTACCATTGTCTTCACTTTCAAGTGTGAACCGCATTTTGCCATTGATATTATTCAAATAACTATGTAAACTATCAATTTGCCTTTGTGTGCCTTTGTATATTAAAAAGGTATCATCAACATACCTGCCGTAAAATATTTTGTTATTCTTGTGTCTGTTATTATTGAAAATGAATGAATTTTCAAAATTATTTAGGTATATTTCCGCTAGAAGGCCTGAAAGTGGAGAACCCATTGCTAACCCATCTTGTTGGCTGAAAAATTGATTATTGTGGGTAAAATAATTTTGATCAAGAACCAACTCTAAAATGTACATCAATTCATTTATACTATCAATATCCAGTTTATTAGTATTAATGAGGTTAATCTTAAGTATACGCAGGGTCTCAACTACTGGTATATTCGTATATAAGTCTACAATATCAAAGGAGACAAGTTTGTAAGACGGTTCAACTATTAAGTTTTTAACCTCGATCACAAAGTCAACACTATTAGTTAGACTATGATCATTAATTATTTGTATATTGTGCTTTATTATGTTGACTAGTTTTTTTAGCCGTTTTATACCCCGGAGCAGTGGTGAAATTTACTAATGGTCTCAAGGGGATAGCATCCTTGTGGAGTTTGGGTAATCCCGTCAAAACGGGTGCTTTTGAATTTATAGGTTTCAAAGATCTTCTTGTTTGTTCATCAAACAAATGGGTGCATCTGTTTATACACTGATTTAATCGTTTTACATAATTTTCAGTTGGGTCAGAATTCAGTATATTAATGTTGTTGTTAATAATGAAATTTTGTATTTTATTGTTATAATCTTCTCTGTCCATAATAACCACGGTGTTACGTTTGTCAGCTTTAGTGACGAGAGCTTTATTGTCAGATAATTTTTGTTTTAATCCTATTAAAATTTTCCGTTCTTTATTATAATTGATATTTGTTAAAGGAATAGAGGAATGAACATTATTATACCGATTTTTAATGATTTTATTGAATTTTTCGTTTATTAAGAAACGTGTCTCGTCTCGATCTTTTTGGTCAACCATTGCCTTAACGACAGTCTCTGCATTGATAATTTCAGCAATAATGTGCTTATGATTGAGACTCGATTTGTGTATGGGAAGATTATATTTCAAACCTTTGCTCAATAAATCAGTTTCATCAGTATTCAAAACAAGGGAAGTTAAATTCTGCAACCGCGTATAAAATTTGTGTTTACACTTGATATTGTTGGATATCGGTAACTGACCATTTAATAATCTTTGGAGTTTATCTGATTGCTTTATACGCATTTGATAAACTATTCGCCTGATGTCATTGTTTATAAAATCCAGATAATGATTCAGTACGGCTGGATGCGTTCTATCTAATAATTGTAAATGTAATTTGTATAATGTATAATTTAGATTTGACTTTTTATGTATAGAGACTTAATTTCTTCTTTAACTCTATAAATTTCTGCATGTTTTTTGGTTTTTGATTCAGCAATAGACGAACCTTTAAGTTTTATGATAGCATAATTCGGTATAACATTGTTCTTCAAACAAGATTTGTTGAACTTAATGTGTAAAATAGTTTTGTGTAGTTGGACTTTAACATTTTGGAATTTTCGTACTAAGTTTGCACGACTTGCAGTATTCATGTTTAAAAGGAATAAATCCCAAATTTTTAGTACCAAGCCACGTGTTGTTTAATCAAATATATTGCAACTTACCGTCTGCGGCTTTTAGAAACAACGTCTTCATTTATAAAGTTGACATGTTTCGGGACACTTGTCCCATCATCAGAACTTAAAATAAACGTGTATCAATTTAAAGTTGATACAGTTGTCAAATAATTAAAATATTAAAATCTAATATGAAACACATAACTTAAAACAATATGAATACTTAAATGTTTAAAGCGAGCGCGAAGGTTAAACGATGTACATCGTACGGTGATTGACCGCGCACTGAATTATGTCTGGCTCCCACCATGACAATAGCGCAAGGCAGTGTCGTACAATACATTTGACTTGAAAAGCAGTTGATCATTTAAAACACGCGGCTTGGTATCAGTATTATTATATGCTTTATAAATTTCATACTCTTCAAGAGCGTTCAAATATCACCCTTTCTTACATATGTGAAGAGGTATTAAATTAGTTTTAAAATTAGTGTAATTATGATTCTCGGAAATGAGGTGTTCTGCAAATTTTGACTTGATATTGTCCAAACTGTGAAGGTGTGTAGGCGGCCTATGTTCTGTAAATCTTTTTAAAAAACTACGTCCTGTCTGGCCTACATAAAAGGCGTCACAATCGTCACGTATCAATTTGTAAACACCAGTTTTGTGTTCAAGGCTGGTAGTTCTGCGGACACGAAGATTATTCATAATATTATTAGTGGTTTTGTAAGTGACCTTTATATTACTGTTTTTATAAAAAATTGACCCAAAAGTCTTAGGCATAAGGTATGTGTACGGTGTTGCAATATATTTGCGTGTTGTATTCTCGCGAGTTTTATGTCCGTTAATGTTTCTATGCTTTTTCTTATGTTTTCGAAGGATGTTGTTCACCATATCGACATCATATCCATTAGTAACTGCAATGTATTTAATGGTGTCTAATTCCTCGCGGTATTCTTTATCACCGAGGGGCAAAGATAAAAGTCTATAAATCATACTATGGAAGGCAGCCAATTTCTGGGATATAGGATGAAAGGACTTAGCACGTATTACAATATCAGTCGTTGTGGGTTTTCTATAGATGGTAAATTGTAGTTTTTTATTGTCCTTGGCAACAGTTAAATCTAGAAAATTCAGTTTGTAATTGTCTTCACTTTCAAGTGTGAACTGCATTTTGCCATTGATATTATTCAAATAACTATGTAAACTATCAATTTGCCTTTGTGTGCCTTTGTATATTAAAAAGGTATCATCAACATACCTGCCATAAAATATTATGTTATTCTTGTGTCTGTTATTATTGAAAATGAATGAATTTTCAAAATTATTTAGGTATATTTCCGCTAGAAGGCCTGAAAGAGGAGAACCCATTGCTAACCCATTTTGTTGGCTGAAAAATTGATTTGTGGGTAAAATAATTTTGATCAAGAACCAACTCTAAAATGTACATCATAGGCTGCCTACACACCTTTACAGTTTGGACAATATCAAGTCAAAATTTGCAGAACACCTCATTTCCGAGAATCATAATTACACTAATTTTAAAACTAATTTAATACCTCTTCACATATGTAAGAAAGGGCGATATTTGAACGCTCTTGAAGAGTACGAAATTTATAAAGCATATAATAATACTGATACCAAGCCGCGTGTTTTAAATGATCAACTGCTTTTCAAGTCAAATGTATTGTACGACACTGCCTTGCGCTATTGTCGTGGTGGGAACCAGACGTAATTCAGTGCATGGTCAATCACCTTATGATGTACATCGTTTAACCTTCGCACTCGCTTTAAACATTTAAGTATTCATATTGTTTTAAGTTATGTGTTTCATATTGGATTTTAATATTTTAATTATTTGACAACTGTATCAACTTTAAATTGATACACGATTATTTTAAGTTCTGATGATGGGACAAGTGTCCCGAAACATGTCAACTTTATAAATGAAGACGTTGTTTCTAAAAGCCGCAGACGGTAAGTTGCAATATATTTGATTAAACAACACGTGGTTTGGTACTAAAAATTTGGGATTTATTCCTTTTAAACATATTTTCGTGTTCAAGAAAGCTAAGTAAGTAATATTGTTGTATCATCCCTCAGGTTATTATTTAAATAATAAAACACATACACATTTATCAGTCTAATTAATGCATTTATTAAATTTATGTTACTTGTCATTAGTATCAATTATCTTGACTTTTAACATATTATGATCATTCATTATTTTAAAATATGATTTCTCTCAATAGACATTATTTATAAGATCTCTATACCTCAAGGTTTAATTTAATTTATCTAAGCATTACTAACACTTGTCTCTAGTTAATTATCATATTAACACATATTTTTATTTCTAAATGGATTCATGTTTAAGATATGAAATTATTCTTAATTGAAATGATGTAATCATACTACTTCTCGTTTTAATGTTACTTCATGCGTAATTCCTTTAGTAGTGCATGTGTTATTGTGTAGGTTCTTTTAGTAGGACAGACAGGTGTTTTAGCAAGATTTTAACTAATACATAAAAGTTACTGTTGGTACGATTATCCAAATCTATGGCGCATGGATCTGCAATGTTCTCATCCCCCGCTCCTTAGATCTGCGTTGTATGTGATGATCCGCTTCTCACTCCTTTGCACGAATTCTCACCTTGCTGAATCATCATGGTTTACTCGCATAGTGAATAATAGCTTACACTTTTTATCACTCCACTTTAATTAATACTATTCGGCATCTTCTGACATTACATTTGTACAAGTACCGTTCACTAGTTATAGCGTTTATTCTCATTACGTGAGTTATAGTTTGCATACGACTAATTCCGAACACACGCTCTGATCCTAATTATTTTTACAAGTTATAAATTAATAAAACCTTAGTTCTCACTCTTTTAATATTAACTGTGTTACACACATGGTTTGTTAATTTTGATTCTATGTAAATATAGCATAAGTTTATAAATCTTCACGACTATTACACATGTTAACCCTACATAAGTCTTAAGTCAACTCGCTGAACTTTCACCACCGACTACTTCCGAATTTAAGTAAAGACTCCGCAAAAATTATAATGGACTCCATCAATACGTTACTACTGACTCTCTGAAAATTTATTACTAGACTTCCCTGATCGCGCTTTCAGCTTATTTTATATAGTCCATCCACAGGATTCCCCACTATGTCTCTTTTCGTCCCACGGCTGCATTTCCATTGGTTCTTCTCTGTTTCTTCTCCGAAACTTCCCTCCTAGTTCTCTTTACATGTTACCCTGCTACGTTTCCATTGGTTTTACGTTCCTGTCTTCTAAGAACTGCACTTCTGGAAACCCGCCTATGTTGAAAGCTAATTTCTGATAGGTCATCTTCTTACCCTACTCTATTCTTGGCTTCTGGTCCAACCCCTCCTGCTACGTTAAGTCTGATTTCACACTTGTAAATCTTCCTGTCATTTTTTCTATGTCCCATTTAGACAGAATCACCCTTAACTACCTTCCTAATGCACAGCTGCATTGGTTAATGAGTTCACTCAACTTTACTTTAGTTTTCTCAGTATTTACTGGTAACCCTCTCGCTGACTTTTTCTATACCCCTTTAGCGAGAAATATTCCTTAATTGTCTCTTTTGTTGTGTTTTCTCTGTACTTCATTCAGTCACCCTTACTGTTGTTTTTCTACACCTCTGCCAGAACAACCCTTGTATTATCTAACGTCCAGCTGCACTGCTAATTAGCTCACGCACATCTGCCGTAATTTCCTGGTATTTCCTAATTGTACTACTTGCTGGTGTTTTTCTATTCCCATTCAGCCCGGACACTCTTTAGTTTCACTAAGTATCCAGCTGTCCCATTGATTAGTGCGTTCACCTCCGTTGTATCCTTTCTTAGTACTTTCTCATTGTACTTCGTTCTGGCGTCCTCTATGCCTTTCAGCTAGAACAATTCCTGAATTTTCCCAAGCTTCCAGCTGCACACTTGTTAAATTGGTTCATTCACCCACGTTGTGTTCTTCTCGGAACATCTTAATCGTACTTCTCTCTGGCATCCTGCTGCAGTGAAATTTATGATACATACCGACATCTGCAAGTCGACGTTGAAGGATGACACCCTCTTTTGTCCTAACTCCTTTCATAGTTTCTCCATATATGTCAATGCCATTTTAACAACTGCCACCTGCTTCTTCTTCTTTTTTTCTCTCTGTTTTGACGTTACACGTTTCTTGTAAAAAAATTAAAAAAGTACACCTTTATAAACCAATATATATTATAAACATTATGTAATTTATTGTTTAATCCATTTCTAACAAGTAAAAATAAACTTGCGAGTTTCTAGTAACAACATGTGTTTTGGCAATTTTTTTTTCTTCCAAAAACATCACTTTTTTGAAAAGTGATTTCAGGGAAAATAACCAACACAACGATATACAGTATACACCATTTTAAAGAAGACACTTAGATCTTCATAAAAACATAGGTAGCATATTTTTTTACCATATAGTTTAGAAGATACAACTTTTTAAATATATGCAAAAATGGCCCGGCCTGGGTGAAAGACCACTGTGTTAAGGGCCCGGCGTCAAAGTGTTAACAAAATCAAATTTGTACAGTTCATTTTTTTTTTGAGTGCTTCTAAAATAGTAAGGAAGATTAGTGATTTCATACAATGTGGGAATGTAGTATCAAGTATTTCTAAGCTTCATGGAAACGACCTTTGTTATATTTTTTTATTTCTCTTTACAATCTTTTATATTGAACTGTTTGCTGCTTCCTTCTTAAAATCAATATTTTCACCTTAGTATTATAATGTTGTTTGTTATTTGTTACATCAGGTAAACAAATATGAAAGTATTAATATGTAGTGTGTAATAGAAAGTGACTTACTTTCAGTCAGCCAACTCACCGTAGTCAAAGGACTGGTTCATACAATGTCAATTCTGGTGTAAGCATATCAGTCGAAGATGTAGATAAAACAACAAGCACACAGTCAGACAGGTATGCATAAGTAAAAGTACGTGTTTTTGCTCTAATGATGTTTGTAAAACTGAGTTCTTTTTTAGTTTATGAAATGAGCATGTTAACTCTTGTTTTACAATACAAGGCACTCAGTAGTACATAATTTACAGTTCGTTAAATTTTTTGTGGAGATTATTTACTTTGTGTGAATTAACTTAATTCAATTTTTGATTGATTTGAAATTGTTATTTGTATAATCTATTATCTATAAAGTTATTACATGTAATGTCAAAAATCTAAAAAGTGGTTAATTAAATGTAACCATTCCCCAACAAAGGACTAAAATATATTTAAATTGTTAAGGGTTCAATGAACTGTTGAATCTTATTGGATGAGCTGCCACTAAACCTAGACTAAATATATTATGGTGTAGGCTTGCATTTATATCAGTGGTAGAAATCTGATGATTGTTGTTGAATAGTGAGCTTGAGATTTTCAGTGGACAAACACCTCATTGCAAGGCTAAAAAATTTTAATTAATTTCGCACATGCACAGAAAGCCTTGCATAGTGTTTAGTGTTTTATAGTACATACGTCAGTTTTGTAAATGTGGTGTATAGTTAGTCATTTACAAAACATAATGTGATGACATAAATATTTATACAGTATTTTCATACTTATTTTTATAAGTATACTATACAAAAATTTTATGCACTCAATCATTTTATATATTGTGTGTGTATGTGTGTGCATGCGTGCATGTGAGTATGTGTAGCTCAATCCATAAATTCTTGCATCTTTATACAAATGATGAAGTTGGGTTTACATAACATAAAAAACAACAAAGTGTATATGAGAAATTTTTATGAAAAATTTTAGAAACAGGTAAAATATAGTACTCCTGAATATTTTGTACACATCATAGCATCTTTTGTCAACATAAAATATATTCAAACTGGAATTGAGTTTTGTGTTCAAAATAAATTAGTAGATACAGGAAACATAATTAATAAAGTTAAAAATGTAAATTGATTTCTGTTAAGAACATCAGAGGCATGCATGTTCTGTTGTGAAGTGAAAGTATGTAAAGGGAGAGTTAGTGTGTGAGTGAGGCAGCAAATGTTTACTGCATACTCTCTCTAGTTACTGATTAAATGGGGGTAATTATCTTGTTAACTCAGTGTTCACTGTTCTCAATGACTTCACAATTCTCAGCATCTCAGTGTTAAAAAATGATTCAGATTTCAACTCTGTGTAAAGTGTAAAAGTAGTGCCATCTTCTTTCCCAGAATAAGTGATGAGTCAGTTTCTTCCTTAACTGTCCATCAGAGAGTCATTCCATTATCCATTATCTATGGACTCAACGTTATCCTATACTGGGTAACTGGCATCTGCTAAAAGCATAATGTGATATATAACAGCCTTACTTTTTTAGTCTGCCTGCTCGACACAGGTCCGCAAATCATACATGTGTGCAAGGGTGATACTAACAAAACAGTAAATTTGGTTCAACCAATACAGCATCTTCTCGGTGTTTCACATTCTACTACTTTTAATAGCATAAGTACAGCCAATGTGTGAACTTTTTTATTTCATAAGAATAAATCTTGAACTCCTGAACATAATAAAAATTGTTTAATTTTAATATGTTATTTAATTCTTAATTTTCTGTTTGTTACTAACAGTTCAGTAGTGAATTTAAACAAACACTGAGCTTCATCAATGAAATCTAAGCCCTGTTAGATTGCCACAATGATGCTCCCTATCCTCTGGTGGTATCCCTAGTATCCTGCACTCCCATGGAGGTGCCCAATCTACCCCTTTTGAAAACATTTTCTGTTTTATAATTTTTTATATGATTAGTATGAAATAAATATTGTTATGATGGTCTACTGATCGCCGTATGGTACAGTGGAAAACAAAATACAAGACACCAGTGAAGTCACTAATATCCAGCTTTAATTATCACAAATAACAGTTTATAATCAACTCATACGATAATTCCAGTTAGATTTGTCCACACGCAATAACAATGGCAATTAATAGAGTTCCACACAATTATTAACACAATAATTCTTCACTTCGACGAACACTCGATCTGCGCTAGCGAAAATCGCTCATGTAGCTGAACTGACAAGCCAGCTGCTATGGCTTTATATAGGTCGTGCAGAGGTCCAGTATAGCTTTCCCTCCTTACTGCATGCTGTTTTAGTGTTATCTCAAGTGTTCTTGAATACACTAGAACCCACTTGAGAGCAGCCTTGACTGGGCAACACCTGCCACACTTGACGGGGGGGGGGGAGTGGAAAATGTTCTGGATTGTTCGGTAGGCTTCTCGTAACAATATTAATGAAAATACTGGAATACATTTACTGAAGAAATGCGTTAACAATTACTTAAATGTAAAGAGTATTCAGTTTAATGATGTTATTTCCAAGGACATTGTGTATTATACTTTAGATAAAGAATTATTAAATATACCACAATATGTTGTTGATATGCAATTATTTTTAATTAATCTGTTGCTCATCATAATCAGGAAAAGAATTATAGCATATGGTAAAACTATGGTTTCTAATTGCTTAGCAGTTCTTCAAGTGAGGACGATGACGGAGAAGAGCAGCAAGAGAATGACAATTCCAGTAGGTGTTCAGGAGGCAACACGCCTGCACAATTAACGGGTGCAGATTCTACTGAAGAAATGGATAATTTCCAACCTACAATGTGGCTTGGAACTGAAGATGGTTGCATTCATGTGTACAACTGCAGTGATAATATACGAATCAAGAAGAATAAAGTCAAGATACAGCATGGGTCTTCTGTTCATTCTATCATGTTAGTCTTTTTTATTTGTTAGTTAATGTTGCTTTGGTTATACATATGATTTGTATAGTTTTCTTTACATATAAAGGACTCTCTGTGTGTGTGTGTGTGTGTGTGTGTGTGTGTGTGTGTGTGTGTGTGTGTGTGTGTGTGTGTGTGAGGGGAGGAGAGATACATGGGCAGGAAAGGAGAGAGTGAATTATTGTTTCACAGTTATATAGCAAAGGTTTGTAATTTTAAAAAACTGTTCACCATTTGTATGTCAGTTAATGTTCAAATACCAGTTGTCATATTGTTACAAAGATAAGTTGCACTGTTTCTTTTAAAAACATGGTTGGTAATCTGGTCTGCAGCTTGCATTCACACACACTAATGAAATTCAAATTATATCTGATTTCTAACAGGATGAATGCTTTTGTTATCTATAAGTCTACTGCATAAGAAACAGCAGTTTGCCTGGCTGTTGTCTAGCCTTATGATTTATGACTAGCCACATATTTTAACAGCAAACTGAATCAAGAATAGGAAGAGAAAGTGTATGTTGTACCCTTCTGTAAGGCAGCAAGACAAAATGTGAGTAGAGGAGGTGTGAGTTACATATTCCTTATAAACTGACAGTGTGGTTTTCTGTTATAATAGTGACAATATTACTTATCTGTTTTTTTTTTATATTTGGTCATTTGGTATTTTTCTAGTGTGTTTGCAGTATAAGTGATACTGGAGAATCTAAAAGCATGCAGTCAAAGCAAATTCCCAAAAAATAAATATAATACAGATGATACAAATTATAAATTAATTGTGATATTGCATTGCAAATCAGAGAAACTTGCATTGCAAAGCCACAAGAAAATTTGTTACTGATAAATCTTGTGTCTGACAATGGAGAAACCAGAAGAAATGACTTTTAATTACAAATACTGTGTGACGAGCATTCATGGAACCTCAAGTTGGATGTTTTGTAGCAGTAGATTACGTCTATGAATATGTAAGGCTTTTAAGAAGGCAAGAACTCCACGTCACCAAACATGTTTTAACATTAAAAGCTTTAGAGTTCTCAGAAGAACTGTATGTCTCTGGTTTCAAAGCCAGCTTTGGGTGGATAAGACAAATGATGTAGAGAAATATATTTGTGCTTAGACAACATACAACACTTGCACAAAAACTACCAAGTGACTGCAAAGAAAAACTCCTTCAGTATCAGTGGTATATTGTTAATTTATGCAAGAAACATAATTATTCACTAGAACACATGGGGAATGCCGAAATAATGCCCATGTTTTATTACTTGAACTCTAACTTTACGTGGGCTAAATGGAATCATATCTGTAATAGTAAAAACTACAGACAGTGAAAAATTAAGTGTCATTGTAATGCTTACTGCATTAGCTCTTGGACAAAAACTCCCACGTTACATAATATTAAAATGAAAATCCATGCTTCAAAAGACGTTACTATTGGGTATAATTTTTTGCTGTCACAAAAAAGGTCAGATGACAAATGATCTTATGGTAGACTGGTTAAAACATGTATGGAATAAATGGCCAGGTGCATTAATAAAACGACATGGTTTGTTGGTTTGTTAGTGCTATATTATTTCATATTTCATAGTCACACTAGGAATATAATAAAAAAAACTTCTTTATGAAGAAATGAACACCGGTATCACCATTATTCCTGGAGGAATGGCGGCAAGTAAGTTGCAGGTGATGGATGTTGTAGTCAATAAACATTTTAAATTAACCTATGGTGTTTACATAATAATTAGTTGGTGGCAGGAAATCATTCTTTGACTCCTACAGAGAAAATAAAAAAACTATCTGTAACAGAACTTGGCAATTCAATCAAGAGTGAGTGAGAGTGTCCCACCAGAATTTATAATTCGTGGTTTCAAAAAATGCTGCATATTGAACTGCATGGATGGAATGGAAGACGGTGTAATTTATAAATAGGATGAAGTGACTGACCGTCTTAGGGACTAGTGATAGTGAAATTGAAGAATGTGACAGTGGCAATAATTAAAGTGAGGATATTTTAAATTGCGCAAAATATAAACTATTGTATACTATTATGAAATAAGATAATGATATAAAAGTAAAATTTTTTATGAATGGTAAGTAAATAATAATAATTATTGAACAATAATGTACTTTTACCTGGTATTTCTTTATCCATCTTAATAAAATTTAGTAATTTTTGTTCAAACACTGATTTTACACTTTGTATTGTAACTTCTCGACCTTTAACTTTTATGGCAATTTTTGGGATGTACCTTATATCGGGTGAGGCTTGTATTCGGAACAATATGGTAATTTTTCATTTTCTGTTCACCTTTTACCAGAAAGATTAAACATACTTAGAGGTCAACGAAGTTATATTCTTTTGATATAAATTTAATGTTTTTATAGTAGCTGTAGTGTTTTCTTTCTTCAGCATTATGAAAAATATCCACTATATATTGTTATTAATTTTCTTGAGAAAGAAGGTAAATATTTGAAAGCAGTTAATAGATTTCCTGACACTGCCATGTGCCAATTTACATCAGAAGCTATAGATGTGAACATGATGTAACCCAGTCGCATAACTAGGATTTGGTCCTGGAGGGGGGGGGGTAAGATTAGGTTTTTATTAATTTACAAATATTTTTATTTCCTTTTATTTCTGCAACTATTTATAAGCTTTATTTTAAAAAATTCAACTGGTTTAGAAATAGGCCTGTGTTAGTGATTACAGAATTTTGCTGAAATTTCTGGTAGCTCTGAGGGGAGGGATTGATCCCCTGATCCCTTTCCCACCATAGTCATGTCACTGATGTAACCATAGAAGATTATTTATTTCACTGAGCGAAAGTTTATCCTTACAACAATAATTTGTAGAGTATGTGATATATTGTTTGTACTAGAACCTACAAAAAGTGATACTTTTTCTAATAAACTGTTAGAGACCATGAAATCTGAGTTTGATCTATAAGGCAAATAATGGGTTTGGATATTTAAGGGTAAGTTGTACATCAGCCACCAGTGTTTTCTTAACACAATTTGCTGTTGACTAAGACTGTCGCTTTAATTAAGACGTTATAGTTGAACTAAACATTTGTTGAAAGTTGCTTATGGCAAATGAAGTAAACAAAAGGGTCAACTAATAGTCCAGTCAAATTAGAGTTGGAGATCGAAACAAATAGTAGAAGGATGCGACCTTTTTTAATAAAGTATTTTCATCTAGAACATTATTTTAAAATATTGTTCACCCCTCAGCCCTATGTCAAAACACCCCTAAACAACCCTTAAAATTCAAAAATTCAGTTTTTCGATAATAACTTTTAAATGATTTGTTTATTGTGAAAATAAAAAATACCACCGTAAAGTAGAGAAAATTTCTCACAAAAAATGTCTTAACACTTTTTTTCTAGAACTAATAGTTTTTACATAAAAAAATATTGAAGCGTACGAATAATTTGTTGCTCGGAGAACGCGGGTAGGGCTAGTTGGCACAAGTTTTAGTTAGCACGCAACCAGTTATTCGCTTGTAGTTTTAAAAATAATGTTGGGATTAAAAAAAAATAAATGCTCTTGTTTAAAGGTAAGATGCAGCTATAGGCATGTGCAGTTCTTTATTGTAAAAACTTATTTTTTCATTAAAATATTAGGTAATATATATATATATATATATATATATATATATATGATGGCTTCGAAGTGTCGTTTTATCCTACAAATAATAATATTTAAAAATGTAATAGTTTTATTCCCAAGATAATGTGGTTTTTAATTACTGATACTATATATATGAGAACATAAAAAGTTGATATTGTTTAGTGTTTTTAAAAACCAAGACTATGAAAATCGCGAAATTTCGATTTTCTTAAAATTTGCATAAAATTACAACTTAAAACCAATATACAACAATGAGAGTTCATCCCAATTAAAATACGAAGCATGCATTTTAAAGCTTGAAGAGTCTACTTTTGACATGTGCAATTATTATTTTAATTAAATTGTTCATTGTTAAAAAAATAATTATAGAACAACTAACTGCATAAAACGTGCTTTTTTCACATTATTATTTCTTACGCTTTATATTTTAAATTTTAAGATTTATACTTCGGGAATATAATATTCAATACCTACGTTATCAATCTTTGGTAAGGATTTATACCTTAGAAGACGGCTTCCTTTTAAAATACCTTTTGAAAACTGTACATCTGCCGTTGGCACATACCGCACTCGCTAATCTGCCGTCGGCTCGCAACTCGGGGAAGTATGAGCGCGCAACTCGGCTAAGCATGTGATCTAGCAAAACGGAGCATTCAGTGCACAATAAAGAATACAGACTATGATTGTGTTTCTTGATTTTGCTATTTGTGTCAATTTATGGCGTTGCAGAGGACGCGAGAGACATGGGGATAAAAACTGGAGGAGGGTTGCAGTGGATAGAGTGGATTGGAGGCGGAGATTGGTGGAGGCCAGGGCCCAACTTGGGCTGTAGTGCCATAGGAGAGAGAGAGAGAGAGTGTCAATTTATTATTATGAATATATTTAAAATTTCTTTAATTTTGTGTTTTTAATAACAATCCTGCATGAAGAGTGACATTTTTTTGTGGCTTTAATGTAATATTTCTCAAGAAAAAGAAGAACTTATTAACTGAATGCGAATCTCAGGAAATGACGGAATTATGAAATTTCCTTGAAAACGGATACTCTACTATAAGGCGAAGCGACAGGTTTTGGTGCGGAAATTTTACTGATATGACCATTGAGCAAAGTCTCATGCGAAGTATGAAAGTGGTCGGGGGAATAGTTGGTAGTGGCGTATCAGAAAGCACGACACATCAATGTTTTTTAAGTTTACCATTTACATACGATATTTGTAATGAGATTGAGCGTTTTGTGGTAC
The DNA here is from genome assembly GCA_034769895.1 of Magicicada septendecula. Taxonomy (NCBI): domain Eukaryota; kingdom Metazoa; phylum Arthropoda; class Insecta; order Hemiptera; family Cicadidae; genus Magicicada; species Magicicada septendecula. The sequence continues at coordinate 698,091,264 of CM068368.1, forward strand.
AAAATTTTCGTCATCTGATCACCATGTAGATATGAGAGATGCACGTAAGAGGATATCAAGAAGATATAAAAAAAAATACTGAGTGGTTCAATTTCCACAAACCCTTTCCTCATCAAAAAGAAATAATGGCGATATTGGCAATGAAAATTTAAATTGTTGTGATGCTTTTGAGGTTGCAAAAATAGGGTTAAGCAAAATGGAAGGGCAAAAATTCAAGGATTTATCATTTAAACACAAAGATAAAGTCTTGCCATTAATTAGCGTTAATAGTTCATTGAAAGTAGATGACAAAATTATACCTATTCATCCAACACTTCTGTTCCAATGCATATATGTTAGCGAGGGAACTGCGGAAGTATTTAAAAGTTACATGCATTACGAGTTTGCGCCTTACCCAATGGCTTTATTTGATCAAGGTATGCTACGTTAGACTGATAAATCTAAAATATATGATTTGTGCCAAAATGAAAAAAAAGAGTTTGATCACGGCAAATGTACTTTCATTTCACACGATGGTGGCATGCTTCTTCATTGCGTGCCTTGGAATAAAAATGATCAGTTTAATGACATATTCAATTTCTACATAGCTTATATTAAAAAACACTTCAAATCTAATAATGTCATTGTGGTTTTTGATGGCTACGAAAATAATTTGAATAACATAAAAGGCGCTGAACAAACACGTTGCTCCAATAGAAACTTATGCTCAGACATTATTTTTGATGTGGAAATGTGTAGTACGGTACAACAGGATACTTTGCTCTCAAACAAACAGAATAAAATTCGCTTCTTAAATATTTAATAGAGTATTTAAGAAATGCTAACATTACAGTCATACAAGCAGAAAATGGCAGTGACTTATTAATTGTAAAGAGGGCTTCACAAATTACCGATAAAATACCTGTTATGGTTGCTGATGACTCAGATATTTTGATTCTTCTATCAGCATTAATCCCGGAAGAACGGGAAATGTATATGTCGAAATTAGGAAAAACAGAACTCCGCCTACTATTTATTCACAGAACAGTCTCAATGAATTACCCTTTTGCACGAAATATATAATATTTCTTCATGCAGCAACCAGTTGCGATATGACATCCAGTTTTTTTGGAAAGGGCAAGATAAGCATTTTTAAAAAATATGAGAAAAAATATCAAAAGAGACTTTTAAAAAATCGATTGAAAACTTCTATAAAAAAATCGAAAGAATGTATCTTCGAGAGTGGAGTAAACTTCGTTTCTTTCCTATATAATAAACCAACGGGAGTAACATTAGATGACTACAGGTACATCTGCTTTAAAAAATCTGTGTTTAAACAAGGTACAAAGAAAAAGGAAACTCTTGCAGAATACGTAAAACTGGAATCTTTGCCTCCAACTTCAGATGCCGTAAAATATAATTTTTATAGAATGTATCTACAAGTACAAAAGTGGATGTCTAATGATTTACCTGCAGAAGATTGGGGATGGAAAATTGGACAAATCCTTACCCCAATTCAAATGTCCAAACCAGCAGCCCCAAAAACCTTAATTCAAAAGATATTTTGTAACTATAAAAGAGATTGCACATCAAAACAGTGTTCCTGCAAAACTACTGGGCTTTTATGTACGACCGTTTGTGGTAGGTGCACAAGTGAAAAATTTAAAAATTTAAAAAATAATTGTGTAATTGAAAATGAAGCAGAAGACAATATTGTGAGTACATCATTGCCAGAGGAAATAAGCGATGAAGATGAGAATGAAAATACAAACCTAGATATTGAATCTGATGACAACGAACTTTCAGAGGAAGAATTCTAGCTATAATTATAAAATAAATTTAATTAACTTTAATGATTAAATAAAAATGTTTTTGTAAACTTTAATTGATGTTAATAAGATTCAAAAGGTTTCAAATCCAAAGATTTAATAGTTTTTTCAAAAAAATTCCCAAAGGTACCCTTCATTTTCGCTTTTAATGTTCGTATTTTCTAGCCTTGACGGTTGCGCCCTCTGTAATTTTACATTTTATTAACCTTTCATTAGGCTACTTTATAATAATCATTCAAGAAATTAAAATTAAATTTGTCGATTAAATTTACATTACACTTGTTTAAAAAAAAAAAGGCAAAAACGTTATTTTTTATATTCGCCATTTTTTTTTTTTATGTTTGATGTGTATGACAGGGGTTAACTTATGTTTTTATTGTAGTAGGACATGCAGGGATGATGTCCTCAAATTTTCAGCTGTCTACTATTTTTTTTTATCTGAGGCTTATTTTCGAGCTAATTTGACAGGACTCTGTATTACATAATGGTGCAAGATTTGGCATATCACTAGTGAATTCCTCATGCAGTTTTTATTAGAGTTCTCATTGTGTCTAGTGACTCTTGTTCTAATGGAAATGTAGTACTAAATGTAGAAATGTTTAGACATCAGGTGATGCCGATAGCCTGTTGTCCAGAGTATGCCATAGCTGCTGGACTCCATAAAACCTTATTTTTTAGGATATCCTCCAGCTTTCCATGGTCACCAATGAGGCTCTGAGTATGCCTCTCTTGGCATTGGTGGACATGCAATCCACGAGAATATGAGCTAGGGATTCTTGTTTTCGTTCATTTCAGGTTTTGCAGTCCTGAGAGATGCTCAGTTGGAACCAGAACAAATATAGCTGAGTGATTATGTCCCATTCTGGCTCTTGCTGTAAAGGTGATGATTTCTCTTGGGACGTTTTTATAAAGGTTGTGATTTGCTGGTGTTGGTAATAGGTGAAAAAGCCATCTCTCTGTGTTTGCAATGTTCTATATCTTCTCATTTTTTCTGGATTGCCATTGTCACAGCACTTTTGAGCTTCAATAGGGACATTTGTGGCATTTGATAAGATCATGTAAATAAAGGATGAAAACAGAAATAATAAAATTCCCTCTCATTTTCCCATTAGAATTACTAGAAAACAGTGAAAGCAGTGAAATGGCCAATTGGCCATTACATATAATTTTAAAACTAGGCGTATGACCTAGATGGAAGCAAAAATTGTGCTGGACCCAGACTGACAGGACTCGAAATAAAACTCTCATTTAACATTAACAAATTATTGTTTTATTAGTGTTTTCTTATATGACATGTCTTACATATTGTTCAACTAATTGATATTGTATTCTGCTACCAGTGTTAATCCTGAACAATTATTCATACATCTTTAAGTCATCAAAATAATTTATCTAAAAACACAATAATTAATTCAACAATTTAACTTCAAAATTCTAACTGCAGTATTGTATTGGTAGCTTTTAATTCAACACAATGACGGAAGGAAGAGACTTCCGAACTGAAATAATCTGAATGATAAATCACAGCATTCAAATAGGATAAAATTATTAACAGTCAAACTCATGTTCGTACAGCAAACCATATCCTTTGTTTAAAGAAAAAATGTTACAAAAGGCTGCCATTTATTATTATTATTATATTATTATATACTCCACCAAAATCAGTAAATTTTTTTATTTTTATTATTATTAAGTTATTATTATTAACAAAATATCACTTAAAGAATTCTATCAGTTTTGTTGCGATCAAGAAAAAAACTGGCAATATACATTTCGTTTAGACAACTAATAATAACTGTAACTGAAATTAAATTTTCTGATTACATGAATTCAGTATGTTAATGAATCCGGCCACTATACAAGAATCCCTATTCCATCACTGCATATGAATCTATGTCAGTAGTATTCTTTACAATATTTGAGTGTCCAGTTAATTGCTGGACATTTAATTATGTACATAGTTAATTTTTTTTATGTTTCTTGTCATCAATATTAATCACATTTTAAATTACATTAACATTTCTCTGCATCATTAAGACAGGATAATTAAGTTTATATGTATTTAGCAATATGAGTCACTGAGCTAAGGAAATGCTTAAGCTGTGTACAGATACAGGATATATCATACATGAATAACTTGAACTTTATTAGTCTATCAGCATGTCCTTTTACTTTGTAACTGTTGAAGTGTAGTTGTGATTGCTGGGTTTGAATATATGGAAGTTTTTCACCTGTTTTCTGAAGAATGTGGATTTCAGTGGTAACCTGTAGTGCTGCTAAACAGACGTGGTGCTGGTAGTAAAGAAATGTTTGATGATCCTCTTTCTAGTTGGCGGTCCTTCTAAGTTTTCAGGGTAGGAGTACATGTGGCTGACGACATGGGGAGGGAGCTCTGTAGTTGACATCTCCGCCGATGGTGTCTGATTTTCCTGACACCATCTAAGCCCCGTGTTTCTCCCGACTAGTCAGGAATCCTGAAATAGTTTCTATTTGTAATGGGCCGTCACATAATATAACCACCCCTACTATCACACTTCTATTCGCACTATCACTCAGTCACTAGCCATAGAGAAGCTCAACAGTTCACCTTTGCATTTCCATTAGCGTTTGCAAAATTCCAAATATTTGCTTTAATTACTTTTACATTTATTTGTACATTATCTCTTAACGATTTTCTTTATACATTAACTCTAAACTTAATGTTCTTTTAAATTTACATTTACTTTTCTACAAATAGTTGAGTGCAAGATAGGCACTTTCCCCAAATACGGAAAGAAACATGTGACACACACACACACACACACACACACACACACACACACACACACACACACACACACACACACACACACACACACACACACACACACACACACACACACATTAAAATACATTCTCGTTTTCTTTCCTTTTTTCTTCTACGTTACGAAACATAACCCTGTATTAATATAGTATGAACAACGTAATTGTCCTCACCTGAGACACTCTACGAGATTAGTTGCGCATAGTAAATTACAGCGAAGCCAAACCCCACCACCAGACCACGAAAAGCACTGTCAAAGGGCAGAAGAGCGAATGAGAGAGCTCACAGTTTCAGTTAACCCAGCATGGTTCGAGAAAAGCCAGCTGAAAATTTTAAAACAGCTGGACTGCCGGCCTACTTTATCAAGTCACCGTTCCCGAGTGGCAACCTTGATTTAGTCATCACTGCTGTATACCTTGCCCCAGCGTGGCACGGCAATCTCACTCAATTGGCCAAAGCAGGTCCAAAGGCAGTGGCCTTGGCACGATTTATGAACTGCCGCTGGTTTCAAATTTCGAGTTTAATTGGTTCGGCACAGCAGTTATTCTAATGGCAGCAGCAAGACACAGTTAAAAACTGAGTCCATGAATAAATTACCTGAAGCTTTCAGTTACTTAAAATTGTAAAATTTTGTAAATTACAGGTTTGTGTTTAAAGTGAGACGTAATTGTGTAAAATGTCACTTTTGCTCGTTCTGCATGGGTAATAATTTTTAAACATATATTGTAGGCCTATGTATGACAAAACTTTCATCACATCTTCAGTTTTACATACATGGTTTCTTAATAATGTAATATAATATAATTTATGTGTCTGAGGTTTTATTCAGAATATGAATTTATTCTTATTTGCTTGTTTTTTCTAGTTATCTGGATAACAGAGTGTTTGTGTCATTGGCTAATGGTGATATCTCAGTGTATATGAGAGATCCACGTAAGTAGTATTCCTGTAATTTGGAGCTAACTAATACATGTATGTGTGAGCACACACACACACACACACACACACACACACACACACACACACACACACACACACACACACACACACACACACACACACACACACACACACACACACACACACACACTACATATGAATAAAGAGGAGAGATTTTAAAATTTAATTTGTAGTGTGCACATTATTTTAATTTATTTTTCATATTGTGTCACTAATTAGGACCATTGATTACAAAGGATGATGATTTGAAAGTAGTGAATGATCTTTGTTGCATAATATACATTTACTTATTCAATCAATTACACATTATCTTTTTAAAAGAAAGTCCCTCCATGTTTGTACTTTACCATCACTACTACTCTGCTGAAAAAACACAATTCAGAGATTCACCTAGAAATAATTAAAGCAGGTTGTCATTTGTCATTGAAAGGTGTAAAAAATTATTTTCACTAGTTTTATACTATTACTTGGAAGTAATTTAAAATTACAACAGTTTTTGCTAGTTTTAGTTATGCCCATTCCTTGTTTTATCACAACATTTTAATAATCAGACCATATATTAAAACCATGATACTTACTGAAAAGAATTGCAGAAAAGATTTGTTTTATGTAAATTAATATAAAAAATTCTCTGTATGTAGCCCCATATTAAAGTTTAAGATCTCACAGAAAATCAAAATTTTATTTACTAATACATGATAGATTAATGATTAAATTACAAATAATTAAAATTATATAATTATTAATTTATAAAATTTAAAAAATTTGTATTTTTACATACATTAAACATAATAAGGCTACACTATAATTTTATTTTTAAGGTTTCATTTCTAATGTTCACAACACCCGTTATTTTTCTGTAGAAATGTCTAACCTATGTACCAACCACTTTTCCCTGATAAAGTTATAAAGATATGATGTAACACAATGAGTCACCTCCATTTTAATTCTGAAAAGGCAGATCATGTTAATGTAATGTTCATTATATGCAATAGTCTGAAGAAACAAAGTAAATTAGTAGGAAGTTGCAGAATCACAAAAGTAGTAAATGAAGGATGGCGCTAGTTTCAATCACTATTATAATTATTGCTAAATGTCAAAATTTTTGCTTCTTTATAAAAATGATGAAGTTGGGCTTAATGCAAACATAAATCATATATATGAGACATTTTTTTGAAAAATTAAATTTTAGAAACAGGTTTTTAAAATAAAGTGTAGTGTTCCTAAATAGTTTTAGACATAAGGAGAGATTCAGAAGTTAATTGACTAATGCTACAAAACGTTTTAGTTTGTTGAGGTTACAATACTGTATACACAATATAGTGTACCCTGTACTGTAGAGTGAAAAGTGTATTTTCTTTTATTTCACCCTATAATATGATTTGTGTTCTTCATAGCTAACATTAGTAATGTACTTTAAGAGTGGTATCTGTTGGCCTTCATTGACATGAATATTGTTACAACATCACAGAACAATCTACGTGTTTGTCGAATGTGCCAGAAGAATCTCGATGTAACGCGTGTGGCATACATGCTTGTCGACGCATTTTCGAGAGGTTTCTCGAAGGTACCAGCCGCGCGGACTGTGTCAAGGCAGCAGTTAATTACGTAGTTCACACGAGCGCTAAGATGCAATTAGGACATTCTGATCTGTGAGCGCAGGTATAAATACATGGCAGCAGCGGCCTTAAGTTTCAGTATTAGTACGATATTTTGACAGCACGGTTTGAGAGTTATTGTCGGGCGAAATTACAGTGCGCGTTCAAGTGGTTATTAGTTAAGAGTTGTGTTTTATAATCGGACGGTAATTGTAATACAATTGTGTTTAACTTTAGTGGACATTTTATTGCGTGTGAACAATTTTTATTTGATTTGTTATAGAGACTGTGTCGTTAATTACAAACTGTTAACTGTGGAAATTAAAGCTGGTAATTAGTGACTTAATTGGTGTCTTGTATTTTTTGTTTTCCACTGTACCTACGACGATCGAGTAGACCGTCATAACAGTGGTGTCAGAACTGGGATAAAACGATTAACAATGGAAACAGTGGACACTTTGTACAAGACGAGTGTAATTCGTAATTAATCGGTAAACAATGGATGCCAGTCAGATGATGGAAAATTTACAGTCGCTGCTGTTACAGACAGAGAAACAACAGGATAAAAACGCAGACAGGAGGCAGAAGAGGCAGAAAAACGACAAGACGAGAAAGCGGAAGCGAGACAGAAAACTCTCCTGCTAGAGACAGAGGAACAATGACGACAGGAGGCGGAGGAACGGAAGCATGAAACAGAAGACATCAAAGCATTAATACAGGAGCAGAAACAGATGCAGGGACGGATTTACGCACAGGCAGACTAGGCACTTGCCTGGGGCGGCAAATTTTAGGGAGCGGCAAAATTTGAGTTAAGAAATGATATTTTTAGATTCAAACAAATTTACAAGTATAAAAGCCAGTTGAATTAAGCACACACGAATATAAAAATTATCTTCACTTAATTTGTAACTATAACGCAGTTATCGTTTTTCACCCAAAAGTAATACGGGCGAATGTTTATGTTTTCAACCGTTGAAATATTTGGCGTTGATCATCCGAGAGATTTTAGATGTTGGCAATCCAGATCAAAGTGAGAAATGTAGATCTGTCAATGTAATACCGAATTGTAGGTTGGTTCCAGAAACCGAGGCAAGCTAATATTTAAGGAATCGAGACATTCTAGTGATACCGACAATAACTGTGATAGCAGTGAAGGTGAAGATACTGTTCACACAGTTCAGCCAGAGAGGTCCGTTGTGGAGGAACCTTCATTTTTGAAGAATGAAGAGCCAGTTCACGTCAAAAATCATGATGAAATGTCATCAAATCAGGTAGGAAAGGTCTTAGATTCTGATCCTATTAATTGGCAAATGAACGAGAGCACACGCGATTATGTAGCAAAGTTTGGATTTAAACAGAACTCTAGTGCAGACTGTAAAACCAAAGAGGGAATATAATGATGCCCCCCCCCCAACAGAGATTTGTGGGAGGGGGCAAATTTATACTGCCTACGGGCGGCAAAATGTTAAATCCGCCCCTGAACAGATGCAAGAACATAGTACCGCAGAATTGGTTCTCCTACAAGGTGAGCTTAATAAACAAGTTACTAAAATATCGGAGGTACAAGAATCAATGACATTGAAAATAGCTGAAGCAGAAAAATCTGTCTCGAGTGTTGAAGAATCGATGACCACAAAAATATCTCACATAGAAGAAACCATGTCAAATAAAATATCTGCAGTAGAAATCTCAATGGCAAACATAAGAGAGCAGTTCCTGAAGTTACAACCAAAGCAATTTTGTGAACAGACTGTACCAATGATAAAGATGGAGAAAGACACAGAAAATAAGTCAATAGAGAAGGTCACCTCGCCTGCGGTTGTTACAGTTCATGTCAAGGCCCCAACCTTTGATGGAAGCATGCACTGGGCAACGTATTTACGCCAATTCGAAGCTGCTGCATGCGCAAATAATTGGACGGAGAAAGACAAGGCAATTTCACTCGTTCTCTCATTAAAAGGACCCGCGGCAGAACTACTACAGAAAGTGCCACCTGACAGCCAAAACACCTATGCCTAATTGATAAAAGCTCTGGAATTACGGTATGGTGATAAACATTTGCGAGATGTGTACTGCACCCAGTTGAGACCAAGGTGACAGCATGCCGGGGAGAGCCTTCAAGAGTTTGAAGCAAGTATCGACAGACTAATTAGACTGGCCTATCCAATAAGCGCCAGAAGATTTTCGAACGAGTTTTGCGATTCAGACATTTACTGCCGGTGTCCGAGATAATGAACTACAGCAAGTGTTACGAATGGCAAGACACCAGAACAGTGCGGATGCCTTGGTACATGTTTGCAATTTGAGGCCGCCAAATCAGCGTCTTGTTGGACAAGTCATAAAGTGCGCATACTAAAAGATCGCGACAGCACAGACGATGAGGAAGAAGAACATGGAACAGATACTCGACGGTCGGCGCCACAGAATAAAATAAGAAAGGATGGAAGGCCGAAGTGTTATAGATGTGGGAAACCTGGACATCTACAACGAGATTGTTGGGTTAGAATTAAGCAGCAGGGAACCGAGCAATAGTCGGTACAACGGGGCGTGTGCTGACTAACTGGAGGAACGAAGCCCCTAGACAATACGTAATTTCTACACTTCAGAAAAACAGCAGGAGCTTGGTAGTTACCGGATTTGTTCAAGAAAGGCCAACCTCAATTACAGATAACACAGGCACAACAGTTTCTATTGTGCGCCCCGACGTGGTGAAAGATCTCAAGCCAACCTGGTGCTCTTGCAGCTTGTGAACAGCTACTGGACGGCCTGTAAAAGTGTATGGAAAAGTGGAGATACATCTACGCCTCGGTCGACTTGAGTTTAATCATCAAGTACTTGTTGCAGACATTGTGGATGAAGCAATTCTTGGTGTGGACGTTATGAACGCATACGGATTTATAGTCAACTTCAAAAACAATGACTTGAGAATCGGAGGCGAAGAGTAATGCTATCAACAATGATGACAGCAGAAAAATTGATGTACGTGATAAACCAAGTGGCCGTAACTGTTCCTCCAAACTCCAAAAAGATCATCATGGTTAGAACCGAGGTAGATACTAGGGGCAACCAGTTCTCTATATTAGAACCCCAGGTAGTCAGCACACCGGACATACTAATTCCAGAAGTTTACTAAAACCTGACGAAACCGGAAATGTACCTATTAGAGTGACGAATATTTTGGATCAAGCTATCACTTTACAAAGCAATACGCTCCTAGGCAAATTGACTCTTGTGGCCTGGGTAGCCGGAATGATGCAACAAAGATCCAGTGGTTCTGATAATTCCAAATTACCAGAGGAACTGCAAGAATTATTGAACAGATCTTCTAACGACCTCTCAAGTGGTGAGGTAAAAGAACTCAGACAGTTTTTACATGAATTCAAAGATTGTTTTGCAGTTCGGGGACAGTCACTGGGAAGAACCTCTCTTGTGCAACATCGCATCAATACCGGGGACACAACACCGATACGCCAACCTCCTCGAAGGCCTCCATTATCTAAACAAGAGGAAATGTCTCGGTTAGTACAGGACATGTTGACAGAGGGAGTAATTGAACCTTCATCAAGTGCTTGGTCTTCTCCTATAGCGAGCGAAAATTTAAAAATTTTAAATTTTCTTCTCGACCAATTTTGTTCACACGCAGTTGTGTCAACGACTTCAAGTTAAGGCAATAAACAAGGCTTAATGTGAAGATGTCAAACCAGCGTCGCTAGCAGACAATAGAAAGATGTTAGGCTCAACACAACAATAGATATGAAAGTTTGAGATGACAGGAGAAGCTTGGCAAAAAATTATTACCCCACAACAAACTACACAAAGCAGGCTAGGGCACTCACACGTGTACGGAGAAATAAGGCGAACGTCGGCTCGAGTTATGTCAGAATACGATGGTACTGCAAAAACGACAGGAGTCACAAAAGAGTTGAGTGTGCTGCACTTTACAGAGACAATGAAAGAAATAACTAGTTGAAAAGACTCGAGGAAGCTGCACAGCTGGAGGTGACATTTATGTGACAGACACAATTTACGGTTAGAAAGTCGGGGTGGCTTCACCAGCCAACGCATGTCAGAAATTATTAATAGCTACAAAAAAGGGGTGTAAGATATAACAGTACCTCAAGATGACCAAGGAAACAGATGAGGGAAGTCAGAACAACATTGCGTATGTCCCAAACAATAGGGTGACTGACAGGGGCGCAATGGCCAGAAATTCTGCAAAAAGGATCAACGTCCCAACGAAAAAATCTGGGGATGTCTGACAACCTATCAGAGTACAACGTCTTGTGAAGACACCGGTGGAGAGGAGAGTTTCTATGGTAACCAAGAGTCAAAGCGAATCATTGAACAGAAACCAAAATCCCTGGAGAAGTGGGACAAAATATTCTGAGAAAATATTGAGCTGACCTATCACAAGTAAGAAAAGGCGTGGACAGGCACAAGACAAAATTTGAGTAGGGACACATTGATAAAAACTAACTGTCTAACACGGAGAAGAGGCAGTCTTATTACATTTTTTGAACATATATTTTGACTCAGTATTACTGTGCTCAGTCTTGTAAAAGTTATCAGTCTTAGTGAAAACTCCATGTTATAATATTCGAACTTAGTAATTTCAAACTGTAAGATTCAAAGTGCGACCGGAAGTAATACTCGAACACAACAGTATAAAATGTGCGAATTAACGCACTTAGATAACCATTAACGTTATTAGGAAATTCTGAGTGAACAATTCGAGCGACTTAAACGAACTATCATGTAATCTCGGCACATACACAAAACATAACTAGTGTACTGTACAACTTAGACAGAATTACAGTTAGCCAGTGTTAATGAATTACACTAAATGTAACAGAACATTTAAATACTTGAACGAACTAATCAACCAAGTAGTATAAACGCATATACATCAACACAAAGTCAAGTGAATTTCTGTGATGAACGGACATCGACATTAACTTTGCGAGTATGAACATACACCACTCATTTTAGAATGATCACACATTATAAAGCGAACTGATCTATATAAACTAATATTGAAAGCACATCATATCAACACTACTCCATAAATGACGCGAGTTCACGTGTGTGTACTAGTGACAGTGCATTCAACTTTATTCAACAAGATGTGTTCGTCAGCCTTCACCACAACAAAGAGGTCAAACACCGCTGGACCATGAGCAGATATTCTTATCTCAAGTAACAATTATTAATCTATTAATTTAGTAACTACTACTGTCCTGACTCTTTCAAAGAATCCCCACCCTGGGAGTTTTAGATAAATTTGATAAAAGAATAAATTTAAAGTTATAAATAATGAACGAGTAAGCGAAACTATCTGGAATTAATGAACGCATTAATTAATTATTATTTGAATTTATTGTATATCATGATTTATGTATGTATGTCTTTTTCAGCTATCATTTAAGCTAGAACTTGTTTTTTATGATATATATGTTATTTGATGTATTTACAGGTACAGCAGACTTTTATGTGTATGAATATAAATTGACTTAATGAATAATAAATTAGTCATTTAAGTACATTTAAACAAATGCATTCATTATTACTAAAACCCGCATGTTAAAGTTTTACACAGACAACAAGTACACAAATATTATAACTGTACAAGTATCACGTGTAACAAAAGAACATGGTTGAATTACTAAAGAGTCTCTTATCTATTATGCTAATTGGTAATTAAAATGGATAATTTGATCTAACTAATTAATTCACATAGTAATTAGCATAATAACACCATATATTAATGGCGTCCCAACACGCGGGGCATAGATAATTAAAGTAATAAACAAAATTTAATTATACACATTTATTGTAAACAACAAAGGATTACCTTTATGGTTATATTAATGGCGCCCAACCGCACGGCATGATACATAATATTAAATATAATTGATACATACAAGTTTGGTAAAGATCAGGCAGTAGTAGATAGATTAGCATAAAGTAAGAAATAGAGATAAGTGTTAGTGTTATAAACTAGCTTGAATGATTACGCGTAGGAAAGCAAAGATGGCTAGCAATTCCGATAGCGTAGAATTTGAAATTAATAACCAGTTAGGTATGGTAAATACCGAAGAAGATACCACACCTAGCGACCCAAATAGCGCTGTAGAGAGTCAAGAGGAAAGGGCGCGAGGACAAGCGTTCAAACCAGAAGAAGTGAATCTACAAGTGTTAATGGATTTTATCCGACAACAGAGCAAGAAACAAGAAGAAAGTAATCAATTAATTTATGAAAATTTGGATAAGCAAAAGGAAGAACAAGAAGAAAATAGTAGATTAATTAGCGAAAAGCTCGACCAGCATAAGGAAGAGATGAAACGACAGTCAGCGGAACAGCTCACGCAGATACGGTCCGAGTTACGAGAATACCAGCATGCCTGGGAAGAGAAGATCAATGAATTACAAAAGAAACAAGAAGATATAGTAAAAGAGTTGAAAGAAGACGCGAATAAGAAATACGAAGAGATACGGGAAGCACGAGAGACCGACCGCCAGGAATGGAAGGTAGCGATCCAGAGCACCCAAACAACCGTTAAAAAGATTCACAATAAAATTGATGCTCACGTCAAAGACACTAACAAGAAACATGAAGAGTTAAAGGCCGAAATACACGATACCATACGGCAGAAGCAGCAAGAACAAGGTGAAACGAACAACAACATGATGCAGAAATTGGAAGAAGTTGACAGGAGACAGCGTTCAACGGAACGAAAGTTGGACGAAACCACTAAAGAAAAGACTACACGAATAGAAGAATTGAGATGTCATTTAATGAAGGTAAAGGAGAACCAGGAGAGACTACAGAGACAGTTAATGGAAGGTGAGTGTGGTACGGTGAACAGAATTAATGGACCTAACCACAACAACCTCAAATACAACGGTACCAACAGATACCCCATGGAATTCCTTAAGGAGCTGTCAGAGGTACAGGAGCTATACTATCCCACTGGTAATATTAAGTGGATAGGTAAACACTTAGAGATGGACGCCGGAATTTGGTGGAGAGTTATACGAAGCCAAATACCCAACTTTGAAGAGTTTAAAGAAGCATTTTCATAAAAATACTGGGGACAAGAACGACAAGATTGCATCCGTGATCATCTCGAGTATGGGAAGTTTGATTGGCGTGGCCAAATCAGTGCAATCCAATATATAGAATGAATATTATTGGAAAGTAGACAATTAACCCCTACTTTAATGGACCGCCAATTAATTAAGAAGATTGCGCATCATTTTGGACGGGAAATCCAGCTCGCTGTTATCAACGATTCCAAATTTCGAATCACTGATTGTGGAATATACACAAATTCACCCACGGAACAATAGAGAGCCGAGTTACGGAGCAACAAACGGAGGAGGAAATTCCACTAGAGAAAGTGAGAGTTACCTGAACAAAGGAATTGGGGTGCAGAAGCGAACATGGGGTGACAAAACGCCCGCACGGACACAAACACCTGTTTTGTTATATTTGTCTATGTCTGTGTTTGTATTATTGATGTGTTTTTTGATGGTATTGGTTGTTCTGTATGCTATTTTGTATTTGTGTTTTCTGAATGTGTTGGCGATTTTGTGTGTGTAGGAGTTGTGGTATGTGAGGACACAGCAACACCGTGCTGGGGAGAGGCAGCACATTAACACAATAGAGTATACTAATAAAGGGGCATCCACTTCAGGCAATGAACCGAAAATGGCACGACAAGGAAAAAAAAATCAACAAATGCAGGAAGGAAGATAGCCATAAAATCGGATACCTGTCAAACCAATAATGTCAATGTAATTCTACCCAATTTGAGAAGCAACTTATTATGCGACGAGAACAAGGAGATTGTTCAGCGAATATTAAAATGCCCGGAAGTAATCATAAAATTCAACAATGGTATTACGGTGCCTGCATTAATTGACACCGGCAGCATAATTAATGGATTATCGGAATCTTGGTTCAATCAAAATAAGCAGAACATAGCACCTTATGAAATTTTACCAATGACCAACAATTTAATAATTAGCGTGGTAGGCAATAAATCGAAATTAATAAGGAAGCAGATATTATGTGACATAGATATAGATGGGATTAAGAATGAGTGTGTGTTCCTCGTTATACCAGACCTTATAAAACCATGCATTTTAGGAATTAGTTATCTCCAGAAAGCAGGATCTCTTATTGATATGGGAAAAAGAGTCATCGAGTTAAGAGGAAAGGCTGACGAAGCAGCGTGCACAGTGCCAATGCATATGGAGGTGATGGGCATAGAAGAAGATGAAGAAATCATGCGAAACATCGACAAGAAGGTGGAGAGCATTGACTGCGGAGATGAAAGAATATTGATGATGTTAAGGGAAACCCTTGTCAGAAATAAAAGTTTATTCAGGGAGTGCCCCGGAAGAATCGAAGGATACGCTCACAAGTTCCAGGTAACAGACCGGACACCATACTTCCAGAGAGGATGGCCAGTCCCACTAGCATACAAAGGGAAGGTGGATGAGAAGATAAGTTGGGGTCATCGAGCGATGCAACAGCCCCTACGTTAACCTGCTTGTCACAGTTATAAAGAAAGATGGAAGGGTCCGATTATGTCTGGATGTGAGGAAGGTGAACAGCGTGACGATCCCGGACTACGAGGGAGTTTCTCCAATAAACGATATTTTAGCCAGTTGTAGCGAAATGAAATACTTATCTACCGTCGATCTAACAAGTAGTTTCTGGCAAGTACCACTGAAGCCAGAGTGCTGAAATTTCACCGCATTTATGTATGAGGGCAAATGCTATCGCTTCACAGTCACGCCGTTTGGGCTGAGTACCAGTTCTGCTGCACTAACCAGGGATTGGACATGGTATTGGAGGAAGAAGTTAAGAAAAACACCATTATTTATGTAGACAATTGCTTATGCTATTCAGAAAGTTTAGAAACACACTTGTCACATTTAGAATTATTATTAAATAACCTAAGAAAAGCGAACTTGACTATAAATTTAGAGAAATCACAGTTTTTTAGACAAGAAATTGCATACCTAGGATACCGTCTAACTACGCAAGGAATCCAGGCGATGGATGAGAAGATTAATGCAATTATGAAGTTTCCAACACCTCGAAACCAAAAGCAACTAAAAGGTTTCTTGGGCCTAACAAATTTTTATAACCGTTTTACGGACAAATATGCCAAAACAACCCAACCACTACTTGAGTTGTTGAAGAAGGGACATAAATTCGCATGGACACCAGAACTAAATAAATGTTTCCAACAAGTGAAGGAACTATTTATAGAGGCAGCAGTGGCGGATTAATGAAATTTTGTGGGTGGGGCGGTTGTCTGGAAGAGAAAGAAGATCCAGGGGTCCTCCCCTTGAAAGTTAAGGAAAAAACCTTCAAAAACTATTTGAAGCTGTTTTGATACTTAAAAATATCAAAGAAGTGCAAAAATATGCTTTATTTTAGACAAAAAAGTTTTAAATTTGTGGAAATGTGTAGCATTCGTAGCCTTTTTCTAAGTAGCTTCATTTATATAATTGTTAACATGAAACCACAAGCTCTATAAGTTTTTGTCAACACAGAGCTGCTAAGCAAATTAAAAGCGAATAAATTGAAATTAGAATAAAATACTTTTAAAATTGTAGTTTTTAATTTGTTGACAGTTACATTTTTGCCAGTTTAGTTCATAAATATATATACTTACATTTTAAAATAATATTTGTAAAGTCTTTAATAGATATTTAAATATTTTTTTCTAATTTTTATTTTCAATACAATTTACAACGATACTCATTTTGAAACAAACATAGTAGGAATAAAAATGCAATATCCATATTAATTATATTAGTAATTTAAAACTAATAAAATAAAAGCAAATAAGCAAATAAACTAATTTAGTTTGACCCATTTACCCCCTGAAGATGATGGGTGACCATCAAAATACTTTGTGCTTATCAAGTAAAGCGACACACAGAAATACTCTCTACCTTCTAATTTAACTTTACAGCCGCAGCGTCAAAAACAGTCCACTATGGACGAGAACGTGTAAAAATTGCTGAGTAATCTCAAATAATGACATTATTAAAATGTTACCTTAATAACCTAAATTCCGTAATTAAGTAATACAGGAACAAAAAACACTGGTCCACATAATACGTAAGGAGCCACTTACATGTTGTCTTCTGTTTTTTTAGAGAAGAAAGCTGTTATTTTTGAAACTCGTTTCATGATGCACAAAACTGAAAAACTCGACACTGTTAAGACAAACTATTTGGATAGGCTACTGAATTCTGGGCGAGCTGTCTAACAATAGTACCAGTGACAACAAGCAAAGGAGTTAAGTGTCGTACGGGCGACGCGAAGCACAAGCTGCTGTGGCAGATCGGGAAACCCTGCTAATATTTGGCGCGCACAATTCGAGAGCCGAACAGGAGGGGGAGAACAAGACACTGGTACAGGTAGTACATTCTCCCAGGCACACAAAGTATGGTGGCTTGGGGAATACGGAAGTAAATGACTAAATCTACTGACCAGGGCTCTAAATTTGCGTGCTTAACTTTGACGCACATTGCAAAAAAATTACCATTTGATTTGAATTTAGTTCCACCTCTCGGGGGGTGGGGGCAATTGCCCCCTCCGCCCCCTTTAATCCACCCTTGAGAGGCAGTGATTTTGAAGTTTCCTCGAATAAACCAAAGATACTACATGGAATGCGACGCCAGCAACTTCGCATATGGCGGGCAGTTATATCAACTGGACGAGGAAGGTAAAATCGGCGTTATAGCATTCACTAGCAAAACATTCAAGGGTGCAAAAAAAAATTACTACACCACTGAAAAGGAGTTATTAAGTATTGTAAGATGTCTGAAAAATTTCCGCATATACATATTAGGGCAACCTTTAACCGTTATCATGGATAATAAGGCATTGACCTTTATGAACAAATGCCATCTAAATAATTCGCTAATAACATGCTGGATTTTAAGCATCCAGGAATACAAGTTTGACATAGTCCATTGCAAAGGCAAAGACAATATTGTTGCCGACCTTCTAAGTAGGAATCCAGGAGACGCCACGCTAGAGGAAATTAACGATGATGTGTCCGAATACTTAATTAATCACATGGTAATTAAGATGGTTAAGAATGTAAGTAAAATAATCAAGGATATTGGGAAATATCAACTTGAAGACACTAAACTTAAGACTATTATTGATAAGATAAATGAAGGATGTTTAGATAAGAAAGTAGGTAAGTTTTATAGATATGTCAACGAAAAGTTATATAGACAACGTAAGAAGGAATGGAAGCTGTACATACCAAACAGTGTATCCGGAGAAATAATCGCCGAAATACACAGGATGTATGGGCACCTGGGATCGAAGAAATGTACAAAAATGTTCCAAGAACATTTTATGATAGACAAAATGTTGAAGAAAGTGAATTATGTAAGGGCATGTGACGTGTGTCAAAAATGTAAAGACACGAGTAACAGGGTCTTATTCAGCGGAACAAGGGCCATTGTCCCGTTAGGGAGGGGAGAGCTAGTCAGCATGGATTATTTTGGACCGCTACCCGTATCGTCCGCTGGGGTGAGGTACTTGTTTGTTATTGTTGACAATTTTACAAAGTACGTACGGCTGTTTACACTTCGGAGAGCAACGACCGCTGCCACGTTAAGAAGAGTGAGACAGTATAGTGAAGAATTTGGGACACCTAAAGCAATTCTCACTGACAATGGGACACAATTTACGTCAAAGAAATGGGTGAACGGCTTGAATGAGCTAAACATTCAACCAAGATACACCGCAATTAGAAACCCATGTGCAAATCTAGCTGAAAGGATTAATAGACAGCTCGGGAATTTAATCAGAATCTTCGTATGTGACCAACATACTAAGTGGTCGCGTTATGTAACTATTATCGAAAGCTGCATTAACGAGACGTACCATGAGATCATTGAGGTAACACCTTATGAGGTGCATCTCGGCAGAAAACCGACTAGAGTATGGGAAAAATATCTAGACAAAGACATTGTTGGAGTTGGAGGAGCTGATCACAACCAGATATTTGTGAGGATGAAAGAGAAAAGAGAGAAGCAAGGTAAATTACTAAATTCAAGATTGGTGAAAAGGTTTTGATAAGGACTTATTATCAGTCAGACGCGATCCAAAGAAGGATTGACAAATTTTGTGAACTTTACTGTGGGCCTTATAAAGTACATCGAATTCTTGGGGATGCTACATACCAGCTCATCAACTGTGAGAACGAAAGCAAGATCCGAGGGAAATTCAATGTGAGGCAAATGAAGAAATATTACGAACCAAAGGACAGAATTTAATATAACAAGGAGAAAGTAGAAGAGCATACCTTAATGAGTTAGCTGTATGAGACAAGTCATTTAAGTTAGGGCTGATGACGCGTGAACCTCATTCAAGCTAGCTTAATCAATGAAAACATGTAATCTGTTGTAAATTATACCTTAAGAACCTATGTGGTTCATAGATTATAACATGTTCAATAGAACACTGATGATGTGTTAGATGATAAGTACAAGTGAATACTTTAGTTAACATTCTTTATGAAGTATTGTAGCAAATGCAAAGAACAATACTTCTTTGCAGTGTGTGATCAAGCATTTATGACTTTGAAAATAATGCTCGCAGCCAATTCTCGCTTTCCCAGATTCCGAAGGGAAGTACATTGTGGACACAGACGCAAGCAATACTGGTCTAGGAGCAGTTTTGTCTCAAGTTAAAAACGGTGAAGAACGAGTAATAGCGTTGTTGCGCCTTAGACGCTCTCGATGAATCTTAAGTTGGTCTTAGAACGCTTATTGAGGTGCTGGTGTGAAATGAAATTATGAAGTGGACTGTATATATTCTTGAGTTAATAGTTTATTGAAAAATTGACAAGAAATAATTGCTGGTGTGTGCAGTTTTAGAGCGGCATAAATGCCGAGAATTAATATAGAATTAAATATTGAAAACCCATAACTACTTGTAGAGGCCGAGATTGCCCAAGTAAAATTATCGCATGATGATCATGCTAAATTATGAAATATTGAAAACTTTATGTAGCAGCGGCTTGCGAACAAGGCTTGTTGCCTGTACGGAGTCTTGCAAGGAACTAACTTAAATTTGGCTGCTGTCGGCCTGTATCAAACCGGCAGCAGATAACAGATATAAAAATGACGTCACTACACGCACCTGCAATGCAGCATTTTAAAGTACAAAGTTTTCATAGGTACAAAGTTTTCATAGGTACAAAGTTTAACCATACTGCCCTCACAAAATCGGGGCGATTTTGCAACTTAAGTAATTGTGTGAATAGTACATGGTAATTGACATTACATGATAACAAATTCAATAATAAATAACAACTGCTAATACAATAAAAACGACATAACAATTGACGTGTATAACAGTAGAGCAATGACACCCAGAAAATTAATAGTAGATAACAATATGATTAACATACCAAATTCATGTAAGGATACATAATACATAATGATTTACGTTACATAGTAATAGAACAATAATAATAAAATTCCATAACACATAATAACATGGTAATGATACATGATAATACAACAATCAGGCAGACATAATAGTTGGCAGTACATAATAATAGGATAATGATCACAAAAAATTTAATAATATGTAACAGGTAATAATACAATGACAAAGACACAATAATTTACATGCATGATATTGGAATAACAATCCCCAAAAAATTCAAAAATACATAAACATAGAATAAATATAATAGTGAAAGACATAATAATTGATACAATAATATTAGAATCATAATCCCCAAAAAGTTCAAAAATACATATACATAGAATAAATACAATAGTGAAAGACATAATAATAGTGTAGTAATCATAACAATATAAATCATGTGATCGCCCGGGGAATGTCCAGGGCATGAAGCACGATAATGCTGTAAAGTTCACATTACTGACACATGATGCATGAATGCTCATGCAATTAGTCTGAAGTGGAAGTGGACATAATTTATGAATAGGTCGACGTAGGATACCATTAGCGGTGCGAACATCCGCGACGCGCACTATTGAATCCTGACCCGAATAGACGTTCGTGACTACCCCGCGTTTCCACTGGAGTGGGGGGGGGGAACTGTCATCTAGAATAAGGACGAGTTGTCCGAGAGTCAAATTTTTTGACGGGATGCGCCATTTGTTGCGTTGTTGTAACTGGTGCAAGTAATCTTTCGACCACCTGTTCCATGTAGATTGGGTGAATCTTTGGAGCAGCTGCCATCTGCCCAGACGGCTAATATTGAGTTGGGAATAGTCAGGTTCCGGGAGTGCAGTGAGCGGAGAACCAACCAGGAAGTGAGCTGGAGTTAACGGTTCGGGGTCCCTAGAGTCATTGGAGATGGTGAACAAAGGGCGTGAGTTGAGGCAGGATTCTATTTGAGTTAGGATGTGTAATATTCCTCAAACGTAAGAATGGTTCCGCCGACAACGCACCGAAAATGGAATTTGATGCTCTTGACTCCGCTTTCCCACAGGCCACCGAATAAGGTGCTGAGGAGGGAATAAAGGACCATTTGATGCCTTGGGCAGTGGTAAAATCCTGGGTGCTCTGTTCAAAACCATTAGAATGAAAAAGTTTGTACAATTCGTGAAGTGAGTTACTAGCCCAATGAAAATTTGTACCGTTGTCGGAAAATATCTGATCAGAGATACCTCGACACGCTATAAACCGTTTTAATGCTGCTATAAAGGCGTCTGAGGTAAGGTCTGAGACTAGTTCCAGGTGAATAGCTTTAGCGACCATGCATATAAATAGAGCAATATAAGCCTTTGACGTCGATTTTGAACGCTCCCCGCCATGACGTATAAGTACGGGACCGGCGTAGTTGACTGCAGATTGAGAAAATAGCTTAGCAGGTGTAACCCGGGAAGGGGGTAATTGTCTTAATAATTGGCTTGCGCCCCTAGCACGGAAACGAAAACAAGAGATACATTTGTGTATTACTGATCTTATATATGATTTATCATTAATTATCCAATATTTTTGCCGTAGAGAGTGCTGAAGATGTCCGCCCACGCGTAATATCTCCGCATTATCTAGAAAGGGGTTGAGTGAAAGAATTTTACTATTATTAGGGATGCAGCGTTGCGTCTCAAGTTCCTTAATTTCGATGCTAAAGTGCAATCGCTGGGACTGGCGAATAAAAACCAAAAGTGTATCATGCAACTCCTGAGCAGTTAAAAAAAGAAGTGTCCCTATCAGCTATGGGGAGCCTAGAGTTCCGAATAAATCGACGGCAATACGAAAATACATGAAGGAGCCTTGAGAGTGATGAGTAGTTTTCAAAATAACTATACGTAGATGAAGCGACAATCAATGAGGTTTGGACCTGCTTACATTGTTCCTGCTCAAGATCGGGATGAGTGCAGGGTGAATGGGCATCGAAGGCACAGATGGGCCATGATGATGACTCATGGGACAACCAGGATGGACCATACCACCATTGGGGGTGACTGTGTAAAACCCAAGGGAGACAACCACGCGATAATATGTCGGCAGGGTTGTCCAGTGAGGAGACATGATGCCAGGTACCCCTTGTAGTGAGACACTGTATCTCCGCAACACGGTTGGCGACAAATACCTTCCATCTGGAAGATTGCGGGTGGATCCAGTGTAAGGCTATCATCGAGTCCGAGTAAAAATATAAGTCGTCGAATATGTAACTCACGGCGTCTATAACCTTGGAAACCAACTGAGCCAATAAGAGACAAGCGCAAAGTTCAATTCTGGGTAATGTTATCTGCTTCAAGGGAGCGACTCTAGATTTAGAACATAACAAGTTTGATGAGATGACGTAGTTTGAATAGACCATAGACCTTTTGCTGACGCGTCGGCAAATCCATGGAGCTGGAATGAAATGATCTGCGAATTATTCAAACTCTTTACAGACCTTGGCATTTTAAAGTAAGTGTCTGAAATCAGCTGAGAATAAAGTTCTACCCACTGATTAGATAATGAATCTGATAAGGGTTCGTCACAACTTGTACCTGTCAACCACAATATCTGCATAAAATGCTTACACCAGAACGTAACCGGGCCAATGAGTCCCATAGGGTCGTAAATTCCTGCGATAATTGATAATACCCTTCTCTTGTTGAATACCTCTACATTGACATGTCTCTGGACACTATATACGAAACTGTCTTCGTCAATGTTCATTGAATACCTAAAGTACGCACAGTTTGAGTTTTGCTAAGGTCGTGGGAAGAATGAGCGTGCGAAGCTATAATGGTCTGATTATTGGAAAACCATTTGTGCAAGGTAAAACCGTATTGGCTTAATAAATCTGTGATGTTGGATTTCATTTTAGCTATGATGTGCGGGTTATCTGAACCGGTCATGAGATCGTCCACATAAAAATCGTTTGCGATGGCTGAGCAAGCTATAGGGTGTTTAGTTTTATTTTCCTGGGCTATTTGAGCCAGACATCTTGTAGCAAGAAATGACGCACTTGCAGTCCCATATGTGACTGTCCTCAAGGCGTAATGTTGGAGTTCCCTATGGGGGGCGTCGCACCAGACAATACGCTGCAAATTGGAATCCTTGGGATTAACTAAAATTTGCCGATACATCTTCTCAATGTCCGAAATGAGGACATATCGGTGAGTGCGAAATCGAGTCATAATAGAGAACAGATCCTGCTGGACCGTGGGACCAACCATCAATGTGTCATTCAAGGACAAATTATTTGTCGTTTTGGCGGAGCCGTCGAACACAACTCGCAATTTGGTAGTTATACTAGAGCCTTTAAAAACTGAGTGGTGCGGCAAGTAAAAAGTGTCTGACTGGTTAACTGACAAATCGTATGCATCAACCAAAGAATGTGACCAAGAGTTAAATATTCATGCATGAACGCGCTATAGTCTTTGTGAAGAGCAGGGTTCTGCTTGAATTTGAGTTCCAGTGCTTGAAACCTGCGGATAGCTCCGTGAAGAGAATCGCCCAAATGAGAATTGTATGACCTGCGAGGTAGGGATACCACAAATCTGCCATCATTATTATGGAAAGTATTAGATACAAAATGACTTTCGCATTCCGTGTCCTCAGCGGAGGGAGCACGAATAGCAACGTCCTCTAACTTCCAAAAGTCCTTTAGTTGCTAGGAAATGGCATTATTATCCTCACATGCTATGAATGATGAGACAGGTTTTGCCATGTCGACATTAAATGGCAAATTACCCGCGAGAATGAATCCCAATTTTGTCTCCTGTATTATGGGAAAATGTAGGCTACGGATGAATTTGACAGGTTCAATTAATTGTAAGTAATACTGAGCACCAAGTAATAGGTCGATTTGCGAAGAGAAGTTCAGTTGTGGGTCGGCTAGGAATATGCCTTTGGGTAAATGTAAGGATGAGATATCAAATGATTCCGCAGGAAGATTATTCATGATATTGGGAAGCACAGCGCAATATATGTTTAAACTAAAATTCTTATAACGTGAATGCAACCTTACCCTAGTACTGAAGTCAGCTTGAGATAATTAATTATTTATACCGGTGATGGGTAATTGAGATTTAATTAGTTTTAGACCCATGCAACGTGCGAAATTCATGGTGCAGAAGTTGGCTTGCGATCCTGAGTCCAATAAAATCCTAACTGGGTGCTTCCTACCTGCATGGTCAGTTGTCATGCAGACAGCGGTGGATAATAATATAGATTTGTTAGTTTGCAGTTTTAGTGAAAACTGATTGTTGCTGCACGAATTATTGCCTGATACGTGGATCATTGTGTGGTGGCGTTTAGTGCATGTCTTGCAAGCAAATTTGGAAGGACAGCGTGCGAGATCATGGCCTGGACGTATGCAATTTAAGCAGAGTTTATTTTTAATTAAAATGTTTTTTCGTTCCATGGGAGATATAGCCATGAATTTTGGACAGTCAGAAAGGCGATGTTTACCACGACACAGCTGACAGATGTTATTACCGATATGAGAATGGAATGTCGACCTTGTTATCTCAACCGGTTTAATAGCCTTGCGATAGTGATTCTTATCGCTAATGTGTATTCTGCTTACTGTGCCGTTGACGTTTTGCAATGACTGCCTTCTATTATTTAAAAATTTAATAAAATTATCGAAATTAGGAAATCGCTCATCTGACTTTCTTTCCAGAGCCGACACATCTGGTTATCGAGTTTTTGCATTAAGTATTGAACGAAAATGATTTCAAATGTATTTACCATTAAATTCAATGAATTTAAAGCATTTATATTCGCGGTGATCTCGTCAATGAACCTGGAAATGCTAACCATGGACTCTTGTTGAATGGACTTCACACCCAAGACATTCCCTATGTGATAGGCTGAGACAATAAATTTGCTGTCGTACCTGGCCCTTAATAGATCAATAGCTGCCGCATAATTTTCATGTGTGATTGGAAGAGATTTTATTACATTTAACGCCTCGTCCCTTAATGAAGAGTGCAAATAGTGTAATTTCTGAATCTCCGTCAGGTCAGTTCTGACCTGCACTGATTCCACAAATATACTATAATAATGTTGCCAATCAATAATGCTGCCTGAGAAGCAGGGCAGTTTAATTGGTTCTAACTGTATGGGGGGGGGTTTAATTGGTGTAACTTGAGCTTGAATCAATGGTTTCTTGTTCACCTCCTCTACTTGCTCTAATAAATGGTGTAACTTGCACTCAGTATTACAGAGATCATCCTCTGTTTGAACTCTGTCACTGACTGATGCGAAATCGGAATCATCAGCCTCAATCTTAGTCTGAATTTCGTCATACTTCGCGGACAATTCCATCAAATGGCGGAGTTTAATTTTCAATGCATGATGATCGCTTAAGTCCGGGTCACAATTGTCAGCGAAAGTATTCACACGGGATATAGATGCCCTAATTGTGCCCCGTTTCTTAATTAACGCCTTCACATCAACCATGACCGTAATGTAAATATGATTTGAAAACGATAGTTAAATGTAGAGCAGGTGAACAATTGTTGTAATTGTAAATAATTTGCTGAAATCTGATATGATGCGGGAGCCAGTGATCTGTGTACACCTTAATATATGACTTACTATAATAGGTACTTCATTTGCTTAGTTATAGTTATGAAAGTTATTGAAAACATGAATTATTCAAAATGACAATATACCTATAGCCCTATCACATCACTTAAATTTCTTAATACATTATAGTACAGCTACATAAATGAAATTTTATGTACGTATGTACATATGAAAATCAAGATAAAAATACAAGTTTATGGCCACTTGACAATAATATCTGTTCATGTAGAAATTATTAAACGCTATTAAATCTGTGCAAAAATATTACTTAGTTTGCTGTACCCATCAATTATACATGAAAAAATTATAAAAAAATGAAAGTTTATAGTCACGTGGATGTTGAATCCTGGCATGCTCAAGCTGGCTTCGATCCCGTTGTTCGATCCTGTAGCTCTCCGTAATTTTAAAGTTGTGGAATTTCGTTGCTGTAGAACAAATGATGCTGTCTTGCCGTGTCTTGTCGTCTCAGAGTTGCTGCTCTGCAGAATCTTGCAGCGTTGAGTATGAAGTACTTTTTAGAAGGCATGCAACGGCCAGCAATCTGAAGTTTGAAAATGTTGGGGCTTGTACCAAACGTCATTTGGGCCCATTAAATAAGATATTTCTGAAATCATAGTGGACCAAGATCCGGTCGCGGTGGACCAAAATGTGAAATTCGGTCACGGTGGACCAAAATGTGAAATCCGGTCGCGGAGGACCAAAATGTTGTGCCTTAGACGCTCTCAATGAATCTTAAGTTGGTCTTAGAACGCTTATTGAGGTGCTGGTGTGAAATGAAATGATGAAGTGGACTGTATATATTCTTGAGATAATAGTTTATTGAAAAACTGACAAGAAATAATTGCTGGCACGTGCAGTTTTAGAGCGGCATAATGCCGAGAATTAATATAGAATTAAATATTGAAAACCCATAACAACTTGTAGAGGCTGAGATCGCCCAAGTAAAATTATTGCATGATGATCATGCTAAATTATGAAATATTGAAAACTTTATGTAGCCGCGGCTTGCGAACAAGGCGTGTTGCCTGTACGGAGTCTTGCAAGGAACTAACTTAAATTTGGCTGCTGTCGGCCTGTATCAAACCGGCAGCAGATAACAGATATAAAAATGACGTCACTACACGTACCTGCAATGCAGCATTTTAAAGTACAAAGTTTTCATAGGTACAAAGTTTAACCAAGCATATTACAGCAAGACACTTTATAAACTGGAGAGAAATTATTGCATCACAAGGAGAGAGTTGCTGGCAATTGTCTGAGCGTTGGAGCACTTCCATAAATACCTCTATGGAAGAGAGTTTTCACTACGTACTGACAATGCCGTGCTTGCATGGCTCTTAAGATTTTAACATCCGGAAGGACAGTTGGCAAAGTGGCTTGAACGTCTGCAAGAGTACAGCTTCAAGGTACAACATTGACGGGGGCACCTGCAGATGGCTTATCATGAAGACCGTGCCTGGAAGACTGCCGACATTGCCACAGAAAGGAAGAACAAAACTCAAGCGAACATGTTGAAGCCATCACTGTAGATTTCCTGGCTGACAGTTGGACAACACAAGACTGTCGACAAGAACAGATGACTGATGAAGACATGTTACTGATCTTGACAGCAAAAGAGGAATGTCGCTGCCCGGATTGGCAAGATATCTGCCATGATTCCGAAGTGCTGAAGGGCTACTGGGCACAATGCGAATCTCTCACCTTAGAAAACGGATTGCTGAAAAGGGCTTGGGAAAGTGCAGATGGACGAGACATGGTCATGCAGTTGATAGTTCCCCGAAGTAAAGCGCAGTCTGTTTTGAAGGAGATGCATGATGGAACATCTGGAGGCCATCTTGGCGTTAACAAAACCCTTGACAAAATACGGAAGTGATTCTATTGGCTTCATCTTCGCCACGACGTACAGGAATGGGTTCAGACGTGTGAAATATGTGCTGCAAGCAAGGGCCCACAAACCAGAAGCAGGGGAAAAATGAGACAATATAACGTTGGACTGCCTTTTGAGAGAATTGCCATAGACATTGCTGGACCATTCCCAGTTACTGACGATGGAAACAGGTACATCATGGTTGTAGGTGATTACTTTACTAAGTGGGTGGAAGCCTACGCAATTCCAAATCAGGAGGTTACCACTGTGGCAAAGCAGTTAGTTCACAACTTCTGTTGCCGTTATGGAGCCCCTATGAAAATCCATATGGATCAAGGGAGAAATTTCAAATCAGTAGTGTTTAAAGAATTATGCCGTCTACTCGGAATTCGAAAGATCAGGACAACGCCTCTGCTTCCTCAGTTGGACGGGATGGTTGAGAGATTCAATAGGACACTTGAGCAGCATCTTTCTAAGGTTGTTGATGAGAACCAAACAGACTGGGACCAACGTATACCACTATTCCTCATGGGTTATAGATAATCAGTACACGACACAATTGGCATGACTCCAGCAAAATTGGTGTTTGGGAGGGAGATTCGTTTCCCTGGGGACTTAATGTTCAGATCACCTGAGACTCAGTCCCAAGAGCCACAGAACTATTCCTCACAATTAGAAAACCAACTGCGAGAAATGAATCGCTTGGTAAGAGGACGGCTGAAGATTGTGAGTGATAAAATGAAAACTCAGTATGACATTCGCAGCAATAGTGTGGGTTTCCAAGAAGGAGATCAGGTCTGGTTGTTCAACCCAAAGCGCCGTCGTGGTCGCTCACCTAAGCTTCAGTCTAATTGGGAAGGACCCTACACTGTGAAAAAAAGAATCAACGATGTTGTTTATCGGATTCAACAGGAAGGGCAGCGAAAGTTCAAGGTCGTCCACCTAGATCGCCTGGCTAAGTACTACTTCAGAGATGGTTTGCCAGTTTGGGACGAACAGGCTTAAGGAGGGGGCAGTGTTACGACATCACAGAACAATCTACGTGTTTGTCAAATGTGCCAGAAGAATCTCGATGTAACGCATATGGCGTATGTGCTTGTCGGCGCATTTTTGAGAGGTTTCTTGAAGGTGCCAGTCGCGCAGACTGTTTCAAGGCCGCAGTTAATTACGTAGTTCACACGAGCGCTAAGACGCAATTAGGAACATTCTGGTATGTGAGCGCAGGTATAAATACATGGCGGCAGCGGCCTTAAGTTTCAGTATTAGTGCGATATTTTGACAGCGCGGTTTGAGAGTTATTGTCGGGCAAAATTACTGTGCGCATTCAAGTAGTTATTAGTTAAGTGTTGCGTTTTATAATCGGATGGTAATTGTAATACAATTGTGTTTAATTTTAGTGGACATTTTATTGCATGTGAACAATTTTTATTTGATTTGTTGTAGAGACTGTGTTGTTAATTACGAACTGTTAACTGTGGAAATTAAAGCTGGTAATTAGTGACTTAATTGGTGTCTAGTATTTTGTTGTTTTCCACTGTACCTACGACGATCGAGTAGACCATCGTAACAATATGTTCCATGGTTCCAATGTGCAGAAAATAAATAGACTTATGTGTATTTGATGCCTTTATATTATATTAGTATTTAATAATGTATGAATTTTATAATTATATGAATAATAAAAAATAAATACACTGTTGAAAGACACTGAAATAATATTACCCTGGGTTAAAAGCCTATGTCACAATGAATGAACCTGTAAATATATCAAAGACACAACAGTCAGTTGTGTTGTAACATAAGTGATATGTATGTATGTATATACATATATACATATACATATATGTATCTATGTATAGCACTAAGTTTTGTTTTTAAGTACTAACACTGGTTGTTCAAAATGCCAGTAACAATATATTGTTTGTCTCAATTTAGAAAAGGCAGCAGTGACTATCCTGGCAGTGCCTATGATAGTGAATAAAAGTACTTGTTATTTATTAATACAATTACAGTTACATTAATTTATTAGAATAGCTAACACTAAAATGTTACTGGCCCACAGGAGTGTATTACAAATTAAAAAAAATAGTTTTTGAAAAGGTTTTCTTAATTCTTGCTTATAACTCCTACTTTGCAACAAAACTTAGTATGCCGTTGTAACTATTTAACATTTGTCATATAGATGGAGGATGGAACACAACAGAACCATATACAGTGACAGTAGGAACTGCTGCAACACCTGTCATAAAAATGGTGCCAATTAATGGGAAGCTTTGGTGCAGCTGCCATTGTTTAATCAAAGTACTTAACATAGCCACACTTCTAATCGAGGTAATTATATATTATACATTAAATATGGAAACTGGTTGTTCTGTAGTTTCTCGGTTGCTTGGTCAGTTTTCAGAGAAATAGTAGTAACAAATGAACATTATTATTTCTGTTTACAACACATGGTCGGCAAATGTGTTTACTCAGCTGTGTGTGTAGTCATATGTCACTATTTAGGAAAATACTAACGACAAATATAATAAGTTACAAATAAAATAAATTACAAATTATGCAATAAATAATAACATTTATGAATCTAAAATAACCTTTAAGTACTAAAGTTATTGTACCAAGTATACAAAGTCTGTTCAGAAGGGGGGACTCTATTTTTTCTCAGGAAAAGAATTTGAATGTGACTGGTAAAACTTGACAGAGTATAGCAGTAGTATCTACCATGTGTGCTTGATCTTTTTGTAACCTTGTGGAACTTGTCATTGTTGCCTAGCAACCACTATGTAAGAGTAACAGGTGTTGTGTGTTGGATATTGTCACTGCACTAAGTTCTGTCAAAAACTAAGCGATATCCAAAGTGAAACAATTCATAAAATTAAGCAGGCTTTTGAGAACAAGGCAATGCAGGTAACACAAATTAAAGAATGGTGTAGCAATTTCAAAACTGCTGACTTTCAGTTGATTGTGACCAAACAAGCTGAAATACAAATATCATTAATATTGTCAGTAATTTGATAGTGAAACATTTGTCATCTGAGCATCCAAGAAATTGTATATGACATTAGGATTAGTGAGGTTCTGCATGTATGATTTTAATGGAGAGTTTACGCAGGTAGAGAATGGCCATGGAATTTGTGCCAAAGCTACTTTACGTCACTTGAATGCAAGGGTAGATGCACACCAGTTAGTCAAGGCAAGACAAGACAGGTTTAGATGAAACAACTTTAATGAAACTAGACAAGACACTTAGTCATACGATAGTAACTCACACCAGTAAGTCGTGAACAAGATGTCAGATAGTACAGTTTGTTATGGGTGCACTTATGATTTGGGAGTGGATATTGTAACATGACATAATATCGCACAAAACTTACTAGTATAATTAATGGAAGAAAAGCTGAAAACTGAAGGAAAATAAAAGGTTATAACATGAAGAATGATAGCACAGCACTACTAACTAAAAAATGACTAAGACAATGACAAGGACTAAACCCAATAGATTGGATAAGGTGAGACAAAAACAATAATCCAAACCACAATATGACTACAATTATGAGAGCCCAAATATTAACTAAAATAATGTATATTAAATAAAGGTACAAAATTAGATAGGACAAGAAACAATATATAATCTATAGAAAATACACATGTAATTTATATGTAATCTGTAATCTATAGAAAAGATAAAAGAAATGGAAATGTAAAATCAAAGATATGAATAAAATATACAATGTTAAATAATAAGCTATCAAAAGCCACTAAAATAAAATAAACCTGAGTAACAGTAGTTATTAGTAAAGAGGTGATAAGTGAATAAAAAGTGATAATCAATAAAAAACCAGTATAGGACCCAGTGATAGTAGAATAAACACATAAACACTAGTTAGAGAAAGTGCAGTGTAGTTAACTATAAAATAATAACCTGGTAATAACAAACTATAAGTAATATAGCAACCCAGTTATAATAATTTGTTAGTATAGTATAAGTAGGATAAAAGATATATTGTGTTATTGTTAAGGAATGTTATAAAGTTATATAAAAAACACATAGAAAATAAATATAAAAAAGTAATATGTTAGATTGAAAACAGAGGGGAGTTAGACACTATATTCTCTTAAATGAATTTATAAGGGAATAATAGTGCATAGTTAATGTTCAAGTTTGTTATAGAGTTCTTTGATGGTAAATAACCAAAGTATTGTTAGATGGCAAATTATGTTAAAATAAAACCATTAAAACATGTAATAAATTCAGATACAGGCATGGACCTATAAGGAGGTATTAAATAATTATATAATGTTATGCGATGATTAAAAACGGTCAAATGTTATGGGTTAAGTTAGTTTGTTTCATGAATAATATATAGTAACATATAAAATTAACATAAATAACTATAAACAATTGTTAAGAGTATAGGGTAGAGGAATTATGAAATCTAGGCATTAGGCTTAGAAATGATGAGCAGAATTTTGTGAATTTTAAGATAAAACAATAGCCAATAATAAAATAAAGTGTATAATTTGTTTAGGTATCAAAGTAAAAGTATAGGGTACAAAACTGGATAGATAATAATTAGTTTAAATGTAAATTAACTAAAGAAATACCAAACTGAAAAATTAGTAATCTGTTATAAATTGACCAAAGGTAACTTTGAGTGGTATCAAAATAATGTGTAAACAAAAAGCAAAATAATGGTGTTATTGTATTTAATATTACAAGTAGTATAAGGAAGTTATAATACTTTAAAAGATTTTAATAATTTTGTATAGGAAAACGTTAGTTTGATATAACAATGTTATAAATTATCAGCCAATGGGAATTAGTTTTTTACAGAGAGTTGCCATGACAACGAAACCTTGTTACATTGAAAACCGTTAATAAATTCATTCCATTATTGAAGTTTGAGTAGAGTGGATGTATGAAGCCCACAAAGATATAAAAAGAAGTAAATCAGCCTATTTTATCTAAAACACTGATTAAGAAGATACAATAAATAACAATAATAAAACTAATAGTGAGAATTAAATCAATTCAACCCAAGAAATAAGAAATAATCTGGAGAAATTGCTGAAGAAGCCCCAGTGAAGAATTAACAACCCACAGAAGGAAGAATATAGATGAATACTTAACTGAATCCTGGAATCAACATTAGCCAGTAGGACTGAGGGAATTTAAACACCGTAACTGGACCATTAATGAAAATTGAACCTGGAATTCACCGAACTACACAAGAAAGGACAAACAGCAGTAGTCCAGAGAATTGTTACCCATAATAAGCAGCGACGAAGAAGCGTTAAGTATATTTTAAATACAACTTCACGGAAAAAACACCAGACAATCAACAATAATTGAACTAAACTTTTCACTTCACTAATCACTTTAATAAACTTTTGGAACTTAATTTTATTTCACAAACACCTCAAATAGAATAAATATATCACTCCAAATTTGATTTTTTTTTAATATGTTTTAAAAACGGAAGGTTTGCTAAGTCACAATAACCTATAAATCACTAATTCCAGATCGGTAATTTACCATTATTATTTAAGTATATCACCTGTTCAATAATATTTATAAGGTATATTGTAAGATTTTGTACTTTTATTAGTCTGTAAAACAACATTTTCTGTAGTCAAAAGAACTTTTCCCTGAGATGAAAATTAAACAAAATTGTCAATGGTAGAGAAGGAGTCTCCACCATCACCGTAAGCGAACAGAATAGCCAACCGCGAAAAAGTAAACATTCCGACGCAAGATTAGGCATTATATTTTGAAGAAATTGTAATTATCAAACCCATATCAATAACTGTTGATAAAACTACATACACACTTTAAACTGTATGTTTGATTTTATTCAAAGTAATATAAAAGTTTGAGCAATAAAATTATAGAATAAA
The DNA here is from genome assembly GCA_034769895.1 of Magicicada septendecula. Taxonomy (NCBI): domain Eukaryota; kingdom Metazoa; phylum Arthropoda; class Insecta; order Hemiptera; family Cicadidae; genus Magicicada; species Magicicada septendecula. The sequence continues at coordinate 698,125,276 of CM068368.1, forward strand.
TAAATTTGACGAAGTCGATTCACTAAGCAGTGTTGGTCAACCAGACGGCGAGGCAGTAAATTCGAATTGAACGGCCGAACTGGTGAGTAAACGTTCGACATCGTAAGTATTTATACAACGTAATATTCGACATGTTACAAGGTGACGACAACCAAGTAGGGCTTAACTAACGCAAATAACGAAACATTACAAATTGGCGCAAAAACTAGTAGGGCTAGAATTAATTAATAATTCCTATAATTAAATCCAATAGATTCTAGCGGCGACTACAGAAAAGCGAAACAGAAAATGCACACAAGAGGCAAGTCTAAGCAACGCACAGCGGAGGCCGAAAAGGAAATTGAAATGTTAGAGAAGGAGGCTGAGAAAGAAGTCAGAATGGAAGAAAAGGAAGTAACATCAGTTGAGCATGTGGAAACGGTAGTAAGAGAGGAAGCCAGAGGAGGCATGGACTTACAACAACTATGGGAATTAATTAAAGAAGACTCTAGGAAACAGAAGGAAGAAATGAAGGAAGATTTAAGACAAATAAATGACAAAATTGTCAGTACTAAGGAAGACTTAAGGGAGAGAATTAACGAAAATAATGAAACATTAAGACAGGAAATGAAAGAGAATAACGAGAAGAATAATGAAACATCTAAAGAAAACCATGAATTATTAAGACAACACATAAAGGAGGATATTGAAACACTAAATCATAAAATCGAAACCAACCATGAAACAATACAACAACAGTTAATTGAGTATCATGAAGAAATAAAGCAGACAATAACAGAGACTGAAGAAAAAATCGAAAGACCCATGAAACAGTGATACAAGTCCGGGAGGAAATATTAAGCAAAATAAACGAAGTTGAAGATGAAGGTAAAAAGAGGGCTGAAGGACTCCAGCAGGAAACAACAGAAAAGTTCAAGCAATTTAAACAAGAAGTGCACCAAGTTCAGAAGGAGGCCAAGGAGGAGATAGGGCAAGTACAAACAAGATTTGAGGAGAGATGCAACCAGTTAGATGTGTCTGTAAATGAAGTTAAGGGTACAACAACCACCCATGAAGAGAAGATAGAAGAATTCCGAGTACGAGAGTTGCACCTCCAGGAAGAAGTCAATGCATTGAAGGATAGACCATTTGTCAGTTCCCATATCCCATGCAACGAAAACCAGGAAATACGAGGGGCAGTCAAAAAGTTAGTTGCACTGGACCGTATTTTTTTTTCTACAAGGGATATTTTGATGAAAGTTGTTGGCAACACTGGTTTGAACTTCCGTTTCCTCAGCTTTATTAACGCGTCTACGTGGTTGGAACAGTTAGTCCATTGTTAGCCATCAAATATGTCGCGTCATTTGCAAGTTGCATCAAATTTAGAATTACGCACAGTGACTCGTTTTCTGTGGGCAAAGGGGTGCAACCCTACTGAAATTCATTGCCAGGTGAGAGAAGTGTATGGTGACATAGCATTTTCATGCCAGGCCATCTCAAAATGGTGCGAGTTGTTTGAAAATGGCTGCACGAATATGGAGGACGATTACTGGCAGGGAAGGCCGTCAACTTCGGTCACAGATGACAACGTTGAACGGGTTCACCAATTGGTGCTTGCAAATAGGCGAATCACAGTAGACGAAATTGTAGCCGAATTGCGTATTTCGCATGGAAGTGTACAGTACATCATCTCTGAGAAACTACAATGTCGAAAAATTTGCGCTCGATGGGTGCCTCGTTTATTGACAGAAGAACACAAGGGAAAACGTTTTCTGTCAGCTCTCAAGTTTTTGGATCGATATGAGAAGGAAGGTAATGACTTTTTGTACAAAATTGTTACTGGAGATGAATGCTGGGTTCATCATTTTTCACCCGAAACGAAACGAAGTTCACGTGAGTGGAAACATCCTCATTCCCTACCTCCAAAAAAGTGCTGAAAGGTTCCGTCTGTTGGAAACGTGATGCTGACCATTTTCTTCAATAACAAAGGTGTTGTGCATACCGAATTTATGCCGAAGGGGTCTACAATTAATTCAGTATCATACTGTGAAACCTTAAAAAGGCTGAGAAATGCGATTAAAGATCGATGGCCCGGAAAACTGACAAAAGAGATTGTGCTTCTGCATGACAATGCAACACCTCATTCGGCACGCATTACGAAGGAACTTCTCGAAACGTTTAAGTGGGAGGAGTGGGAACACCCTCCTTACAGTCCTGATCTTGTGCCGTGTGACTTCCACGTGTTCGGTCCTATGAAAGAGGCCCTTGCAAAGCGGCGATATTTTACCAACGAAGAAGTCCAAATTGTGACGCAGGAATGGTTATCAGATGTTGGACGGGATTTTTTCAACAAAGGAATAGAGAAGCTCGTGTCACGCTATGATAAGCGTTTGAATAAACTTGGGGAATTTATAGAAAAATAGATCTTTAATTGTACTTTCATATAAATAAAAGTTTTTCCATAAATAATCTACATGTTGCATTTTTTATGCAAGTGTAACTAACTTTTTGACTGCCCCTCGTAGTTAATTTTAGAAACTATAAACGCAACCCCATAGAATTCTTAGAGCGAGTTGAAGAAAGCCTATCCAGAACCCGGGAGACACGGTGGACAGTAATTAAGGGCATGCTAGACGAAATGTTCAAGGAGGTCCATGACAATTGGTGGACGGCTGTACGGCCGGACATTCAAAACTTCGTTGAATTCAAAGATCAATTCAAGAATAAGTACTGGTCCGAGGCTTCACAACATGTAGTAAGCAATAACATCAGCAACGGCCGATTTGATCCGTATTTAGGACAATCTCCTACGGCGTATTTTTTGGGTAAAGTCAGCATAGCAAGGAACTTGGAGCCAAACATCCCTGAAGAATGCCTAGTAACGCAATTGGCATACCATTATGATGGGGAAATTTCCAAGAGTAGGTTGAGCGGACGAATTAAGACCATCCAGGATATGGCAGCTTTACTGGGAGAACACGAGCAAGAAAGGGATTACCTGCAGAATCGAGAGAGGAATGGCCCAAATAATCGAAATAATGATTTTTGAAACACCAAAATGGGCCCAATGGAAATAATCCACCGGTAAATAACAACCAGAACAATCCAAATATTTATCGCAATTTCAACGCCAACACCAACAACAACTATCCACGCCCAAGTAATCAAACTTACCATAATAACAATAGTAACAATAATAACAGTGGAAATAATAATACCAATGGTAATTACTATAGACCCAACAACCAATATAATAATAATAATGGCCAAAATCAAACATACAGGCGACAGGTAAATTATGTAAATACAGAGAATCGAAATGATGGGAGGCGGTATTATCGAGGACCAAGGAGTAGGAGCGTCGAGGAAGATAGAAGAAGCAGGGATCGAGTAACATCAATAATGACCCGATCGAAATACTGGAAGCAATGAACGGTAACCAATCTAACCGACCAGATGACCGTACGGAAGGAACCAGCCAGCATTTAAACGAGCAGCGGCAGTGAGAATCCACCTGGACCCATCACTGAACCAATCTATTGGGAACTTGACTAAACTAACAGACCAGACGAATGACCAGACAATAACTATAATACAAAACCACTACTTAAAAAATATTTGAGAGGAGCTACTAGAAGACAAATCAAATAAAATTGACCATGCCGATAATGATATTGCCTATATAAAAGCCAAAATAAATGGAGTAACTAACAAATTTATGATAGATACAGGCGCGAATGTGTCTTTAATTGACAGGATAGTATACAACAAAATTCAAAAATAGAGTAAGATCAGCTTACCAATATTACCTGTTAGCAATATTATTTTAATTGGAGCCACTGGAAGGCAAAACAAAACTAAAGAGACAAGTGTCATTGGAGGTAACGAGTAACAATGAAACTCTTTCCATGATCTTTTTAATTGCACACGGTTTGCCTTTTGAAATATTTATTGGTTGTGACATTTTAAGGAAGTATTCCGCAGTCATTGACATGAGACGATCAAGAGTATCAATGAAGTCAGCAAACAAGGAATGGATAGCTGAACTAACTGGAAGCAAGGGAGTAGTTCCAGTTAACAACGTTTATAACATACGAACAGTTAAATATTCCCAAGACAATATATTAGAAGAAAAAACTGAAGACCAAGGAAGTAATGACCTTTTATGGCACCAAAAATTAGAATAGATCAGAGAATTTCGGGGTGCTCAGAACGGAAATCGTTTGACCACTCAGGAGGTGGAAAATTTAATATCCATATACAATAAATATCGGCATGTATTTTCTGACTGACCAGGAAAAGTAAGGGGTTATCAGTGTGAATTGAGATTCAAGGAAGTTGCAAATTTTAACAAAAGTCATATCCAATAGCATACACAGTGAAGGAAGCAGTAAGAATTGAAATCAACAGGATGCTTGAAGAAGATATCATCGAGTACAGTTGTTTGCAGTACACCAGTCCATCGTAGCCATTACAAAAAAGGACGGAAAGGTACGGCTGTGTCTCGACGCAAGGGAGATAAATAAAATCTTAATAAACGATAGGACATCTCCTGGGGAAATTGAGGAGATACTCAAAAAGTTTCATGGTACCCAGTTTATCAGTACCTGGGATACAGTTTGCGGGTACTGGCAAGTAGAGTTGCACCCAGCTAGTCGAAAATATGTTGCCTTTATATTCGAAGGTCGGAACTACCAGTTCAAGCGACTACCATTTGGGCTGGTAAATTCTGTGGCGATATTCGTCCGATGTATGGACCAAATATTGGGTCCAGAAACCATGCATTATACCACCGTTTATGTCGACGATTTGTTAGTCACTTCATCCAGCTGGGAAGAGCATTGTGTCAGAGTAGAACGAGTACTGGAAAAATTATCTAATAACAACGTGACATTAAAATTGGAAAAATCTAAACTAATAGCTGACGAAGTCCAATTCCTTGATTTCAATTTATCCAGACAAGGAATAACACCATCAGATGACAAAATAGATTCTATTCAACGTTTCCCAACCCCAAAGAAAAAAAACATTTACAGTCGTTCCTGGGCATCTGTAATTATTATAGAAAATTCTAGAAGAACTATTCCGAATTAACAGCCAAATTATCACCACAATTATCGTCCAAAACCAAGTGGATGTGGGGTCCGGAACAGGAGACAATTTTTAAATCAATTAAGGACGACTTCCTAAAAACCATTATGTTACAACACCCAAACTTCAACCGACCATTTTTCATGAATTGTGATGCAAGCGATATCAGCTTGGGGTCTGTGTTATACCAAGAAGATGATGACGGAAACCACCAGGTAGTGAGTTTTGTAAGTAGAATCTTGAACCATTGTGAACGCAATTATCATGTGACTGAGAAGGAGTTATTGAGTGTAGTGTTTTATTGTGGGAAATTCAGAACATATATCCTGAGTTATCCAATAACAGTAAGAACCAACCATAAAACAAAATCCTTTTTGAAAAATTGTATACTCAGTCATGGGAGATTGACCAGATGGATACTTGCCCTCCAAGAATACCACATCAGTTGGGAATATATCCTAGGAAGTAAAATATTGCGGCTGATGTGTTATCCCGCATCAATTTAGAACAGCAAATGTTTGATGGAGAAAAAGAGACTATAGTGAAGTTATATAACATCATGAAAAGCAAATCGGATTTAGAAACAATAATAAAGGAAGTAAAGCAACACCAAAAGAATGACACTAAATTAAACCAGATCCGAGAAAGATTAAGTCAGCAAGATGAGAGAATCACCCCATATTATTGCATACATGAAGATACCTTATTCATCCAGACCAGTCATAACCAGAATTCATGGAAGTTGGTAATACCCTGAGGGTTTGAAAAAGAGATTATTATGGATTATCACCTCAGATATGGTCATATGGGAGCGTTAAAGGTAATAAAGGTGCTCGAAGAACATACTTATGTGAAGGACATCAACCGAAGAGTGAGAAATTATATTAAATACTGTCACATATGTCAGTTGGTAAAATGTAATAATGATAAGAAGGAAGGAATAATGCAGCCCATAACTTCGACCAGTAAATTGGAAAGAGACTTTTTGGACATATGTGGACCCCTAACACGTAGTGGAGGGAGGAGACAATATAAGTTTATTGTAATAATTATGGATCATTATACGAAATTTGTGAAACTATATCCTATTAACTGAGCAACTACAAATAAAGTATTAAACATTGTTACACAGTCATACATACCAGAGTTAGGTGTTTCAAAATCAATTATCACCGACCATGGTACCCAATTCCGAGGAAGAAAGTGGAAGGATACCCTAATGGACCTGGGCGTCCGGACTTATAAAACTTCAGTTTACCATCCGAATAGCAATCCAGCAGAAAGAGTACTTCGTGAAGTCGGAAGAATCCTCTGAACTTACTGCCACCATCAAGAACGTAAATGGAATGACTATATAAATGCAACTGAAAATTTTATTAACCTCGCATACCATGAATCTATCAGAGATACCCCTTACGCCATAATGTACGGAAGGCCACCACCTCGAGCAATTGCAGAACTGATTAATTTTCCCATCAACCCTGAGTATAAATTTGATAACCCAAGATTTTATAGCAAAGTAGCTGAACAAGTGGAGAAGAGAAAAGACAAATATCGGAAGGCTCAACCGAAAATAATCCAATGCCAAGAGGGAGAAAAAGGTACTGATACGGAATCGTGAATTACCCAGTTCCAGAGAAGGTATCACAAAAAAGCTGTTATTGCTTTATAATGGCCCGTATATAATTGTCAAGAACAACCATAATAACACCTGTGTAATCAGTGAGGTAGCTACAAAAAGAATTAAGGGGACCTACAACCAGTCTTCTTTGAAGAAGTGTTATGAGGCGGTATAAGATGTTGAGAACAAAATACCTAAATTCCAAAATAATGTAAGAACAACTTACACCAAAATATTTGAAACAATCTAAATTTCAATCTAAACCATCTAAAGTATAAAATATCAAAATTCAAAACGAAAGTAAGAACAACTTACACAAAGTGTTTGAAACAATTTAATTTTGAGAAAAGAAATATAATGAAAAATAATAAAAAACTGAGATAAAATACTAAAGATTTAAAGGAAATCATGACAGATTACATAACATAATTAGATAACCCAATTGTGAAGGGAATAACGGAAAAAAATAACATTTTTAAGGAGAACAAACGAGACAATTGACGATAAATCAATACGACAAGACAATCTAGTAAAAAAGGACAATGAACCACTAATGGACTATCAATAACGAGAAGAATTGAATAAATAACCATAGATACAGCTACAAGTTAGATAGTAATTATAAATGATAAGAGAAGTAAGGACATGGAAAACAACTATCGTATGAAGTAAGTTAGAGAAATAATTCAGAATATATGTTAAGAACATCGCCACAAACATAGATAAAGAATCTGAATAAATCAATAAGAAGAGAAAATCATGATCTGAAAAACAACAGAGTAATCCCTAAAGTGTTTTTAATTATATTTTATATTACGAGGCGTGTCCGGAAAGTAAAGATACAAAGGTCGTAATTGGTCTAAAAAAATATTTATTTACAAACATTAACTGACAGTTACGTAAATACATATATCTTTATTTCTCTACATAATTACCGCCATTATCCAAGCACCTATTAAGTCTGGGAACCAGCTTTTGTATCCCCGTGTCATAGAAGTCTGCCGCCAACCCTTTGAACCATGTCATGACCTCTTCTTTTACCTCGTCATCGTCATCGAACTTTTCTGGCCAGATATTGTTTCAGGTGAAGGAACAAGTGAAAATCACTGGGCGCGAGGTCCGGGCTATGCGGCGGGTGATCCAAAACATCGCATTTCCAACTGCACGCATACTGCACGCCTGACCTCTGCGCTGCTCGGCAGTTGGAAATGCGATGTTTTGGATCACCCGCCGCATAGCCCGGACCTCGCGCCCAGTGATTTTCACGTGTTCCTTCACCTGAAACAATATCTGACCGAAAAAAAGTTCGATGACGATGACGAGGTAAAAGAAGAGGTCATGACATGGTTCAAAGGGTTGGCGGCAGACTTCTATGACACGGGGATATAAAAGCTGGTTCCCAGACTTAATAGGTGCTTGGATAATGGCGGTAATTATGTAGAGAAATAAAGATATATGTATTTACGTAACTGTCAGTTAATGATTTGTAAATAAATATTTTTAGACCAATTACGACCTTTGTATCTTTACTTTCCGGACACGCCTAGTATATTAGTCGCAAATAGACTATTAATTATTATTATTATTATTAAATGGTGATTGTATGTTGAGTTAAGTTCCAACAATCACTTTATTGAGCAGAAGGCATGACCTCTGAACTCAGAATATGTATAAATGGACAGCAGAGTAATAGAGCCACACGTGCCCTCTGACTAGTACCAGTTTATATGAATAGAAGGAGAAAAATTTTAGGGAAGTAAAACTTTCAAGGGATATAACACTCATTAGAAAAGAACAGAAGAAAAGAATATCATATCAAGAATCATGAACTATGGAATCAATAAATGTAAACCAGAAGACAATCTAATTGATGAGTTCCACAATAATAACAACCTTATTTAAGAAACTACAAAAGAGAAGAAAAGTTAATTGATGATTTCAGAAAAAACAACCTCGTTATTTTTGGAAATAATCAATTTTGGCGGAGGTGCAGTATGTAACATGACATAATATCGCACAAAACTTACTAGAGTTAACTGCATGGAAGTAGTACCGTCAAGGTCACTCACTTTCACTGCTTCTCCCTGTCACCTCCACGCCCCTCGCCCAGCGTTGTTGCCGGCTAGTACAGTGTGTAGCGTTTTAGCAGTGTTACGAAAACAAATTTCATACATCCACCTTATATTCCTCGTTTCAAATTTATTTTTGCGTATCGCGTAAATGAATTTGTTTTATCAGGAATAATTAGTTGTGGGTAACACTACTCAGTTAAATTCTGGGCACCAGTATTTGAGCTATAAAAATTTGTGTGAGTCGGCAACATATTTTTTGTTGTCGCATAAATATCTACAGAATTTCTATCTTTGCGTTTCTTCTCTGTCTTTGGCTTTTTTTGTTATGATTTGCAGTTCTCTGAAACTACTATTTATACTGCGCTGGTTTTTCTTATGTTAGAATCTAAAGCTTTTAGCAATACACACCCTAACTTTACGAAGTACCATTAGGTCAGTTATTTTGTGATTTCCGTATAGTGAACTTACTTATTTAAAGTTTTACTGTTTTCTTCATGGGTGGTTATCCTACAGACTGACAGTTGCCTGAGAACGCTGACCTTGCCTGCTGTTGTCGCTTTAATTTTTTCATACTCACGGTCTTTTTCCTTTTGTAAATGAATCTGTTTTTGTTCTCTGCACGGTCGTTCCTAAGCCATATGGTTCGGAAGTTCTGTTAGCTATATGTACACATTTGGTATACAAATTGCATATACCCTGTCGGCATGTCTTTTTGGTAAATATTGCTGTCTGACACTTTTATGAATGCCTTTGTCATTTTACACTCCCCTCAAAAATGTGTATGTTTACTGGCCACGCTACTAGCTTTCTTCCATTGCACAAAGATAAATAGGACTGAGCAATTTCTGTAAACAAAATTGTCGCTGTTGTGGCAAAAGCCAATCCCATTTCAGTTACAGTACCCCATTCCAAGTAGGTTGGGTGAACGAGGTGAGGAAGAGACGAATTAGCAACAAACATCCAAAATATTTATCGTCCTTAGTATTGTTGACAGACATTTTGTGCGTTTCATGTGAACGGTTGATGTCTTTATTGTAGACAGTGTGTGTATTAGTTTATTTCAACAATTTGTATTTATTATGAGTGATATTGTGGAACAGTATCCTACATTTAGTTCGAGTACAAGCAACAGTGGTGTACGTGCGGGCCGAGAGGACATTAGAAAACAAAGTAAAGGCATCATAGCAAACGTTTACAAGTTTTTTAAAAATCTTGCGTATAATGAAGAAGCCAGGAGGAACATAAACTTTGCACAAGTTTCGAAAATTGACAGTGGAAGCTTGTGGCATTCCTGAACAGTCGGTGCAACGTATTAGCAATACCGTTGCTTTGGCAGATGATCAAGGCATGAGTGTTGTGTTCAGTTCTCCAAGGAAAGGGTATAAACGGGAACACAAAAACACTGAACTGGACGATTTTAATAAACAAATAGTCCGCAGGACCGTACTAGAATATTACGACTGAGGGGAATACCCCACTGCAAGCAAAATTCGAGCTGATCTCTGTCAGAAAATCAATTATTCTGGTTCAGAAGCCTCCGTACTTCGCCTTCTGAAAGTGCTTGGTTTTAAATTTAAGAAGTGCAACGATGGACGAAAATTTTTAATGGAGCGCAGAGACATTGCTGCCTTGAGAGCAAAGTTTTTGAGAACCATGCATATACATCGTACGGAGGACAACAGGCCTATAATTTATTTGGATGAAACCTGGATATCACAGAATCATACAAATAAATACATCTGGCAAGACTCCAGAGGGAACGGTGGGCTGAAAGTACCTACTGGTAGAGGTGGCCGGCTGATTATTGCACATGGTGGATCCGCAAGTACAGGTTTCATAGCAGGTGCCAAACTTGTCTTTCGTGGCAGTAAGCATTCAGCTGCATCTGACTACCACACAGAAATGAATGCTGAAGTTTTTAAGACCTGGTTTGTTGGTATGTTGCGCTCCTTGGAAGAAGGCTCTGTCATCGTGATGGATAATGCCAGCTATCATTCTGTACAAATAGATAAACCACCATGTTCAAACTGGCGTAAAGCGGATATCATGGAGTGGCTGCGTAAGAAGAGAATTTCATTTTCCACAGCTGAAACCAGGGATGAACTTCTTTCTAAAGAAGAGATCCGAACGGCCAAGAAGACGTACGAATTGGATCAACTGGCAAATGAAATGGGACATACAGTAATGCGCCTGCCACCATATCATTGTCAGTATAATCCGATTGAGCTGATATGGGCCCAAGTTAAACGGTATGTTGCAAACAAGAATACGACTTTCAGATTGGCCGATATTGAACAACTTGCACATGAAGCTTTGGACAGGATAACTCAGGAAGACTGGGAGAAGTGCGTAAGACATACGGAGGCACTACAAGAAGCCGATTACTCAAAGCAATGCACGAGAGACACCACAGTGGAGCCCTTCATCATACACTTACGTGTGAGTAGTGACAGCGAACCTGAGTCCAGTGAATCTGAAGACGAATTACTCCAGGAGTGTTAAAAAGTGTATATAGGTGGTAAACGTGTCTATAGCGAAGCGTAGTATTTTCTATTTTTATTGAAACATAAGAAACCGTGTGTGAGAGTTTTCTTCAGGAGTGTTATGAATGTGCTCTGTGCTATCACTTTGCAAAGTGATAATTGTGTGACTAACCCTATTTAAGGTGAGTTTTTCAACATACTGCTTATTTATAATAGTCATAAGGAATTCTATAGTTCATAAAATAAGGAAAATTTTAATTATAAAATTAGTAAGGACAATGCATAAAATATAGAATTATAAATTTAAATTCTATATTTAAAGATTTATAATATATTAATATATAAATAAGGAATTTTAAATTTATTTCATGAGGCATTTGTATTTGTTGTTTATAAAATTATCCTTATTTTCTTAAGAAATCCAATTCGTTTTACGTTTATACATACCATTATTTTTATGCTACTTGTGCATGTAACGTCTTATAGTATAGTTCTAATTTTTTAATAATTAATGCTTGATGCCTTTACTTGGTGAAAATCCATTGTAAATTATAGTAAAAAATAAAACCATAAAATAGTTTTAGTGATTTTCACTCGTTCTAATTTTTTTACTTAATTATTAATAAGCAGCGCAGGAAATAAAAATAGAATATTTTTCTGAGTCACGAATAGTGCGGTGTCTCTTCAATAATTAAATGGGGCAAGCTTAAGACGCAGGATGCGTATAAAAATTCGTTCAAACAAACTATAGCTGACGCGTCGCATTGAATGTTATGTATAAGATACGGAAATTAATTGTTAATTAATTATTAACAATATATTAATTATGATGTAATTATTATTAAGAATTATTGACAATGTAACAATGTACTCTAATGCATGTATTAGAAACTTTCTCACTTTGTTATATTCTTTACATTAAGTAGGCTTACTTACTAGCGTAGCATTTTTCGGAAGAAAGGGAAACTGTTGCTTAGTGGCAACGCTGTAAGTAAGCGGTGTGACCGTGATGATACTACTTCCATGCAGTTAACTTTAGTATAATTAATGGAAGAAAAGCTGAAAACTGAAGGAAAATAAAAGGTTATAACATGAAGAATGATAGCACAGCACTACTAACTAAAAAATGACTAAGACAATGACAAGGACTAAACCCAATAGATTGGATAAGGTGAGACAAAAACAATAATCCAAACCACAATATGACTACAATTATGAGAGCCCAAATATTAACTAAAATAATGTATATTAAATAAAGGTACAAAATTAGATAGGGCAAGAAACAATATATAATCTATAGAAAATACACATGTAATTTATATGTAATCTGTAACCTATAGAAAAGATAAAAGAAAGGTAAATGTAAAATCAAAGATATGAATAAAATATATAATGTTAAATAATAAGCTATCAAAAGCCACTAAAATAAAATAAACCTGATTAACAGTAGTTATTAGTAAAGAGGTAATAAGTGAATAAAAAGTGATAATCAATAAAAAACCTGGGTATAGGACCCAGTGATAGTAGAATAAACACATACACACTAGTTAAAGAAAGTGCAGTGTAGTTAACTATAAAATAATAAACTGGTAATAACAAACTATAAGTAATATAGCAACCCAGTTATAATAATTTGTTAGTATAGTATAAGTAGGATAAAATATATATTGTGTTATTGTTAAGGAATATTATAAAGTTATATAAAAAACACATAGAAAATAAATACAAAAAAGTAATATGTTAGATTGAAAACAGAGGGGAGTTAGACACTATATTCTCTTAAATGAGTTTATAAGGGAATAATAGTGCATAGTTAATGTTCAAGTTTGTTATAGAGTTCTTTGATGGTAAATAACCAAAGTATTGTTAGATGGCAAATTATGTTAAAATAAAACCATTAAAACATGTAATAAATTCAGATACAGGCATGGACCTATAAGGAGGTATTAAATAATTATATAATGTTATGCGATGATTAAAAACAATCAAATGTTATGGGTTAAGTTAGTTTGTTTCATGAATAATATATAGTAACATATAAAATTAACATAAATAACTATAAACAATTGTTAAGAGTATAGGGTAGAGGAATTATGAAATCTAGGCATTAGGCTTAGAACTGATGAGCAGAATGTTGTGAATTTTAAGATAAAACAATAGCCAATAATAAAATAAAGTGTATAATTTGTTTGATATCAAAGTAAAAGTATAGGGTACAAAACTGGATAGATAATAGTTAGTTTAAATGTAAATTAACTAAAGAAATACCAAACTGAAAAATTAGTAATCTGTTATAAATTGACCAAAGGTAACTTTGAGTGGTATCAAAATAATGTGTAAACAAAAAGCAAAATAATGGTTTTATTGTATTTAATATTACAAGATAAGGAAGTTATAATACTTCAAAAGATTTTAATAATTTTTTATAGGAAAACGTTAGTTTGATATAACAGTGTTATAAATTATCAGCCAATGGGAATTAGTTTTTTACAGAGAGTTGCCATGACAACGAAACCTTGTTACATTGAAAACCGTTAATAAATTCATTCCATTATTGAAGTTTTAGTAGGGTGGATGTATGAAGCCCACAAAGATATAAAAAGAAGTAAATCAGCCTATTTTATCTAAAACACTGATTAAGAAGATACAATAAATAACAATAATAAAACTAATAGTGAGAATTAAATCAATTCAACCCAAGAAATAAGAAATAATCTGGAGAAATTGCTGAAGAAGCCCCAGTGAAGAATTAACAACTCACAGAAGGAAGAATATAGATGAATACCTAACTGAAATCCTGGAATCAACATTAGCCAGTAGGACTGAGGGAATTTAAACACCGTAACTGGACCATTAATGAAAATTGAACCTGGAATTCACCGAACTACACAAGAAAGGACAAACAGCAGTATTCCAGAGAATTGTTACCCATAATAAGCAGCAACGAAGAAGCGTTAAGTATATTTTAAATACAACTTCACCGAAAAAACACCAGACACTCAACAATAATTGAACTAAACTTTTCACTTCACTAATCACTTTAATAAACTTTTGGAACTTAATTTTATTTCACAAACACCTCAAATAGAATAAATATATCACTCCAAATTTGAATATGTTTCAAATTTTTTTCTGAATATGTTTTAAAAACGGAAGGTTTGCTAAGTCACAATAACCTATAAAGCACTAATTCCACATCGGTAATTTACCATTATTATTTAAGTATATCACCTGTTCAATAATATTTATAAGGTATATTGTAAGATGTTGTACTTTTATTAGTCTTTAAAACAACATTTTCTGTAGTCAAAAGAACTTTTCCCTGAGATGTAAATTAAACGAAATTGTCAACGGTAGAGAAGGAGTCTCCACCATCACCGTAAGCGAACAGAATAGACAACCGCGATAAAGTAAACATGCCGGCGCAAGATTAGTCATTATATTTTGAAGAAATTGTAATTATCAAACCAATATCAATAACTGTTAATAAAACTACGTACACACTTTAAACTGTATGTTTGATTTTATTCAAAGTATTTTGTTTTTATATAGTGTCCAAGTCACTTTTTCACAATAATTTAATTACCTTGTATCCGTCAGTGACTTCGTTCTAGCGTTTTTTATATAGACATGTTTCGTGGCTCGGCAACTACACGCGCGGTCGGACCGGTCCAACGGAGCCGAACTTACATCGTGTTATGTGTGTGTCGTTATTGTGATTTAGTAAATATGTGCAAATGTGTTTTTATATGCTTATGTGAATTTTAACATTTGACGAGGATTACTGATGATGTGACACATGTCACGAAACGTGTCTATATAAAAAACGCTAGAACGAAGTCACTGACGGATACAAGGTAATTAAATTATTATTCAAAGTAATATAAATGTTTGAGCAATAAAAATATAGAATAAATAAATTTGATGAAGTCGATTCACTAAGCAGTTTTGGTCAACCAGACAGCGAGGCAGTAAATTCGAATTGAACGGCCGAACTGGTGAGTAAACGTTCGACATCGTAAGTATTTATACAACGTAATATTCGACATGTTACAAGGTGATGACAACCAAGTAGGGCTTAACTAACGCAAATAACGAAACATTACAAATTGGCGCAAAAACTAGTAGGGCTAGAATTAATTAATAATTACTATAATTAAATCCAATAGATTCTAGCGGCGACTACAGAAAAGCGAAACAGAAAATGCACACAAGAGGCAAGTCTAAGCAACGCACGGTGGAGGCCGGAAAGGAAATCGAGCTGTTAGAGAAGGAGGCCGAGAAAGAAGTCAGAATGGAAGAAAAGGAAGTAACATCAGTTGAGGATGTGGAAACGGTAGTAAGAGAGGAAGCCAGAGGAGGCATAGACTTACAACAACTATGGGAATTAATTAAAGAAGACTCTAGGAAACCGAAGGAAGAAATGAAGGAAGATTTAAGACAAATAAAGGAAGAAGTCAACGCATTGAAGGATAGACCATTTGTCAGTTCCCATATCCCATGCAACGAAAACCAGGAAATAGCTAATTTTAGAAACTATAAACGCAACCCCATAGAATTCTTAGAGCGAGTTGAAGAAAGCCTATCCAGAACCCAGGAGACACGGTGGACAGTAATTAAGGGCATGCTAGACGAAATGTTCAAGGAGGTTCATGACAATTGGTGGACGGCAGTACGGCCGGACATTCAAAACTTCGTCGAATTCAAAGATCAATTCAAGAATAAGTACTGGTCCGAGGCTACACAACATGTAGTAAGGAATAACATCAGCAACGGCCGATTCGATCCGTATTTAGGACAATCTCCTACGGCATATTTTTTGGGTAAAGTCAGCATAGCAAGGAACTTGGAGCCAAACATCCCTGAAGAATGCCTAGTAACGCAATTGGCATACCATTATGACGGGGAAATTTCCAAGAGTAGGTTGAGCAGACGAATTAAGACCATCCAGGATATGGCAGCTTTACTGGGAGAACACGAGCGAGAAAGGGATTACCTGCAGAATCGACAGAGGAATGGCCCAAATAATCGAAATAATGATTTTTGAAACCACCAAAATGGGCCCAATGGAAATAATCCACTGGTAAATAACAACCAGAACAATCCAAATAATTATCGTAATTTCAATGCCAACACCAACAACAACTATCCACGCCCAAGTAATCAAACTTACCATAATAACAATAGTAACAATAATAACAGAGGAAGTAATAATACCAATGGTAATTACTATAGACCCAACAACCAATATAATAATAATAACGGCAAAATAAAACATACAGGCGAAGAGTAAATTATGTAAATACAGAGAATCAAAATGATGGAAGGCGGTATTATCGAGGACCAAGGAGTAGGAGCGTCGAGGAAGATAGAAGAAGCAGGGATCGAGTAACTTTCAATAACGACCCGATCGAAATACTGGAAGCAACGAACGGTAACCAATCTAACCGACCAGATGACCGTACGGAAGGAACCAACCAGCATTTAAACGAGCAGCGGCAGTGAGAATCCACCTGGACCCATCACTGAACCGATCTATTGGGAACTTGACTAAACTAACAGACCAGACGAATGACCAGACAATAACTATAATACAAAACCACTACTTAAAAAATATTCGAGAAGAGCTACTAAATAGATTATATTCTACGTTTCCCAACCCCAAAGAATAAAAAACAGTTACAGTCGTTCCTGGGCATCTGTAATTATAATTATTGTAGAAAATTCCAGAAGAACTATTCCGAATTAACAGCCAAATTATCACCACAATTATCGTCCAAAACCAAGTGGATGTGGGGTCTGGAACAGGAGACAATTTTTAAATCAATTAAGGACAACTTATTGCACAGAAGTCACATGAAAAGTGAAATTCTTATTGTACAGTAAGCTCCTTGAGCTGCAGAACTTTCTTCATATTTTGAATAAACTATATTAATTATTAAATAAAATCAAAGTAATACATTTTATCTTTAGTACTGTGAATAAAGTTTTTCATTGTGTGATTCTTAGTATTAGCATTAGAAATGTCATGAGAAGGTTAACCGTGTATAATGTGGATAATTTGCTGTATCTTAAAAAGTAAAAAGAAGAAAATCATGGAATATGAATACCTTCACTAATCTACTATTTTTTAAGTGAAATAACAATTATAAATCAGATAATGATTATTATGTTTTTGTCTTTTACATTAAATATTTTTTAATTTCACTTTCACAATTTTTTTAAATTTTTGACTTCAATATTTGACCTGTGATGCCCTTAAAGCTAAAAAAGTTTCAGTGTATACATTACTTTTGGAGTTGGATTAATAATCTCTTTAGTCTTATATCCAGCATGGACTTCTATGATTTTTGCATACATTTATATATTTTTTGGGCCCAAATTGTCCTTAAATGTTTTAAATTTCAAAAAATCAAGTTATATTCAGATGAAGGATTCTGCATAAAGGATCCTTAAATTAAAGATTATATACAGTGCTCTTTAATTTGATACCCCAAATGGTTTTGTGATTTTTTCCAAAATGTTAATCCGTCAAATTTTTGCCCCTCCCCTGGAAATGTGTGTCAGGTGATGGCACAACTGAACATTGATCACTCAGTATTCTCCCCCGCCTTCACAGTTAACTGGTTGGCAGTTTCCTTTTCCAGTTTTTAGGTCACCAGTCGACATGTACCAGCACAATGTTTATCTACTGGCAGCCATTGGACTCACTCCAGATGCTACAGTCAAGCCACGGGTCCAAAGACACCCCGCACCCATAGTGCAATGCAATGCCCCTACCCCATTTTTAGCTGGATCAGTCCCAAAAAAATAAGATTCTGTGGGATGAAGTTAAGGATACACGTACCAAGTTTTACACAGATTGGTTGATGCATTCAAAAGTTATCATGAGTCACACCTCAAATAGACATAGACAAATACCAAACAGAAGAGTTGAAATTGAGAACTTGCTTTGCTCATTCGAATACATTTTATTATAAAGAATTAGTGTGTTTGGTAATAAAACTAACTACACTACTACGTTGTTTAAGAAATGTTTGTTTAATACATGAGTCACTGTGTATGTCCTCAAAGTACATATCTGCATTAACATCAACTGTAAGGTTATATGCATTTGTGTATTTATTTTGTCACTGACAGATTTAATAATTTATCATGACTAATTTTGTGTGTCCTGCCATTTTTACTCATGTCAACATGTGCGGACGCGTGCGCACAATCACAATCACACACACACACACATTTAGAGAGAAGATGTGATATACAGAGGGTGTGTATGATATTTGTATACAGAATATTATTTTATTTATTTCCTAATAGTGAGACATACAATTTTAACTATTAATTTGTATTATTATTTTCATTATTATTATTATTGGTATTGATGTTATGTATGTTATGTACCATGTATGTATAATGTAACAAGTATGATTGCAGCATTCATTTGCAGTGAGTGGGGAAACACAGAGAAGCGTGAGCTGTTTGGCAGTGTCTGGCCTTGGAGTCTGGGTATCTTTACAAAATTCTGCTGTTGTAAGACTTTACCATGCTAGTTCCTATGAGTGCCTTGGTGATGTGAATATTGCTCCCTCAGTAACAAAAATGCTTGCAAGTAAGAATCACCTTTGACTTATTAATGTTATTATTATTAATTTTTTAGCTAGTGCTGAAATCACAGTGTACAGCAATTACTATTATAAACAAGGCTTTGTTTTGGTGTCCTACATGTTACCAGGGTGTCAGCAGCAATGGTGGATTTACTGATCTCTACTGGTTACTTATATTACTGCATATTACTGCTTCTGATTGGCAAAGGTTTTATCAATTCATATGCCAGATGTAATCCACAGGTGAAACAGTTTGTTAGCTAACATTATAATATGGCAGATGTTAAGCAGCATTGCACTCAGCAAGTGTAGGGGCCGGCACTGCTTTGCCTTTGAGGATGGACTACCACAGTTGTTGCCAAAACGTCTGGCCAAAGATCAAACAACAGACCACAGCCCAACAAAGTCATAAAACCAAAAACAAAGCGTAGCTTAGAATCTGACCGTCAGCAGCAACGGTGGATTCACTGATCTCTACTGGTTACTTATATTACTGCATACTGACTATATTGCCTATGTGCTTCTGATTGGCAAAGGTTTTATCAATTCATATGCCAGATATAATCCACAGGTGAAACAGTTTGTTAGCTAACATTATATGACAGATGTTAAGCAGCATTGCACTCAGCAAGTGTAGGTGCCAGCACTGCTTTGCCTTCCCTACAACAGTCACTGAGGATGGACTACCACAGTTGTTGCCAAAATGTCTGGCCAAAGATCAAACAATTGTTTAGTGCACAAATTAATTAATGGAAAATTAATTAATTTCCAAAAAGTATAGTTGTATTTATATTTTTCTAGGTTGTGATGACATAATAAGGCAACATAAAGCAGCATGTTTGAGGGTCACATCGCTTTTAGCATGTAAAGACTTACTCTGGGTTGGGACAAGTGCTGGTGTTATATTGACTATGCCTCTTCCACATGTGTCAGCATCTACCACAAAGATTTCCAGCAGCAGTCTCACTGTCACAGGTTAGTAAATATAAAACCTCTGTATGCAATTTGTTTGCATCTTTCCAAAATACTGTTTTAATTACAAAATCAATATATTGTCAGGAAACAGAGAAAAAATAGAACAACTAGTAACTTTAATTATTATAGAATATAGAACTTTCACTTGTGAAACTTACTTGTTTTTCTTTCCGTACGCGTTTCGGCGTGGTGTTCGCCTTCGTCAGCAGTTTGAGACAGACCAGTAACTCGTAACGGTTTTTGTTTGGAAGGTTTAGTGGGGATGGTGTGTGGAGGAAGGGGATTGGCGCAGGGATCCAAATTATTGTTAGTTTTATGTATAATTGTGTCAAACAGTGTGTATGATTTATAGTTTAATTGGTCGTTAAGCATGTTGTTTGGTTGTGTTTTCTAGTGTTTGTATATTTCATATTGTTCTGCCGTGTTAAGTTTTTGACTTTTGGGTAAGTAGTGTAATATCTCAAGATTAGTATGTATGTTAGTGTAGCTGTGGTTTTTTGTGTGTATGTGTGTGGCAAACGCAGAATGTATATTGCTGTTGGATAAAGCTTTTAGGTGTTCAGAGTAACGAGATGAAAAAGATCTTCCTGTCTGGCCTATATAGAAACTATTGCAATCATTACAATTTAATTTGTAAACACCTGTTTTGTTGTATTTGTCTATGTCTGTGTTTGTATCATTGATGTGTTTTTTGATGGTATTGTTTGTTCTGTATGCTATTTTGTACTTGTGTTTCCTGAATGTGCTGGTGATTTTGTGTGTGTTGGAGTTATGGTATGTGAGTGTGATGTATTTAGTTTGTTGTGTGTTGTTGGTATTTAGTGTTTTGTTGTTTTTGTTTATGATGTGTTTGTGTAGTTTGTTTATTAAATTAGGGTTGTATCCGTTTTTTATTGCTACATATTTGATTGTGTTGAGTTCATCGTTATAGTCCTGTTTACTTAATGGTATTTCAGTTAGTCTATGGAGCATGTGGTTGAAGGCCGCATGTTTATGTTGTGTTGGATGGTTTGATGTGTTGTGTATAACCATGTCAGTTGTGGTTGGTTTTCTGTATATTTTATATGTGTGTGTATTGTTTGTTTTGTTAATTGTTAGGTCCAGAAAATTTATACTATTGTTTTGTTCTATTTCCAGTGTAAATTTTAGTTTGTGGTGTATTGTGTTTATGTATTTGTGGAAGTTTTCAACCTGCCTTGTATTGCCATTGAATAAAAGTAATATATCATCCACATTCCTGTGCCAGTAAATGATTTTGTTGGTGTATTTGTTGTTGTTTATTATGTGGTTCTGTTCTATGTTATGTATGAATATTTCTGCCAGTATTCCTGATATGGGGGATCCCATCGGGAGACCATCTGTTTGTGTGTTTATCTTGTTGTTGTATGAGAAATAATATTGTTCTGTAATTATTTTGGTGAGTGTGATGATCTCATGTATGTGTGTTTCGGGTGTGTTGTTTTGTCTGAGTAAATGTTCTAGTGTTTGTATGGTTTCTTTAATGGGTACATTGGTGTATAAATTAGTTATGTCAAAAGATGCTAATGTTGAATTGTGTGGGATGTGGATGTGTTAGGTTTTCTTGACTCGTTCTATTGTAATCGTACATAACCTTTACCACATTTTAATTAATAATAGAACTCATCACTTACCTTTTCTAGGTCCCCAAGGTTCTTCACACGAACTAGAGGCCTATAAGCATGACTTAGGGTTTACGTTATTAATATACTCGACTCTCATTTCTTGTTAACTAACTCAGCTTTTATTAAACATTTTTATTAAACGTTCTCATGAAACAATAATAGAACTTCGTTTGCTTATAATCTTCAGAATTCTAATTTAACAGATTTCAGCTTTGAGGTCGAGACCCTAGTTAATATAAACACATAAAATTTAGCATTTTTTTCTTATTATTATTTAAATGTTGACTATTGCTTAATAATTACTTAGATTAAATAAAGGCAGCCCAGTAATTGCTCATGCACACACATTCATTCATTTTACCCCATTTACTGCAGAGAGCTCTTTATTTTTTCTTTTTTATTTTCTACATTTTCAAAAGGTTATATATTATACGTTTACTTGGTTGTGATGATTCTGGCCAACCACCTACTACACTGGTTTCAAAATTTAGTCATTGGTTTCCGAATTTAGTTCTCAATTCTGATTTTTGATATCACTGTCGATTAATAAACGTTCCACATTTTTCACCACTTTATATTACACTTTAAGACACATTTTTTAAGTTTTAGTAAATTTTTCGATTCGCGAGCCCTTATGCCAAACCGGCCGGAGCCGCAGCTGTGAAACGGCAGACGCCAAACCCAGGCGTCCAATATGGCCAAGCATTCTTCATGTGCATCAACTTGCTTTGTGATTTGCTAGGGAATCACGTCACACAGTAATGAGTTCACTGTCTGATTGCGAGTCTACCATAAGCTGGCTGGCGTACCATAGTCCTAGGGCTCGCAAAAAATACGTGATTATCACCATCCTCGGACACGCACGTCCGCACGCTTTCACATTCCAGAGCATCAGAAAACGTAGCTTATTGCAGGGCAGACAGACCAAACGTGTAACTAGGTGCCCCGACAAGGAATGTTTATTGTCAAAGACTGAGGCCCAATCTGGGTAACTCCGCTGCGTTGCACTTACAATTAGATTAAAACCTATCTCCCCATTCTGTCCCGTTACACTATGTTATTTTTGACAGAAGTATTGTTACTGAGATTAATGTTTTTTCTGATTATTTTGTCTAGGTGTTTTGCGATTTTGTGGCAGGGAGCTTGTGTATTGTTTATTAATGGTCTGATGGGAATGTTAGGTTTGTGTATATTCGGTAAAGCATTTAGTTTTGGGGGGGTTAGGTTTTATTTGTTTAAGGTGTTTTGTGCTTTCTGGTTGGATTATGTGTTTTGTGTTATTTATAAATTTGTTAATTTGTTTTTGAAATTTTAGTGTGGGGTCTTTATTTATTTTCGTTATATTATTTTCGTTGAAGAATTTCTCAACTTTAGTGTTTAGTTCATGTTTGTCCATTATGACATTTATGTTCCCTTTATCAGCTTTTAATATTGTTATGTTGTGTTCAAGTAACTTTTGTTTTACATTATTAAGCGTTTTTATGTTGTTGTTGTGTCTTTTTGGTTGTATATGTGTGCGTTGTATTTTTCGCTGTATGTCGTGTCATATGGTGTATTGATCGTTAATGTGCGTGTTTTTGTACAGCTGTTTCCGTGTCTATGATTATGTTGCGTATATGTCTATTGTGGTTGTTGTTGTTGGTTGTGTTGTTTTTCAAATTATGTTTTAGTCCTTTGTTTAATAAATCCATTTCATCGGTTGTGAAATTAACGTTAGTTGTGTTTACTGTGCGTGTGTGGAATTTGTGTGTCGGTTCAGGAATTGTTTCTATTGTGCGTGTTGTGAGGTTTGTTATTTTTTTTGTGTGTCGATCTTGTATTATCGATTTGAGTTTTTCTGTGTTGTCTTGTGTGTGTTGTATTACATTTTCAAGTTCTATTTGGTGTAATATTCGTGTAAGTTTTATGTGTAAGTTGTAAGCCTGTCTGTTACAAGATATAAACACAAACAGATGGTCTCCCGATGGGATACCCCATATCAGGAATACTGGCAGAAATATTCATACACAACATAGAACAGAACCACATAATAAACAACAACAAATACACCAACAAAATCATTTATTGGCACAGGTATGTGGATGATATATTACTTTTATTCAATGGCAATACAAGGCAGGTTGAAAACTTCCACAAATACATAAACACAATACACCACAAACTAAAATTTACACTGGAAATAGAACAAAACAATAGTATAAATTGTCTGGACATAACAATTAACAAAACAAACAATACACACACGTATAAAATATACAGAAAACCAACCACAACTGACATGGTTATACACAACACATCAAACCATCCAACACAACATAAACATGCGGCCTTCAACCACATGCTCCATAGACTAACTAAAATACCATTAAGTAAACAGGACTATAACGATGAACTCAACACAATCAAATATGTAGCAATAAAAAACGGATACAACCCTAATTTAATAAACAAACTACACAAACACATCATAAACAAAAACAACAAAACACTAAATACCAACAACACACAACAAACTAAATACATCACACTCACATACCATAACTCCAACACACACAAAATCGCCAACACATTCAGGAAACACAAGTACAAAATAGCATACAGAACAAACAATACCATCAAAAAACACATCAATGATACAAACACAGACATAGACAAATACAACAAAACAGGTGTTTACAAATTAAATTGTAATGATTGCAATAGTTTCTATATAGGCCAGACAGGAAGATCTTTTTCATCTCATTACTCTGAACACCTAAAAGCTTTATCCAACAACAATATACATTCTGCGTTTGCCACACACATACACACAAAAAACCACAGCTACACCAACATACATACTAATCTTGAGATATTACACTACTTACCCAAAAGTCGAAAACTTAACACAGCAGAACAATATGAAATATACAAACACTACAAAACACAGCCAAACAACATACTTAACGACCAATTAAACTGTAAATCACACACACTGTTTGACACAATTATACATAAAACTAACAATAATTTGGATCCCTCCGCCAATCCCCTTCCTCCACACACCACCCCCACTAAACCTTCCAAACAAAAACCGTTACGAGTTACTGGCCAGTCTGTCTCAAACTGCTGACGAAGGCGAACACCACACCAAAATGCGTACGGAAAGAAAAACAAGTAAGTTTCACAAGTGAAAGTTCTATATTCTATATTATTTAGTACTGTGAAAAAAGAGAAAAAAGAAGATGAACAATCAAAACAACTTTAATTATTAATTATTAATGATAAAAGTTTAGCTTCACTACACTAATAAAGTTGCTATTCATGTAACAATGTATTAAAACTGATGAAATGTAAAGGAATCGAAGGGGAAGAAAATTTTATTAAAAATTAATATTTAATGCACTTTCACTTGTGAAAAAAACTTACTTTTTGTTATTCGCTCAAACGTACGTTTTGGAGTGGTTTACTCCTTCCTCAGTGAGGTATAAATGCGGAATGCGTCAAGGCGTTGGTAATCTGTAATGGTTTTTTGGTGACTGGTTGTGTGTGGGAGTGTGTGGAGATGGAAGGGGGTTGGCGTGGGATTCTGAATTGTATGCGTTGTGTATTATTGTGTCGAATAGTGTGTTGGATTTAAATTGTAATTGTTCATTGAGTATGTTGTTTGGTTGTGTTTTGTTGTGTTTGTATATTTCGTATTGTTCTGCGGTGTTGAGTTTGCGACTTTTGGGTATGTAGTGTAAAATTTCAAGATTGTTTTTTATTACTTCCATGTTCCATAAGGAAATGGATGTATGGTGATGGCAAAAAAAAATCGTGGTCGAGATTATTGCAGATTCTGATTGTACTACCCTCAAAACATGAAAAAAAGTCATTTTTTGAAAAATGTCTGTGTGTGTGTCTGTGTGTCTCTGTAGATTTTTTCTATGGCAAACGATAACAGCCGCAAATTCAAACAGAATCAAATAATTTTTTGCATACAGTCCTGATTTGTAGAGTACTCAAGACATATTGTTTTTGGTGAAGATCGGTTAAGGGAAAGGGGTAGTTTACCTGCAATGTTTTATGTTTTAACAAGGCTATTTTCTATGGCAAACGATAACAGCTGCAAATTCCAACATAATCAAATAATTTTTTGCTTGCAACTCTGAATTGTAGAGTTATCAAGACCTATTGTTTTTGGTGAAGATCGGTTAAGGGAAAGGGGTAGTTTACCTGCAACGTTTTGTGTTTAAACAAGGGTATTTTCTATGGCAAACGATAACAGCCGCAAATTCAAACAGAATAACATAATGTTTTGCATACAGCTCTGAATTGTAGCATTCTCAAGACCTATTGTTTTTATTGAAGATCGGTTTAGGGAAAGGGGTAGTTTACCTGCAACGTTTTATGTTTTAACATGGGTAATTTTTTCTATGACGAATGATAACTGCCGTAAATTCAATCAGAATCGAATAATGTTTTGCATACCTTCCTGAGCTATAGAGAACTCAATGTCTGTTGATTTTGGTGAAGATCGGTTATGAGAAAAAGGTAGTTTACCTGCAACATTTTATGTTTTAACAAGGGTAATTTTTTCTATGATGAACGATAACTGCCACACATTCAAACAGAATCAAATATTTTTTTGCATACGTTCTTCAATTGTAAGAGACTGAAGGCCTGTTGATTTTGGTGAAGAAGATCGGTTAAGGGAAAGGGGTAGTTTACCAGCCACCTGTAATGTTTTAACAAGAGTAATTGTTTCTATGGCAAACGATAACTGCCGCACATTCAAACAGAACCAAATAATGTTTTGCATGCATCCCTGAATTGTAGAGGACTCGGCCTGTTGATTTTGGTGAAGATAAGTTAAGAGAAAGGGGTAGTTTACCTGCAAAGTTTTATGTTTTAACAAGGGTAAAGTACTTAATTTTGATAAATAAAGTATCCTGAAAAGCAGATCATAATAATCCACTGTAGAAACGTAGATGAAATATTTATAAATGAAGAGGTGGGGGTAATTTTCTATAAATGAAGGGGGGGTAATTTTCTATAAATGAAATTGATTGATGAAGGGGGAGGGGATAATTTTTATTTATATGTCATGTGTACTACGTTATCGGCAACATAGTAGTACTTTGTTGTTAAAATTCCTTCCCAGGGTGTTTGGCCGTAGTCCAATGTTTTCTGCAAAACAACACGTTTCCGCAGTGCCGTCGATTGCCATCATCAGTGACAATCGAATGCGATAACGTGTGGTGGTAATCGTTAGTGACCACAGTACTGTGGTTAAGGCTGAAGCAATAAGTGGAAAGAAGTAGTTTCTGTGGAAACATTTCATTTCGTAAATGATTTTAAATATAAATCTTAGAACATGGAAGTCATGTATGGTTCTCCATACCGATATTATTGGTGTAGCTGTGGTTTTCTGTCTGAATGTGTGTGGCAAATGTGGATTGTAAGTTGTTATTGGATAAAGCTTTTATGTGTTCAGAAAATCTGGAGTAAAATGATCTTCCTGTCTGGCCTATATAGAATTTATTACAATCATTGCAGTTTAATTTATATACGCCTGTTTTGTTGTATATGTCTGTGTCTTTGTTTGTGTTGTTAATGCGTCTCTTGATGGTATTGTTAGTTCTGTATGCTATTTTGTAATTGTGTTTTCTGAATGTGTTGGCAATTTTGTGTGTGTTAGAGTTGTAGTATGTGAGTGTGATGTATTTGTTTTGTTGTGTTTTGTTTGTATTTTTTGTTGTTTTTGTATAGGATTTTTCTATGTAATTTGTTTATTAACTCAGGGTTGTATCCATTTTTTATTGCTATGTATTTTATTGTGTTAAGTTCTTCATTGTAGTCTTGTTTATTTAGCAGTATTTTTGTGAGTCTATGTAGCATATGGTTGAAGGCTGCATGTTTATGTTGTGTTGGATGATTTGATGTGTTGTGTATGACCATGTCAGTTGTGGTTGGTTTTCTGTAGATTTTATATGTGTGCTAATTGTTTGTTTAGTTGATTGTTAAGTCTAGAAAGTTTATACTGTTGTTTTTTTCTATTTCTATTGTTAATTTTAATTTTGGGTGTATCTTGTTTATGTATTTGTGGAAATTTTCTACTTGTCTTGTATTGCCATTGTATAATAATAATATGTTGTCTACGTATCTGTGCCAATATATAATTTTGTATTTGTGATTGTGTATTTGTTGTTGTGTGTTATATGCTCTTGTTCTATGTGGTGTATGAATATTTCAGCTAGTATGCCCGATATGGGGGAACCCATGGGTAGTCCGTCTGTTTGTGTGTATATTTTGTTATTGTATGTGAAGTAATTTTGTTCTGTGATTATTTTAGTGAGTGTGATGATTTCTTGTATGTGTGTTTCAGGTGTGTTGTTTTGTCTGAGTAATTGTTCAAGTGTTTGTATGGTGTCTTTCACAGGTACATTGGTGTATAAATTCGTTATGTCAAATGATGCTAAAGTTGAGTTGTGTGGTATATGGATATGTTCTAATTTTTTGACAAGTTCTATGTTTTTTTAACAGAAGTGTTGTTGGTTAGGTTTATGTGTTTTCTGATTAGTTTATCTAGGTGTTTGGCGATTTTGTGGGATGGTGCTTGTGTGTTATTTATCAAAGGTCTAATGGGTATGTTGGGTTTGTGTATTTTCGGTAATGCATTTAATTTTGGGGGGTTTGGTTTAATTGTTTTAGGTATTTTATGTTTTCTTTTTGTATTATGTACTTTGCATTATTTATGAATTTGTTAATTTGTTTTTGGTATTTTATTGTGGGATCTTTGTTTATTTGTGTTATATTGTTTTTGGAGAAGAATTTCTCTGTTTTTTGTTTATTTCTTGTTTGTTCATTATGACTATTATGTTGCCTTTGTCAGCTTTTAATAGCGTTAGGTTATGTTCATTTAGTTTTTGTTGTATGTTTTTTAGTGTTTTATGTTCGTTATTATGTTGTTTTGGTTGTTGTTTTTGTATGTGTTTTAATCTAAGTTTTATGTCATGGCGTATGGGTTCATGGTCATTGTTATGTGTGTTTTGTACGGCTGTTTCCGTGTCTATGATTACGTCAGTTATTTGTTTAGTGTTGTTGTTGGGTTTATTGTGTTTTAAATTATGTTTGAGTCCTTTGTTTAATAAAGTTATTTCGTCGTCATTGAATCTGATGTCTGTTGTGTTTACTGTGCGTGTGTGGAATTTGTGTGTCGGCGTGGGGATTTTTTCTGTCTTGCGTGTTATAAAGTTTGTTAATTTTTGTTATGTCTATCTTTTATTCTTGCTTTGAGTTTGTCAATATTGTTTTGCGTGTGTAAAAGTAAAACTTTTATATGTGGTAGTTCTGTATTTCCTAACGATAAATTATAAATTTCTTCATTTATATTATGTTTACGAATTTGGTTATAAATTTCTCCTCTTTATGTTTCCACACTAACATTCTTGATTAGTGTGAAATAAATAAATAATAATAAATAAAGAAAATAAATAATATTAATTTTCTTTAAATTTTTGTAGTTTCATTCATAGATAATCTGCTCCCTCCAAAGAGATAATCCTGACTGTGCCTCTAAATAGATTTAATAACTTATTGTTTATTAAAAGGGAACAGGGTTTTTCAAAATGTGGGCAGAATGGGGTAGAATAACTCTGTAATCTCTTGGCGGACTAATGTCTACAGGAAATTGGCCCTTGTTATAGTCATCACTACATGTTGTCAAATACCTTGAAGGACATATACGTTCTTCCATGAGCAGTGGGATTATAAGGTGTGGCAATTATGCTCCCCAGTACATGTACTATTTCTATTTCAATTATAGAATTAATTAGGTAATTAGGTTCATTAGGTAATTACCAGTTACCTAATGGACCACAGGTATGTGTCATGCTAATGAAGAATTTGCCGTACCCATAACATTTAGTCTTTCCTTTTTCCCTTCCTTTAAAATAAAAGTTACAGATTTCATAATTAGGGGCTGATATCAAAGGAACAATATACAATATCTGAAAATGTTTTAATGGGTAGTCTCTATCACTGAATTTTGTTAATAGAAATATTTTCCCCAAACCAGAGCTATGAGCAGGACTACATAAACATATTAAGACTTCTGTGATACTTCAAATCCAACCATGTTCAATCCAACTATCAGAGGTACAGCCAGGATTTCCTTTTTGTGGGGGGGGGGGTCTGGTGGATTTTGGAAGATTTAGATATTTTTTGACTTAAATTACAAAAATTAAAAGGAAAAGTCATTGTTTGTTATTTTGTTGAAATTAAAAAAACATGTGTTAAATTAATGGTTTACAATTTATCAAAGTAGTGAAACAATGAAGATGACATCTTACAATGCCAGAAAACTAGCAAACCAAAAGCTGATTAATATAGAAAGTGTGTAAGTTTCTGCAAAATAAATTACTGCACAAAAGTACAGTAAACCAATTTTAATAGACTGCAGACTAAATAAACATTCAAAGGCTATCTCTGTCCTATTCATCAAGGGGATATAATCTCAAAAACTAGGATACAAATTTGAACTGTCTAGACACTACCAGATAACTAATAATTTTTACACAAATCAATCACATGTTCACAAGATGGTTTTAGCATACTACAATTGAAAATATTTGTACTCAGTTAATTAATTAGCCAAATTATTTATTTTGATTTATAAGATTACATTTCATTAGTACATTTTTTCTAATTTTGACATTTCCTTTTCCTGTTGTGTCTCTGGGGAGAGTTAAACCCCTCCCAAACCTTCTTGTTATGCCACTGATACTATAAATGAAGCTTTCCAGGAATTAGTAATTTGTCATTTCTACTAACATTGGTTGTAGAAATGTGTTAGTTGTAATGTTAACAATAATATGTATTTTAACAATTTAGTAGATATGTGTTGGGTTTGTGGCTTACCAATTTCTTGCTTTTTTTAAGTGTCATTTATCTCTTACACCGTAGTATGGTGTTCTTCTTATCTACATCTTTCTCTTTTTCTTTTTGCTTCAAGTAAAATTTGATAACAGTTTTTATTGTTATTATTATTATTAATTTTATTATTAGTAGTACTTATTATTATTTTGAATGTATACTGGGATTGTGCTTTGCAGTGGTGTACCTACAAGAGGGGAGGGATCAGGTGAATCAAGAAATTTCAGTGAAATTCCATTATCGCTTAACATAGACCTATTTATAAACCAGTTGTGTGTGTTAAAATAAGGCTTATAAATTAGTGTACAAATAATTATATGGGAAGAATCTTGAATACCTTACTTGTGGTTACAAAAATGTGGAGTCCAACTTTCAAGTTAGTCTCATTCCCTCATTCCCCCTCCAGAAGATTGTCTCCCCCCCTCCCAGAATATCAGTCTACATGCCCTACAGTTTACATGAATATTTTCTATTCATGTATCATTGAAGCTCTCTATCCAAAGGTCTTCATTTATAGGGCCATACATTTTTAAACATGATTAGGGATTAGACATATTCATGTAAGATTCATGTTTCACTTCCATAAGTTCAATTTGTGTGTTCTAACTTGACATAAACTATTAAAATGTTATACAAACCGTACTTATTTCTGTCCTTATTGGAATTTGCTTATTATTTTAGTATCAAGTACATTTAGTGGATGGATGTCTTCAGAGTCCATGTCTCACTATCATAACTTCAACTGATTTATCTGAACCTGATTGTCAGAAAATGTTAACATTTTAACATGAATACAGAACGATTAAGTGCTATTATTAAACTATCTTCTACTTAATAAAGATGTTCATGTTCTAAGCAAATTGCTTACTTAAATGTTAAACAAGCGAATACAATACTGCACCTTTCCAGATTCTTTGATTTGTGAGGCTTTTCTAGTATGATTTGATATAAGTATTATTATAGTATAAATAATGTTTATTGTGTGTGAATACTAGTAAAATGTATACACATAGTTTAGTATTAGAGTAAGCTTGTACAATGTATGGAAAGTACAACTGTTTTGCTTATTCAGGTGTTCCTCATGGGCATACAGGGCATGTAAGGTTTTTGACTGCTGTTGAAACAAAACCTTCACCTGAATTAGGAGAATTAAGGTACTCGTCTGCAAGGAAGGGTGACTCGAGAATGACAAGTTCAAAAATTCTAGTTATATCTGGAGGTGATGGTTATGAGGACTTCCGTTCTGCCAGTATGTCTGAAGTTGCTGGCAGAGAAGATTCCACTAATCACTTATTACTATGGCATGTGTGATATATCTATATATATAGTTAATTTAAGATGAGTTAGTATTCATATATTAATGAGGATTTCATTCCCTCATAACTTTTATATGAATTATAAACATAGTTAACGCTACTGACTTCATTATTGTTAAATACCTGTTCTATAGGTAACGTATGTTTGTTATAACTTCATTAAAGATTAGTTATATTAAATGTTATGAAAACACTATTACTAAAAATAAACTGAAACTTCAAAATTGTATTTTATATATAATTTATATAACCACTGACATTTCTTATTAATGTAATGCTTGATTATTTTGTCAGAAAAACAACAGTTTTACATTTGGACAAACTTATTACCTTATAAAAAATAGTTTGATATATTTATATTGTTGAAAAGAATGCTTATTTTTATTACTTTGGTACTTACAGAGAAGACGAATATGCAGTTCTTAGTATAACTAAATATTTTATATTAAATATAATTTAAAGCTTTATATATTCTGTGCACAACAAAACAATGTTTCATTATATACAATAATTTTCATATACATCTGTTGGGTGTGTGTGATAATAGCAGATATTGAACTAGAGATTAGAAATATGTGCACTGTACAGTTCATAATGTGAATTATAAAGATTATTGTTGGAAAACAATATAACATGGATGGGTAAAATTATTTGTGCACACAGTAAATGTGTAATACCTTTTAAACAAATGTTCAACTAGAATTTTGAATAAATAATACGTTAATATTACTATGTTTACTAAACCTCCGGTACTTTATTATAAAGTGTATACAATTACAATTACTAAACCTCAAGTGTATACAATTATATTAAAGTGTTATGTAAGTTGTATTATGGAGCCAATAATCTAGCAAGCAAGATTAAGTACGTTAATGCATAACTGCATAACTTTTGTTAACTTCAGGAAATTTTTTCATAATAGAAATTTGGTTACCATATATTTCATTTAAAGCTATATGTTTTTAATTTGCATATATGCTATTCATTTTAGTCACAGAAAATGGTTTTTACTATCTTCAGAGAACTGCTTTCTGGTTACCTAATTCAAGTAATAAGTTACTTTTAATGTACTACAAACTTTCAGGACATTCAGACTCTTTAAAATGTTTATCTGGAAATTTCTCTTCGCTTTACATTTTAGGCACTATTATGCTATCTGTTTATCATAGACCAGAATTCATTTACCATAATTACTTTTCTCTATCAAAATCACAAGAAAACCCCCCTTTCCATGGTAATGATTAAAGTATACTTAATACTTAAGTTATACATAAGTTATTAAGTATAGTGCTAGTGACCTATACCACACTATTTTTTGTTTCGATAGACCAGTCTGTGGACTCAGATCAAAAAGTCAAGAAGAAAGATAACGTGCTTTAATATGAAAAAACTATTGGAGTCAACACCTGAAGTGTACGAAAGATTTAGAAAATTAAAAGATGGCAAATTATTATTAGTCAGCTTGGTTAAGATAAGTTCAACTTTAGCAAAAATGTGTATACAATTTCCTAAAAGTTCAAGACCAGCAGATCCTAATTTTGGCAACGAAAGAAAATAGATGCCTGTTGGTTGAACCTCTTTAATAAGTTACTGAGGATATCTATATTTGATATTTTATTTCACTTTATTTAAAACATCAAAATTTTACAATTGCAAGAAATTGTATTTGAGATAATTGCAGACTTATAATCTATAAAAAAACTGGTTTCCCAAAACAATTGTAAGAATGCATGTGTAGAAAAACAAGCATTTTGAATCATGTATAAGGTTTTACAGATTTTGTTTGCATTTTGCTAATCGTAGACATTAGTATGTGGTGGTTTAATTGTGTTTTCTCCATTGAGTGGGTCATGGGAAACTACTAGTGGTTTAAGTGTTCAATCCACTGTTGATAATGATAAGTGGGAAAACATCTATATCAAATGATTCTTTTTTTTTGAAAGTTCATCATATTCTGCAATTTTTTAAATAAAAAATATTGTAAGGTACCGGTATTGTTATTTTTTCCAAGATACTGTTAAAAATTACAAACTTGGGCTTGTGGAGAAAGTTTTATTAAATTTCCACGCATCAGTTGTAAAAATATATTTTTTTCCAGTGTAATACAGAATACATTAATTATTTGTTATTGAGTTAACATGTTATTTAGTGGTTAGTCGTGTTCACATGGCTGACAATGAGCATTCTACATGCTTAAATATGTGCAAAGTAAGAGAGAATAAATCCTGACTAATACAACATAAATAATATGTATTATATCGTACATAAAATGTTTCTGTATTGTAACGTTACATAACCCATGCCCAATTATGATAACACAATCACCATCGTTAAAACCAGTCAGACCAGTCGTTAACCCCATTCTAAAAGTCAGAAATGGGTATTATGTACCAAGCTATAAAAAACTTTGTACTACAAAACACTGTAAACAATAACAAAGTGAAATATAGTGTACAAAATGAAATATAGTGTACATAGTGAGAGTGTAAACTTTAAAAAAAAGAGCATGTCACAGATTGGTACTGTAGATGAAAAAACAATCAATTGTAGCAGTGGACTATATTGCTGCTGACAAATTTTGTATTTTTTTGTATTTTGGGTAATTTTGTATTGTGTAGGCCACAAAGGTCTTGTACCTAGGATTAATCTTTGTGTTTAATATAATGATTTTGTTTAAATATAAGATAACCCAGGGTTAGATATAAAATAATAATAATATAAAATACTACTATGTTAGAAAGATGGCATAGGAAAAATAGTCTAGAGTAAGGATACATTTAGTAAAGGATAAATTATAAATAAATCAAATTAAAAGAGATTAAAATATAAAAATACCAATGTACAAGCTTAAGGAAAAATATAAAGAAAAACCTTAGATAAATTAAATTCGATTATAAATAAAATATAAAAAGGATTATTTTTCTAAAAAGAAGAAATAAAGTTATAATAATTAATAATAGCCTATATACTAAAAAGTATATAAATTCACCAATAAAAAAACCATAAAAAAATCTTGGTTACTACGAGTAACCAACTAACAAGATTTGAATTAATTGTTAAAACGATTTGGAAGTGAACGTTTTGAAAAGTGTAATGCCTATAAAAATTTGAGAAATTAACGAATACCATTTGGAATAAGTAGTGCAAAATTAATAAAATTGACGAGTGATGTCCACCTTATATTAGAACTCCTTCGAGTAGAACCATTCACGCCCTTAATTTGATGAAACTTTGAAAAATCAAACTACGAGATCCAGGCCTAGTCTACAGCACGTCGATATTTTGGTGAGATCGTTTCCAAGTAAATTTAACTAAATTACATCTCAACTATAACTTCATAACACTAGAAACAGCACCATATTTTTAAACACTTCAGGAAAAGAGGTGAAAACAAACTTTATTATTTTAGTTAACCAAAAAATCAGCAGAACGGATTCCTGTGAATTGCTAGCCGCCATTAAATAAATTACGTGGTTTTAGTGAAGAAACATAATCTGCGCTCTGGCGGATAACCTCGGAACTACATACTACAAATTATAATAAATTAATTAATGTAAAGCTTGGTATTTAACAATATTCATTTCTGACCGTCTCATAGTACAAAGAACTCAAAAATAACCCTGGGAAATTAATAAATTATTTCTTTATTGTTTTTTTTAATAAAAAAATAAAAATATTTGTTATACATTATATGTTTAAAAAATAAGATCGAACTAATGTTGTGTTGTCAGTAAGAATCGATTATACCTTTCTGTTTTGGGAGAAGATAAAACAAAAATTTACTAAATAAATACAATGAATACTTTGTTATTTGAATAAAAATGTGTATTATTTCCAGTAGATGGTAGTTGGTTACAGATTGCCTGGAGACAGGGAAGAGAACGGACAACCAGAAAATATTACATACCATTTGGTGTTAATTTAACCTCAAATGTGTTTGTAAATGTCACAATCAGCTGGTCTCATGAGCGGAGAAATTTAAATTAATTAATTGTATGCCAAGAGAATAATTCTTTTTGCACTCTCTCTCCTAACTACGGTCAAACAACTTTATTGAATTCACCCAAATAAAATCTAAGGGAAATATCTGCATAATCACACACACTCGATTTTTGGAAACTTTGAACATAAATTATAACGAATTCTGTGACTCATTAAAGCGAGATTTTCGAAGAGCATAAATAGACGATAAGAAACCTTTTTAGGAAACGTCTATAAGACTCCTAGAGATTTACCGACAAGACGTTACAAGATGACGCTAACAACGTGTGGCAAATAAAACATTATTTCAATAAACAATTATAGTGACGATCGCAAGAGTGACGATAAGATCAAACGATACTATCAGATGACCCGTGAGACGTTACAATGTATAGAAAAATTATACTGTATCATAAAATAACTTGTATACCTGAGGATAACATAACAGGTGTCTCTACTATCACTACATAAAAACATTTATTAAACTTTATTTGTTCTATTTTGTGTATATTGAGAGATGTCCTGTTGGTAAAAAATTATATTGACATTAAATTCAGTAAACATTTTACAAAATAAAATTTTGTCTCTGTGAAAATCTGGTTTTGCTGAGACATTAGTGTGGAAAAACATAGTATTTGGAAGTGAAAATTACACATATTGATCATGAAAGGGAACATTTTGTGTGAACATATTTGCTCTGATTTTTACTGTTGTGGACACGAGTCCAGGTTCTAGTGTTTTGTTATACTTGAGCACGGCTGTTTGCTACTTATTGCCATTAAACCATTAAACCGTTTGTTAAATATGTCTCAACAGATGCATGGTAAAATAGTTACACAGCAGGAAATTACAAGAGTTGTGTAATAGGAGTAATATAAAAACAAAATTCTATTGTGTGTGTGTGTGTGTGTGTGTGTGTGTGTGTGTGTGTGTGTGTGAGAGTAGTATTATGTAGTGATGACAGTGTCGGCATGTTATACTACTACTACTACTACTACTACTACTACTACTACTACTACTACTACTACTACTACTACTATATGAGTACTACACACACACACACATTAATGCAGAATTATTGGAAGAAAGTGTTGACTACATGAAACATGCATTTGAATTAAAATATTCAGAATAGGGAAAGACAAAATGGAATTTTAATGATAGTATTGTATACTAAGGGTCACTATTTTAATGAAATATTTACTATTTCTGAAAAGTAATATTTGTTATTGCCTTTGAAAATTCTATTTGCAAGAGTCACAAAACAACTGACTCAAGTACGTAGTGTAC
Organism: Magicicada septendecula; assembly: GCA_034769895.1. Taxonomy (NCBI): domain Eukaryota; kingdom Metazoa; phylum Arthropoda; class Insecta; order Hemiptera; family Cicadidae; genus Magicicada; species Magicicada septendecula. The sequence continues at coordinate 698,162,232 of CM068368.1, forward strand.
TGTATTAATAAAATAATGAGCTTAGGTGTGTTGTGTGTTATTTACCTTGCTTGTATGCGTTTTGTGTGTTAAACCAAACCATAAAGTATGTACACACTGGTAATACACAACGCAGTCACTGTACGTGAATAAATGTGTTTTCATTTTTTATCACAAGTCAGCCAGAAATGGTACATGTTATGGACAGTGTATATTAAAATTATCTTGTTGTTGCATCCTCTTCGTTCACTTATTAATTTAATAATATATATAATACTTTCACTTATGAACTTACTATTGTCACTTCCCAAAACATCTTGAAACGTTTGGGAAGTGACAATAGTAAGTTCATAAGTGAAAGTATTATATATATTATTAAGTGTATATTAATACCTTCCTGATAGTTGTCCACTTACCTGTAAGTAAATTCACCACTGTATATTCTACACTAAAACTTCTAACAAATTTAGTAAACTCTTAAGACACTTTGTCTTTTAAAAAATGTGGTGTTAAATTTTGTGTATACTTAAAGGAAGAGGATATATCAGTATGGAATTTATGAGGAGCCTCCACAAAGTTCCAGTGGGCTGTTACCTATTACAAAAACTTAATGTATATTTTTATTGGAGTCCCCACAACATTAAATATTTTTAAATGTAGGCTCCAACATGTAGGGACACACAAGCTTTTGTATACCCTTTTCATAGAATCAGGTGCCCGAGTCATTAGGCATTAGACACTTCATAACTTCAGCACCAACAAAATGCTTACCATTGAGGACTTCTTAAGTTGTAAGGAAGAAGAGGAAATTACTTGGCATCATGTAGGGTAACACAGAGGGTGACTCAATTATTCTCATCCAAATGAGGTGATGGGATTTTGTCTTACGGTGCACAGTGTGTCCAGACATTATCATGGAGTAAAAGAATGCAGTCGACCCAAGAAGTCAATATCCCACACTTTTGTTCTGAAGTACACATTGTAGTATTTTTAGTCAACAATAAACAGCTGAATCATTATCATTGGATATGAATAAAAGACCCCAAAGAATACCAAGCCTGACTCGGAATGTGGTACACATGATCTTTCTGTACTAATTATTTTGTTGTTGGTGAGGTGGTATTCTTTATATGTTAGGGGACTGTTATCCTTGAATTGGGATCATCTGAGTTTCATCTACTGGCATATCGTAGCTCAACATCTCGTGTTCTTCTTGCTAAAACTGTGCAAAAAATTAAAGGCTTTTGCACTTGTGTTCTTCTATAGTGTCTTAAGTCTCCAAAGATGACAAAAATAATTGTGAAATTTCAGGAAACTGTAGACAGATAACAGAAATTTGGAGAAATTGGTCCATACAAATTATTTTGTTTAAACTACACACCAAATCATCATTCATCAAATATGGCTATTAACGTCAAGCTTCTTTGTGCATGTTCTCTCATCATTCATAAACATCCAGAACCACTTTCACTGTAATCTTCACAAACCTACAAACCTGGTAATTTCATTAGACTACATATTTCTAGACATCAAAATATGAGTTTACAGATTTAGATGCACTATCAGGGCATTGTATGGTGCAAATGTATTGTAACCTTAGTAATAACCATAAACCAACGTCAATTAGCTTCCAGATTTGAAGCTTCAGTAGATTACAGTTTTGCAGTGAAATGTGAGTAAAGTCCAAAGTAATAAAAGTAATTTGTAAGCATTAAAAAAACTTTCAAAGGATTAAACAAACTTTTGGAAGAATAATGAAAGTCAGCAACTTTTCATATAATAAAAGTTGGGCAAGTTTTAGTTTCTTCAGAAATTGAAAGAATATAAAATAAGAATTGAAACTAATACCCTTTCACATAACAGTCTAGATATTCTGACAGGACTTTACGACAGATCATTTTACAGATAATTTTTATTTGTCTCACCTTGAACTGAAATCACTATACACTATAACAATTATTTAAAAAAATTTAATGCTGTTTTTCTTCTGTTAAATAATTATTAGATATAAAACCTATATTTTTTATACATTTCTATTTTTATGAAGAGCAATAGTGAAGTCAGTAATTTACAAAAAATGACTCATTGTGAAAAATGGGGTGTTTAATAGAAATATTTAAGTTAAAATGTATCTATTTTATATCTAGTTCATCGAAAAACTATTTTCTTTTTGCTTACATTAAAATTTTATTTACAAATGGATATAAATAAAATTATTTTCTTATGCAAGTATTATAATTTATATCACCTGATGTATATTTCCTGGACACCAGTACCAGTGTTAATATGGATACTTTTGTGAAACATATGTGAGACAATACAGATTTTAATATTTGCATAGAAATTAGTTACTTTTATATTTATCATGTAGTAACTGCAAGAATTATGAGTTGAAATTTAACAAATTTAAAATGAATACATTAAATTATAAGCATTCGGTGTATCATTATTTTGTGTAAATTGAAAAAATATTTCTTATACAAAACGATTTTCTGATCAAATTTACATGATAAACATGCCTTTCTTACCATTTATAGAAGAATGAGATAACTTGTACAAATTTTATATTCGCCTTAATCTTTCTTGGACTTCAGCAACTAGAAATGTGTAATTATTAGGAGATTTTATAAAATAAACTATTACTTAGTGAGCATGTTTATTGTTTATATAGCATTATAAACATATAATTTTTTTATGTTATTTGAATGTTATTGAAAAAGGTTACGGTATTTACTATATCTGAATACTATATTTATAAAATAATCATCTGAAAAACATTTAGAAAACATTTTACAAATTAAACGTTTCTTTTCTCATTTATCTAAAAATACAATGTGAATGGATTTCTAGTGTATTAGAGTTCAGTTTTCACAATTATTAGTAATGCATGAATGAAGAGTAATCAGAAAAATTCACATATAACCAAATGACAGTTCCCTCATTATTAAAAAGTAAAGAAAGTCTACTTGAACAATTTTAACTGATGTTTAGAGAAATTAGGGACACTACCAAACAAAATTGTATTTATATAAAATTTATTCAATTTTTATTATAAGTCTTACTAATTTGATTTAGTTCTGAAAATGGTGTTTATAAGACTGGTTTTGAAAATGTACTTAACATCAAGGTTTCTGATATTGCTTGTAATTCATTTTCCACATTATATTGTATAGCCAGAGTAAGTTGGAGTGGAGTCAAATAATTTACTGTTTTTGTGTTGTCAGCTCTCTTTCTTTATTTTCAGTAGTCGTTCATTATAACATTACAAAAAAGTTAATAGTAACAGTGAATATTAATATTACAAAAATATGGTTATTCACTGTAACATTTGTTTTTGTTTTAAGACTAAAATTAAATTTTAATTAATAAAAATTTTAATATAATAAAACAAAAACAATAAAAGTTGGTATTGTACATGTAAATTATTTTGATTGGTAAAATTAAATTAGTAAAATTTTAAATATAAAATAAATAAGGACATCCAATCAAATAAACATATAAAATAAATTTTTGTTGACTAAGATATATGCGATTTTAATAAAAAATAAAGCTATTAAGTGATAAAATTGTGAGATGACATGCACAAATCAGTAGCCATAAATTATATCGTCTATTACAGCACAATAGTTGAAGTAACATTATAATCTTATAATGTTATCTGGTACTTATTTGAAGCCTCAGGAAAACTATTATAAACAGTATTATTTACGTTATTGTGGCAGTCGTATCTCTTTACATCTGTGTTCAGAATGCTGTACGTAGTTCATATGAGGCCATTTTCAAAAATTAATACAAGTAGAAGTTACAAATTAGTCAGCCAACTTATTCTGGTTGAACACACACACACACACACACACACACACACACACACACATACACACACACACACACACACACACACACACACACACACACACACACACACACACACACACACACTAGGCATCTGTGTAAAAGTTATTAAACATGTTTAAATCTATGGAGCTGTACATATTTTACACATGCTGAATATGAATTTTAAAAAAATGGTAATTAATTTATTTAAAGTACGGTATGCATTCATATTTATTAACTTGTAAATCCTTGAAAATGAATTTGAACATATCCGTTAGTGCATTTTCATGTAGGTAAATTTTATTTATTTAATTTAAAATGCATTTATTTGAAATATTAATGTAGATTGTATTTGTTTACATGATGTTTGTAATATACTAAATGCCAACATGAATGTGTTGTAATACCAAGCTTCATTCCATCACTTCTTACATAGTGGCCTAAATATTTCTTCATATCTAAGTATTGTGATTTGTATAGCTAGCATAAGTAATGCTAACATGTTAGTGTAATGAGACAAGTATGTTATGTAACGTAGAAGGTAAGAATGTTAAATATTAATTTGAGGAGTTCTGGCCTTTTTTCTGTTAAGGGTTTTTTTGTTTATTTGCTTGTAAATGTGTAACATATACTTGGTAAAAACTTACAGCGAATTGTCTATTATAATTTATTGCACTCATTGTTACACTCTCAGTATTATGGAACATTGAAAATCATGCCTGACAGGTAACAATTTGTATTCCTTTGTATAATTTGTTTGTTTAAAGTGTTCAAATTCTGCTATTATTCTAACTTACAGCTAGACATATTACAGGAATCAAGTCATTTTCACTCTTCAGTTAATTCAAGTCAGATGGGTGAACTATTAGAATGTATCCGCTTCAAACAGTTTTTTTCTTAATTTCAAAGGTGTCAGAAAATAAAGACTCGGAGCCAAAAAATTGTTTTTTTTTTATGAATAATGGTTATGGAGACACATGGCTAGCTGAAAACAAATTTATATACTCTTAATTTTTATCATAATTACATCATATAAAACACAACATGGTATGTTTGTTACAACATTCATCTGTGACCAGAATGGGAAAAATATTGTAATTCTTTATTTTGGTTGTGCATAAACTTGAGACTGATAATGAGAAATTTATCTGATTCTACTGTTTCCTCTGTAGTGCTTCTGAAACATTTCCCTTTCAGGTACTGCTGTTACTTAAGAAGCAAAAAAACAATGGAGAGGGTAATATCAGTTTTTCACATTTTTATACAGTTGTGGTTTATTAATGAGGTGAGTATTGATACAGGACGAAAATAAATATTCTGTAGAAACAAAACTTTGTTATCTGGAACACAGAATTCATTATAGCTGAAACTGAAGATTTTGTCTGGGAATTAATGGTTTTGTTGACTGAAAAGATCTTAGTTTGTATTGTGGACCCACGTCATGTCTCATTTTGCCATATTCATGACTAAAAATATCAGTTTTTCTTAGATGACTTGCGACAAATTAAAAATATAAAATGGCTTATTTTTATTGTTGAACTACATTTTTTCAGTGAGATAATTTCAGACTCACTTCGTACCACATAATGTTTTTTCAGTGGAGGTTATCTTTTTTAATTTCATACAATAAACCTTCACATACAAATTACACAGTATTGGAAGAGAATTAAGTGTTATTTACATTCATTCTTCACTTACGAATCTTTATATGCCAAAGTTTTTTGCTAACCTCGTCTCTGTAAACATAATTAATCTCTATTTTTACAAACTTTTACTGTATGCTGTTTATTTACAAAATTAATGTGAGAATGTTTTGGCACTATCCTTAATAGGCGAGTAAAATATTTACTAAAGAGAGTATCCACCTACATTGTCTTGCTAACCAACAAACTTCTAAAAACATGTTTCTGTAGACAGCAATATTTCTGTGAGAACAATTTAATAGATCTATTTATAGTAGTAGCTACTCCATCTGACAGCAGTATGTGAATGCAAATAATTATTTTAGTTTGTACTATCTGATCAAAATAGAGAAATATTCTATTTTTTTGATTCATCATATTTCTACTGAAATATACCCACAACACACACACAAACACACTCATTTACCAGTTGTAGATGTTTGTCGGATGTGTACAAAGCCTTCAGTGTCACTAGCCTGGCTTTATCTCATTTAGCTACTTTTTCATTGGAGTGTGTAATAAGTGATGTGTCGTTATTTCAAGATAATTCACTGATATTTATATGATACTTTTTATGCCTGTTTAATATATTATTTTATGTAAATACCATACTAGGTTTTTATTTTTCATTATTCCTAATGTAATTTGTGTTAACATTTTTTGATACATAAGATTACAGATGACCTTAGAAAAGATAGACAGTGCAAATAGTGCAGGTACCAACACTTGTGTCACATTTAAATATACAGCTATCATGTTTATGAAAAGCTTGTTAATATTATATTAAAATTTATTAGAAAATGTTATTTATAGGAACTATTTAGACTTAAACTGTGCATGATTAAATCCTTTTTTTAGCTTTATATTAAGCGATGACTCAAATTGTGTTGTCATTACTGTACTGCATGATATATGTGATTCAAGAGTTAAAATATCATATATAAATAATATACTACTTTACAAATATATTAAAATTAATTTTATTGTGCCATAAAGCGTTTTGTGTATAATTATATTTATAAACAAAACACATATACGAACATTATATAGATATATATATATATTTTGTAAATAGTTATTTTTTCAAGTAGATTCTTAAAATAAGAAGGATGTAGAAATGTATTTATAAACATAAATTAATATATATATGGGTGGCCTTGTAGCAAAATTTGTATATTATGTATTTACTTATAGAAGTACCCAGTTGTACTGTGAGTACTTCATGCCTGTATGAGAGAAATGTAGAATATATTTATTATGAGACTGTGCCATTTATGGTGCTAATTTTATACTTTAATAAGTAAAACTTTGTGTCATCATTGTAGGCGTAAAAGATTTTTAAGCTATACATATGTATTTACTTGCATATAGTAAATGAACATAACATTTATATCATCATTACTACATTTGTTGATGACATACATATTTGCATACTCACTATATGGGAGGGGGAAAGAGAGAGAGAATGTATGTATATGTGATAATGTAAGATAAGTACAATTAGATAAGAGTCATGTAACCTGTACTAAGTATTCTATGTTATTCAGTTCATTAAACAATACCACAAAATTTATGTGTATTTCCTCTCTCACTGCAATAATGCACGTTCGACAGTATTATATGATAAGTGAATTGTAATGCTTAATTTGCAGCATCTGATTGTAGTGTAAACAGATTGAAAGCTGAAATGTATAGCCTGCAGTAGACCAAAGCAGAATACTGTATTTTGTTTTAAGTATCTTTTGAAATAATTTTTAATAAAGTCTTTAATAGATAAGTAGTTCTGTTTTAATCATGAAAAGGTTGAAAGAAAACAAATATGTAAAGCAAGAAACTGACAATTTCTGAAATGACTGCCTTTAAAAAATATTTTATGCTTGTTATTTCTGAATGATGTAAATTGTATTGATCTGATGAAATCAGAATATATTTGAATTTATTTATTAATGTATTTCATAAATTGATTTAAAACTATATAAGAGTAGAATTAAGAGAAACTTGATACAATTTTTTTTTGTTATTCATTTTTTGGCCATTGATATAATTCAAAATAATGATGTAAAACATAAATTTTACCCTCTTTCTCTATCTCTCTCTTTCTCTCATATGATATTTCCCTATAATGTAAGTGGTTAAATTTTGAAACTGTTGTTACAAAACTACTGATCTCCAAAGACAGCATTTTCACCGAAGAAGAATGTTAGTGTTCATATGTTTAAAACATTTCTTTGGAAAGAATTCATTTTACTAATACTAACATGTATATCAGATGTATTTTAAATTATACCATGGAATCATTGTGTTTATATAAAAAATTGTGGTCTAAATAAAATAATATTTTCAAGAATATGCTGTGTATTCTTCAACAACAAAATCAGAGGAGATTTTTTTTACTCTTATGTTAGAGTTTAACTTTTTTAGAAAATTTTATTTTTGATAGCAGTGTTGTGAGTTATGACATACAGTGATCTGTATTTAATGTTTTGATTAAGAAATCCACAGGATGATTGGTTAATCAGTAAGAAGCAAGTTTTACATTTTTATAATAAAACATAGGGAAGAACATCACTTTGAAAGTGTTTTCACAAAGCAAGACAGTTAAATGTGGTGGTAAAGTTTGTTTGGGGAGATTCGCCATAAAACTGTGTGTGTGTTTTAATATTGTTTGTGTACTTATATTTGATCCTTCTGAACCTGAATCTGGTCATTTTTTATCAGTTACATCTACAATCAGGTTTCTGTAATATCCATGCTTACATGATCATGTTTTAGCAGACATTAGTATATAAATATGAATTGTTCCAGCTGTACACCATAACTGATTAATATTTAATTAAAAATGGAAGGTTAAAAGTGTACACATTACATGGTACTGAACTCAAAGCAGACAAATGACAGCTTGTTCCAATTACACTGATAATAAACAGAAGAGCAAAACAAGAAGTATGAAGAGCTAAAGAAATGGATAAAATATGAAGGCAGAAAATTAATTGGATACAATTAAAGTGATGAAAATAGGAACAGATAGGAGAGTACATTGAAATTTCAATACAGAGACCAAAGTAGTATGAATTTAACTTCTATGGTTGGTTAGTAAAGTGAAAAATCATATGGTCCAGTTCAGGAGCCTCAACCCAACCATACCTAGTTGTGGGGCCTCTGTATCTCTCTATACGCCCCTAAAACCAAACAACAGCCTCCTCAACAGTAGTTATTGCATGTCGCTGTTGACTATACGAAGGCCACGGGAAATAAAAGGGATAAGTCCACTTTTTATAATTTTTCAGAACAGTGATTTTAAACTTGAAAACCTAATAACATGTTCATGTTTACTTTTATTATGATGTTTTTCATTTCAAACTATTATAAAGGCTTGTTATAAAATTAAGTTTATAAAAAAACTTCAAAAAACATGTTTTAAACAAAAGTTTTAATTTCTGAAAAGAAAACGAGTACAAACTGTTTTTGGAATAAGGAGTCCTCTCCTTTGGGCTACCTAATATTTCTATAACAGTAAAAATTAAACTAATTTTACTCAAAGAATGACTTTATTTTATTAAAAAAAGTATGTGTGTGTACCAGAGTACACAGGTAAGAAGTGAAACTTCTTTATGACATATCATTTTTCTACTATTTACAACTTCACAGAAATTGGGTAGATAAAGCTTAAGAAAAAAATTTTTTTCCATATTAATTAAAGCTATTTTATTATTATAGACATGCATACAAATAATATGAGTAATTCATTTTATCATTGCTCTTATTATAATTATTGTATTTCATCAATTATGATCGCATCATTATTACCATTGTTGTCATTATTAAATATTTTTGTAATTAATGGCTTATGGTAGCTAAAATATGAAATATATGTTTTACATTCTACGGATTCTAGTAGCCTTGTAAAAACTGCGTCAATTGTAGTACCAGACCTTGTTGTTGATGTTTGTGGACTGTTTTGTAGACATAAATTTAAATTGTCTCTTAAAAATTCAACTAGCTTCAAAGATTTATCTAATGCGAAATTGACATTAAAATCTCCACTTAAAATCATAGGTATTTTATCATTACTGTTACGGAGTAAGGTGTCACCTCCTTTGGTGTATGGCAACAATGAATGGTGAAGAAAATCAATAATATCATCTAACTTCTGATTAGGAGATATATATACTGCAACTATTAAAATTTGTTTTCCATTTTCCATTTGGCATTGAGCCATACATAAATCACCAACTGCTGATGCTAGTGACCCATGAAAGTCAGGACAGGAAACAGAGAAATCTATCATTGAAGTTACAATGTTGACAACATCATTAGAGTTATGAAATATCCCTACACCTCCTGCTCTAGTATTCGACCGTTTAAATTTTGCGATGCAACTGAAGTTAGGAATGTTTATTTCACTTTCATTGTTTAGCCAAGTTTCAGATAAAACTAAAACATTTGAATTTTTTACAATTGAATCATTCAGGTCATCGGTATGAGCTCTAAGGCTTTGACAATTGAAAGTAAAAAGTGACAAACCTTTTCTGCTGTTCATGAACCCAATCAAATGTTCATTTATAGTTTCTAATTTATTCAGAGACAATCGTTTAAATTCTGTTTGTAAATCGATGGTGGATGTTGACGTTCTTCGACCATGGTAAAATATTTTATCATCATTTGTAGTTGTTATATACAATCCTTCAATACTCGTTACACGTGATAAAGCAACATATAGCAACGATTGACTGTGATGTTTCCCATATTCATAAACAATTTCCGGAAATGTGCTGCCTTGTGATTTATGAATAGTAGTAGCACAAGCACAAACCAGCGGAATATGAGAGCGCTTTACAACAATAGTTTTATTATTATTAAGAGGAATGGTGGAAGATCTTTGTACAATTGGTACAGCCATTCGACTGATATTATTTTCTGCTGCGTGACCTGCTGCTTTACGTCTTAATTTTTCACCAATTCGAGGTAATTCTGGAAACTCAAGCCATGCTATTTTAACTACTCCATCGTTATCGGTTTCTACATGCACTAACTTTCCAACAGCACCATTCGCTAATCCGTCAGATACATCAATGTTTGTAGTAATCATGTAATAAATATTTATTACAAATGTTGTTTGATAAGGTAATCCATTTGTATCAATTAAGGACATTTTATGCAGTTTTTGGTGCACAAAAGTCTCTTGTTCCTTAGAAGTACATCCACTATAAACATCTTTTGCAGTTGAAATTATTTTTTCTGAATACGAGTTCAATATTTGATTATTGTACTTAGTGACTGCGTGATTTGTATTAAATAACCGTATACCTTGAGGACACTTAGTTATGGCTTCTTCTACAGAACAAAAACGAGACTCAATGAGAGCTATTTCAATTTCATCAAGGCGTTCACCATTTCCAATTTTAGTAAGTATTGACGAAAACTGTTGATTTGCTTGACGCATAACTTGATCTAGTTCATAAAATTTAAGATTTCGCCATAATACTGGTCCAACAATAGTCTGTTTAGGTTGCTTATAGATAGGAGTAGCACGAACTGGAGGTAATTGACGTAAATCCCCGATGAAAATAATATCTAATCCTCCGAAATTCGTCTGAAAATTACCAGTTATTTGTTTCAATCTACAATCAATTTTTATCAGTAATTGAGCGCTGATCATGCTTATCTCATCGATAATAATAACTTTAACATATTTAAACAATGTTCTGTATTGCTGGGCAGTTTCGTTACTTAAAGGAAGTAACCTTGATAATTATATTTTTAACGCTGTATGAACAGTTGTTCCTTCAATCGCCACTGCAGCTTTACCAGTTGAAGCACAAGTTATATATGCATTACAGTATCCGTCATTGTCAGTATAACAATTATAAATTTCCATTAGAAGTTTAATTACGAATGTTTTACCACATCCAGCAGGGCCCGTAAAAAATATTTGAAAAGGAACATCATCTGGTGATAAAAGATGAGAAATAACATGAAGCAATAGTCTTTTTTGTTTCTCATTAGCCATTCTCATCAAATTATAAAAATCCTCATTGGCCATTAAATTTTCTCTTCTTTTTGCAATAAGCCCCAGTTTATGTAACGTCGCTAAACGAATGTCATCATTAACGATTGCATTTGGATTATTATACAAATGCTGAAATGGATTTTGCTCAGCAATAATATTTTCTTCCGGTTCATCATTATCGTCAATTACGTCTTCGCGACATAAATCACGACAAATCTCTATAGTTTTTTGAATATCTAAGTTAGATTCAAATTCTTGCCTGCGTTGTAAAATTAGATTCTCATTGCTAGTGTAAATTTCAGTAAACTTCATTTCCTAAACGGAATATGTAAAGTTACCATTTCCCGTTTGTAATCTGTCAAATTTTGAGACATGTCATAATTGCGATAACGAAGTATGCGAGGTGTTTGTCGTTTCGTAGAGTTTCCATCGCTGTGAACATTATAATAAGCGACAAATTGAGCAAGCGTTACATTACTTAATTCTTCAGGCCTTTTTTCATACTTTGTGAACCAGTTTTCTTTCCAAATGTCAGTTGAATCATCATCAATTCCCATTTCATCTAGCTCTTTAGTGGTCTTCTTGAGTTTTTGCCGCTCATCCGGCCACATTGTTGGAATATATACTATAACAGATGAGCTTTTTGACATCGGTTCTCTTAAAAGATACCAGGCAGCTTCTTGATTCGATATTTCAACACTGTTCAGCATTTCAACTCCTAATTTTCTTGTGATTTCCACAACGTCAAACTCCGGGTGTTCATCCATACATTTAATGATTTCACGTTGTAAATTACTTATTCCGCGATTCGTTTTATTGACATATTCAGCTACATACTGGGCACACGAATATTCTTCGGTTATAAACTGAATGTCCATGTTGGATTTTACCAGATTAAGAACAAATGGATTAAATGGATTATGCCATTTCTCACTGGGTTCACGTTTTATAAAAACTCTTGGTCTCTTTATTCCCGCTCGAAGTATACTGCGATATTCATCATCTGATGAAATATTATTATGCTGATAGAAACTATCAATATTCTCATAGTCATTATTTTCGAGATTAATTCGAATATTTGTGTAACATTGCACATAACGATCAAAACCAATTTCGTCTTGTTGCATAGGTAATAAAATCTCTGTAGAACGAGAAGGCATAAACGGTGCTTCAAAATGACATTTTTGAGGTCTATGAGCCGATATTCTTTTGTAACAAGTAAATGAGTGTTTATGTGTTTGTAATTTAATTTGCCCTGATGCTTCTTTAGGTGAAATCGAGATGAGATGGTTAATCAGTGAAATTGCATCCATTTTATTCTTACTTAAAGCATCATTTGGTGCATTTGCAAGCCACAGTAATGTATGAGCATGCGGACTACCTCGATGCTGAAATTCTATTCTTTTGAAATAATGCATCACATAATATTTCCCAAACGGACTCTTCTTAGGAGATTGTAAAATATTCAACAGTACGTTCACTAATTTATTGAAATAGATTGCGCACGTTACAGAATCTTCGTTAATCAGAGTAACTTTTTCTAGATAGTGCAATTTTTCAGCATTTTTTTTTTGACAATTCAGCTCCATTATTTTTAAACTGATATAATAATTGAAGTAAATCAGTCCATCCAATTTCATTTGCACTAATGGTGAGAAATATTGTTGGTTTACCCAATTGTCTAATCATTGCAAATAAATTTTTTTTTTTATCAGCCCAGTACCATAATGAATTAGGAATTGATTTCAAAAACGCAAAATTAGTTTCAATGCAACTGTTGACATAATCATCATTTTCAATTTGTTCTCGTGTAATTTTTGTATCTTTTCCTATATGTTTGAAGGCAACTGTTAATGAATCACGAACTCGAAGTCTCATAATTTTCATCGCCACGTATAATACATGTTGAGGTGTAACAGCACGACGATCTGAACGTCTGAGTTCACTTGTTGCCATTGCATATGGTGTTACTCGTACTCCATCGCGAAATGTACGAAACTGACCCAAATAAATTGCGGGAAAAGACAATTCTTCCGCGTGTTCATCAAAAAGTAAACTATGTGGAAGATTTTTCTCTCCTGGAGCTAATCTTAAATATTTTTCTTCATTCCACAACAATGTTTGCTGCTGAGATACCAGACTTTCTTCGATTGGTATGTGTTCACTTATTTCATCTTGAGGTAAAATATCAGTGTTATTGGTTTCGAAAAAAGATTCATCAATTTTAATGTCATACATAGTATATAATGGCGACTTTAGTAAAAATTGAAGCCAAGTTTTTATCGTACCTTTGTTTATTATGCCATGTAAATAACTTGACTTATGGATTTTCTTGCGTTTAATGTGCACATTAATGCAGTGATCATCAGATAGATTTCTAGGGAGAGTACGAACCATTGAATCAATAGATACTGGAACATTGATTATTTGGCCATAAATACCATATTGACCGTTAACGTGTCTTAATCTCCTAATTTGCATGAATGGAATTCGCGGAGAAATCAATCGTTCAGATACTAAGTCTAATGGCGGTAAATAATCAGGTTTCGTTGGAAATTTAAATCCATTATAAGAAGCCATCACAGGGATACTATTTTTATTCACAGATTGTGCACAGGTGTTACATAGAACAATGTCTTTTATATCAAGATGAGGAACTATTGTTCTTAAGATCGTATCATGTTGAAGGGATGCAGATCGTAAGTCATCTTTAAACCACAGTCTTTCACAAACTGAGCAAACATGACCAAACGAATTTCGAACAAATTTTTTTTTTAAATTCGTCATGAGCCAGATGATGACGATAAAAATCTGTGTAAACCAGATGATTAGTTTCATTTTGTGATTCTTGAATTAATCTTGACTCAACCAAGTTCTGACTTTGATTTCGGTGTTCTTGAATTTGTTCTCTTATTGTTTGATTTTCTCTTAAGATTCTGGATTCATTAGGATCGGGCACATTTCTAATGTTATTTGCTGTAATTATAAAAAGTATGTTATTAATGTCATGAATATAATGTATTGTGATTTTGATCGTATATAACTGAGAAAATCTCACCTGTTGACTGGGTTTTACCCTTTTTTCGGGCTCTGTACTCTCGCGCACGCTCTGCATCTGATTTTTTACGTTTTCGATGATTCTCTATCGGAATTTCTTTCTTTTTCCGGGCTCTATACGCTCTCATTCGCTCTGCAGCTGTTTTTGGATATCCCCGTTGGACTGAATAAAGATCACTCGCTGCTTGAGTTTCATTATTTTTCTTATCTCTGTACTCTCTCGATCGCTCAGCTGATGTACTGATTTGTGAACAATTACGATGATGAACATCTACTTGTACAACTATTGCATTTGGATACTCAATAGAGTTTTCGGACTCTGCCATTATTTAATCTAAAAATTAGTTAATCAGTTTACAAAAATTATATAACGAACTTTAATATTCATATTTCATGTCATAACTTAATAAAAATAATTCAAAGCAGATATTTAATAACTTACTCAATTACACAAGTTATGAGTAAATAATTGGAATTATCTATTCAAAGTAATACAATTATATGATGACAGTTAATCTTGTAGACATGCAATGATTTTATAGAATTCAAAATGAATAAATAAATCATTAAAAACGAATAATTAAAAAAGATGTACGTATACATATTTTTATTTTCTAATTGTGTTTTGTTTTATTTTTAAATTATTATTTAATTTGTTTTTTTTATTGTTTTTAGAATTAATAATGTTTACTAGATTTACAGTCATATTTATTAATACTTGCTAATTTTAATAGATTTATATACATTTACTGATACTTACAATCAAAAAGTGAGGTTAACCTCAAATAAATATTAAAATCACGCTCACGTGTTGGATTTTTAATACTTGCTAATTTTAATAGATTTATATACATTTACTGATACTTACAATCAAAAAGTGAGGTTAACCTCAAATAAATATTAAAATCACGCTCACGTGTTGGATTTATCAAACGAAATATATAATCACTCTCACTTTTACTATAAATTCACTTGAATTTGAATTACTTTGCTTTCAATAACCAATTTTTCATTGAGGATGATGGATTGGCCATGGGTTCACCTCTCTCTCGTCTATTGGCCGACGTTTACTTGAATTTTTATGAAAACTCTCATTTGCTCTCACATAACAAATAATAAGTCTTTTTATTTTATCACTTTCAAACTAATATATTATTCTTTACGTCACTATACTGAACTTTGATAAAAAAAACAACATGGCGCGTAACCGAAAATCGTGACGATTTTTTTTTACATTGCTATAAAATTTCTCTCATACGTCGATAAAGAAGTTTCACTTCAAAAATGTTATTAACAATACAAAATTTTTGTTCAGAAATTGATACATTATCAAATCAAAAGTGAAATTTTTTTCTCTTGTATCTGCTCATTTATGTTGAATATGTAGAACAATTGTCAACATGGGTGTAATCAAAACTTATGTTGAATTATTTCAAAAAAATTTCTCTGTATTCATCATAGGACATTTTCCTACTTGTGTTTGTCTTGGAACATTTCAAAAATATTTTTAATATTGAGGTACTGGGACAGATACACACAATTGAAATTTCTTAAAATCATAATGATTGTTCCTTGAAATAAAAGATTCAATATGGATGCAAATCAGATCAAAAATATTATTACCGGTGCGAATTTCCAATGTTGGTTATTATGTTTCCCTGCAGTTTTGTTGACTAAATCCAGTTTTCTTTAAAGCATCTGTAAATTGTTCTACTTTTTTGTCTTGATTCCATGTATGGATAAAAAAGCTTTCTTACAAACATCAGATTCGCTCACTTCACTATCTATCTTACATCAGAGTCTGTATTTAAATGTTGCTTCATTAACTCTTGCCTCACCTTCTGGTTGTCTATTATGAAGCTGAGATACAGAAAGAACATGAAACCACACAAATATGAATCCTGATTATTTGTACTAGTCATAAGATTTAAATTTGGTATCGTCTGGCACAATTTCAAAACATTTCATCCAGCAGTTACTGGTACAAAGTTCTCTTTTAATTAATAAACATATTTGCAGCATGAGTCATTAAGTTAATTTTTTGTATGTCTGTCATCCTACCTGCAGGTTTCCTTTTTCTTCCTCTCTTGTGTTCCATTTATGTAACCATTGTTTTCTTCCTACATTGATGACACACTCATTGATGATCACTATTCATATAAAACACACACACACACACACACACACACACACACACACACACACACACACACACACACACACACACACACACACACACACACACACACACACACACACACACACACACACACACACACAGATCCACTGTTGTCTTCATGTACTATATTCATTTACTGTAACAGTCCCAACTTGTAAGTTAAACAAAATTACTTAAAACTACTGAAATAATCACTTCTGAGTCGTTTAATTAACTGTAATGGATGCTGTCTGATGGCAAACTGAGGTCTAGATTTGATTTTGGCTAGGAACAATATTTATAAGTTGAAACCTATCTGCAATTATACAGTACAGTACTTGTGGACTGATCCCTGTTTTATTTTTGCTTGTGTGCTGTTTGATTGGACTGATCCTCTCTTTATTTTCAATGGGACTGATCTTCTTTATTTCCCTTGGCTGCTTTTGTTTACGATTTTTAAGATGTGGACCGAACTCCTCTATTTCAAAACTGACAAGTACCTATATTGAAAAACTTTAGATACAATGCTTTTAATGACATAAAAATGTCAATTATGAACAAATTGGACTTACTCCTTTTTTTTCCTATACCCTTCATTTTCTTAATCTCATGTAATTTGAATGACTCCACATTGTAGCTGCTGTTTTAATACTCCACAGTGTAGCTGCTCCACATCTTTAATACTAATGTTTTTCTAGTCATAACATTGTATTTTGCTACTAATGCCTGAGTAAATATAAATTCAGCAACTTATGTTAACAAATACTGAACAGCATAGAGTTAAAAAAAATCATATTAGAATAACAGAAATTTATAAACCTTTTCTCTCTCTCTCTCTTGATTCCTCTCTCCCCCTTACTTGTTTTCATTCTTTTTCTCTATTTTTTTTGGAGATGGTAAGTAAGCATGGGATTCTGTGTGACTGCACCTGTTGCATACCTCTACCAGACATAAGAAATAGCACATCAAGGTTTCAGGACACTTTATTCACTTAAATCTTGTCCAAGTGAGTGCATCAAGTGGAAAGTGTACTACATCTACTAAGATGGGATGGGTATTGAGAACTGAAGGATTTCAGACATAGAGTTCTCAATGTGACATATTAGACACACATGTTGTAATGTGACAGATTAACCACACCTAGGATGTGAAAAAATCTTACTGATAGCAGTAGTGGTTTCTTATTGTGGCTGCAAGGCCGCGCGCCCCCCTTGACAGAGAACATAAAAAAAAATTAAATAACATTACCATAGTTAACTGTCTGTCCTTTGTCTCTTGTTTATTTTAAAGATAAAGGATGAGGAATGTTTTTTAAGTGTTGATTTAGATTAGAATGGAAGTATTTATCTGTCTTGCGTGTAGTAGGTAGGGCCACTAAGAGACTTGCGGCCTGGTTGCCATGACTACGTGATGTGCCATGGGACATCATAGCGAATATCACCATTTAATAAACCATTTGTTTGGGCTGCTAGTTCTGAGCGGGCTGTGCCAGTTTTTAACAGAGGTGTCGGTGTGCCGTTCGTTGATCGTCAGTTTACATTTATCATACGTGTTTTTGTGTTTTGTGTCACGTGTTGCCTACAAACATGAATAGAGTCAGTGTCTTAATAAAAACAAATTTTACCGGACTTTCTTTAGAGGATAAAATAAATATTAAAAAATTAGGCTGGCCATTACCTGATCTAAATTTAACACAGACCAGTGAAAGGAAAGCCCAAAATAGGACATTTACTCGGCGTTTCTCAAGAGACATTTATAATCGAAATAATTGGATATGTGGGTGTGATGTTTCGAATTTGTTGTACTGTATCCATGTGTATTATTTTTCAACCCTGCAGGAATAGAAATGGATGCAAATTGGGCCAGAAAGGGCATAAAAGATTTGCATCATCTTCCTACTAAAATAAAAAAACATGAATCATCTCGAAGCCATATTAATGCATGCACACAACTGGCTTTAGTAGGCGAAGTAAATATTTTGACACAGCTTAATTCAGCTTATCGGACACATGTTCTTGAACATAATGAACAGGTTAGAAAGAACCGTTATATTTTGAAATGTATTATTTGTTGCATAAAATTTTGCAGTGCTTTTGAGTTGGCACTTAGAGGTCACCGCGAGATTGATGAATCGGTAAAATCGTGGAATATTTAGAGAATTAGTTGATTTTTCTGCAGAACTTGATGTTGTGTTGCGAGAACATCTGCTATAATGACAAATTTTGAATTAAAATTTTTTTTATTTAAGTGAACGTTGTAACTAGGGTTTGCTGACAGCTTGACAAAGATATATGCTGGCTCAGTACCATGTGTTGCCCAAGACAAGGGAAGGCAGCATGTAGAAGAACAATGCCTCTGTCGTAGCAGCTGTTCAGTTAAGCGAATTGCGGGTGATGCGCTGGACCTAAGAAAAACAAAGGAAAAACGTATCGCTAAGAAGAGACAAAGAAAGGCTGACAGGGCGACATAGCGACGCTATGTGAGAGACAATAAGCCACGTGCATGGAGCTGAACACCAATGAACACCAAATGCGGCGTTACATTGTCCACAATAGACAGGAAAGGCCCGTCTTGAGTGACGACAATACGTTTGCACAATTAACGAACTGCGGGACGTACAGCTTTACCAGAAGGGTACGCAGCTAAGGAAAGCCTGGAGAGCAGATGTAGCAGCTGTCAGGGATACTCAGAATTGATCACACCAGTCGTGGGAACAGCTAGGAGAAACTGATAGACAATGCGAGCATTGGTCATGGGTAAGCAACAGTACACGTGTTGAACAAAAGGGCAGATGAGAGGCCACACAGCAATTAAAAGCACTTTGTCTGTAAGGACAAGACGCCAAGATAATAGAGTGATAGACAGGCGTTAAATTGGTCATCCGCTGCAAACGATGGGTGGAGCCAACCAGGAACTTTTAAAAAGTAGGGAATCCGGAAGCCTATCAGAGTCGAGAATTGAGGAAGGCGTTCCTATAAGGAGACGAGCTGGAGGAACGAATGAAAACCAGGGCAGAAGAAAATCTAGAGTGTTAAGGAGGAGTTTCCACCAGAAAATAACTAAAAACCAATAGAAGCGAAGAAGTTGAGAAGTTGAGTGGGAAGTAGAGAATGTAGTAGTGGGATTTGGGGTATAAACTGGAGTGTTTACCGCAAGCGATGGTCTTAAGTTTTTAGTCATATATCGGAGAGTATGATCTCGGAAGTTTTATCGTTAGTTTGATATCTTATATCTGATGGCCGAAGTCGAGAGTCTGATATCAAGAGTCTTATAACTTATATATCGGAACTGTTGGGAGTGCAGAAGCCGTAGCAGAGTAAAGTCGTATCGGTTGAAGAGTCAGTGTGAATTTATTAGTACGAACAATCGAGAATCTGAAGCTGGTAATGGGACTTAGTGATTAAAAGACATGTCGAAGTATAACTAAAATCGACTTAGTTTTGGCTTCTAGAGTTAATATCATTACCAAAGACGTTAATCCGATCTGAAGTGCCGTAAAATGTGTAAGAGATAGACATAATGTCGTAATAGTGATAGCAACAGAGAACTGGTAGATGAACTAATTACGGTCATGAAATTAGAGACAATTATAACTATTAACACCATTAAATATAATCAAATGGCATGTTAACAAAGTTGATCCGCGGAAGAACAGTGCGAATTTAAACACAGAGCGTACAACACTTAGTATAATTTCAAGCAATCCTTAACATACTCAGAAAAATTCAACGACACTTGAGTAGAAACAATTCAGCAAAATTTAGAGTTATCGAATAACAGGTATTAAAATTCGAGATTCCAATAACAAGAACTAAACCAAAAGTTATATATATATAACTTTTGGTTTAGTTCTTGTTATTGTTATTATTCTTGTTATCTCAATAATATAATATGTGTGTGTGTGTGTGTGTGTGTGTGTGTGTGTGTGTGTGTGTGTGTGTGTGTGTGTGTGTGTGTGTGTGTCGGAGTGCGAGAGGATAAGTGATTTGTACGGGTGCATTCTACGAGGTGATAATGCCAGCCGCAAGGACTTCAAGGAACCTGGAGACAGAGAGATACAGAATGGCAGCACAGAGGACTCTTCGCCGTAGAATGGATTAACGTACCATCAAGTAAAATTTATATACATGCACTACTAATTAAGTAAAACACTGTCTGTTCCTCTGAAAGTACTCATAAATAATAATATTTAAAGAAAATAATAACTAGTAGCTAGTCAGGGTAAATTAATAATACAACGTTTTACAGATGATATTAATTATATCCAATACTTTATGAATCCATTTATTATGAATTCTTTAATGTAGAATAAAAGGTATAATTATGATTGTTAATGTTTAATAAGTAACTAGAAGAATGAGATTATAGGAGATTAAGCAAGTGTTAACAAAATAGTAAATGATAGATTGATGTAGTAAGTCATATTGCAAGATATATGTTGTATTTCTTTTCAGGAAATCATGAAAGTGACATCAATGATATTAATTGTAAATAAATTAAGTTAACCTTGTAAAGTCTGGTGTACGTTGTCAATTATTTGAAAACACCTAAAGATTGAAATTTAGTATATGACATCAAAGGAATTGAACAACGACTTCTAAATCACAATTTTCTAATGAATATATATACTTAATTAATAACAATCATAAACAACTTATTATTATATTAGAAGCTCCACCCAGGGAGCTTAAGAAGATCATAAATCACAACTCAATACTTAATAACTTGGTGAATTAATTAACAAACAAAGTAGTTAACGTCAAAACACTTTATTTGTTATACTTGGCATCCCATCACGGGATATTAATTACTAATAAATTATAGTTATATGTGACGCCCACATAAAAGGGTAATTTATAGTTATATTTGGCGTCCCAACACAGCGGGGCGTAAATAATTATTGTTGTACTGCAGAACTCAAAGTGTTTAAGGGGACTTCTAAAAGTATACATAACGATATTTTAGATAGCATGTTGGCTGTGTGCAAAGAAGAAATTTATAATCAAATTAAAAATTCTGATTTCTTGGCTATTCAATGTGACGAAACTACAGATGTTACAAATTGGTGCCAAATGGTACTAATATTTAGATACGTTTTTGATGGAACTGTTCATGAGAGTTTTTGGTGCTTTAGAAGAGTCAAGGATAAATCAGCAGAAGGGATACAAAAATGTATAGAAGATGAAATTGATCCTATAATTATGGAAATACCATAAAAGTTAATCGCTCAAACATACCATGTGGCAAATATAATGAGTGATGCTACAGGTGATGTTCAACGTTTTATTAAGAAGAAATATCCTTACTCTCATTACATACATTGTTATGCTCACCAGCTTAATCTCTTGATCCAAAATGCAGCATCACAGCATGCTAAAGCGCGAGTGTTTTTTTAAATAATTTATCAGCAATTCCCATGTTTTTTTCAAATTCTTCAAATAGGTGTGATATGTTAGAAGAAACAGTCAAGCACAGGTTACCAAAAGTAGCAACAACCAGATGGAACTATAACATTAGGACAGTCAATACTGTGTTCGAGAATCGAGAGAAGCTCATAGAAGTGTTTGAAGAGATTGAAGATAAATGCCTAAGAAGCGCTACTTCTAATGAAGCTTCTGGTCTCAGATGAGCTCTAGAAGACACAGAATTTTTGTTTTGGCTCATATTTTTTCACAAACTTTTGCCTCATGTTGACATTCTTTATAATCAAATCCAGTCAAGAAATAAGGATAGTATCCAACTTCAAAGTGATATTCAAAATTTTGAGATTTGTGTTAAAACCATTAGAAATGAGACTGACACTACTCAAAGCAATATTGAAGAAAATTTTCATTCAATAAAGAGGAGAAGAGAAGAAGATAATTTACCAAGAAGTGCGTTTGCCAAAGAAGTGTGTGATGTAATTATTTTACAGATGAAAGACAGATTCTCATATCGTGGCCATCTGCAAGCAGCTCAGTTGTTTAATTCAGAATCAATAACAAAATATTCAAAAGAATTTCCAGTGGGCATTTTGGATACAGTGTGTTCTTCATATCCATTTCTAGACCAGACTCATTTAAAAACAGAATTAGAAGTTATTTACTCACGACTGGACTTTAGTCAAATAATTGGAGCCACAAACTTACTTACATTACTGCTGCAACATAATCTTACTGATATTTTCCCAGAAATTATAAAAATACTAAAAATAATTTTAACAACGCCAATGACAACTGCAGAATCAGAGCGTTGTTTTTCAACTCTTAAAAGAGTCAAGACATTTTTGCAAAATACTATGGGTAATGATCATTTAAATGTGTTGGCGATGATGTCCATAAATAAAAATTTAGTGCAAGATATTGACAGTTTTGATGACAAAGTGTTGGAAAAGTTCATATCTATGAAAAATAGAAGGGCGGAATTTACTTTTAAGAAACAATTGGCTTCATTCAATCCACTTTCCATTTCAGGTAAGATTAAGCCACTTTCCAATCCACTTTTAAGCCATTGTTAAAATTTTTTATGATTGCGCCCCTCCGGGTGAAAAGTCACCAGCCGCCACTGACTGATAGTTAGAATTTATTTAGGACAATAACTGCTATCCAGTTTCAATAATATGAATGAGTGTTTAAGTGCCAAATTATTAATAATTATAGCCAAATAACATTAACCACTTAATAAACAACAACATTTTTTTATAATTGTGAAGACAAATAGTTTATGGAGCCATAAATTTTGTTAAAATTGTAATTGGTATGTAAAGGATTCACTTAATTTTTACTTAAAAGAAAGTGTATGTTTTGTTAGAATTTCAAATTATTTTTAGAAATGTATTATACATTTCTGATGGGTACTGGAACACAGAACTATTATTTTTATATACAAATTTCCTTAAACAGAGAAGTTGTGTATTGCAATTTATTTTATGGTATCAGTCTTCAACCTAGCACATCCAAATCTATATAAAAATAATTCTGTAAGGACACAACATTGCGGGAGTTTGGTACGTCATATGACCTTGAGAGGTGGCTGATTGTTCAGGTCATAGTCTAATTCCAGGATCTTGGGAAAAATACAATTTTTTCTCCAGGTATCATGTTTATTTAAAAAAAATAAATAAATAGCTATTAGATTTCACAATATGCGAACTCAATACCCAGTACACTGATGAACATAGAGTATAGTTATGTCAAATATAAAGATCAGATTTATAGTTTTAAATTTAATAATAAATATTTTATGTTTTGAACAAGAATATATTTTTTATTATTGTTTATTATATTGTTTGGCACTTTTATTGTACATTACTGTCATCTTCAGAAATAGAATATACAAGTAAATAAATATTTATACAAATTTGGGTACTGTCCCAATAACCTTACCCTCATACATTTTCCATATTTCGATTATGCGATTACTGGCATTGAAAAATCAAGACCAAATCCAGTGAAAAAGTAATTAACTAAAATTAAAATTTACGTTTAATAGATACATAAAATACAGTATTTTAAGTCAATTAGGTTTATTCTTATTGTTATTAATATTATTATTATTACCTGTGGTAATCAGAAATTATAATTGACAGAAATACAGAAAAACCTAACTATGTATGTATACATACGGTGTTACACAGGTTGCCAAAAAATACCAGGAGAACGAAAAATTCTGTCGTGTCACTGACGTCTAACATTTTACACATTCGGGTGAGTAAAATAAAACAATCACAAATTATAAAGTTGTTTAATTATAATATGTAAGGTGATTAAATCTTTCTCACTGTGAAACAGACTTATTTACTAATTTCATTTTGATATCTTCCAAAATTTTGTAAATTAATGATGCTAAATAAAAGAAGAGTACCCATTATTTTTTTAATAAAGCGTTCGTAGGGAAGTTTAAAAGTTCCGTATTATTGTTTTTTTAAACTAATTACTGTTAACATAAGTTTTGTGATATTAATATTACTACGAGTACTTAGTGTTTCCTGTTTTAATTAAAACAGTAAATAAATAGCTGCATACGCGAATCGAACGCAATTGTAATAATAATAATAATAATAAGTTGTTTTGTTTGAAGGATGTTTGGCTTAGATTCGTCCAATCAGCATCGTGGAAATTGGCGCGCGTTGCCAGTTCACCATCGCCTGGAACACGTGAAGTTATGTGATTTTCATGCGTTTATTTACTGCTGGTTTAGTTAGCGGTTTTCAGTCGTTAAATTCTAAAGTCGTTCAGTTTTTAAAGACTACTTATTGGAAGTGCGTCATTTACGTTAAATCCATGTAGACAAAAATTATGAATTTAACGATACTACCTCTAAATATAAAGAAACATAATTAAATTTTTTGTTTAAAAAGCAATTCATTAATTAAAATTAACATTAACAACAGTGAAATAATCAAATAATATCGCGTTAGATTTATATCTAGTTTGATACCATACTAGCATTGATTCTTTACGGTGACGACTGCATATTGCGCGTGGTAGCTCGGAGTTAATTGTTAGAAAAACCATTGTCACTTGTAATAAGTAATCCTAAAATTATAATGTCCCGAATGAAAATAAAGTATGGACTTTTTACTACAACTTACCCGCAGGAAGTTTTTAACTGGCCAAAAAATAAAAAACTTTCTCGCTTAACTACTTTCTGTGTGTTTGGTTTCTGTACAATTAAAAACATTTTCCTGTTATGATAGGAATAAAAAATATTAAATTTATTCCAATTAGCCTGATATTTATACTGTAGTACCCTGAACTGTCGTCTTTAAAACTATATACATTTCATGTACATTATATATCTATTATTAGTCATACTCGATGACAACTCCAACCATCTGACATTGACCTATGTCTGTGCGCAGAAATACCAGACCCAGCCAGCTTTCCAACGCTTCGTAAAACTGTTGTCTCGACTATGATTCATGGACCTTGTGGAGTTGGTAATCCCAAAGCGCCTTGAATGGTTGATGGAAAATGTACAAAAAAAAAAAAAATACCCGAAAGACTTTTTTACACTTTCGAAGTACAATGACCACATCAATGTGGAAATTTGTTCTTCCTTATTACATAGTAAAAAGAACTTACTCAATACGATGCTCATGAAGAAACATCTCGAACTTTTACAAAACTTACATGCCTCAGAAGTCCACAATGTAACATATTTGATTGAAAGACAAATAAATAATACCATTATAAAGAAAAAGAAGACACAAAATAAAAAAATTCGTAACTTATTGAAAAAACAGAACGACACGCAAGAGAACAATATAATAAATCATCAGTTTTACCCTCGTATTGTTAATCTTACTGGAATACAATTCAACAATGAAGAAACCAACTTATTGAATAAAGGCTTAAAATACAATCTTAAAAACAATAGTTCCAAACAATCACTCTGTAATGAAATATTAAACGCTGAAACCGCAATAAATTCCATATCCGATGAAGAAACGAAAACAGTAATAAGACATGCAATTGATAATAAAATAAAAAAAGTTATGAAGGCCGAAAACATAAAGAATACAAAAACTATTTACCATAGCGAAACAAGGGTGTTTAATGAGATAAAGACGAAATTAATAGACCATAACGCAATCGTCACCAAAGCGGACAAAGGTCAAACTCTCGTAATTTTAACTTATGATGATTATAAAAACAAGATACTGGACTTCATTAAAAACAATAACATTATTGAGATTCATAGCGATCCCACTCTTGCATTTAACAATAAAGTGAAATCAATATTGAATAAATCAAAATACGTCATAACGAACGATGAGAAAAAATACCTAAAAATGATAGATCCCAAAGCCCCTAGACTTAAGGTCCTTCCTAAAATACATAAAAATAATATGCCTGTCCGTCCTTTAGTTAATTTTATGTCTGCACCTTTATATAAAATTGCCAAAAAACTCGAAAAAATTTTTAGACAACACATAACGTTCAATAAAAATTATAGCTTGAAAAACAGTTTAGAACTGGTCGAACTTACAAAAACTATTACAATCGAGCCGAGACACACTCTCGCCTCATTCGAATAGTAAATCTATACACGAACATACCTATTACTGAAACGTTAGAAATAGCTAAAAATTTATTACTATCTAAATCCACATTAAATCATGAAACAGTTGATGAGTTAATCAATTTGACAAAAGTAATATTAGAACAAAATTATTTTACTTTCGACAACAAATATTATTTACAACGGGATGGTTTGGCTATGGGATCCCCATTGTCAGGCATCCTGGCGGAAATTTATCTAAATCATATTGAAACAAACGAAATTTTATCAACTAAAAACAAACATTATAACAAAATTTTATTTTACCGACGATATGTGGATGACACAATAATGATTTACAATGGCAATTGCAGACAATTAGAAATGCTTAAAAATTATATGAATACTATTACAAATAATTTACAATTCACATTAGAGACTGAAATGAATAATAAAATTAATTTTTTAGATTTAACTTTAACTAAAGTAAATAATAAAATTAACTATAATATTTACAGAAAACCAACAATCACAGATCATGCTATTCACGCCTCATCGTATCACCCTATTTCACATAAAATGGCTTTTTTCAACTGTATGATTCATAGATTGCTGGCATTGCCCCTACCTACGGATGATTATAACAATGAACTAAACATTATCAAACACATAGCATTAGCTAATGGATACAAAAGTCATATAGTAGATAGAATAATTAATAAAAAACAAAATAAACCAATAAATATTGATGTATCCAAAGAAAAAGTTAACAAATACATTGCAATAGAATGTGGTGAAAATCTATACCATATTTTAAAAAACCAATTAAAAAAGCATAATATTACTTTGGCCTCAAAGGCAAGTAATAAACTTGAGAAAAAACTTACATTTACTAACAAAAATATACCCTCCGATATATTTGATGGTACTGGTGTATATAGACTTAATTGTTCTGATTGCACACAGTTCTATATAGGACAAACAGGTCGTTCTTTCAAATTACGCTATAAAGAACATATCCCAAGCTCCAAGTCAAATGTAACAAGATCTACATTTGCAGAACATTTGAGCTCATATAACCATAATATAAAGAGTATTAATGATAATTGAGATATCCTACATAAATGTAAACAGTCACTAAAACTGGACACCCTTGAAAGGTTCGAGATATATAAAGCCATAAAGAAGGATCACAATCGTGTCCTAAATGAAAAAGCAATACATACCAATAATGTTTTATTTAATAGAATCGATCATATAGAACGAGAAATTGGCTATATCAGATCGATAAAATTGAACCAAGGTCAAACCGGCATTGATTAGTCTTACCGTGGGGGCGTTCCTGTACAGGTTCGTTTGCGGCCGCGTTGTTTTTATATTTCATTGTTGTAATGTTATTTTGTTGTGATATAGTTTATTTATTATTTGTGTAATGTTATGTGTTGTTTTTAATTTTTTAATATCTGACGAGATGTATATACATCGAAATGTTTTGACCTAATTCATATCCGATCTGATGATGACACCAAATGGTGTCGAAACTCGAGTTATCCTAAAAGGATTTTAAGAAACGTTGACAGAAGGTAATTAACCTATTTTATAGTCTTAATCGTTTCTGGAGGCAAGAAAAATGTTTAAAAAGTAAAATATTTGTCCCAAGTTTGGTTGAAATCAGTCCAGTGGTTTAGGAGGAGATGTGAAAAACCCCAAAGAACCCCCCAAAGGACCCCATCGAAAAAAACACCTATCCTATGTTGGTTCTCCCGTCGCGTAAAATATTTGTGCCAAGTTTGGTTGAAATCGGTCCAGTGGTTTAGGAGGAGATGTGGAACATACATACATAGATACAATGGGGGGAGGGGGTTTGCCCCTTAGGAGTGAAAGTTTTTAAAACCGTTTCTTAGTGAGCACCTAAGACCTATGATGAAGCTGTGTTCAAAGTTTCATTGATATCCATTCAGTAGTTTTGCTCTACGTTGATTCTATGTCAGTCAGTCAGGCAAACTTTCCCCCCCTTTTTCCCCCTTTAAAGGTCGAATTTCCAAAAATCCCTTCTTAGCGGATACCTACATCACATAAGGAACCTACATGCCAAATTTCAAGTTTCTAGGTGTTATAGTTTCGGAGATTTCGTGATGAGTCAGTGAGTGAGTCAGTGGTATTTCTCTTTTATATATATAGATAAGAGTCTCAGTGCAGTAATTTTGCTAATCGTTAATGAACACAGTCAATCACATCAAAGTAATTAATATATTACGTAATTTAAATTAATTTGACATAAATTAACCTAATTGGATAATTACATAATTAAATCCCTTAAATTAGCATAATTGCACGTTGTAAGGAGTTGCATGAGATCTGGGGCTACTGACAAAATTACATTTTGGAATATTGAGTTTTAAAGTTTTTAAACTAATGGAAGTATTTTGACATGATGTACAACATTTCTATTCAGTGAACACGTTATCTTATATTTTGTGTATTGTGTTGTATCTACTCTACAGTATAGTAAGTTAGATCAAGAATATTTTTATACTTTGTAAAATACAAGTTTTAAAAAACGGTTTCATAGGCTGTTTTTGCCTCCAATGATGTTAAAATGTTTATCACATTAATTTTCTTAAAAATTACCTTTACAGCTTCATAAAAGGTTAAATAAATAGAGGATAAAATAATATAAGAACATAATATCTATGGACGTCAAATTTCGCAGGCTTACGAACTAAGGAATTGAGAATTGTATAAACCGTTGAACACAAAAAGGGCCTAACCTCCCAGAGGCATGGCAAGTCCTCAATTCTGTAGCAACTGTAACCAAGTAATGAACGGTATTGCAAAATCGTTACATACTGTGGTTTCCAATAAAAATGTATTTTTTCACATTCACAGATAATATCTTATTTGCATGTAACATTTCGCCCTTCTGTACTATTTAGTTTTTGAGGTTTTGGATGCACAAAAGTGAATAAGGACTGTCAAATTGTAGAAGGACTCTCTTTGGTCGTCCTAATTATAATTCTTAAATAATTTACACATAGATCATGAACAGAATTCTGCGTCTCATCCTCCGTTCCTGAATTATTAATCATCTGCGAATAGCAGTTAGTACATACATACGTGTGTGTGTGTGTACGTACGTACTACGAACAAGCTCGCACTAGGAGTTGTATTACTATTGCACTGCGTTTGAATTCCATTCTCAGAATATCTTACACGATACGATAGTAACTAACCAAACACTTATTTTACATATATAAATGCGTCTGGGTTTTTACATGGAATCATACCATGTAATGGGTCATACTGGAGACACTAAGAAATTTTCAGGAGTATTTCACTTCACAAAGAAATTAAGTAAACATTGATTAATATTAACCACCCACGATTGTCTATACAAATTATTAAGTCGGAAGGTCAAGTAGTATTGCCACACAAAAAAGAACTCATTACAATATTTAAAATAGAATTCATTATTGCATAAACATAATTACGATAAAATGAAAATAAACATAGGAATTTTACAATAAATAAACTCGTTATTACAGAAAAAAAATTACTGGTTACAATATAAAATTGCAAACTACAATTTTAGTTTATTTTCATCAGTTTTATTAGCAATTATCTCGTAACCAAATATCAGGTCGTAGATTCGCGTTGCACCCTCTTCTTCTAGTCCTCTTCCTCTTCCTTATACGTCAGTGGATAAGACATGTTCAAAAATTTTCATAACGTCACAAGGCACTGCCAAGTGAACAATAACAAAGATCCTCTGGTGCAGACTAATCTTTTATCTTACTACCTTATTAACCTCCATATTCGTGTTAAATTTACAGCAAAGTAAAATGATAAATACGACTTACGAAATACGACAAAAGTAACAAAACGATTATTAACCCTCGCAGTCACTTAACGAATATAAAGAATGTTATTAAAAAATGTATATGAAAAAAAATATTTATGAAAAGTAGTTAAAGTTTATGAATTAAACGTTTTGGGAACACAGTTTGGTATACAGACGATTGAAATAGTATGAAGTAACCTGCAACACGTAAAAGAACCCAAGACTGTTTTATACTGCATAGTTTGATATTTCAGTCTTATGTATGAAACTAAAGTCGATGAGGCATAGAAGGCGCCAGAATGACATTCCTTATTAGAGGTTTGAAGAAACTGATAAAGGTCTCATGTGGGTAACAATAAAAAATACCGTTATATACATTATTTTATACTGTCACTTAAATGAATGTGAGTAAAAGAAGAAAAGAAAACAATACGTACATACGTAAGTCAAGGCTGCGCAGTGATCATGTAAGTGCGAGAAATAGGAAAATATTACGCGTTACAAATTGACAGTATAAATAGAAAACATGTAGCTTTCGGCATCTGATAATATGGCCTCCTGTAACCAGAAGATGTAAACTTCAGATGTTTGCTGTAGGGAATGTGTTGTTACTTGAAATGCGACAGTGAAACAAAGAAGACCGTCTGAACTTTAATATCGAATTAAATAAATCGACAAGCTGATCAAAAGCGCAACGTTGTGTCCGATAAGTTAATAAGGATTACAAACAAGCTGCGTTGAATATAGAAAGAAAATTCTGGAATTTGTCATTGAATAAATCGATCAGTTATTTGACTTAATCCGCTCATGATAAGACATGACAGTCTGTCTAACTACTTGTAGAGGATATTGCTTTTAAAACCGAATTAATTATAAGCCAACGCAATGAAAAGAATTTACGGCTAATTTTTATTTTACCGAGTTTCTAAGGTGAATGTAAAACATATTTTTAACAGTTATTAAAATTTTGTCAGCGACTTCTATATATTAGGTAAGTTCTGCAATATATTACTTCATGCTATACCAAGTCTTCACTAAACCTTGTCAATAACGGACTATTAACATTTCCTAGAAGTTGGCGTCTATCATTATTTATTAATAACGGGCCACAAAATTTGAAATTGTTACAGAGAATTGAAAGAGGTTTTTTGCAGCTCGGTCCATGAACCACATGATTCCTTCCTACAGATGTACATAATAATATTTATATATTTTTTATATTAAATTGTATATTTTATTTATTTGATTAGAGGTGTTTTGAAAATTCAGTCATCATACGTTGGTCTGTCAAAGCAATATAATAGACAGACCCTCTGCATTTTATAGCGATGACGTTGTAAAGCAAACATAGACTATATGAAAGCGACAAACCATGCTGTGCGCTTCGCCTATAGTATGGGTTCATAGTGACCATTTTGGATAGGACCACTTTAAAGCCATCCTTTACATACTTAACATTAAAATCAAACAGAGAAGACTACCCATCATGGAACGAATTCAGTTTAATAGAATATATGAACTCATTTGATAGAGACATGTTTTCCCCTGTGGCGCTGAAGGCTACGAGGTAGGTTAGAACAGAACTGGACGAGTGAAGAACTTTATAGATTGTGCAGTTAGTTCGACCCTCTGATTGTCAATACCAAGGGGGAGTAACAAAAATAGGTATTCGTTGGTATACTAGTGGAGTGATAAACTTGTTCAACTCCGAAAAACCTGTAATGCCGGCGAAACAGCACTAATAAGCTTCTGAGAAATCCATACGTAAACGTGCGCTTGCGTCAGTAAAGTGCTGGAGTACTTCTTAGAACTTTGCATAGGGGTCATTAAGGAAGGAAGGAAGCGAGTGAGAAATCTATAAGACTTCTAATATTATCAATAACATCATGGTAATTACGGAGGATGCATGACTGCCCAACGTCAAATAACAAAGAACCAACAGACAGTTGGTAACATTGCAACGACATAATGCCTAATGGCGGGAAGCGAACGGTATGCGAGGACCCTTAGAGAGCTAGGTTTATATGCGTTATCCTCAACATCTCAAGCTAGTGTCTCTCTAGTTCACCTTTCTCAGCATGAAAATATGTCTGCAATGACCAAATATATTTAAAGACACTTTTGGTTTACTATTTGCTTCTCTTGCACAGTTTACTTCAGCATTCCAAACACAGACAAGTGTTAGTATTTTCTTCACCCAATTCTGATCTCCTTCTCTTATTTTTTTCTTAGAAGTTTTTTCTGATATTTACTACTCGATTAATGTGACAGTTTTAATTCGATGATGATACCATGTAAAAGGTATTCAGCCGTACCATAGCAATTAAGGAGGATAGACAACTTCTGAGGGTTAAGAAGAAGAAAACGGAAAACTGGATTGGATATAAGATAATAGCAAATTAAACGGTAACAACAATTTTTGATGGAATCGTGAAAGGAGAGAATAAGAGACAAAAGAGAAATTTGATGTGCCTGGATGACGCGTGATGAGACAAAGACTTGAGCGTTGTCTAGATACGAATCAATTTGAAATTATAGATAGGAGTGGGGACCTGCCATGCGGGCAGAGTACCATATGATGATGGTGGTGGTGTCGATCTTCTATGGTTTCCTGTATAGATTAGGCTTTAAAAATATATTTACTACGAAGTCCCAATTATGTATTTTAATTGGGCGTTGCTTTTTCTGTTGTTGTTCGATGTGATCTTGGGTCAGCGTGGTTGTACTTCCCAGTTCTGTCCAGCGGACTTGGAGGGTAAGTAGGGGTTCTTTTTTATACAGTTTTTCTTTATCTGTGTTTAACTTTGTAGGTGGTAGTGGTTTATATTAATTTTTCCTGACGGCTTACGCTTAACTTTATATTTAATGTAACTTTATATCTTCCGACCTAACACTTCTTGATAATTTTAATTAAGTGAAACAAAATAATTAAATAATTTCTTGTGAAAGCAATTCTCGTATAAATAAGTTTCATTCCTGATAGTCTTACCGCCTCGGCCCACATCTATTTGCTCTGGTATTCCCTTATCACAGTAACCCCCCCTCACGTCTGGGGCAATTCATTATCCGCCATCTGCGATGCTTCCAGTAGCTGAGTCTCGCCCTAGATGTTAGTTAGCTAAATTCTGTACCATAAATTGGGTGCATCGTTTATGAAGACTTACGAGTATCATTTCACGATTGTTGGACAATGGTGTTTCTTATCTGAGTTTTTGCATCTGTTACTCCGCATGACTGTACGTATGTTCATTTAAAGAGAAAAAGGGATCGTGTGCACGGTGATACTACGTCTTTCCGGAACCACGGAAGACACAGAGCTTGGTTCTTGTACCAATGTATAAGTCTTCTAATGAACCGTCTTTTTTTGTCCACTATGCATGTCGTCCTTCACCACTGGTAAGATCTATGAGCGTGTTGTATACAACAGATTAGAGGATTAATGTCTGTCGGCCAATCAGACTTTAGAAAAAGACGACCAACACTTGATGGAGAGAATATGGTGGTGAATATTGTAGCGTGACGGATAATCCACACAAATACATTACTCAATGATCGTTGATAAAGCTCTAATATATGGAATATCCAGATGAGAATCAATTAAAATGCACTATTTACTAATATATTCACAAGAAAGGTTAAATAAAGAAAAATTCTGCAAATAATATAATATAATACAAAAATAAAAACCCAGGAAACTAAAAATGTTAATAACAAAATTACCCAGGTAAGATAGAAGCAGGCAATTAATATACCCCGACAAGGAAACCAGACCAGAAGAAACAAAGGCATACACAACCAAACTCAATGAAGAAAGAAGAATAATCAAAACTAAAACTACTGAAGAAAGAAGAAAGA
Source organism: Magicicada septendecula (assembly GCA_034769895.1). NCBI lineage: Eukaryota > Metazoa > Arthropoda > Insecta > Hemiptera > Cicadidae > Magicicada > Magicicada septendecula. The sequence continues at coordinate 698,196,632 of CM068368.1, forward strand.
AGAATAATTAAAACTACTGAAGAAAGAAGAAAGAAGAATAATTAAAATTATTGAACAAAGAAGAAAGAAGAATAACCAAAACTACTGAAGAAAGAAGAATAATCAAAACTAAAACTACTGAAGAAAGAAGAAAGAAGAATAATTAAAACTACTGAAGAAAGAAGAAAGAAGAATAATTAAAATTATTGAACGAAGAAGAAAGAAGAATAACCAAAACTACTGAAGAAAGAAGAATAACCAAAGCTACTGAAAAAAGAAGAAAGAAGAATAATTAAAACTAGAGAAGAAAGAAGAATAACCAAACTCAAAGAAGAAAGAAGAATAATTAAAACTAGAGAAGAAAGAAGAATAACCAACACCACTGAAGAAAGAAGAATAATCAAAACTAAAACCACTGAAGAAAGAAGAAAGAAGAATAATTAAAATTATTGAACAAAGAATAAAGAAGAATAATCAAAGCTACTGAAGAAAGAAGAAAGAAGAATAACCAAACTACTGAACAAAGAAGAAAGAAGAATACCCAAATCTACTGAAGAAAGAAGAATAATCGAAAGAAGAATAATTAAAATTATTGAACAAAGAAGAAAGAAGAATAACCAAAACTACTGAAGAAAGAAGAATAATCAAAACTAAAACTACTGAAGAAAGAAGAAAGAAGAATAATTAAAACTACTGAAGAAAGAAGAAAGAAGAATAATTAAAATTATTGAACAAAGAAGAAAGAAGAATAACCAAAACTACTGAAGAAAGAAGAATAACCAAAGCTACTGAAAAAAGAAGAAAGAAGAATAATTAAAACTAGAGAAGAAAGAAGAATAACCAAACTCAAAGAAGAAAGAAGAAGAATTAAAACTAGAGAATAAAGAAGAATAACCAACACCACTGAAGAAAGAAGAATAATCAAAACTAAAACCACTGAAGAAAGAAGAAAGAAGAATAATTAAAATTATTGAACAAAGAAGAAAGAAGAATAACCAAAACTACTGAAGAAAGAAGAATAATCAAAACTAAAACTACTGAAGAAAGAAGAAAGAAGAATAATTAAAACTACTGAAGAAAGAAGAAAGAAGAATAATTAAAATTATTGAACAGAGAATAAAGAAGAATAATCAAAGCTACTGAAGAAAGAAGAAAGAAGATTAACCAAACTACTGAACAAAGAAGAAAGAAGAATACCCAAATCTACTGAAGAAAGAAGAATAATCAAAAGAAGAATAATTAAAATTATTGAACAAAGAATAAAGAAGAATAATCAAAGCTACTGAAGAAAGAAGAATAATCAAAGCTACTGAAGAAAGAAGAAAGAAGAATAATTAAAACTACTGAAGAAAGAAGAAAGAAGAATAATTAAAATTATTGAACAAAGAAGAAAGAAGAATAACCAAAACCACTGAAGAAAGAAGAATAATCAAAACTAAAACTACTGAAGAAGGAAGAAAGAAGAATAATCAAAACTAAAGCTACGGAAGAAGGAAGAAAGAAGAATAACCAAACTCAGAGAAGAAAGAAGAATAATCCAAACTAAATCTACTGAAGAAAGAAGAAAGAAGAATAATTAAAATTACTGAACAAAGAAGAAAGAAAAATAACCAAAACTACTGAAGACAGAAGAAAGAAGAATAACCCAAAACTACTACTACTAAAGAAAGAAGAAAGAAGACTAATTAAAACCAAAGAAGAAAGAAGAATAATTAAAATCACTGAAGAAAGAAGAAAGAAGAATAACCAAAACTACAGAAGAAGGAAGAATAGTCAAAACTAAAACTACTGAAGAAAGAAGAAAGAAGTGAGACGACCCATATAAAACAAAAACCCCATAGGGAAAGAACCCCAAAAACCCCAAAATCAATGAATGTCCAAAGAGAAAGTATAACACCCAAAAAAAAAAAAAAACCATATCACTGTAAAACTGACAAAAAACTAAAAGTGTTAGTAGTATTAAATATTAGTGCATTCAAAAAGTTATTGTTTAGTTTGTATAAACAAATCTTCACAGTTCCCCCCATGGTTGAATATTTCATGTTAAAAACTAGAAAAAGACTAGTAAATATATTAATAATTCACCATGGACAAGTGTAAGTGATCAAATTATAACTAATAACAAACTTTAAAAAGGTGCCTGAGTTACAGTACAAAGTAATAAACTTTAAGTTTCATGAACAGTGTCTACTTTGATAATGAAATAGTAATATTACTAATAAAAAGCTACTAAAGCTGTATGAACATTCCATAGAATGGAATATAACTTAGATAGCCAGGGTTATACTTAAAGAGGGGGCATAAATCCTGTAAAATGGGGAATTACAGAACCAACTGTTAATGTTGAAGTAGTAAAAGATGTTAACCATTATATGTAACCAGGATGTTAGGTTCCTATTACATATAATAATTAGATAAGTAAGGATTATTCATAAGAAATATTATTATTATAATTTGTTATTTGTTGTTAATTTTAATTTAGGAATGCCCTGTCTAAAAATAACTATCATTCAGATGTTATAGAATATTTTTAATTATGTTATTAGGTGATATACAAAACAATGTTATTCAGGACACCAGTTTTGATATAGAGAGGTGTTATATGTTAATTATATAATCAATAATTACTGTTATACCAGTCAAGGAACTAATTTTTAATCAAATATATAAGAATCAGAAGTCAGAGAAGGATATAAAGTAACTACATTAGTAAAAAATTTTGCAATTAGCCACACATCAAATCTAGGCCTTATAATGAATATAAACTGCAGAATAATTAATAAACCTAGTCTTATAAGCCAGTTAAACTGACAATATTTATGCAAAATAAACTCAACATATTATATACTATGTAAATAAGGCTTTCTAAAGATATGGTCATTATATGAGTAAAATTATTTATTTGTCTAATAAAATACCATTAAAACTGAAATAGATTCACTGACATTATCGTAGGGGGAGTCATATACAAATGAATTGTATTTAAAAACCATTAATAATAAACTAAATTGCAATAAAATAAGTGAGAATTGACAATTATACCAATTTCAGATTTAATAGAATAATAATTATATTAGGGAAAATGGCTATTATTTACTTAGAAGACAGGAAGTATAATTTTAGGCCTACCTCCCAAAAAATATAAGAAATATAATTTTCAGATAAAACTTTGTAACACTAACTTAATTACTATCAAAATAAATAGAATAGAATAGTGAAAACGAATATGTATTTAATATTTCAAACAGTTAACTAATAACGAAATTATTTTCTGAGCATAATGTACGATTTTAAAATGTGTCGGAAGTTAAGATGATTTGAAACAATGTATGAGATATATTATATAGGCTAAGATTTTCATGAGACGAAGGAAATTCAGACAGTTCATTATTAAACCTTGAAGAGAGCACTTAATGTGAATATTTGATAGAACCAACCTTTAATGGCTGTTACGTTATAACAGAGTTCGGAATCATTTTGTGTAAAATTAAATTTTTTAACTATTTTAATTATTGTGAAGTGGTGAAGTTGACCTATGAACTACATAACACCAATAAACGGAATCACATATAACTAATTAAATGAAATAACACTGAAATCGCACCAAATACCAAGTGAAAATTCGAGGTTAAACTGACACACATAAACACCAGTAGACATACCCATTTAACAACATTTTTACACCAAGTGAACTATTCCATCATACACCAGTGACAATAAACTATGCCCCAGAAGATCATATACAATTGCGAAGAACATTTAAACAAAGAAAGGACATATTTATTCCAACAAGTACTTCGTCAACATTAGAAGCTATCAACGCGCATGCGTCAGGCGGCCATTTTGATCCAATATCGTCACCGCAATAAGACACGACTGTGGGCTGCACTTTGGGTTTGAATAAAATTATATATAAACTTTTATTATTAATAGCTACCATTGTATTGTTTAAATTTAAGACATTTATAGAATTGTAAGTGTTATACTTTCAGGCCCCTGACCTTCTCTGGCTTTTTATATTAACAACCGTTTAAAGAACCTATTGTTATAATACAAATGTAAAATTCTTATATCGACCGGCCCTGAGCGAGTCGATACGGTATTGTAACATCGATATTTAATCAACCAAATTTATTATTTTGTTTAATAAACGTTTGTTTTTTGGTAAATTGAAGTTGATTTCTCTTATAAAAGGACATAACCGTTAATTAATCAAGAAAACTAGATAACCTTTAAAGGCAGTATAGGTGAACCTACCACCTTTCAAGAATAAGAAGAAGAGAGCCGTTTTCATCTAAACTTGGAGTTAACTGGATTATCTTGTTAACAAATTTACAGAACGGAAATTTATTACCAGAATAAACACAATACCATCATAATTATAATTACGATCAACAACCTCGATTTATTCCTAAATTTTAAGAACATAAATACACCGAAAACATTTTTTTTCAGAATTTATTTTTTTATAAATATAAATTTTAAATTTATATTTTATTTCAAATTGCTACCACAGCAATATACACCGAGTTTATTTGATAACAACAAAGACCAGGAACATTACCAAATCGACGTTTCCCAGAGCGGAACGTCACTACTACACATACACACCATAAAAATTATTCTGGGTAATATTATACCAGAACACTACTACAATTACAATTATATTATGGTTTTATTACAAAAGTGAAGACCAACAGTGAGGGCATAACGAAGACTAGAAGACATTAGCTACATTACTACACACATTTTAAATTAAGATATATTTGTAATAAGCACGTTATATTACAAAATTGACGTATCCAACGTGGGACAGAATAACACGACAGAAATACATCTAACAATTATTTATTAAAGTTTGTTTTATTACAATATCCATAGCGAGGCAATATCAAGTAAGCGCTGAAAAGGAGGTACGAAGAAGTATTTTCTTGTCGTGACAAATATATAATGTCGTCATGACGCTGAACATACAGAATATCTTCAATTCAGCTAGATGGGGTCCCATTTGGGAGGCCCTGTACGGCTTGAGCGTGCCGCGGTATCTCAAGCAGATAATTGCGGACTACTTGTCACGGAATCTCCCTATACAGTAGACAGAGTGGTCTTAAGAAACATAAGACCACCGGCGTCCCACGTGGTTCGGTACTTGGCCTATTGTTGTAGAATATCATGTACGACGGACTATTGAGGCTGTTGGTTCCTGAGAATGTCACTCTAGGGTACCTCTAGGATGATGTTGCCATAGTAACTGTAGCAAAATATCTAGAAGAAATCACCAATCTTCTTTGCTGAGGGTGAGGCTATAAATGTTATATATTATTGGATGAGGTCGGTTGGATAGTATTGGCCGAAAACAAAACAGAGACAGTTCAAATAATTGGTAGGAAGGCGCCGGCAATTACGCATATAAGTCTGAGTCCTTCATAGAGTGAAGACTCAAGTGAAGACAGTGAAGTCTTCGTAGAGTGATCTTCAAGAGTCGTATTGAGCAATAAGGCTGCACTGTCTGCTACAGCACATGCGGCTAATTCCCGATGTTGTAGGGCCAAGACAAAGCAGGAAACCGTAGGTGCCTCGGTAGTATCGTCTGCATTGCCGGGCGATCTGGTCAGATGCATTGAAGGTTGTGGCATACAGAAAGAAAATGGTTGCGGTATATCGGTTTAGTGTTCCCAGAGTGACTTTCACGCTTTTTTGGTGGATGCCGTGGTTCTTCAGGTGAAGAAGCATAACTTTGAATAGTGGCAAACAGACGGGAACAAGTCGCATAAGTGTAGATGGACTCATCCCCTTATATAAAATTGGGTAAATAGATCCAACAGAGAGGTTAACCTGTGAAACACAGCTTTCGTCGATTCACGAATGTTTCCGAGCTTATTTGGGAAAAAAATGCGGATGTGAGCTGAATTCAAGTTGCCCACGCTGTCATGATGTGATTAAGACATGGACCACGTGTTTTTCAATTACTCCCGCTCCAGTTAGGCACGAAGAAGAGTAGTTTCCACAGCAAGCATCGAATCCCGAGGGTATTGCGGAATGTATGTTGGCATCTAAGCCGTATGGAATGCAGTGTGTGACTTTGTTGCAACTACAATTAAGGAGCTTCGGTTTGCGGAAAGTGTACGAAGGAATCGCTAGCAGAGTCAGTGGTATTTCAGTGAGACGCCCACATGGCATTCTTGAAAATCCTGGCAGGGTTTTAGCTGTAGTCCGGCAGAGTTATCGTAATTAGGGTCTGTGTTAAAGGAGAAAGTTTTTAGTGGATAAACCGTTATGTGGGACGTTCCGTGTTGACAAGGAATGCAGGCTTCCTGTGGATGCACGAAGCATATTTTACCCCCTTCGATTAAAAAGAAAATGTATAGGCTATAAAATACATACCGTACATACAAATGATAAGTAACTTTTGAATACTTCTACGTATAAAGGTGTTGGATACGTGAATACTGGCTTTTGCAGAGAGACAAATATTAAACTCTCAACGTTAAATGTAAAACAGTGGGGAATATATGATACAGCAAACGAGTGAGTAAACAGAACTTACCGGTATAAAAGGCATACAGCCTATGTCAGGCACAGGTGGACACAAACATTTGTTTGAGAGCTACAAGTTAGCTCACAGCATATACTTGAGATCTGATACCTAGATTACAGAGATAAGTAGATTACACTTTAAGCCGGCTCCGAACAGAAAGATCAAGTAGGTATAGGACGTTAGTTTATCATTTCTTTGCGAAAGGGATCGTAAAATTAACGTCCAGTTGTTGTTTGTAACTAACAATGCAGATTTGAATCAGTAATCCGATGGGAGAACGCATTAGTCAGTCTAAAGCCTGCATGTGACTCGCCAGTTTATACGACTCTACTGGCACTGTCGGTTCGCTGAAGTATCCGCGTTTCTCAAGTATCAAACTGCATCCAAATATCCGTCGGCTTAGTAATCCAATACCGCAACAGAGAGCTGCGCAAATGATTGCAGGTAGAAGTAAAAACAGTGCGGTGTTGGCAAAAGCGCGGTTAAGCCGTTTATTAAGGCTCCATGTCATTAAACTGTTTTTTTTTTCACTGGCACTGTTTTTTCTACAACGATAATACCCACCCAATCTGTACCGTTAGCTAAGAGCAAAAATGCAGCCGACTGAAACACGTCTTTCAACTTTGTCAAAAAAAAACATATAAAAAAAGAAACCGAAATTTCTCAAATATCGGCCCTGGTCGTGCAGAATTTCTTGTTTAGTTGGAATACTTTACAAAGATTTGTTTTCTCGTAATTTTTGGCAGACTTTCTGTGCCACATTCCCTTTTTATTTTGAAAACGTAGTTACTAAGGTTTATTCAACATTTGCAGGTTTAGTTTAATTAGTTTTACAGCATTATCTACTTATTATAAATAATGTACGTAAGTACACGTACTAACACGTATTAACACTTACTACGAATTAAAATAAATTAATAAAAGGAAAAGGCTAATGAATTTACACATTGCGAATATCGGAGGATAACAGTAGGTTAATCTGAGCGTCCTGTGTGATGTTTAGTTAATATGCAGCTGAACATGCTCGGCTGTGCGTGTTGATACATGACGGATAGTGCAACTAATAAAAGAACCTGATTTTTTTTTTGTAATGTGGAGAACTCCTTACTCCGAAGTATCGTTGTAAGATTTATTTAACATTTGCTTGTACTTGCATATTGTAATTCTAAAATTTTGTTTATTTCTTTCTAGTTGTGTTCTAATACCAATTTATATTTTTTAAGATACTATTTATCTCGGGTAATTGGTTCCAGTCGCACCTTACGTGAAGTATACGTATTCAGCCCCACGTTGCTGGTACCAATTATGTAACGAGACATGTTTCTTTACTTATTATGTGAGTGAAGTTAAGTTATTTTAACTTTTATTTATTAACGTGGATTACTGTTTGTTTGGGGACGGGTGTTGGTTTTCGTGTTGAGTTGTCAAGATTGAGGTTACCAGGCTCACTTACCGTAGGTTATTACGCTTGACGGAATTACTTACGTCGTCGTGGTCGGGTTCTATCTTCATATTCTGAAATAAAATTCTTTATTTCTATTTTATTTTTTTTATAAAAGACAACTCGCATCAATTAGGGAAAATATCATTATTTATTTTCATAAGTTACTGCCTGCGCTGCTCTAACGTTTGTTTGGTACAATGCACAAGTCGATTCTTAATCTCAATTCGATTCAGAGTTACATTTTCGATAGTTATATAAACTCCTGGATTCTTTTGACTGTTATTAAAAAGTACGAAATGCACACTAAGAAGTACAACATATTACAGTTAATTAAAATAATTCTTACTTACTAATAACAATAAAATTAAAATCAAGAAAATACAATGAAATAGTTGTTTGGTCTGTTGTGAGAACACAGTAGTTAGTGTGGACTCAGAGTTGGTTTCAGTTGGCTGTGCCAAGATGGCGGACTGACGCTGAGCAACTATAGAGTTGATTTACCTCCCAACTATTTAAAACAAGTTTTTAAAATAAAATAAGTCAAATAAATTGTTCACTGGTGTTGAATTGGTCTTTTCACTTTGGTTCTGATGAATAAGTGTTACTGTTATTTAGTTCTGGTGTTGTATAAATATTAGTCTAGTGTTAGTAGGGGAACTCGGGGCAGAACGGGGTACCAAGTTGAAAATATGTTTTTAAAATACAAAAGGGTTAATTAAGAAAGCTGCAAATTTTTCTATGAACACATTATAATGTAATAATCACAAAAATACAATAATATTGTAAGAAAACAAAAGAACAATATTTTTTTTTTCAAAAACAGAAAATTATGTCATTTGCCCCGTTCTGCCCCGGGCATGGGGCAGAACGGGGTGGTAAGGACAAGTAATTATAAAAACATACAAAACTAGTGGAAATGCAGAAAAAATAAGTTTGCTCTATATTTATTTAGTTTTAAGTGACTATAAAGGTTTAACTACAGTTTTCATTGATTGTGTCCTTTTCTTAAGCCTATTCACAAAATTCATCATCTTCGCTATCTATTCGCGCACAGGAATTGTGTGCCAATTTTTTGAACATGGAACAAGCGACCCAACCTTCAACTGACTTTGAGTAAAATTCACCGCAATATAAACATTCACAGTCAGAACAATCCTCAGAATCACTCTCGTTAGTTTTGGGCTCTCTCTTCAGCTCCTTCTTTTTTCCATTTACCTTCAGGCACTTTCCTTTGTTTTTTCCATTCTTAATTTTATTCTCTTTTTTAAATAGTTTTATCCTTGCTCTTTCTTCTTTGGCAAAGTTCTTTTCCTCTTTTTCCTTAATAGCGGCTTCTAACTCTTTTTTGTATGGGGAATCTGTTAAGACAGCGGTCTTCCCCCTCTTCCGATTCGTCCTTTTCGCGCTTTCTTTAACTTTTGGAATAGGCATTAGAATTTCAGGTGAAACATGAAATGAAGAGGCCCTGTTGTCAGTTGTCATCCAAGAGCACCCAGGAGTGGCACAATTAGCCTCATTAAATCGGACCTTCTTAGCCGGCGTGTCATCATTAGAGTTGGCTGAAACCTCGCCAGCTTTATCATCCAACCTGATAGGCATGTTTTTTTTAACTGGTGTGCTAGGCGAAGGCAATTCCAATTATTCAGCTCCAGATATGATCACCTCTTCACTTGAAGGCGTACCAAGTCAGATGTCAGTTGTGTTTGCTGGGAGAAAATCGGCGTCGGTGAATATGGATGGGTCAGTTGGCCATATTCCTGTAGCTTGGAAACCATTAATAGCAGTTTTCATTGTTGCGCTTTGGATAAAAGCTGATCCAAAAAGCGTTGAAATTTTAAAGAGAGTTACGACTTTCCCTGGGTTGCTTCGTAGACATTTTCGAAGCTCATCGCTGTAATGAAGACTTAAAGGCTTCATAAAAGAAACATCAAGTGGCTGAAGTCTGTGAGAGCAATGTGGTGGTAGACATAGCAACGAAACGCCACTCTCCCTCGCGTAGTCTATAACCTCAAGGTTCTTGGTATGTGTTGAGTGGCCATCTAATATAAGAAGAACCGGGAAGTCTTTTGATGCCTTAGAAAATTCCACAAATTTTCGAAACCATACAAGAAATGACTCAGCAGTGCTGTGCACCTCAGCCCAACCTCCTGGTGGCAATCCTAACTCAAATTCTTTCTGCTTCTTCTTTCGAGGAGAAATGAGCATCGGGGGCATGTAAGCTCCCGCTTGCCGACATACAAATAAGGCAAGTTACAGTTTCGCCCCTTTCTGCGGATGTTAACGATCCGACTTGACGTTTCCCCTTGCAAGCTACGATCTTTGATTGGTTTTTAGGGTTCACTGAAACGCCCGTTTCGTCGCAATTAAATATTTGAAAAGCCGTTAGTTTGTGCTTGTCGAGTAAATTCGTTAGCAACGAAAAAAAAATATCTACAGCTACTTTATTAAAGCCCATGGCTCTTGCACCAGATGTTGCTTCGGGTTTGCGAACAGATAAAGTAGGATGTCTCTTAAGGAATCCATTGACCCAATCTTGGCCTGCGATTCCATTTTGAAATCTGACCAATGCCATTTCTTACAGCCAACTGATAAGCTAAGCTACGCAAGTCTTTCATTGTTAGACCAAATAACCTAGCCTCCATAGTTTTTAAGTAGTTAACGAGCTCAAGTTCCTGCTCTTCCTTAAATATGTTTTTAAATTTTCCAGCCGTTTTATCAATCTTGTAGTCAGGGTTTTCCTTTCTGTTTTTAACGTATCTTTCCAGAGTAGACTGGGGAACATCAAATTGGTTCGAAGCCTTCAAATACCCAGATTGGGCAGAAATAACCGCCTCGACAGCATTGTTCATTGCCTCAGTAGACCATGATTGCCTATTTGTTTTTTTCTTATAGTGTCGAACCATATGAAATCGAAAGAAAAAAAAATTAGGGGCGTACTAAAAACGATCTCTTAGTTAAAAACATTGCGGGGCGGAAAGGGGTACTTCCTCATTCCGCCCCACCCGTTCCGCCCCAGGGACATGATTTAGATTAGGGAGGTAAGGTCACTCAAGAAAGATACGTAAACAAACGTTTAACTACACGAAACTAAAGACAATTAAACGTACTTCAAGCATGTACTAACTGTAGTTGTAATGTAAACACGTATGTATGTATGTATGTACCTTGGTTACAAAATCATCAGAAGTTACAATACAGGAGCAAAAAATCACACAACGAAAACTTCAATCACCAACGGTCAAGAAAACTAGACTAACATGGCTGCCGTAGTTAAGCAGCAACAGGTTGGTCTAGTTCTACTTATTGCCGCTCGCTGGCAGCACCTCCTTGACACTGAAAAACCTCGAACTTCATTCCGCCCCGGTACCCCGTTGTGCCTCGGGTTCCCCTATATAAGGTTCTGTCTCACCACTTTTGTAGATCACTTTTATTTATTTTTAGAGATATTATTTTCTTCTTTCTTCTTGTTTTATTATTATTTCTTGGTTCTAGTTTGACACTGTTAATTATTTTACTTTCACTCTTCTCCTGACTTAGACTTGACTCTATCATAGAGTAGATTTTTACACAGAGTAGCATAGATCTTTATACTTTCGAGTCTAACAATCAAGTGAAGAAATTTCCTTATACCTTCAACGGGCTTGACCAAATTTCAAAATTTCTCATTGGTCAAAATCGTCGGGTTAAGAGGTCACATGACCTTAATTATTTAAGATACAAAATTTTACATTTTCTAGCTACAATTAGTCCCTGTCTATTACACAATAAATCTCAAATTGGTTTACAGTACAATATTCCTTATAACAAGACAAAAATTTAGACACCTTACATGGCATAGGTGTGTGTCCTAATAATTAATTTAACATTTTATAAAATTTCATCTCATAAGCCATTCCATGTAGCTTTTGTCATTTCAAATCACATTAAAATTCCATTAATTAATTAAAATGTTGCTTCTGATACTTAAATAAAGCATATATTAGTATTAATTTATACCATCTTTTATTGCAGTGCTGTGATGGTTTAATAGTTGGATTTACAATAATTTCTATTTTGATATTGGCCAATTAATTAGTATTTCTCTATAGTACAAGTTTCAATTTAAAATTACTGTATGACCTTGTGGCTTGATACACTATTATTATTACATGCATTGAATTATCCATTATGTTATTATTATCCATTGAATTGATTCTGACAAAGTGAAGAACAACATTGACATAAAACAAACATATTACCATAATGTTAGGCCATTATGGTCAACTCAAACCAACTTTAAACAATAAAACATTCTTTTAGTAACTTCTTAATATCTAATAGTATATTTGGTCAATTTATTGTGACCTATTATTAAGTATTATTGACACCTGGTCAATTTAAACAATCTAATTCTTATTACCCTAAATAAGGTTTAACACATTAATTTAAACAACACAAATGATTGTATTATTCCCTTCAGTTAACATTAAAAATAAAATAGGGAACTATTTTATACAATCAAGGTTATTCAGTTAACATTAAAATAAATTAAATTAACAACCTAAATCACCTTTTGGTTCTTTTTAGGTTGAAGTCTTTTGGCAAATTGGTAATACACAGGTATAACACAGAATATACCCAAAATAACATAGTATATCACAAAACCAACCAAAACACTTATTACTATTTATATCTCTCTACACCTAATAACATACTATCCAAATATACTTAAAGCTTAACATAATTCATAAAATGGGGGGTGGCTCTGAGTAAAAAATTTGAAACGCCAGTTAGTGAACAGAGTCGAACCCGACCTGTTTATTTTCAAATGATACGACCCTCGAAACCTTGCGAAATTACAAAACAGTCAGCCAAAGTTAATCCAAGTTAATCAATCAGCACTGGGTTAACCCAACTCCCAAAAGGCTAAATGTCGAAAAGACTAAATACTGAATAAATTGTAAAATAAACACTAAAATTCAATAATTGTACAATTACAACTTGGATAACGAATTACTGGATATGAAACGGTTGCACAGATCAATACTGGTTTACATTAAATGGTGTTTAACATACAAGCGGTGATCGATTTATGATAATTCTGACACTGTGTTGTTTCACAAAATATTCGCAAAAGGTTCTGGTTTATGTCACTTAAAGTGAGGAAACTAGTCCAGCACTCTTTTCATTATTAATTGCAGTATGACTTTCACTGGAAGCTGTTAACTGTTAAATATTACTTGACACTCCAGCGAGGTTCACTCACGGTCTGCCGTAGCTGGTCGCAACGGGTGCACGTTTTTCAGCTCGTGCTCTGGACCATGCTGGAAGATCGTTGGTAGAAGGCTACGTCGAGTCTATGTACTCGTATTCTCGGTCCGTACGTCGGCCAAGTTTTTTAACTGAAAATTTCACATCTTTTAGTTTGCTTTATGCACCCGCACAGCTTAATTAGTACGCGCACATTCATTCATACAGTGCGCAGTGCCAAATTAACAAATTCACAAAATTACATTACAAAATTACAACTTCAAATTATATATACTGTACAACAAATATTGACAATAAGCTTTACATATATTAGTTCCCCTTCCTTTTTTTTATTTATTAAATTGACTGACTGAAAAAGATTTTAGTCGAGGCTGACTATTACAAACAGGCTACGTCTTGATTAGTTATAAATAACAATTTTTTTTTTTATAGAAATTACAAATTTTCTTTTGTTTTACAGACATAACGGACGAAAATTATTCGTCTCCCAGCATTGATTTATGATAACAAAATTCATATTTACCTTGGTAAACGAGGCTTCTTATACATAGCGTGTTGAAAGGACGGGTCTGTTCACGAAGGCGGTCTGGTGTTCGACTGACAAGATTTAACCGAACAAACGGCTCCGTTAGTAAAAGGAACGACGTGACGTCAGGCGTCGGGCAAAGTACGATACGTCGATCGTTGCATTCGGTCGAAGCCGAATAATCGCAACATACATTAGCTTATATTGTACTTCTTTGTGCTTATTTTGGGTTTTAACCTTTCTCATTGGTTTTGCAAGGTTAGGTATATTGTTTAGTTTATGTCATGTTATATAGGGGTTTATACACTTATTGGGTTATGCTCATTTATGTCGCATTACAATATTTATTACCTTTAATATATTTAACATCTCTAATATTTTGGGTGGCTACTTCAATTTGGATGAAGGAGAGGAATCTTTGGCAGTAGGTCTATAAAAAATAGTTACCAAACAAAAAATTCTTGTGTGGCCATAAACATCCATAAATATGAATATGCATAACATTACATACACACGCGCGTGCAAACAACACACACACACACACACACACACACACACACACACACATATACATATAATCATATAACAGTGTATAAGATTCTGTTATTCTAAAATTCTGGTAACTATAGTTCCGTCTCCTTGTTCTAGGAAATAGGAAAGACTCGGCGGCTCTTTAAGAATGGGTTGGCATTTAATAAGATAGATGGTAGCCCAACTATAAAACTAATTCTTGTAGCAATATCAACACTTTTTTGCTTGACAACGAAATTGTATTAATTCTATTGCGTATTTAGATACCAAATATTTCGCCTATTCTACGACGTTGCTACAGTACTAAACCAACCATCATTTTATCATGCCAAGTGGCATCGACGTGGATTGACCTCCAGCCTTCCAACATTCATTTTGTCAGGCCGGATACCACATATCTTACCCTAAGTACATTAGCGCCATCAGTATCATCGTCTTTTCGCTATTAAGCATCAGTGATCACTGTTACGACGCCATATTTTACACGGTCGACCCGTTCTTCTTTTTTTTAGGGGAGGCTGTTAGCCTTTGTTCTTTATGAGTGGTTGTTGCATTACATGCAATTTTAAAATCAGTTCTCTTATTGGTATTAAACATTTATATCTCTTTTTTCGCCGATAAAAATGAAGGTTCAAGAGGATTCCAAGTGGGTGGAGGTACAAGATCTTAGTCAAGAGAGAGACTTCACTCTCACCAACACATGGTGGAGTTCGGTCATCCAGGATAGTGCTTCCGGCTGCAGGGCACGCCCTTAGTGAAATCCGTTTGAAAGAAAAGGTTGCACATGCGGTGACGAATGAGAACATTCACTGCAATCGTTAGACCGGGCTCAAAAACCGAAAATGGAGACGGCGTGTCAAGGGAAAATAGATCTTAAATACAACCCCTAGTCCTCCTAGTTAAACAACATAGTAACAATCTCTTGTTAGACACCGTACCCAACGTAACTTCGAAAGTAGGACGGTTTCAAATTTTATTTTCTTAATTCTGTAAACAAGGTTATCTGTTTTAGTTCGGATTCGTACCAACTTAATTGCTCCTCTGTTTTCTTCTCTGATTGCTAGTGTACTGTAATCATTTCCACGCGTCTCAGTAACGCCAATACTGCATAACTGTGTTAGTTAGGTGTGGATTATTATATATTTTGTGTTAGTATTGTACTAGTATCGCGTATTAATTTTCTAGCGTATGTAGTGACTGTCAGCATCAGTAACGTGGAAGGAGCAATATGCGTGGAAGACGTTAATCTGAACGTCTAGGACCTCACGCAGATGAAGGGACGCCCGTTACTAGATTATAAAAGATGAAGTAGGTAGAAAGAGGTAATTAACAGAAAAACAAGAGTAAGACTTGTAGTACAGAGACGAGAGTTGCCGACAAAAGGTTCAATAAGTCATCCCCTTTCAACATGGCAGCGCACAAAATACTTATTCTGTTCATTTTTACTTTTTTTTTTATAACTCACGAGCGCAGTCGGGCAGTAATATTATTTTGAGTGAAGTTTTCATGATAAAGAAGATGCAGAAATTCCGTTTGCGGTACATTTAATTTTATGTACGACGTAGAGACGCTTTGAGGAAGACAACAAGTGAAAGAAAATTATTAAATGGGCGTAACGTTCAAATCCGAGAGCGTGTATTATTTACGAGCGTCTCAACATTTTTGCTGGTCTAATCAGTTAACTTATTTTTATTCATGAACCGAACGTATTAACTTATCGAACAATCTCAGGTCAATGCTGCGTACCTTACTCGTCCACCCAGTGCGTTCACTGTAATTTTCTACTTGCGTAAAAAATACGATAAGCATAAATATGATATATATTTATGCAAACACGTACTTTTGATTAGACAAAAACTTCCTAGAGAGTTATGTGTTTGAAACTTAACAAAAATGTTGTTTAAAATGATTACCTGACAATGAAATTGCGAAGCCAGTACGTTATTTTTAAGCAATAATGGTGGCATACATTATTTCTTTGCTGTCATGCCGCTTACATGCTGATCTGTAAGCAGGCATACGCCAGCATTACGTGAATTGAGAAGCTGCTCGCCTCGCGGCTGCCGCATTTGATAACTGCACAAATTTGTTACATAATTTAATAAAAAGGTTAGAATATTACCGTAGTTAGCAGAAATATTTTGATTCAAGAATTCCACAAAATTTAAGACCAATTGTTTACAGTTTATGTCTAAATGTTTTATCCTATAGATACCTTATGTTTTCCAACTATCAGAAACAATAACTGCACGTAGTTCACCTTTATTTTACAAAAATGTAAATACAATCACACACACACGCACACACACACACACGCATATTCTTTCCTCCATGCAGCCTAATCGCAGTCAACATCCGGATTTAATGTATAATTTACTCAAAACTTAGATTAACTATACAGATTTGAAAACACTTTCAAAAGAATGCGTTAGCGACGAGATTATTTTAAAATAAAAACTAACACGCAAAGTTTATTTAAATTATATTTAATCAAAATTTTCTGAAACAGATCAACACTGAACAATCTTAAAAAACTTTCTTAATTTACCTAAGACCTTAAACTTTTAAGTTACATTCATTGTTTACCATCGTATATAGTATATTGTACGAGTTGATTGTAAGACGTTCTCTAGTATTCTTGAGGAAAACTGTAGAAGGTAACTTAAATTTACAATAAATATCATATTCTGTTGTAAATAATTTGCCTTATGTAACGCACAATGTCAACAACATTTAGTAACGGTGGACGATTGTTAAACGTAGAATATTATTCATATTTAGGGAAGAATCTAGTGCGGTTATAAAACCTTTCGGTGATGTTTTAGAAGCAGTTATGCAGTTACTTACAGATTATCAAGATGAATATAGTTTTTAAACTAACGTTATTATGTTTGAAAATATACTTGTCGATAAAGTCATAAATAATTTAGTTTTCGCCTGAGGTCAGTGTTTATTGACCATAAAAGCTGCCGTGATGTTGGTCTGTTTTGCTTTACGTTTCGAAAAGAGGAACGTCTTAAATAACACTCAGCGTGTTATTAAAAAGTACTTAAAAGAATAGAAACTTAGTAAAGTTTAAGATGAAACTCAATATTTTGAAGAAGATTGGTTACTCTTGTGTATTTCAAAACTCGATACAGCGTGAAAAGATTAGCACTATAATTTTCGAGGAAGTTGAATACTAAGACGTATGTAATAAATATTAAATCATTAGTATATTAAAAATCAGAACAGGCGTAATTATTTTCAGAAGCAGGTTTGGCTTGAAATAGTTTTTATTGTTAAAAAAACATTTGCCCGTAGGCACATTCATTCGTTTAAAAAAGTTTTTTAATTTGCATTATAATACAAAGATGTTTGGTTTGTTAAAACAGGTTAATAGACCTTTACGTTTGACTACAACCGTGATTCGTAGTGGACGTAAATAGTTGTGTATGAATTAAATAGAATTGTTACAACGTGTCTACAACGGACGATGCCAATAGCTGGTAGTGATGTCCTGAGAGGATAAAGAATGTTAAATAGTAACGAATCATCAAACATCTAAAGAATTTCTGAAGACACAATAAATCTGACGAGCAGTTAAGTGTATTCTGTCTGTAAAAACCGATAGCACTCATTGTTTGCATTTATTTGTCTATCAGTTTACATTATTTGGAGTACCGTTGTTATTAATATAATATTAGAATAAAATTAAAATTTAATTTCGTCTGGGCCAGTCTTGTACAATAGTGAAAGCCTATAGGATTGCGTCTCAGTTTCATGGTACTTTGTAGTAATTGTTCGTTTTCAGTTATGTTGATCTGAGTCTGGCACAAGCCAAGGCGGCGGCTTCCCCAGTCCTCGCTAGCCCAGTGTCTACTTCAGTTCAGCGTTAGACAAACATAACGTGCTCGACCCGCCTTGGCTGCGCTGTCATTCGGGGTCTCTAGCTGTGTATGTCTCTTTGCGGAAGATAACTGTCTTGGATGGCAGCACGTCTTATGACGGCCCCGACTACCACCAATAAGCTTCTGCGTATGAATACTTAAGACATGCCTCCAGGCCGGTGTACAATAATAAAATAATAAATAATAATAGTAATAGAAACTACACTGATCGAGTCACATCGGCCGCGCGTCGTCCAGGCACAGGAAACTGCGAGGTGAGCAAGTGCCTGCTTGCGGGAGTCATCCGCCTCGGCATGTCAGCGTACCGATCTGTCCAACACCTAATCATCCACGCCTATCATCCACGCAAGCGCAGCTTTAAGTTTCTGCTCATGAACCCTGAACTTTATTATGGCTGAAGTTAAGGAAATGAATTATTAAGTTGTATTTGCAGACTTTTGTTAATCTTGTTTTTGACAAGCTTACAAGGCTTCCCTTAAAATCATTCAGGGGGGGGATGCGCCTCAAAGGTTGAAACCGCTGCTTTAGAGCGCTGCAACAAAACGAAATGTTCAAACAGTAATGATACATAAATAATTGCAAGCATAGTTATATTTTAGAAGGCGAAAAAGAAGGCTAAAACTAATGAATGTTAATCACTATTATCTCATAGACTGTAAGCAGTGACACAATAAATGTTGTCTTGACAGTGTTGGTTATAAAGTTAAAATAATTAATAAATAAAAAGTTATAAAGTTTTTGTCTATAATTTAAAATATTTCTTTTCCAGTCACGCGTTTCCGTATGTATGTTGTTAACAAACTCACTAAAGAAGTACGATTCTAAGCAGCAGAAGCCTATACACTTTTGCACGTTCAATTGAGACCACCGGCTGAGCCGAGCATTGTTGCGCGGCGCAAAGCTGCGCAGTCGGTGTGAGAAATTATCCCCTTGCCAAAATTAAATAGATGTATAACGAAACGTCAAGGCAATCGCAAGAAAGGCAAAGCGGCAGTTACAAATCCAACCATTACAAGGTAGAACTTTTGAAAGAAAAAGTAAAAAAAAGGGCCAGGAAACGAAATAAAAAGAAAAATAGAAGCTCAAGGAAGCCGAAGTATGAAATCAACAAGAATAAAACCTAAAGCCAGAAAGGGAGAATTTCGTATCTGTAACAAAGAAACTCCTGTCAGTTCAAAGCTTTTTGTGGAGGACTGAGAAAGATGAAGATAATGACTCAGAGTGCTTTTATTGTAGTCGACTGTATTCAAAATGAAAGTCGAACGATGAATGGAAAAATTGCTCTGGATGCCTTAAGTGGCACACGAAGAGTGCTGGTTGCGACGAAGAAGATGGTGATTTTTTGTGTTAACACTGTCGTCAATAATATGTTTTTTTTTTTATAGTAATTCCTTGTGAAAAACTGTACCAAACATTTTTTGTGTATTTGCCTATTATTTTCTGAGATACAGTGAAATACAAGTTATAATTTGGTGATATCTGTAACACATTTATGAAAAGTAAATCCACAGGACATTATTTAAATTTATCTTTTTATTTTGTTGACCGTTTAGCCGTGTTAGGTAGGTTAAAGTGGCCGTTATGTATGACATTTTGTAAAAATTTATTACAAAGTATTAAGTTGAGCTGGTGCAAAAATAATATTTTTACAAGTTTTAGATTTGAATATAGTTTAATTAAAAATATTTAAATGATTTGTTCATATTACACACTAAGAGTAAAAAATAATTTTTTTCTTAGGGTGGCCACTTTACCCTACTCTCCCCTATACTAAAATCACAGTCAACTAAAAACAGTCAGTACCGCTCAGATTCAGTAAATGAGAAGCACTGTCCAAATAGAACGCGCACGAACGGTTTCCTTTGATGTACTGACACTATCTGGATCGCGTTCGTTGGTGCAGTTTGCCGTCCAAACAGGCCGCGCCGCGCCACTTTGGTTTGGCGCAGCGCAGCGCGGCCAGTGTGGAGAGGCTCGTATACACAAACGGATACGGGTTTGCGTGTTATGCAAATAAATTATGTAGAGGCTCCATTTACATTAAATACTGCTTATTACCACAGTAACTAAGAGGTCTGAAACGATCCTAAACCTGTCTTCATTCAGTAACCTAGTAGGCCTACTCAGAAAAGTATTTCTAAAAAATTGATAACAACGTGTTTAGTGCTAATAATAAAAAATATGCAACTTTGGAAACTTGTTAAACGAACCTTTATGCAAAAAGTGTTAAAGTTTTGTCGTGATTGGACTGGAGGTTTGACAATTTTTGAAAGTTGAGGTTTGTACGAAGAACTTTTGCCCATTTATAGACGTAAAATGGCGCGATTAATTTGCTTATAATTATAATGAAATGAAACATGCTATGCTGTTTTATAGTTTTCTCACATAGTCAGCTGAACAAGTTTGGAGAATTACGAGATTATAGGTTAGTCTGTACTATTCTTTTTCTTAGGCGTTATTGGTAGAATTTTTATTACCATAGATAATAATATTCATAATTTATGAAAGAAAAATAATACTTCCAAAGAAAAAAAGGTTTTCTTTTCCTTTCGTCACGTTTTAGGATTCGATTTGTTTTCCTAATTTTTGGAATTGATCTCTGTGTCTTTTTAATGGTTGTCTGTACCAGGTGTCTTTGCTTTCTGGTTGACAGTCAAATATCTATTTAGGAATACGAGTATGGTCTGCTACTTCTAGATAATTTGAGAGAAGTAACATTACAATTTACATTGCTGACAATAAGTAACCGAAAATTACAACCAGGGACCGAAAATTTAATGACATTATTTAGTTTAATTTGTACCTGAGAAGAAGTCGGGGTATCGATGCAGCAAAAGCAGCGATGCGTCTCTACATGTCCATGGCACACATTTATCCACTGTCAGTATTGTACTAGAGATACGTATGGAGTTTTTAATATTGTGCCCGCCGCGATTAACACACAAGCAGGCCCGCCCAGAGAGGGGGCAGGGGTGGCATTGCCCTGGGGCCCGGCCTCTGGGGGGGGGGCCCGGGACGAGATATTCGAACCAGAGAGGTTCGGATATTTTTTAAAATGATTTTTGCACGTACGAATTTGTCAAACATCGAGTTTCGCGCGTTGTCACGCGTCGCTTTCTTCGCACATTCCGAGTTAGGTGGGTCACGTGACTTCTTTCGACGTGCACCGCGCCACTGTGACACTGTGTATATTACAGTGTAGTATACTGACACAGTTGAGGTTATGCCAGTGTCAGCAGCGTGTAGTTGTTTCAAGTTAGATGTTTTCTGGTATTTTTTGTTGTTTTCTTTTATAATAAGGTGTAGTGTAAATGTTGTGTGACATAATGGACTATTATAAACACAAGTCTGGTGCGCAGAAACGAAAAGAAAGAGAGCAAAAGCTTGAGAGTGGTAAGAAAGGTGTACGGACATTATTTGACGTTGGACTCAAGAAATCTGAGGCTGTCTCCGTTGGTGTATCGGGAACGCTTAATGAAGAGGCTGAGCCTACTGCATCTACCTCAAGGACTATAAATTCACCTGACGAAAAAATACACATTGGTTCTTTTCAAGGTAGGCCTAGTTTAGAAAATGTGGGTGAGCCTAAAAATCTTAAAACCGAAACCACTAAATCAGAAAATAGGGCTTCAGATAAAATGGTTGAACATTCAAGCGAATTTTTAGACTTAGGTGACTTAACTGGTTGCCCAAACGCTAATTTTAATATTATTCAAAATTTTGTTAGAAAAGGCCCTAGCCCAATTATTCCTGAAGACATTCCTAATGATCGAAAAAGAGTTTTCCCTCGGATAGTTTTACAGACAAAAACCCAAAATGGAGAACTTCGCCCAAGAGATTGGTTATCCTGGAGTACAAAAAATCAGTCCCTCTATTGTTTTCCTTGTCGATTGTTCAGCTCTCCCAGTGAGCTCACTGATAGCAATAGCAACAGTTCAGTTCTTATGAGCGAGGAAGGATGGAAGAAGGAGATGGGGTGGCGAAAACTCTACGATAGGCTCCCGAAACATGAAACTAGTACTCATCACAAAAAATGCTATATTGAGTAGAGGGCGAGCTGTAGAAAGACGTGTAAAAGAAGGGACTGATATTCAGTCTCATCTTGATGAGGAATTAATCCAAAGAAAAAAGTACTGGCAGGAATTATTGCAACATTACTAGCAGTGATTTTGTTTGTAGCTGAGAGGGGCCTTCCTTTTAGGGGTGAATCCTCAAAACTTGGTGATCCCCATAATGGAAATTTCTTAGGAATTACAGAGTTATTATCTAAATATGATCCTTTGCTACGAGAGCATGTTACAAAAGTAAAAGAATCCCAAGAAAATGAAAAACGTTTACAAGCCCATTATTTGTCCTGCTGGAGATCTCAAAACGAATTCATTGACATTTGTGGGAAAAAAGTTCTTAACCATATTTTAATTGAAAGACAACAGGCCAAGTACTATGCCATATTAGTAGATGCAACACCAGATATAACACATGAGGAACAGGTGACATTTATTTTAAGATATTTGTTAGAAAACGAATACGGCTATAAAATTAAAGAGAGATTCCTAAGTTTTGTAAAGTGCAATTTAAAAAGTGGAGAAGATATCGCAAATGAAATTGTAAATGAATTGGCTAAGCATGGCATTCCTTTGAATGATTGTAGGGGGCAGGGGTTTGATAATGGAGCGAACATGGTTGGAGTGTACAAAGGTGTTAAAACTCGCATAGCTGAAATCAACCCCTATGCTTTATTTTCTAATTGTGCAGCACATAGTCTCAACCTATGTGGTGTCAATGCAGCTGAATCATGCGAGGACGCTGTAACGTTTTTCGGTGTTTTGCAACAGTTATACAAGTTTTTCTCGAGAATAAAATGTTCACTCAACAAACTTTCAGATACAAGGTGGTCAGCACGAGTTGATGCCGTAAAGCCTTTCGCTAAACATCTTCCTGGTGTAAAAAGGGCTGTAGCTGAATGTCTGAAACTTAATATGTCAGCTGAAAGTAAAACTACACTTTTGGGAATTGAGAAGTATCTGAAATCTTTTAAATGCATACTAATGGCCACAATTTGGTTTAAAATACTGGTTTCAGTCGATCACCGAAACAAAGTTCTCCAAGCAACAGAAGCCACTCTTGATGAGGAAGTGTCTCACATCGATAGCCTTATAAAGGAAATGAACAATTTACGAGATAAATTTGACGTTATTCTACAAGAAGCTAAAGTCGTAGCACAGTCTATGGTTAATCAAATGCCTACAGAAACAGAATTTGATGAAAAAAGAAAGAAGAAGAGGAAGCATTTTCATTACGAAGTGTCTGATAAAGAATTTGAACAAAACAGTGGCTCAGAGACACATGAACCAGTGGAGAGAGAATTTAGAATAGATGTTTTCTACAGAGTGATTGACTCTGTTACCAGTGGGCTATGTGAAAGATTCATTCTTGGATTTCGTTGTCCATGACGTGTCCGTTACTTAACTAAATATCACTATAATATTGACGACTCGGAACACTAAGTTTTTTATAAGTAAAAACGTAAAGTTTTACCTTACAGCATAAACCGGCTTTCACCTATAGAAGGCTTCATCAGAGGCTGTAAGGTAAAACTTTACGTTTTTACTTATAAAAAACTTAGTGTTCCGAGTCGTCAATATTATAGTGATATTTAGTGAAAGATTCAATAATGCAAGGAAGCTTAGTAACATATTTCAGTGTTTGTGGCAATACCTGGATAAAGACAATACTGCAATTGCCAATTCCTGTCAAGAGTTACTTTCTATCTTTCCAGAGGACATCTCAGAAGCTTTAATAGAAGAACTTATTCACCTAAAATGTGTACATACGGTCAGTATTGGTACTTCTATTTTGCCACCATTTAAGTTGATAAATAAAATTAGGAGCTTAAAACTAGAGTTGCTGTTTCCAAATGTGTGCATAGCTATTCGTTTATTTTGGACACTTCCAGTGTCAGTAGCAGGAGCTGAGCGTTCTTTCAGTGCACTCAAAAGAATAAGAAACTACAACAGATCTTCAATGGGTCAAGAAAGACTGTGCGGACTAACTACTCTTGCCATGGAGGCTGATCTTACCCGTAGTGTTGATTTCAGTGACATTATTGAAGATTTTGCAAACAATAAAGCAAGAAAAATGATTTTTAAATTTTATATAGTTCTCTGTTTGCTGAACTTACAAGTTACATTTTTATTAATATAATGTGTGGCTATTTTAACACTGTCCATGACTTTTTACTTGTTTCATTTTTTATTTGTTAACTAAACAAAATAAAATTCCAAGTTCTTTGATTTTATCTGAAATTTAAAAACTCCAAAAGATGTAAATTTCCAAGGTGTATGATAACAGAATATTCAGTGTGTTAATTTACAATATCACTGCCTTTCTAGACACTGTAATCCTTAATTTTGTAAAGTGTCTATAAGAAATAAAATTTTGTTTACTTTTAACAGTTTTCAAGATCTGTTTTATTAAACTTAATTAATTTTTTCACTTTTGGTTCAGTGTTTGAATGCTTTGATAACATTACTTTATTTCATTTTTACTGACTAAAAATACAGAGATGATGATTAGTAGAAGAATCACTCCTCTCTTATAGTTGAAGGGTCACTCAATGAGGGTTGACGGTTGAAAATCTTAAGGTACCCCTTATGTGTGTGTGTGTGTGTAATACATAATATATATATATATAATATATAAGCGTGCGTGCACACACACACACATATATGTGTATATAATCGTGTATATAAAACCACATATACACGTATTTCAGGGGAAGAGATGGTTGCCTCGTTTGGGGGGGCCCACAATCTGGTTTGCCCTGGGGCCCGGAATTCCTCTGGGCGGGCCTGCACACAAGCAGTGTACACTACACACGAACACACATACACATATTCACCACAGGGTGGCGCGACATACGTGTTCCCCGAGTATTCTATTTCGTTAATATGGTCCGAGATCTTTCGTAATTGAACACCCTGAGAAGAGGAAACTATCAAAAATCCAATCCCGTTAGGAGAGACGAGCTGTTTAAAAATTCCATGTACATTTTACTTATCCTACAGCGTTTATTACATATTAGCATAATTAAAAAATACAAACATATTTTACTCAAGCTTCCTTGTCTATTAGACACTCAAAATCAAATGTGCATACATTAATAATGGTCTGCGATTCTGACATTGGCATAATTCAACTCTACGAATAGGCTATACTATCAATCTTCCGCATCTACCAAGATTGGAATATTCTAAAATTCCTCATGCATTTTTCA
Organism: Magicicada septendecula; assembly: GCA_034769895.1. Classification (NCBI taxonomy): domain Eukaryota; kingdom Metazoa; phylum Arthropoda; class Insecta; order Hemiptera; family Cicadidae; genus Magicicada; species Magicicada septendecula. Next base: position 698,222,066 of record CM068368.1, read on the forward strand.
TAATTTTCCGCGTTTACTAAAAATTGGAATATCTCAACATGTCGCATGCACTTTACTCAGTCTTCGCATTTAGGCCTACCAAACATTGGCGTGTGCATTTTACTCAATCTTCCATGTCTACAGCATTGGAATATTTCAAAATTTCGCATCCATTTTTCTCAATTTTTTGCGTTTACCAAACACTGAAATATCTCAAAATTTCGAATGCATTTTACTCAGTCTTCGCGTTTACGTTATTCGCGTTAACGCGTTCGCGTTATTGGGATAGTTCAAAAATCCGTATGCGTTTTACTCAAACATACGCGTTTACCAAACACTGGAATATTTCAAAATTTGGAGTGCATTTTACTCAAACTTCCGCATTTACCAAACATTCGCATTACTCAACATTCCGCGTGCCTGGTACTCAATCTTCCGCATTTACTAAACATTGGAATATTTCAAAATTCGGCGTGCATTGTATTCTATATTTCGGGTTTACTAAACATTGGCATATCTCAAAATTCCGTGTGCATTTTACTCAACCATCGATCGGCTTTTATCAAACATTAGCATACCTCAGTATTCCGTGGACGTTATTTTAGTTTTTGCGTTTATCAAACATTGGCACACCCCCAAACGTCTTGTGCATATGCTCAATCTTCCGCGTTTGTTATACATTGACATACCCCAAAATTCAATGTGCACATAACCTACTCAACCTTCCGTGTTTATGTCCTATTTTCATACCTCAGAATTCGTTATGCATTTAACTGAAGCTTCAACACTTATAAAAAATTGGCATACTTTAAAAAGCGTCTTGTGCATTTTCTACAGCTTTCCCTGTTATTAGACCCTTAAATGGTTTGAATTTCCATGTTTATTTTTTTGAAAATTGAGTTCTTTTGGGAATCAGAATGCCTAAAATTTCTGTGTTTATTATATTTAGTTTTCCGTGTTCATTAGACGTTAAGATGTCTCTAAATTACATTATTATTAGTGGGGAACGCGTTGCTTCAAAATTCCGTGTTCCTGAGACGGGATGTACACAAGCACACAAACGCTGCTCTGTTGTTTTAATCGCGGCAACCATAGTAGTAAACCTTCCCGACTCGAGTATACTCAGAGTGGGCAAACAGCCGGGAATGTATTTACTGCAGAGACAACAACACTGAACACTTTCTGTGTAATCATTTTAGTAATATATTAAAAAAAGTTGAAGTTTTGTATTTATTTATACATTCCATTTAATATAATATTTTTATTAGGAATTATAGCACTTTTACTAAGTTATTTGCAATGTTGTATATAATATTTTGAATAAATCATGTAACAAAGAAATTTGTCCCATTCATTTAATTTACGTCCAGTGTTAGGCGGATACAACACTACAAATTAATAATTAACTGGCACACGTGATTTCGCATCTAACATTAGCAGCTGCCTTAACGCCGCTACGCACTCGTCTCTTTTGTCACAGATAGATATTGGAAGACAAATTTTGCTACCTGAATAAATAAAGTTTTTGACTGCACATTGCAGAAATTGTGGAAACACTGTTAGACCTTATGAGGCACTGGTGAATATTGGAATTGTAACACTTATAATGAGTAGTATTTGTCAAAGTGTAGAGCAGTGTTTATGTGAAGGCAAGAGTACTCTTTAGAGCAGTGGTTCTCAAACGTGTATTGTACACGCTACAATGTCTGTTGTAGTGAGTTGCCGTGGCCGTGGCCGTGGCCGTGGCACACTAGCGTGAACTACGACAAGCTCATGTTTCTTACTAATAAATCACACTTTTTAACTGTAAACCTATAAATCGTCTGTATAATAAAACAAGCTATAATAAAGTAATAATAGTAATGTATCTGTTGTGCCTGGTTAAGTGCCACTGCGTCCGTGATTCCTCATCTGAAACTTTGTCACATCATCTTTGCTCAATCTACCTTACTATAAAATACGTTGCATTCTTTACCAGTACCGTATCCGAAACCGTGAATCGTTTTATCCTCTTCCCAGGTGTCCACGATTCAGAATCGCTCGCAGAAAAGAAAAGACCTTGAGTGAGAATTATTTTCGTTTCAATTATATTACGTAATATCGGAGGCGCATGGAGAGGTTCTAGAAGGGTTATATCCAAAACCAAAGGGTTAAGTGAAAAACAGAAATTGGGAAAAATTAAGAAAATGTGCAAGTAAAAATAAAATCATATAAGTGGTGTTTAAATAATTAATTAGTTGTGAGATTATGGACATTATCAACTACTACAAATTGTTGATTACGAAATATTAGAAATTACATTGGTAGGCTGATGGTTGTTAAGTTTTGCCCTAGTTTTGGGGTTATGTTCTCTTAGCGAGTTCGACACAGTTAAGTGCAGACTCATAGCCATTGAATGCTTATTCAGCCTACAGTGTATCCAGTTCGGCTTACGATATTTATAATATACTAATCTATTCCATGGAAAAGTAAAAATTTATGTATTAAAAAGGCTTTGCTTATTATAAGAATGTTATACTATGTTGTACTCGGTTTTTAAACAGTGTCACTTACCATCCGTATTTAATATTTGTTTCGAATGTTTTGATTTATTACTTTAGTTTAACACTAGTACACAAAACATCAAAGAAAATCTTTAAAAATGCCAGTTAATCAGTTCAGTTTAAAGCTTCTTCAGTTACTGCAATTGTGTGACGACTTTCAAGTCGAAGGGAGCGTTAAATAAGACGTGCAAAACAACGTATAAAAGTCAAGTACGGATAGAGAAGTAAAACCAACTGCAAACCAAGAAACTACGTTAATGTCACAAACAACGACACGGGTACAAATATATTGTAGAATGAGGACTAAGTGTGAGAGTGTCTTTATGCGAACGCTGACAGTGTCGTTTAATAGGTGGTGGCAATGGCGGCTGGTGTTATGGTTGCAGCGTTGCACAACCACCAGTACAGAATAACTAAACTATAAAATAATATACGAAAACACTAAGCAGCTAAAATATCATAAATTTCAACGGAGAGCGTATTACGAGATCCTACGCGGTAATGTTTGCGTACAATTCAAATGTGGCGCGCAGGCTGGTGGTTGTAGGTCGTTTGAAACTTCAACAGTATATGGCAGAGGTCACTACACAAACATATGGGAGGACGTTCGCTACTCTTCACAACTGCTCTATGTTCCCAATGTTAGCTAGGCGGTTGCAAAGTTTCTGCAAGGTTCCACTAGTAGCGCTGTAGCGCAACTTTGTGTCATGAAATCAGCACAGCCTTCTTGATTTATAAGTTATGTCAGGTTTATTGTTTACGTTGGTTCAAGGTAAACGTTATACGTTGTTTGAGGTTATAAAATTATAGTAATAATTTTGTATAACTGTGAATATGATAGTTTTGTGTCTTTTAACCGATCTCCCATCCACTCAACCAACTACTGCAACCACCAAAATTTGGAACCACCAGCCGCCACTGGGTGGTGGCGCATGATTTCGACTGTTGCCGGTTTTGCATTCAGTATTTTAGGCGGCATCAGTTGTGTGCTCGAACTATTATTTGTGTGTAATTATTGCAAGGCTAGTACCTGTACAATGTTAAAATAGCACAGAATTATCAAAACAGGTAATTGGAAAATAAGCATAAAATAGACTATCAATATGTGTAGCGGAAGTTTAAACTTGTATATTTCAATTTGCAGCTTAATTTGCAAATACGTACTGGCACATGTTATACGATTAAATTTGAGTTCCCATCAGTTGTCGTTTCTGGAATATAGGCCTACTTTAAAAAAAAACACCGTTTTCGGTCGACATCCGCGATTTATTGATATCATATTCACCTTCCGGCCAATCTTGAAGTGTTCCGCGAAAGTACAGATTTACTGCGGTCAGTAAATCTCCCTATGAGGATATCTTGCACTCCCGCGAAAAGCACTTTATATAATAATAATATTATAATGGGTTTGTTCACCCGCTTGGTTCTTTACGAATAGCTCGAAAAGAGTTCCAAGTTTTATTGTATTTTTAGATTTCTACAAGTTCATACGAGAAAAACTCTCGTAGCGGAACACACGTTCACAAGGCGAATGCTTTCGATGAAGTGCCCCAATGCATGCTATACGACATACGAATATTACTGAAATTAGTGGCTTCTGATTGATCAATCAGCTGTCACGTGGTTGATAGAAACAAAAGATATCTGGGTTACATGCAAATCTTTGTATAAGTTAGCAAGGGCCTGCATAGATTTTATCTATAAATTCTATTACTCTACAATAGATAAGAGTAAAAGTTGAGTTTTTCAACATTAAAAAAACCATATTTATAAAATAGTTGAGAATCACAGAGTATATAGAAAATGTAGCTATTTCCCTAAATAATTCACTGTCCAAGTTTCAAGTCGATGGGTTAATTAATACGGAAGATATAGCGAAAAGGTTTATCACACGCGCACGCGCTCACAAATTCACACACAAAGTACATGACAATAAAGAACAAAATTTTATAAAGAATTTGATATAACCTAAGTCCTTATCCATCACTAAATACAAAACTTATAGCTAATTGACAAAAAATTGTATAAATCCATTTCAAACATGTTAATGTTCGTCATCCATGCTCAGATTTCTTAATATAGCTCATCATCCTGTGTTTTGTTGCAATTTATATATTGTAACGTAACATATTCGAGGTCCCCAACGTTACATAAAAAACAAAGTAAATATGGTCTAGAACAATACCCAAAATATTAAGGTTACTAAGTAATTAATATATCTGAAGTGTACCTAAATCTAAAAGATGTAATAAATAATATGGGATGTCAAACATAAACATTGTATCTAATGGGAGGAGTTTAATATGTAGTAATGAAGTATAAAATACTATCCAAATTAATATTTAATGTGTTGCAAATTGTACTTGTAGTTATGCTGTAACATGATATAGTGTTTACAGAATATTTATTTTATGTTTTGTGGATAGTAGGAAAGGAGTTGTCGTTTTAAAGAAATACTTAGTCAGTGGTACTCATTTTGTTTATGTTAAAATGGTATTTGAATAATTAAGTATAAGTACATGGGTTAGGTATTATATTATGTTGAATGTATTTATTGTAATTGATTAATGAAGATGTTTGAATTAATGTTTGTAAACTTGGCCAGGAAGGCAATAAGTGTTTAAAAGTTGGCAAGTAGTTATTATAGTTATGTTATAAAATAATGAAGGGTTCAAGGATGAACTAATTAATATAATGAATTAAAACCAGGAAATTAAAATTAATGTAAGTAACCATGAACCAGTAACTATTTGTAGAGTAGGTCAGGTAAAGAAAAATTAAGTTAAAAACCAAACAATATTATAACAGTTGTAAGAAAACCTATAGGCCTAAATTTAATATTTGTAAAAGGAAATTGATACCTTTTTAATAAGTCCAGTCCAATGAAACTATAGTAAAATATATACGGTTTAATAAGGTAGATTGGGTGAGAGTTTTAGGTAATTTGGTATAATTCCAAGCATGGAGTATTTTATTAAAAAAAGAGTAGTAATATTTTATAATTCTGGCTCTAGGATATCAAATATCATCCAATGACAGAAAGTAGTGGTTGTTAGGGTAACTAAAATGTAAAAAATGTTGTTGATTTTCAATTATTCGATTGTTATATGCTATTGAGTTCAGATGAGTAGACAAATTTAAGAAAAAAGACATAAATTAATATGAAATGAACAAAAATTAATAAATTAAAGTAAAAACCAATTCCTGTAAACTAAACCGATGAATAATCAATGAATTAGATTTCAAAAAATATACCCGTATACCTCCAAATGGTCGAGGAATTCTTATTTCACTCTTCAAGATAATTCCATTGGATTTAGTATTGAACCCGATTTCACATCTAACCAGGAGACTCATTGATGGAATAAAAAAGTCTGAATTAATGGAATTATAGAAAAATATACTCAAGGACTTTTGTTTCTGAAGAAATAAACTTCACTTTCAAGAAAGAATTTATAATACGACACCAATTCCACCGGGACCGACAACCACAAGGATCGTGAAGGAGAACGAAGATTAGAAGAGTTCCCGTTATCTTCCAGGACATCATCCCTTCAATTTTATTAATAATCGGAACACCTTTTCTGGATTAACGTAACCTCAACTGTAAATCTTCAACCGTTTGCAAACGAGCAATGCTGCCTTGAGAATCGTCCAGTACGGTAACACCAGCTTATACATAATTTTAATATAGTAAGAACTAATAACATTTTGTAATACTGAGTAACCTTAATTTTGCATTACCTGGCCTTACTAATCGTTCAAAGAATCAAACGTACCCTGGGATAAGAGATAATTAACGTTATATTTAATTTGTATAAAATAAAAAGGTAATAGTCAACTAACTAATCGATCCATAATTATACAATCGATTTAACTATATTGTAACCATGAAGAGCACTGTTAGAAGTTGAATTGAAAGGTAATACAAATAAAGAATCCTTCTTGTATATGATAATGTTTTATATTATTGTAGAATAGGCATTGTATGTTGTGTGTGTAGTAATTTACAGGTAAAAGGGGTGATTAAAATCTGGTGAGCAAGCTAACCTAGAGGCGCAAGTCAATTACGAATAACAGCGCTTATAGTCGACAGCTAGTAGAACGTGAGATTACCGAACTAGCGTGTTTCCTGCACCATTCTTGAATTGATTTACACAATACGGACTGACTAGGGTTGGAGAGAATTCTCAATTTATTCATTAAATACACGAAATATAGAAGTAACATTGAGTAATTAGGTAAAACCGTGTTATGGTCTACATAAAAGTTGTAATAACAAAATAATAAATATTTTCATTAATAACAGATTGATTAAACCCCGAAACCTAAAATAAATCTTATTGACTTTGATTAATTTGTTTTCTATTTCAAATTGGCGAACCCAACAGTGGGGCTTTCAAACATCCTCGGATATAATTAAACACCCGCAACATCATTGATTAGTTTGTTTTCTTTACAATATATACATATATATCGGGCCCCGGGGCTCTCGGCGATCGCCGACCTAGCCGACCTGGCCAGTCCGCCCCTGGCTACATTAAATCTAAATGTTTTGGTAATATTTTTACGAAATTATAAATATGCGAAATTCGTATGAAGGATTTGTTACCCAACTGGAGGAACTTATTCGTTTGTGTAATAGGCCTATGTGCTTAATTTTTTTGTACAAACACACAGAGTTGTCCTGGCTCGAGATTACTTACCACCAATTGTCCTAAACTAGAATCCAGTGCCACGTGTGTTTGCTTAATGTTCCCTTACGCACGAGTTAAGATTATGTTGTCATCATATCGTGAATTAGAAAAACTTCACTGGCAAATTGAGAAAATAATTTTTAAATTAGTGAAATTTATCAAATTCGTTCGTTTTTCGCAATTGTTTAGACTTTTATATACTTAGTACACAATCCTATTGTTTTCGCTGTTCCGAAAATGAATAAATCCAAGACTATAAGTAAAAGTAAAAAGTAAAAAGTGAACTGGAACATCTTAAGATATGTATTTTTATTTCGATGTATAGTAAATATATTCATGGGTACGTTTTATAATACAATAAGCAGACATACGGTGTCTGGTTTCTTACAACTTTTTGACTGCTCGTATACTATTTTCATTAGCTTAAACACTTCACGTAACATTCTTTTACTAAATTACACGCATTAAATAATCTTCAAGTTACTTTCATACATGTGCGTCTATGTTAACGTGTCTGCTGCTAGAAATAAAAGAGTAGTCAATAAAGTGGTTCTCCGCTGTCTGAGCACAACATGTAAACGGCAATGACTGCACGATGTATGTGTGTGTGTGTGTGTGTGTGTGTGTGCCTCAGACAAAATGAAAAAACATTGTACTGAAGCAAAGTGTGTGTGCAGATATTATCCCGTGGTGCCCAGACGGATACGGGTTTGCAAATAAATTATGTAGTGGGCTGAGCTTTGCTTGTTAACACTCTCAACTTATAATTTATTGTACTTTTAAATACTCGAATTTAACGCACACTGGTCGCTCCATAACACACAGAGGGCTGGCCCGAAGTGTGTAAGCGTCAGATTATGCATAAGTTGTCACTCTGTGACACGCACGCGCGCACGCACTCAGCCAGGACCCACCGCAGTGGCAACAGCACCACACAACAGAAAAATAGCTTTAGCTATGATTACACATTTAAGTTTTAATTAAAACATATTTGAAATATTGTTTCTATTGTATACAGGTGACAACTCTTGGCGTTAATAACTTACACACACACACACACACACACACACACACACACACACACACACACACACACACACACACACACACACACACACACACACACACACACACACACACACACACACACACACACACACACACACACACACACACACACACACACACACACACACACACACACACACACACACAATATGTACCATTTTCTTTGTAATTACTCTTCAGGTTTCTTGTAATAACTATATTTTATATTTCTATACACACAGTAGTAAAACACTTCTGTGTGATTTTATTTTCTCTCCTTACGCACGTTTTCCAGACACAATCTGTGTCGACAGAGAATTAGGCTATAATATAATTGATTTAAATATTTCGGTTGCTGTAATGCTTGTTTATCCAGTCAGCTGTTCTGGTAATTTTTATAGTTTCGTACATATATATATGTGTATATATTACAACGATACAGATTATAATTTTCGCATAAGATAATATTTGTGTGTGAAGAAATTACAAACAAGTCTATAATGGAGGTAATGAAGAATTATTTATTACACACAAGAAATAATAGTTTATATGAGATATATTAAATTACATAATTGTCATGCATTTATATATGTTGAATAACGTTTATATTGTTCGATTTTACTTGATATATGATAACCATAACACTTGATGAGGCGTCCTCCTGACGTGCGTACTCTCCTCCTGGTGTCCTCTTCGTTGGCGGGTTGCTCCAGCGGCGATTCCTCTGCACGTCTCGCTGACGTTTCCGTCGAACTGCTAACACCAAATATATTTCACACACCAATTGTCACTGTCACAATAATTAGCGTTCCCGCTTGCAAAAGGTTATTATTAGTTTACAATGTTATTTATTATTCGACCTCAGGGTGATATGGGTAATTATTAAAAAACGGTGTATTGAGTTAACACCTACCGTGAAAGCTTGAAGTGTTCAGTAATTCCCTATGCGGATATCTTGACTACCGCGAAGAGCACTTTAATATAATAATAATTACACAGTGGTTGTTAACCAGCCTGGTTCTTTCCGAAAAGCTCGCAAAAGAGTTCCAAGTTTATCGTAATTTTAGATTGCTATAAGTCCATACGAAGAAAACTTTCGTGGACGGAACACACGTTCACACGGCAAATGCTATCGACGAACTGTGGCGATGCGTGGCCCACAGAGTACGAATATTAATGAAATTAGTGGTTTCTGATTGGTCAATCAGCAGTCACATGGTTGATGGAAACAAAAGATAGTTCGGTTACATGCAATAGTTTGTATAAATTAGCAAGAGCTTGCATTGATTTTATCTATACATTTTATTACTCAACCATTGATAAGGGTTAAAAGTTGAGTTTTCCCTATAAAAAAAACATGGTTATAAAATAGTTGGAAACCTGAGAGTATATAAAAACTGTAGCTAATTACATAAACAATCCACTGTCAAAGTTTCAAGTTGATGGGTTTATTAACGCGGAAGATAGCGTATAGCGAATAAGGTTTATCACACGCGCACAATTTCACACAAAAAGTACATGACAATAAAGAACAAAATTTTATAAAGAATTTGATATAACTACGTTCTTATCCATCGCTAAATACAAAACTTACAGCATATAGATTAAAAATTGAATAAATCCATTTTAAACATGTATATGTTCGTCATCCATGATTAGATACGATTAATACAGCGTATCATCCTGTGTTTTGTTGCAAGATTAACCCCACCACGTGTAAACAAAAATTTTTTACATGGAATACAATTTTTTTTTCTTCCTAACCTAAATGAAATATCATTCTCCCAATAATAATCCAAATAATAACATAATAAACCCAAAATCAAAATAAATAAATAACTTCTTCAAAACAACATTCCTCAACTGTCACTTTGACAGTAATGATATCAACAAATGCACGTGGCTGGATTTGACCTATATTCCCAAACACAGATAAGCTTATCAACACTTCTGACGTCAGTTTGATAATTTAAACGTATACCTCAGTTCAACAAGTCATTTTTTCCAACATTATCAAAATTATTCTTAAATTTACACACATTTTCATATAATTTCATAACACTCATATCACCTATACCCTGGAATATTAGGTATCATTATCTTCAACATAATATTTTCTTAAGGATGATGCATGGAATTTCCCTATCATACGGCTAGTATTTGGGTTGGTCACAATGAATGTGTTTTTACCCACTTGTTCCGATAAAATATATGGCCCATTGTATAATCTCAAGAATTTGGCTGCGGTGTTATCCTCCCTGTGCCCTACATTCAAAGCCCGCAAGAGTACCTTCTCGCCATTTTTGAAAGTGTGCCGTGGCTATATTAAAGGTAAACACCACGGCCAGTTTAATTGTATTTCCGTACGTTCGGTGCGTTATCGCTGCATGTTACAATGCCCGCTATCGATATCGAGACTTAGTCAGCCGCCGCGACCTTGATCGGTGACGTCATTTGGTTGGCCGTGGCGTCTGTGCTTTGACTACGAGATTTGTTCAGCAGTGTTTTGGGCTTTATAATTTCACGCAGCGTCAACTCTCGTCTCTTTTGTCTTTCAACTTTGTGCTGTGCGGATCGGGACGGCGTGCCGTGATTAACTACTTCTATGATCCTATAATCCTATAAAGAGCTTCAGGTGAGCCAGTATTCAGGATTTAATTATTAATATTAATTCAATTGGGGCTTGTGTGTGTAAAATGTGTTTGTGGCTCTGACTGTCCATGTTCGTGCTGGTATGAACAAAACACGTAGTTAAGTAATTTAAAGTAAATTTAAAGAAATAATGTTAGAGGCAATGAAAACTTAAAACAGAGGAATTAAATGAGTTATGAAATTATAATTGTAATTGCACTGAAGTCTGGTTATTAATTAAAATAGTTTGTAAATATAATTGCAGAGACCGCGTGTTTGTAAGTCATTGATAATGTGAAGTTAAACCTACAATGTAACCCATAAAAATTTAAGCTTGGAATTGTAATGATTTAACTGTGATGAATTGAAATTTAATATTCAAATTAATAACTTGAAGTGTGACCTTTACTGGGATTAATGGCAGGCATTTGTTGAATTGAGATTATAGCGGTGTGTATGTGATCTGGGTTGCTTGGCGAAAGGATGTAGGGGCGGTATGTATTCTTTGAATCGAATATACAAATAACATTTTTACATGTTTCCCCGCTTAATCGGGAGGAAAGGGGGGTCGACGAGATGGGAACTCAACATCTTTTCCCATCCGCAGAGCAGTGCGTTAGGATCCCCAGCGCCGCCACGCCACGCTAAATTATCATTCACACTCAACTTGGACGGCAGGAATCTATTTTATGTGTTCTAAAAGATCAGGTGGGAACTTTCCTTTTTTTTATTTCATCACACACACAATACTCCGCTGGTTACCGTGTAACACACACAGAGGAACTCAGTCCTAGAAAATAGACTCATACTTCAGAGTTAACATTGCCTGAACATGTTTGTGTAGACATGCTAAAGTGTGCATAGTGATGACTGTTATGAATATGTTATATAAGTATTAGTATATTAATCTCTCATGATGTCAAGGGTTACCATTGTCATAATGTAGATGTTTAATTTTAATTCCTGCAAAAGAAAACCAATTTCTAAATCAACTTATAAAAACCAAACTTTAAGAAAATGTAATACCCAGACAGTACTTGCATCTACCTGTCATGTGACTTGTGGTCCTGCGCGTTCAACTTTCCGGTTCATTTCATTCTAAATTAAAACTCCTTTTGGAATTAATTAATTATTATCTGGTTCTGTTTGATTATACAATATTTATTTAAAAATTTATAATTAATTAACAAACTTTCAATGTCTGCTTTACTGTGATCACAGTTTAGTTTACGTCGAGACATAGCCATATCGATTGATCCTTCTTAATAACCGTTACCAAAGGGTTAATATATTGGCTGGCCGCATGTTCGATTACCCCGCACGCCTCCATTTTCTTCACCTCCTTGTCGACGGCTTCCTGATACTTCAAAGGAATATGCCATCCTCTTATACAGCACGGTGTTTTATCTGTTACGACGAAATATCCGATTGCCCTGCCTGGTTCCTCTCTAAATATCTGACGATTTCGTAATAGCACCTCTTCCAACTTCTTTTTAGGTTGATTACTAATTTCAGTAACTTTCTCCAGTTTCTCCCGGATTATGGCTGTAGTAGGCTCCGCTTCGTGTTGTATTTCCATCGCTAGCATCTCCCAACTCTTGGGTATATCACCTGTTGTAATTTGATTATTAAATGCAATTCGATTATTTTGTAAATTAATAGCACACCCCCCTTCTTGTAGTATCTTGATTCCCACGATACAGTCACGTATTAATTCAGGCACGATGATAAACACACTATCCACTACGAATTCCCCAAAATTTACTTCTAATAACACTTGTGTAATTTGCTTTGACTTCTTACCCACGGCTCCCTTTACGACTGTATTCGTTAGTCTTAATACATCCAGTTTTCCCATTCGGTGTTTATTTTTATTGAACCACTCGGCAGAAATCTCATTGATCTGACTGCCTGTGTCAATTAACGCTATGACGGGTACATTATTCAAACTGATTTCTAATTCTGGACATTTAAAATTTTGTGTCCGTTCCATTTCTTTATCTATTTCTAATAAATCATCACGTATATTCAAAAATGTGGTGCTGATTTCCTTACAACTAATTGCTACATCTATCTTATTTCTACGGTAATAGTTATTTAGTTTTTGAATTCGTACTTTGCACATTTGGAGTCGATGACTGTCCTTGAGTTCCGCTTGTACTTGCGAGAGCGTTGACCTGAATTTGCTGTCCCCTATTCACTTCTCTTCTACCCTGCTCAAATTTGTTTTGCCCGTAGTTACGTCCGGTGTCATTAGGGTAGTCAGCCGGTCTGTCAACTCTCCGATATGCCACGGGCGGTTGGGGCGTTCTTTATGTTCCGTCTTTACCTGGTTTTGTTCAAATGGGTTATACGCATGTCCGTTGTTTGCCTTTTGCATAGCTGAAAACTCCGTTAACAATACTTGGAATTCGGCGATGTTCTTTACCCCTCTCGTCACTGTAGCTACTGCTATGTCGTGGTGATAATGACGTGCAAGCTTTCTAATTAAGTGTTGGTCCGATGTAGGTGGTATCAATTGACGATTCTGTAGGATGCACCTTTCCATATATTGGACCATGCTGAGACCACTCTCGTACCTATATTTTCCGAACTCTAGGCGGTCCCGTACCTCCTCTTGAATCATCTGATTCCAATACTTTGCTGTGACAGCTTCTTGGAATTCCTGGAACGTATCTACTTCATGTCATTGTCAACTTCCACCAGATCGCCGTCTCTCCCTCTAGATGCCTCGCGATCCAGTTGATGATTCATATAGAATTCCTTTCTGATCTCCTCCATTTCTTTGATAAATTCCATCGGGTACTCACCTTCCCCGTTGAACGACACGCTTTTTAAGTGTTCTACTGTGATTCCTCGTTGTATTGGTGTTGCGCCTATTTGTGTTAACCGCATCTTCATATCTTCTTTCACCATTGTTAACTGCCCACCTACCTCATTTAACTCGCGGCTAACTTCCGCTCGGTGTAGATTCAGTTGTTCTTCGTGTTTCTTGTTGTTGATAACTAGTTTCTTATTTATTATTTTTATCTCTTGTGCGACTGCCTCCTGGGTTTGGTTGATCGCTTGTTCACCTCTTTCTAGGTGTTCCCGCATCCTGCGTTTGGAGTGTCTCTATTTCTTCATGTACCACCTCTGTCGCTTCTGACCTTAACTTCGGTGATATTTCTTGGTTTTCTCGCTTAATCTCTTCGATTTGTTGATCTACGCGTTCTCTGTGTTCGTTTACTTGTCGTGTTACGTATTGTTCCACTTACTTCCTTATCTGGATGTTTTTTTTGTATACTCTCCTTAACCTCATCAATTCTTTTTTCCAGCTTCCTGGTGCTTTCTGTCAGTTGTTTTGTTTGTTTATGGTTTTCTTCTAGTTTTTGTGTTACTTGTGATATTTGTTCCGCTATTTGTTGTTTTGTGCTCTCCTCCAGTCGCGTTATTTGTTGTGTTAATTGTTCCGTTATTTGTTGTGCTACTTTTGTGTTTTCCGTTATTAATTGTTTATTATTCTCTGCTAACAGTTGTAGTATTGTGGCCATGTCTATATTTGCGTTTGTGTGTTGTATTGCACTTGTTGTGTTTTCTTCAGTTCGTCCCCTTGCCTCTAAAGGAGCCAATACGACTTCGTTCTCCGTTACTTCTTCAAATCTTTTTGTTTCCCTCATCTGATTATTAATGTCAAATTCTACTTCATCACTACCATTTATATCGCCGTTACTTGCCTTTGTAATTTCACTACTTTTAATTTTATTAAAATTCTTTAACTTTTTAGTCTTACTTCGATTTAACATTAATTTTACAATTTATATTATATTTCTTATTATTTAACTCATCTCATTCTGCCGAGCTTATTTAAATTTCGATTTTAAGCTCCGCGTCGTTGGGCGTCAAATATTACTTACGTTTCTACATTAAGGCGCCAAATATAACTACTCGTGAAGCGCACGTAATTTTCGAATGTTGTATAAATAATTTTTTCAAGACAGTAATGCATATAATCGGTATAATTACCTTGATTTATTGTGTTACAAATTATATTTAGATATATTTATTACTGAATACTTCCACTCATTTTGTATTATTGATAAATTTGCTTGGGCGCCAGAGCAGAGTATTTCTGGATTGTTATGAAATAATAAGACTTCGTTCAGATACTAAGATTTATATTATTATCTTCTTATTACATAAGACATCTGAGAATTAATCATTAATATTCTTTATAACTAATAACAGAATTATTAATATCTCTAGCTTACGGATTCTTCAAAATCATATTAATCAAGTATTACTCAAATGAGCAATCAGTAGATTCAAATTTACTCCCTTAACACATTTAAATCTTCAATATATTAATTAAAACATATATGTATCATAAAATCTTAACTACTATGAACTTTAATAATCTTCAATAGATTCAATTATTCAACTTCGTTACCATTTCTATAATTATTATAATTTGTTTCCTTACTTTACTATACAATAACTCTCCTAACATGTCACATAGCATAAATTGTAATAGTTAGTATCTGAACTCGTGGGTCTTTTGAGAATGAGATGAGTTATTTTTTAGATGCAAATTCTATGTTAAGTTATTGAGTTGAGAATCATAAATGATATACTGTTACTTGTTGCTGGATTCCAAGTAAAAGAATGATGAACTGTAATCCTGCGTTGAACATCGCACTACACTTTGCACTAATCACGCTTGATTAAACCTTCTTTATTTACTTCACTCGCTCGCGTTAGTACTAAGCGTCGCGCACATATAAATAAGTATACTTCTTGCTGCAATCTATGCGCACAAGTTAAACATCTTCTGGTCCGTACGTACTATCGCACACACATATAAAATAAACTTCTTGACGACTGTAATTCTTTCTCAACTATTTAACCGAGTTAATCTATTGATTTGAACTTAGAATTATAGTATTGAAATGCTCACATCGAGTAACGCAGGTTTCCCGTGTTTTGCGCGAAAATTAAACTTAGACTTCCCCTTTTTTGTTTGCTTTACTTGTTTTTTATAGTTTTCCGAGTCCTTCCCTCACTACAACTCTTGTTGATCATACTTCCATTGGCCTGAATTTGAAATATTTGCCGGTAAATACGAATGTACCCACTCCGGTGCTGTATCTTTTCGCTCTCACTACCGACGCTATCCGTGATTGGTTGCCAGAGAGCGGGCGATAGACTTACGCGGACGTTCGTTAGACTTCTAAAAAGTGACGCTACTTTCTAAAATAGTCATAATTATTGGCGTGTCATCTATTGTCTGTTGAAGGACACAGTACCGTTAACCTAACGGTACATGGGCGTTTTCTGCTGTATTTACTCTACAAAACATTTTATGCTTTTATGACATGTAAGGGTGTTTTGGGTCTATTGTAACTTATTTTGTCGGCGCCTGACTGTCGCATAGTCGAGCCTCTTTTGATTCAAATTTTCATTTATATATTATTTACATCTATGTACATTGCAATGATTTATATTATTATATATTATTATAGTTACCATTAATAGTTGATTTATTATTATATGTGTTTATATACATAAATTAATGCACAGGTTCACAGTAACGTTTCAACTTGATATATGATAACCATAACACTTGATGAGGCGTCCTCCTGGCGTGCGTACTCTCCTCCTGGTGTCCTCTTCGTTGGCGGGTTGCTCCAGCGGCGATTCCTCTGCACGTCTCGCTGACGTTTCCGTCGAACTGCTAACACCAAATATATTTCACACACCAATTGTCACTGTCACAATAATTAGCGTTCCCGCTTGCAAAAGGTTATTATTAGTTTACAATGTTATTTATTATTCGACCTCAGGGTGATATGGGTAATTATTAAAAAACGGTGTATTGAGTTAACACCTTCCGTAAAAGCTTGAAGTGTTCAGTAATTCCCTATGCGGATATCTTGACTACCGCGGAAAGCACTTTATATATAATAATAATTACACAGTGGTTGTTAACCAGCTTGGTTCTTTCCGAAAAGCTCGCAAAAGAGTTCCAAGTTTATGGTAATTTTAGATTTCTATAAGTCCATACGAGGAAAACTTTCGTGGACGGAACACACGTTCGCACGGCAAATGCTATCGACGAACTGTGGCGATGCGTTGTCCACAGAATACGAATATTAATGAAATTAGTGGTTTCTGATTGGTCAATCAGCAGTTACATGGTTGATAGAAACAAAAGATAGTTGGGTTACATGCAATAGTTTGTATAAATTAGCAAGAGCTTGCATTGATTTTATCTATACATTTTATTACTCAACCATTGATAAGGGTTAAAAGTTGAGTTTTTCCCTATAAAAAAACCATGTTTATAAAATAGTTGGAAACCTCAGAGTATATAAAAACTGTAGCTAATTACATAAACAATCCACTGTCAAAGTTTCAAGTTGATGGGTTTATTAACGCGGAAGATATAGCGAATAAGGTTTACCACACGCGCACACGCGCACAAATTCACACAAAAAGTACATGACAATAAAGAACAAAATTTAATAAAGAATTTGATATAACCTACGTTCTTATCCATCGCTAAATACAAAAATTACTGCATATACTGTAGACTAAAAATTGAATAAATCCATTTTAAACATGTATATGTTCGTCATACGAGTAATACAGTTTATCATCCTGTGTTTTGTTGCAATATATATATATATATATATATATATATATATATATCTGTCTGGAAATTCCCAGACATAGCCAACATGACACTAATAAAACACATACCACACAAAGGCACCATAATGAACATTTGCGAAAATTTACAAATATTCATTATATATTATATTCATAATATATTACTTATATATTATATACATCAAGAAACGGACTGTAGCAGAAAGTGATTGAATTATATATATATATATATATATATATATATATATAATACGACGATACTCCTAACCACTCACTTTTGCACATATGCTATTACTCATTTGTGCGCACTTACCCACGTCTCGAAGGTATACTCTTCTTCTGCAGTATTTACCTTGATGTTTCCCAGCTAGGTCGCAGGCTTTGGTAGTTGATTGAGTGTGGATAAGCACGTGAATATCGTAATACAATTGTAATACAAGTAAAGAGTACAGAGGATCTAGTTCTGGTTATGAAATTAGTACGACTTTGTTAATAAAATCATATTCATTTTGTTTATTATTTAAAAAAAATGCATATTGTCATATTATTAATTATTTTGTGGGGTAATTACTATTGGAACCCTTATATTCGAT
The DNA here is from genome assembly GCA_034769895.1 of Magicicada septendecula. Lineage (NCBI taxonomy): Eukaryota > Metazoa > Arthropoda > Insecta > Hemiptera > Cicadidae > Magicicada > Magicicada septendecula. The sequence goes on from CM068368.1 coordinate 698,240,207, forward strand.
ACGAATATAATATAATTATAACGTGGTTAAAATCTTATCTCTTATATTCTAAGACATATTATACACAAACATAAGACATATATGACCTGGAATATTTACACAGACATATAATACATAACACATATAATTATTAGAATACGTGATTAACACGTACGAAATTGAATATTCATCTTGTCTTAGCAAGTGTGGTTTTTATTATGTACCACTTAATAAAAAAAATTAACTAATTAAACATTTATTAAAAATTTTAATAGAGACCATTTTATTACTTTAATTAATTATATTACTAATGTCTCAATTAATTAACAATCTTCAATTAAAGTAACTCTCATACTTGAGTTTACGTTATCGTTACTTGCTTTTAATTATATAATAAAATATAAAAATATAATACAATATGGTTTCTATAATGACCATTTACTTATGAGATTAATAAATTTATATTCTTTGTTACCAATTATTATTCTTTGAACATTTATTGATTATTCATTATGAAAAATAAAAATATAATACAGTTTATGTAAACTTGTATATGGAATCTAGAGCCTTCTTTCGATAGACCTCAGGGTCATTTATAATATTAAATAAATGTCTGACTTCACCTGCATATTTCTGCAACCATTTAACTGTGTCGTTACCGTCACCTGGACTCTCGAGTTTGGGATCCTCTTCGGGTATCAGCTTCTCTGTCTCTGCGTCGTTGAATTTACTCTCTCCGTCTACTGGATGCTGAGTTCTGACGTGGACCTCTGGTCGTAATGATGTACGGCTGGATGTAGCTGCATGTGGCTGTCCCTGCGTCCTCTAGTATTTTGCTCTGGTTCCTCTCCTCTCCTTGTCTTGTCCCTCGTGGATGTCTCGAAGTTCTACGTGGACTTCTTGAAGTTCATCGACGTTACGACTCCTCGTAGATTACGATATTATAGTCTTTTAAATAAATCGTGTTTCACTACTACTTTTACCGACATACTGCCGGTTCCATCGCACTTCAAGTTACGGAATACGGTTTAAAACATTACTTAACTTTGTAAAATTCGCGGTTGCGAGATGCGTGGATTTCACGTAGTGTCTGTTGATAATCTGAGAAAGCGTGTGTCGCTCGCTGGTGTTTTATACTCCTGCCGTCGTTCAATTCCTGTTGGAAACTGTTTGGACAAAGTTGAACAGGTCCGCGCGTCGACTTAATTACTAATTACAACCTACGCGTCTTTCTATGAAGCGCACACTTTTTTATAAATATTATTTTACAAATCGTTAGGTACATTATTAAACTTAACCTATGCAAATTATGAACATTAAAGTGTGTAAACTATGGAAGTTGTGGCAAAATTTCACACGGTGGCTGAACGGTTTCCACGATCATAGACCACTTAATGTCTAATTGTAGCGCCAGGCGCCAGCTTTATTTTTACATATGTCTCTGATTCGTGTGACTTCTGGTTTTCGTTCAGTACTTTAAAAACTATGTAAAATTTTCCACAATCGTATGCATAATTCAACTTGTTCTTCATTTACACACACACACACACACACACACACACACACACACACACACACACACACACACACACACACACACACACACACACACACACACACACACACACACACACACACACACACACACACACACACACACACACACACACACACACACACACACACACACACACACACACACACACACACACACACACACACACACACACAGACAGACAGACTGATACACACGCGGCTGCCTGTCGCTATGACGTCACCCTTGCCAGTCGGTGCGTGTTTCTTCCCCCCTCGCTGCGTTTAAAAACCAACTAGGCTTTTATTTCCATATGCAGGCTCACTTACAATTATTTATTTATTTAAAATTAATTAATATGTTTATTTCTTTTATTATCTCTTCTACCTAACGCTTAATTATTACATTATTTTTATTATTTACATCTTTTACATCTCATACGTGCGTTCGTATGTTATCATACCTCAGTCAGGGGTTGATACATAGACTTATGCTAAACGTATCGTTGCAATATATATATATATATATATATATATATAATATTTAATATTTATAATGACTTTACCTCAAGATGTTTTCTCCTTATTTGGAACATGTTTCGGGAAGCCTTGTGTTTCCATCTTCAGTCTTCCTGATTTTTACTTATTCCTGAAAACCTTAACTTAACTTTACTTAAACCTTTGAACACCTTAACGCATACAAAAACCAGAAATGTATAAATCTAATTTAGCCACACTTGCAAAAAACGCTGGACATGAATTCCCAGACATAACCAACATGACACTAAAACAATAAAACACATACCACACAAAGGCACCACAATAAACATTTGTAAAAATTTACAAAAATATAAACATAAAACACAAAACAAACTAATACCTGAACAAATGCAAATCAATAGAAAACATGACACAATTTTCAAAGCACTCAAAATAGAAAATACACAAAATACTAACATACACACCACAATCACACACAATAATACCAATTTAAAGTACCAGAAGCCAACAGGAAACCACAACAACAACCAACCAGCACACAAATACTGCACAAGACTCAAAATCAGGAAGGCTGAAGATGGGAACACATGAAGGCTTCCTGAAACAAGTTCCAAATAAGGAGAAAATATCTTGAGGTAAAGTGATTATAAATATTAAATATATTATATATATCAAGAAACAGACTGTAGCTAAAAGTGTGTGAATATATTACAACAATACATATCATATATAATTTATTTTGTGGAGCCCCTTCGTTCGTGAGGTGCAACAACTATACTACGTTACAACTTTATGTGTTATATAACGATACCTTTTATGTATGCAGGTTGTATAGCGATACCAGGTGTAACTATAATAAGAGTAGTAGATTTATGAGTAGTTAAAATTTCATGTTCATTGTTTTAACAAGCATTATAAATAATAAACATTGTTAATAATCTCCGATCAAGATATCACTCTTTATTAAGTGTTTATCTCTTAAGCTATACGGTGTTACACACATTTAAAACACTCTTACATCTAGATATGTTAATAATCTTAATCTAGACATTTATTCAATGTGATTTACTAAAACAAAATAAAATTTAAATTTAATTTTAATTGAATTCATTTACTTAGATCTGACCTCAGCTTGTTCAGTCTATACCAATGTTTTTTTTTAAATTAAATTCAAAATTATATTATCTACTCTTAGACTGGCATTTGTTTCATATTAAAAATTTAAATTATTCTTTTCTACAAATGCAAATATCAAATCATTTCAATTATTTTACTTTGATAAAAAAATATACTATCTCAAAATTAAACTCTCTTTTTTTCTATATTTCTGTATATGCGATCGCTCATTCTTACGACTAAAACATTTACCTAAGACTCTATTTCATTATTTCTAATTATATACCTTTTTTGTTTTAATTCATTGTCTCTTTATATAGTCTTTATGAGCTCTTTTAAAAGAATCATTTATAAATGCATTGTGCATATCACCTCGAGTTTTGATGACCTTACGACTTATTGACGGGGTCCAGCGTTGTTCAGAGTTGGGTTTCCGTTACTCCTGGCTTGGCGTGGTCCTGGATATGTCCAGAGTCCAGCGTCGTTCTCCAGTAGTGTGTGGTCCGTCCCAGAGAATTACTATCTGCTGCGAGGTGGATCTCGTACGGCTGTTAGGCGTTTAAAAAGCATCTCCTAACGTCTATCATCTCGCGTCGCTCTTGTAGCTTCTCTGTTGGTACTCTTGCAGACTTAAACGGTCCCGGTACTTTACGTTTCCTGTAATATTGTAAACATAATTACTGAACGTCTTTATTCGTTCATAGATGAGACTTATAACAAAATAAACTGTTCTGCCAACGGGCAGCGTGTCCGACTGCAACTGTGTTTTGAAAAGAAGAGAAGGGTTTCCAGTCGAACCCTTAATTTATACCCTCTCGAGATTCCGCACCTGTTGGTTCCGAAATTATCCTGTCGAGACCTGCAGATCACATGCTAGCCCTCACTCCCGAACCTTTTCATATATTTGCAATTTTTTGCAAATGCCAATGTTTTGTACGGAATCGAGATAGCACAAATCATAGCTAATTTGATTAAGCACTCACTGTATTAATTTGAGCGTCTTAGTGTAATTTGCGTATTTTTGGCACATTTATTTCGCACTGACTTCGCGTAGTGTGTCCTATTAACGGCATTTTCTTACTGTGGATAACTATAAAATTTACACACACTTTGGTGCCTTTTGTTTGTTTATACACTAATTAGTTTTCACACAGTGAATTAAAATAATTATTTTAGTAATTACTTGGGGAGGGTAGCTGAGATTCCTGTCTGTACATGCATCACTAACACACACAAGATACACGCGTAACACACATACAATCGAGCAGGTGTTCTTTGCCTGTTGGAACAGGTTAATTTCTCTCCCCTAGTATAACAATGAAACATTTTTACAATCCCAGACCTGTCCATTTACCCCAAACTTATAATAATTTTACAAATTTTATATTTATTTAAATCAATGCTTAATACAGCATATGGCTGTATCGTTGCAATATATATATGCTCAAGTTTTCTTGTTATATTATATTATTATTAATATTTTTTTATTTTGTAAATTACAAATGTTTCGATAGTAATCCAACTATCATCATCAGATATAATTAATTAATTTATTCATATATGTAATATCTTCAAATAAATACACTGCAAGTAGGTTTATTTTCACCTGACGCACGTTTCACAGAAATTATTCTGTATCTTCAGAGGTTTGTTTGAATTGTAATTGAATGTTTCGCTTACAATATAGTTAAGTATATCAAATCTGTATACACGTTTAGCATCACACACACACACACACACACACACACACACACACACACACACACACACACACACACACACACACACACACACACACACACACACACACACACACACAACGTACAAGCTCGCGTGCATTCAATTTTTAAATTTTATACTTTTTTTTGAATTCGTGTACCAGAGTTTTTTCTGTTCTTGTTAGCGTTTTGACTTTTCTATATCTGAGAATTTCACAAACTATGATGAGAGTCTTTCACAGTAAAAGGAGCCTTCTGACTTCTAGTAAAGTTAAGTCTTAGTGTCAAGAATAACTTCATCCAAACGTATGTGTGGGGTGTGGCGCTATACGGTTGTGAAACCTGGACCATCTCAGGTGGAGAGATAAGAAGAGTTGAAGCCTTCGACTGCGTGGTGTTACCGACGAATGATGAAAACACAACGGTAAGCAAAGGTATTGAATGAAGAAATTGTAGTGAGGGCCAAAACAAGCAGGAAACTTTGGAGACAGAGCCAACTAAGAGGAAACAAAATGCTTGTACACATATTAAGGTATGACAACTCACTGTAGATTCTACTAAGGGTCAAGTGGTAGACACGTTTAGAATACACGACACAAGTAAAGCAAGACGTCCGTAGAATGAGCTGCAGGAAGATGAAGAACTCGGTGAAGGTAGAAATAAATGCAGAGCCGCAGCCACCCAGTTCTTGGAGTCGTGGATGACCTTATGGTGATAACGTCTGAGGCCCAAATTTTTATTAAGAAAATATAATATACTCTGATCATATTGTGTAAATAATAATACAATAATATATTACTAATTTAATAATAATATTATCGACATTAAACACAGGTAATTATAAATTAGTAATAATAATAATAATATTTTTTTAAAGAAGGGGAAAATGCTTGATGCACCGTCAGAGGACGCCGTGCTTCCTCTGGTGTGTGGGACTCCACCCACTAAAAACTTACCTCTAATTCAGGCATTCATACACTTAGCGTATTACTTCGGGGTGGAGCCTATTGCGCCCTTATGGTGCTCTTTCTAGTTGTTCCTCATCTTCTACTGCCCGTTGGGTGCAAGTAATAATAATAATAATAATAATAACAATAATGACAACAACAATAACAATAACAATAATGATAGACATGCATGAAATGAAAATTACGTGGAAATAAGCGCAAATTGTTTTAATCGATTTGCAACAAGTAAAGCAGCTTATATGTGTAGGCCTATCTACGGGCAGAGATTAATGTTGCATGAATAGTGGCTGCAAACAATGGCATTGCAACACGACTGATGTGCTTGTTGCCGTCGTATTGTATTGTAATGATTGCATATTAAGTGCATAACAGGTTTTGTATGCATTTATACAGTGCACTTCATAATAATAGACGTGTTTAATGTTTTGTTTTGACAGCGTACGTTCTCAATGCTAACTTATTTTGTTTGCAACTATGTGACTACGCCTTTACTAGTTACAGACTAAACGATCGCTAAGTTATGTGATATTTACCTGCTCCGCGTGTCCTAAGTTTTTACGATTTTTTAAGAGTCTTTTATGGTACAATTTTACACTGAATTTATTAATATATAGAAAGCCACTTGACTCACTCTTTGATTTAATCATGATATTCTCATATTCCACTATCAGTACTGTATTTTTTGTATCTACTTTATCGGATGGGATTAAAGGTTGGTAAAAGATCTCGGGGGCGATATAGTTGACTAGTGCCTATCAGTACCAAAACTCCGGGTAATGTCTACTGTTTCTGATGTTTGAGTGTTCGAATCAGCTCCGCTAACAAACTCTACTTCCGTGTCCTAGGAGACATCTGTCGAGTGATCTCCAGTGGGGCTACGGTATGTAGCAGACAGGTCAGAGTGAAGGGAGGTTTCCGGCATCCGTTGACTAACTGGAGCGCTACTGGTTTTAGAAGAGAAAATTCTGGTCTTCCTGACTGGTAACCTGCTCGAGGTAAGAATCTCCAAATGCCCAGAGCACAAGATCAAAGACTCATAGACTCGGGAAAGCTTTTGGTTTAAAGCACAAACCGTGGGCTTACATTCGGAGAAGATAATAGGGATTGGTGGGAGGGGGGAGTGAGAGAGACTTATTGAACTAAGTTTAGTAAATTACAATTTGATTGTAATAAGGTGTTCTTACTGTACGCGATTGATGTTTACAAACCGGATATCGTTATTCTAGTACAGAGTTTTTAAAATCTTTCTAGATCTATGCGTCGTTTAAACGGTTATAGTTGTCTTATGTATCTACGACAGAGTTAATTTGTAATAATGATTGTTTCGCAACCACTGACGTAGCCTATATATTTTTACACGGTTTCGTGTGCAAGTGATATGAACATTAAAATCTTCTTCATTTTAATACTACAGAGTAAAATCAAATTCTAGTACAATGATTTACTTAAATAACGTATGTGAGCAAAGCAACCGAAGTTTTTGGTAGCAGGATCACAAAGGCGGTGGCAAGGGATACTGCGAACAGGGTATGTCGCTTGAAACATTATAAACAGACGTAGGCGTCTTATGGTCCGTTCCCTAGAATTTTGTTTAAAAATCTATTTGGGTTTCATGTCGTTAGTAATAACTTTAGCATTGACATGGCTCATTAAGCTGTTATTACTGACAACACCGAAAGCTTGAGAATGATCACATCGTGAACTTAGTTTGTACATTAATCTTAATTTTGCTTAAAATATTTTGACTTAATTATCTGTAACAGACTGGAAAATTAGTTGAGTCGTTTAAGCTTTTAACCGAAAATTAGTTAAAATGTAAAGCTGTTTTTTCTTATTAATAAAAACAATTGTTACTACGTTATACTTGTTATAATAGAACAATTTAAGAATATTTAAGAACTCAATTAAATTTATTATTATTTGTATTTTTAATGCGTGATAATCATCATGTAATTTCCTATTTACCACCAAATAATTTTAATTTTGTACTTATAAACTTTAAAGCTTTGTATTTGATCGATTCTGCTCTTTGAAAATTTCACAAGATATTATTTATTATATATTACGACAGATTTATACATTGATCATAGTACAAAATTATTATGATTGGCGATTATAGTTGCTCTTGCACTATTCTACTATACTGACAAATTGTTATTATAAACACCAAAGATCTTGCAGTTATATCACTGTTTTCACAAAAATAATTCATTTTTTGTACAAGCGTAACATTATTTTGCCTACCGTACGTTTTACAGACTTAGGCTGTATCTCCTTCAGCAGAGACTAAATGTGTCAGTGAGTAATCGACTTAAACTGTAAGATGCGCGTTAGAAAAATAATCTCATATTGTAGTAGTTACTGGTAACTTCGATTTACGTTGAATGCAGAAAGTTATAAACGAAATGGATTTCGACGTATTAAAACGAGAATAAATTTATAAAAAATAAGGAATAAAGCATCTCAGTAAGAAGGGACAAAAGGATCCACAAAATATGATAATAATAACTGTTCCTGGACATGATAGAAATGCACGACATAGATGAAGCGTGTGTAGTTTAATGGGAGAAAACATCAATAACTGTAATAGACAAATCCTTTATAGGGACAGAAATGTTGGCTCATGTAACAAGAAGAAATATTGAAAACAATTTTTTATAGATGTACTTTAGATTCTGTACTTTAGAAAGATTAGAAATTTTGAGAAGTTAGTAAAAGTCACCTTGTGTAGATACGTTAAGTTAAAAAGTTAAGTAGTTTTAATTTTCTTGGAGGAAAATAAGGGGTTTGGGGCTACACAAATAAGGGCTAAATATTTATTACCTAAAATGAAGGACGGACTACGGTACATTAGATTAAACGGACCCAGTTTTAATGGTGATTATTGTAAACAAACTGTAATATCCTCCTAGGGGAGGTTATTAGGCTGACTAATAACACTGAGTCATTTACAATATTGAAATAGAAATTGTAAAATGTCAATAAGCAGTACATTAGGTTTTAGTGTTCAATAAATTATAAAATTGAGTCTAGTAAAATTAGACAACAAATGTCCATAGTTAAGTAATATTGTTTGATATGTTGTGTACTATATAGTAAAACTGTTTGAACATTAAGTAAAATTAAAGAAATTGTATATGAGTTAAGGAATAAGCAAATATATTGTGAATTAGATAGAATTGTATCATCAATAATTTATGTTTAATTCGTCGAATTTAAGTGAGAAACCTGAGCAATGTGGAAGATATTTGTAACTACACAAAAGGGCGAGAAGTAGACAAAGGAACAGGTAACGTGTTGCCAACGTTTGTTTGTCAAACACCTCTTTTTTAAGATTGAAGAATGTTATCGTATGTTGTGCAACAAACTTTATTTAACCGTAAAAATATTACAAATAGTATATTGTTTCTAACTTAATCACCGAAGATTCTCATTTTTCATTGACTAGCATAACTACACTCACGCAGTCAAAATTAAAAAAAAAAAAAATTATTTGCAGACAATCATAGTGTGACAACAAATGTTTACAACCTGATATGTTACTAATTACCCAACAGCTTCATATTTTTAACGATAGAAGTGGCGGAAAAGTACAGTAACTTAGAAAATTCGTAGATAATTACTTATATAATAGCCTAACCTAGATAATTTATTATGAACAATCGTATCTAATAAAGGTTTAATGTAATTTTATATAATTAATAGTAACAACGATTAACAGGTACACAATATAACATAGAAGGTGAAGCTACAATTTTTATTTGTTTATATATATATATATATATTCAATCACTTTTTGCTATATACAGTCTGTTTCTTGATGTATATAATATATTTAATATTCATAATGACTTTACCTCAAGATGTTTTCTCCTTATTTGGAACATGTGTTCCCATCTTCAACCTTCCTGATTTTGAGTCTAGTGAAGTACTTGTGTGTTGGTTGGTTGTTGTTGTGGTTTTCTGTTGACCTCTGGTACTTTAAATTGGTATTATTGTGTGTGATTGTGGTGTATATATTAGTATTTTGTGTATTTTCGATGTTGAGTGCTTTGAAAATTGTGTTATGTTTTGTATTGATTTGTATTTGTTCAGGTATTAAATACAAATCAAAATAAATAAAATACATAAAGTACACACATTCATATGGAGTTATGCGTCTGTCATGGTGGTAAAAGCCTAAGGAAGATAAGGACTTCAAGTTCATTCAGACATAATTAATTTTTAAAATATATTTACTGAACAACTTTTAAATACAGATTATGTCCTTGAGGTATTTTTCTAGCAGTTAACACGCCACTACTACAAACAAAACAACTTCTTTTCCTCCTGGATCAATATTCAGTTTACATAACAACTGACAATAGAATCTAAAGTGACATTCTGAATTTACAAGTGGGGCAGGAAACAGAGGTGGCCGCCCGCAGAAGGCTTAGAAACAAAACAAGAGTGAAGCGAACAGATATCTCCTAGTTTGGGCAAGACAGGATTGAGGCAAAGCGACTTATAGCGGCTTAAAACAATATTTTTAGTATGGAAAGTATGTCAGTGGTAGAACTGTTTTGAATACGAAGCCTGTCTTAGGAGGCGCCTAACCACACACCAGCGTTATGCAACTCAATATTTCGATGATTATTTTTATGAGGTGTCACCCAAGAACGTTATGTGTACTGATAATATGTAAATCGGTTTATTGTTTTCGGTCGGCTAGATGCCCGTGGAGATAGTTGCCGTCAACTCAGAGTTATTAGTTATGTTTTACCTTCCGATACAATGCTCACCGAATCCTATCAATTAATACAAAACGACCGCTCGTTTAAGATTCTCAATCAGATATTGAAACCCGTTTCCATATACGTAAAAACAAATTTTACTTTCTTTTTGTTTAAATCGTGAATGTTTGCAGTACAGCTTGAAAAGAATGAGAGGATTTTCACAAGAAGTTGGATTCAGTGGAAGGAGACGAACATTCCTGACTAAATTTTATTATCTATACAGACAACAGGGACGTTTTGCGGTTAGTCCTAGATGACGTGTGGGCAGTCTGCTTTCGTAGACATAAATATTCTAACATAAATTTACTATGAGACAGAGGTGGATAAAAGTTTGCTCTTTTTGGACGTTTCAAGGATAAAAAAGGTGGACGGACACGACGACTCACGTTTCTATAAGACGCCGACTTTTCTTCAGAATGTAAGTTTATGCCTGATTAATGTAATTAGCTTCACCATTCACTGCAGTTAGACGCGTTATTCAATAAAGGTACACTATTCACGAAACAGTTATACAATGGCAGCAATGTCGGAGAGACCTGAAAAATGTGTGAAACTTGGGTGCCCCCTCTTATTATCCTTCAGGACACTGCTGTTAAGATCTTGAAGAGATGTAACATTAAAACTATATATAAACCTGCATAGAAAGTAAATTATGAAAGTTTGCAACAAAGACGTGTAAAAATTCAGTGGAACTGACGAATGAGAAACTGTAAATGCCAAAACAGAATATCATGTATGGTTAGGGAAGAACAGTGCAGTTATAAAAACGGCAGCTATCGAGACCACTAGTTAGATTAGACAACATGTTCGACAAGGCATGATTTCTTTCAGTGAGAACTCACTTGTTAGTTCACATAATAAGGAAAAATATAATTAATTATTAAAACATAGAGGTAGTCTGTAGGTTACTTACATCCCGTTTACCGAGATTTTAGAGTAATCATGTGACAACTGAGCAGCAGTCACAACATTTCAAGTATGTTATGAAGCAGTGTTGCTATATTTCAGCTTATCGTTATCTCATTTCTTATTTACACATATTTCATCGTTACGGCAAAATAAAAGAAACATTTCCCATTCTTCATATATTTTTATTCTATGTTGTTTAAGGTAGGTATTCTTTTTTCATTTGTCTTACAGAACACAGCATTAAAACATATTGACACTTCTGGTGATAAAAAAGGATTTCTTAAGTATTTATTTTTAAATTTAGGGGCTTAGTAGACCAGTGAACATGACCCAATCTAGAGATCCCGTATTCGATTCCTAGTCGCACCACAAAATCAAGGTTTATTTTTCGGCCCTCAGGTCGACTCAGCCTGTAGAAATCAATATTTGTATATCACCCTGAGGTAATAATGTGCAGACGAAGCGAAATGCGGTCAAAAATTAAAGGAAAATTTTCCTTTCGCTCCCAATCAGGTAGAGGACAGCACTGACTACTTTGGTGTGGAACATACCGTCATACTGTCTGTTCGTTGGAAGCACTGTTTATTGTTAGCAGTTGTTACGTTTTAAAGTTAGTTTAAAATGAATGCTGCATTATCCAACTGTACCAAGGGAGAAATGGGATCAGTTCTTAACTCAGATGGAAGCCTGCACAAGTTAATCATAGAATGAGCCAGCAAAACCCACTTTTAATCTCTGTAAGTGGATTTATAGCTTTAAAAGTGTCTGACCCGATTTTCTTGTGTAATGAACAACTGAAAGCTAGATCTTCCGCTTCAAAAGACAGTGGCATACGGAAGTGGACTAACAATGTTTAATTTTCCTTACTTGTCATATTCCAGAATCATAGTTTTCATAATTATGTGGGTTTTAAAAATAAATGTGAAAACACTCAAACTAATATATAGAAACGGAGTTGTACAGTTATATTTGGTTAAGTGTACAATATGCAGTTATTGTCGCCTGCAGTAATGTGTACGCTTGTGTTTACAGCATCTTGAATCTTCCAGCTCATAGACTTTATTTATTCTCTTGTCAGTCTCATGATCTTAACCCTCGTTTCAGTAGGGGCCTCTGAAATCCGTTATTCATCATATTTTCAGTCTGTCCTTTATCGATTTCTTCAGAGAGCCACTCTAAAATTTGTTTTGCGTTGTTTAGACATAGTGCCTGTGTCTTTTTTGGACTTCGTTTATTACCGTATTCTTGATAGCTATGACATTCCTAATTCGTTTAGTCCTTATATGTCGGTAGCCCTGATATGTCTGCAGCACTCCACCCAAAATCGTTTCTAACACTTTCAGCCTGTGTGCCAGGTTTTGAAGCCGTAAAAATAATTCTTTTAAAATACCACATTTTGTAGGTCTTTTTTTAGAGGCCGATTTGGATCATAGGAAATACTTGAGGGCTCGTATTACTTTTCCTTAATAACTTTCCTATAATAAATTTGCTTGCTCTCCCCCCTTCTGGTTTTCTGCTGTTACTGACTTTTACTCCCAGTTGTTCATATACTAGTGGCGGCTGGTGGTTCCAAATTTTGGTGGTTGTAGTATTTGGTTGAGAAGGGTGGGAGATTCAAACAACGCAATTAAACAGTGAGGAGACCTACATATCTGCATCATACATAGTGCTGTCATAAGGGGAAAATAGAAAGTTACTGTTACTAACTTTGCAGTAACCAAATACTAAGTTACTGTGAAGGCGAAAGGAGAACCAAATTCAGTATACTTTTAGCAACCATTCATGAGTACGTGGGAACATGGAATCTGGCATAGGTAGACATACCTATAGAAGAGACGTCATTCCATTATCAATGACAGCTCTCTTTCTGCGGAAAACAGTAACTTTCTATTGGTATTGCAACTTATTAAGTTGCAGCGAAACTTAAACAATATCGTGTTTTTTTACAAAATACATGTGGTTTGAAAGCACAAAGAATTACGAACTCCAACAAGCACACAGTAGCACTAAACAAAAGAAAAGATTAATAATAAAATAATACTTAACACACATTAATTAATACATAGTTCATAAGCACTTTACATTCACAATCACAGTTATACAAAATTATTCCTATTTTATAACGTCAAATAATTGGTAACGTTTACCTTCAACTAACGTAAACAGGTACTACATTGAACCAGCTGATTTCACGACACAACTAATGATGCGCTCGGACGCACTACAGCGTACAACCTTCCTACTAGAACGTTGCGAAAGCTTTGAAACCGCCGAGAAGTTGCTCTCTTTATACTCTGTATGTAGTAGAGTAACCTTACATTGGGGCATTATGAAGAGAACAGACGTCCTCCTATATGATTGTGTAGTTAAGCTCTGCCGTTTGCTCTTCAAGTTGCAATCGGCCTACAACCACCAGCCTGCGCGCCACATTTGAATTGGGGAACATTGCCGCATAGAAACTAATACGTTTTCAGTTGAAATTGATGTCACTTTTATCTGCCTAATGTTTTATTATATCATTTTACCGTTTAGTTATTGGTGGCTGTGCAACGCTGCAACCATAATACCAACCGCCACTGTCATATACAAGACTTGAGAGAACTGTTAAGCCACTTTCTAATATAAAGCTTTGGTTTTCTCCTCCAATCTATATATATAAAAGAGAAATACCACTGACTCACTGACTCACTGATTCATCACGAAATCTCCGAAACTATAACACCTAGAAACTTGAAATTTGGCATGTAGGTTCCTTATGTGATGTAGGTATCCGCTAAGAAGGGGTTTTTGGAAATTCGACCTTTAAAGGCGGAAAAAGGGGGGGGAAAGTTTACCTGACTGACTGACATAGAATCAACGTAGAACAAAAATTACTGAATGGATATCAATGAAACTTTGAACATAGCTTCATCACAGGTCTTAGGTGCTCACTAAGAAACGGTTTTAAAAACTTTCACTCCTAAGGGGCAAACCCCCCCCCCCCCATTGTATGTATGTTCCACATCTCCTCCTAAACCACTGGACCGATTTCAACCAAACTTGGCACAAATATTTTACGCGACGGGAGAACCAACATAGGAGAGGTGCTTTTTTCGATGGGGTCCTTTGGGGGGTTCTTTGGGGTCTTCTACATCTCCTCCTAAACCACTGGACCGATTTCAACCAAACTTGGCACAAATATTTTACGCGACGGGAGAACCAATATAGGATAGGTGTTTTTTTCGATGGGGTCCTTTGGGGGGTTCTTTGTGGTCTTCCACATCTCATCCTAAACCACTAGACCGATTTCAACCAAACCTGGCACAAATATTTTACGCAACGGGAGAACCAACATAAGATAGGTGTTTTCTTCGATGGGGTCCTTTGGGGTCTTCCACATCTCCTCCTAAACCACTGGACCGATTTCAACCAAACTTGGCACAAATATTTTACTTAACGGGAGAACCAACATAGGATAGGTGTTTTTTCGATACGATCCTTCGGGGAGTCCTTTGGGGTCTTCCACATCTCCTCCTAAACCACTGAACCGATTTCAATCAAACTTGGCACAAATATTTTACGCAACGGGAGAACCAACATAGGACAAGTGTTTTTCCGATACGATCCTTTGGGGGGGTCCTTTGGGTCTTAAAAACTATTAGATCTGGTTACTATGGCAACCCAATAGAATAGATTCTGGTTACCATAGCATCGGTGGAAGTCTCCCGCGTAGGAAATAGCGCGGGAGTCGTCCGACGGGCCTTCCCCGGAGTTCATCCACGGAACCCGGGGAGTCTTAGGTCGGATCCCGCGAAAGACGGCGGGGCCGGAGTCCACGGTTCTTATAAATAAAGATAATAAGATTATAAATACACCGCGTCAAAGGTGGTGTATGCATCTTAAGAAACTTCTTAATAGTGTGTGAATTCAGAGTTGTTTCAGTTTGAATTTAAAAGTGGATAAGTTAAGATCGAAGTAAGTTATAAGCGAGTATAAAAAACAAAGTTTTGATAGCAAATGTATTCAGATCATAGTGTTCAGACAATATAAATGCACTTGCTTCAGTTTGAATTTAAAAATTGATAAGCTGAAATCTATAGAGGTATTGTATTGTTAGAATAAGTTTAGGAGACACTAATTTAACCAATGCCTTATTTCAACATTAACACAATGAATTATAAAAGACAGTAAATACGCAGCGCGTGCAAGTACTGTAGACATTTTATTGAAAACTAATTTAGCTGTTCGCCCTCTCCCAGAGTTAGAAATCGAGCAGGAGCATCACGCGCAACAGAATTCTTCTCCAGATATAAGAATACAGTTTATGACATGTTCTTAAACAGGTGCGCTACAGAGTATTCCTCCAGTGAGAATGCGAACGTAACAATATAAGGAAGATTATACAATATACAAGTAATATAACGTTAGAACAAGAATAGGTGCCTATGAGCCTATGAATAAATTATGAACCCGAGCAACGCTGGGTAAATCGGCTAGATATAGATATCTATATAAGCCAAATACCACTGACTGACCCACTGATCACGATATCTCTGAAACCACTGAATGGATATCAATGAAACTTTGAACATAGCTTCATCATAGGTCTTAGGTGCTCACTAAGAAACGGTTTTAAAAACTTTCACTCCTAAGGGGCAAAAAACCAAATAATGAAATTTATCGCGGGAATTGCATACTTTGTAAATGAAGTGGTTGACATCTCAGTTTATTGGAAACCCCGAATACATTTAGTTCTGAGTTTTTAATCATTGTTTTAAATTGAAAAAAACTTCGTTGTTTGCAGGTTCTTATAGTCGAGAAAATTTCGAAGTTCAATTAATTAATAAATGTATGTCCTTTTTTTCTCGGAAACGGCTCTAACGATTTTCTCGAAATAAATAATAAATAGCTGTTGCTATGAATGTAAATAAACAAACTAAGAGTTGAGAATTTGTACAATCTATCTAATGCTATACTATTAAGCGAGCAATAATTGTACAATTACGTACAACGTGAAACTCCGTAGCGAAGCACGGGTATATTGCTAGTACGTAAATATTTCTGTTCGTAATGTTTAGCTATTAATTTACCTGCCATAAATTAGAAGACTTCTTTTCCACTGGAATGAGAAGTATTGGTCGCCATCAAAGTGTCACGTGTACAACCTTCTCTTGCTTGATTAGAGTGTCTTCAATGTTCCATATTATCTCCAAATAGCTCTTGATGAGTGCTGGAAACTATCCAGTAGTCCTTCTGTAATGGCAAAAGTAATTCATATAAATAATTAAAACATAAGTAAATTTAATTAATTTAACTTAATTTTTTATAAAACTGATTCAGTATAGTTTATTACCTAGTCAGACCAAAGTACGCATATGATCTTGATAACAAAAGACTGATAAATGTAATTTAATAGACTAACGTTAAACAGTAAAACTGGAAGATATCCATAGCATTTGGCAAAGAAATAGTTAGCCTTTTTCCGCTGACCTTTGACATTTCCGCTTACTCTGCGTTTTTTATTCAAACATTTTATCAATCAATCAGCACACCTTACTTTATAGGAAAATGCATCACTGTAATTGGCAATGAAATTCTAAGATTAGTTGGGAACCGATGAGGGTTCCAAAACAACGGGTTGACGTGGCATGTGGAAATGACCTTTTACTAAACATTCTCGTTAATGAGCAGCTTAATTCGGCAGTTACGAGCCGTCAACAAAGTGTGATAAAACTTTGCTATCTATCTATATATATATATATATATATATATATATATATATATGTGTTATGTAACGTAACATAGTTGAGGTTCCCCAACGTTACATAAAAATTGAATGAAATATGGTCAAGGACCATACCCTGACTTAAGGTTGTTCAATAGTTCATGTGCTTAAGAAATACCTCAAGTCAAAAGGAGGCAATGACTAATGTTAAATGTAAAAGAGCCAGACCAATGAATGATTGAATGTAATGAAATGTTTGTTTTGTACTGTGACATGTTAAGGTCTACAGAGTATTTATGTTGTATGTTGAATATGCTAAAAATGAAATGATGTTGTTTGATAATAATACTTCATCAATAATTATGTTTATATTTATATTAGATTTGTTTTTATACAACCCAGTATAGTTACCAATGTTAGGCACTGTACTAAGTTCTCAGTATTGTATAAAGTTGAAAAATACTGTTGTTTTAATTAATGTTTATAAACTGGATCAGGAGTGTGACCAGTGTTTCAAGTCTAACAAGTAGTTCTGACAATTATATCATAAATTAATAAAGGGTTCCAGAACCAGTTAATTAATATAAAAAAAATAACCACCAGTAAATTAAAATTCATGTAATTAACCATGTAACGAATAATTAATTGTACAGTAGGTCAGGTAAAAAGAAAATTGAGTTAAAAAACCAAATAGTGTTATAATGGTTGTAAGTGAATCTATAGGCCTAAATTCCATATTAGTGAAAGGAAATTAATACCTTTTTAGTAAACCCAGTCCAACGAAAATCTGGTAAAACATTTACTGTTTAGTAAGGAAGGTTGGGGGAGAATTTTATGTGATTCAATATTAATCCAAGCATGGAGTATTTTATTGGAAAGGAGTAGTAATATTCTATAATGCCGGCTCAAGGATATATAGAAAACGTGGTTGTTAAGGCAACTAAATTGCAGAAGTTGTTGATTTTGAATTAATTCGTTCTGATTGTTACAAGCTATTAGGTTGAGATGGACCGATATATTTAAAAAATATGAATAAATCTAAAGGAAATATATATCCAAATTGAAAAACCCTTTTTTGTAAAACAATTATACTTTAATGCTAATGAATAATACAAATTAAATAACCATCTAAATTGTCAATGAATACAGTAAAAAAGAATTGAAAGCCTCTCACCTCATTCACTAAATAATTCCGCTGAAATTGGTATTAAACCAATTCATGCTATAAATCGAAGACCAGTAAAGAATTAAAGCCTGAATTAACGGAATTATTGGAAATAACAGAAGACTCGGTTTGGCGAAATAACCTTCATTGGCAGCAGAAGCTGAGATCCTAATTCCAGTTCACTGGGACCAAGAATTGTGAAGATCGTAAAAGAAGAATAGAAGCCAGAAGATTTCCTGAGGGTTTACCAGTACACACCACCATCCATTTTATTGAAAATCAGAGCAGTTTCACTGGGTGAAGACGAGATAAGCCGTATTTTGGCCACTGTTGACAAACGTTCACCGCCAGACGAAATTTTCGTCGGGTTTGGTAAAAAAACAACTTATTTTCATTTCACTGTATTTAAGTAAATAATTTTATTTTGTAAATTGAACAACCTTAATTATGCATTTTACCTGGCCTTACTAATGGTTCAAAGAACTATACGAACCCTGGGATAAGAATTATTTGTTATTATTTTCAAGTGTATATGTTTTTTAGAATTTGAGTAATTAATAATCGATATATGTCTGGATAATCGATTGGATCGTATTATTGTTTTTTGAGACAACGTAACCTGTTAATTAATAGAGAAAATAAATAAAGTACATTTATTGAATGAGATAACGTTTAAGTTATTGCAGAATAAATACTATATGTGGTGGGTGGAATAAGTTACAAAAAGATTGATACAAACATAACGAATAACTAACCTATAAGTACGCTTATTACTAGTAACAGCGCTCAAAGTTTGCAGCTGGTGGGACGGAAGATTGCTGAACTAGCTTGTGTTTAATACTAAATTTGAATGAAATTTTCCACCATCGAGTGACTAGGGTTGACACAAATACCCCTTACATTCCGTTAATACTCTATACATATCGCTGATATTACGCAAACATTGAAAACTAAGTTAAGTCTATAGAGTAGTATGATTATAAATTCAAGGAACATAATTATAATTTTGTTTGTTTAATAATCTATTTTCCGAAGGTTCCATTGGTCACAACCGAAAGATATATTAATTAATAACATATTAATTAAACCAGGTAACAACATTTTAATTGTTACGAATTGCCACCTGCAACGTATTACTTGGCGTTTGATACACAGGAGTCTCTTATAATTAATTACACCCATAGACAAGATTTCTTTACAATTTGACGTTTCCAGCGTGCAGCATATAATATAACATACGTCTTCACATAATTAACAAGTAGTTTATTACAAATTAGCCAGGCCAACAGTGGGGTTAGAAGGAGAAGGAATCTAGAGTTCTTTACAAATTGACGCTCACAACGTGGGGCATCATCATCATCGTCTTCTATTAACACCATAACTATTTAATTCTTTACAAATTGGCGCTCAACGAGTGGGCTTTAGTTACTGTAAAATTCATATTAATTGTTACTTAACTTGAGCAGGCAACCATTAGAGGCACAGGAATGCAATAAAGAGATTACGAACGAAATTACGTTACGAATAACGAAAATGCCCGAACAAGAAAGACGACTAAGCTACGCGGAATGGATGACGGCGCTATTTAAAACATTCAGCAAGGATATGGAGTATATTAACAAGAACGCCACCGATCACGAAAGAGCGCAAATGAGTCGCGCGAATGCAATGGGAACACCAAACGACAAAATGACTTTGAGAGACATTTATGATGAAATGTGGGAGTTAGATGCTAGGTGTAATAAAGAAAAGACTATTGGGACGAATAACGAAAAAGGCGATAACAAGGTGGAAAGGATGACTGAAGAAGATTGGGAAAGATGGGACGATAATGAAGAACAAATGAAAACCGAAAGAACAGGAGTATACGCCCAAGTGACAGAACAATATACTCAGGAAGACTATGAACAATGGAAACGAGAAATAAGACCACCTGAAAACCAAATACAAACAGAAAACAAAGAATTAAAGAAATGGATCAGGGTGATGTTTGAACTATCCCGAGAAGATATGTGTCACTGGAGGAAAGAACACAATCAAATAGATGAATTTATCGGAATGCCAAATCATAAAAAGCTAGAACAATCCAATGTACAAAAAGAAGTAAAAATAGTCAAAGTGAAGCAACAGAAGAAAACGCCAGAACAACCAAAGAAAGTGACCCGTCAGGACGTAATGGATTTTATGGCCGAACAATTAAACGAAATAAGAGAATATAACCAGAGACACCATGAAAAATTAATGAAAACAATGGATAGGTGTTTAACGAAAATGACTGAAACCCTAGACAGCACTTCCGAAGGTGTTAAGGTAAATCCGAATACAGAGGAGAACAGCAAGGAAACAGAAATTAGAGAAGACCAAAAGGCGCTGCTATCTAAAAATAAAAATAGAAAGAACAAAGAGAGTATCCAAACCAGGAAAGAGAATATCAAGAAAATAAGGCAAACACGTCAAAGGAAATTAATAAATACACGGGAAGGATTGGAGATGATTAAAAGGGGATTGGTTCAGCTACATAATATACCAATTACAGAACCAGGAGAAGTAAGGCAAGGTAGAAATTTTAAACGAACCACACTTGAATTCCCAGATAGATTAGAAGGACCGAAAAGGCCAAAACTAACCGAGGAGCATGGAGGACTTCTGGAAATTATGTATGAACCATCAGAACCATTAAGAGACAGTACAGAAGAATCAGTTCAAAGGACGATGATGAGCTTGACTATAAATGACAATTTTATAGTGACAAGAGGCAAGAACTGTACAATAATGAGATATGTCACAAGGACAGAAATAACTCTATACACTAGAGAGACCCGAACAACCAGTATAGAGGAAATAATGGACCACGGTTAAACAGATTCCAAACAGAATATAATGAAAAGGGACGGATTTTATGGATACAGGACCAAGCAACCCATTGTAAATAAAAAACCCAAAATTCTAAAGAAACTGTAAGAACAACTTACTCAATAATTATTCAGAAACAGTATAATTTAAAATAAAGAGGATAAATACCCCAAAATTCAAAAAATGAAGTAAGCTCAACTTACAAACAAGTATCTAAGAAAACAATTTATGAGGTATATAAGAAAGAGAATTTTGAAGGTAAAAAAAAAAACAACAACCAAATTCGAAAAATAAGTAAGAACACCTTACTATACAATTTAGAAGAAATTGCTTTAAACTAATATGAAAGAAAAAAAAAATAACACTGATTCAACCTAATAAAAATCATCAAAACCAAAAAAACAAAATGAGTTTATCTGATGTAACATAATAGTGAGAAATGTAATTTAGAATGTAAAAGGAATAATAATGATTGTGCCAGAAGAATATAACTACATAATGTAATGTATAGTACTAACCAAAATCTCATAACCAGCTGTATTGATCATAAAGGAATATGAGCCAATGAAGATAAGAGAATGAAGAAGCCAAAATGGAACCGTCAAAAGGATCACAAGAAAAGAAAAAAAAACAAATGGTTAAGAATTATCCGTAAAAAACCAATTAATAAATGTCAATAAAATAGCCAAGTATTGGAGATGAGAAGTGTATAATACAAGGAAGAATTAATATGAAGAAATAATATGATCTGAGTTAAAGTACAGTGAATAATCCCTAGAGTATGATTATTATTTATTATTTTATTGAAGGTCACATGATGACTACCTTACGAGGTTTATTAATGAAGATTGACTGTAAAATATTTCAGCAATCATTTAACTGGGCAGAGATGATGTTCCTCTGATCCCAGAAAGTATGTAACGGACGACGGTAATTGGTTAGCCGATAGAGCACCACCGATTCGATTCCAGTTATAATGTTAGGGAGGTTTAGGAAAATTAAATATTAGAGGGAAAACTCACAAATAAATATAGAGAATTAAATAAAACCATATCAAAAATGTATAATTAATAAAGAATGTCACAAGAATGATTATAGAAATAAGATTTAAACTTGGGAAAATGATAATAATATAACGGATAATTCTGAAATATAAAAGTACTATAAATAGGAAACCAATAGGCCAGATACAAGTTATGCGTTTATTTCTTGCTAAACTTTGTTTATACCAAAATAAACTTATTTCGAAGGGGGGGTGTTATGTAACGTAACATAGTTGAGGTTCCCCAACGTTACATAAAAATTGAATGAAATATGGTCAAGGACCATACCCTGACTTAAGGTTGTTCAATAGTTCATGTGCTTAAGAAATACCTCAAGTCAAAAGGAGGCAATGACTAATGTTAAATGTAAAAGAGCCAGACCAATGAATGATTAAATGTAATGAAATGTTTGTTTTGTACTGTGACATGTTAAGGTCTACAGAGTATTTATGTTGTATGTTGAATATGCTAAAAATGAAATGATGTTGTTTGATAATAATACTTCATCAATAATTATGTTTATATTTATATTAGATTTGTTTTTATACAACCCAGTATAGTTACCAATGTTAGGCACTGTACTAAGTTCTCAGTATTGTATAAAGTTGAAAAATACTGTTGTTTTAATTAATGTTTATAAACTGGATCAGGAGTGTGACCAGTGTTTCAAGTCTAACAAGTAGTTCTGACAATTATATCATAAATTAATAAAGGGTTCCAGAACCAGTTAATTAATATAAAAAAAATAACCACCAGTAAATTAAAATTCATGTAATTAACCATGTAACCAATAATTAATTGTACAGTAGGTCAGGTAAAAAGAAAATTAAGTTAAAAAACCAAATAGTGTTATAATGGTTGTAAGGAATCTATAGGCCTAAATTCCATATTAGTGGAAGGAAATTAATACCTTTTTAGTAAACCCAGTCCAACGAAAATCTGGTAAAACATTTACTGTTTAGTAAGGAAGGTTAGGGGAGAATTTTATGTGATTCAATATTAATCCAAGCATGGAGTATTTTATTGGAAAGGAGTAGTAATATTCTATAATGCCGGCTCAAGGATATATAGAAAACGTGGTTGTTAAGGCAACTAAATTGCAGAAGTTGTTGATTTTGAATTAATTCGTTCTGATTGTTACAAGCTATTAGGTTGAGATGGACCGATATATTTAAAAAATATGAATAAATCTAAAGGAAATATGTATCCAAATTGAAAAACCCTTTTTTGTAAAACAATTATACTTTAATGCTAATGAATAATACAAATTAAATAACCATCTAAATTGTCAATGAATACAGTAAAAAAGAATTGAAAGCCTCTCACCTCATTCACTAAATAATTCCGCTGAAATTGGTATTAAACCAATTCATGCTATAAATCGAAGACCAGTAAAGAATTAAAGCCTGAATTAACGGAATTATTGGAAATAACAGAAGACTCGGTTTGGCGAAATAACCTTCATTGGCAGCAGAAGCTGAGATCCTAATTCCAGTTCACTGGGACCAAGAATTGTGAAGATCGTAAAAGAAGAATAGAAGCCAGAAGATTTCCTGAGGGTTTACCAGTACACACCACCATCCATTTTATTGAAAATCAGAGCAGTTTCACTGGGTGAAGACGAGATAAGCCGCATTTTGGCCACTGTTGACAAACGTTCACCGCCAGACGAAATTTTCGTCGGGTTTGGTAAAAAAACAACTTATTTTCATTTCACTGTATTTAAGTAAATAATTTTATTTTGTAAATTGAACAACCTTAATTATGCATTTTACCTGGCCTTACTAATGGTTCAAAGAACTATACGAACCCTGGGATAAGAACTATTTGTTATTATTTTCAAGTGTATATGTTTTTTAGAATTTGAGTAATTAATAATCGATATATGTCTGGATAATCGATTGGATCGTATTATTGTTTTTTGAGACAACGTAACCTGTTAATTAATAGAGAAAATAAATAAAGTACATTTATTGAATGAGATAACGTTTAAGTTATTGCAGAATAAATACTATATGTGGTGGGTGGAATAAGTTACAAAAAGATTGATACAAACATAACGAATAACTAACCTATAAGTACGCTTATTACTAGTAACAGCGCTCAAAGTTTGCAGCTGGTGGGACGGAAGATTGCTGAACTAGCTTGTGTTTAATACTAAATTTGAATGAAATTTTCCACCATCGAGTGACTAGGGTTGACACAAATACCCCTTACATTCCGTTAATACTCTATACATATCGCTGATATTACGCAAACATTGAAAACTAAGTTAAGTCTATAGAGTAGTATGATTATAAATTCAAGGAACATAATTATAATTTTGTTTGTTTAATAATCTATTTTCCGAAGGTTCCATTGGTCACAACCGAAAGATATATTAATTAATAACATATTAATTAAACCAGGTAACAACATTTTAATTGTTACGAATTGCCACCTGCAACGTATTACTTGGCGTTTGATACACAGGAGTCTCTTATAATTAATTACACCCATAGACAAGATTTCTTTACAATTTGACGTTTCCAGCGTGCAGCATATAATATAACATACGTCTTCACATAATTAACAAGTAGTTTATTACAAATTAGCCAGGCCAACAGTGGGGTTAGAAGGAGAAGGAATCTAGAGTTCTTTACAAATTGACGCTCACAACGTGGGGCATCATCATCATCGTCTTCTATTAACACCATAACTATTTAATTCTTTACAAATTGGCGCTCAACGAGTGGGCTTTAGTTACTGTAAAATTCATATTAATTGTTACTTAACTTGAGCAGGCAACCATTAGAGGCACAGGAATGCAATAAAGAGATTACGAACGAAATTACGTTACGAATAACGAAAATGCCCGAACAAGAAAGACGACTAAGCTACGCGGAATGGATGACGGCGCTATTTAAAACATTCAGCAAGGATATGGAGTATATTAACAAGAACGCCACCGATCACGAAAGAGCGCAAATGAGTCGCGCGAATGCAATGGGAACACCAAACGACAAAATGACTTTGAGAGACATTTATGATGAAATGTGGGAGTTAGATGCTAGGTGTAATAAAGAAAAGACTATTGGGACGAATAACGAAAAAGGCGATAACAAGGTGGAAAGGATGACTGAAGAAGATTGGGAAAGATGGGACGATAATGAAGAACAAATGAAAACCGAAAGAACAGGAGTATACGCCCAAGTGACAGAACAATATACTCAGGAAGACTATGAACAATGGAAACGAGAAATAAGACCACCTGAAAACCAAATACAAACAGAAAACAAAGAATTAAAGAAATGGATCAGGGTGATGTTTGAACTATCCCGAGAAGATATGTGTCACTGGAGGAAAGAACACAATCAAATAGATGAATTTATCGGAATGCCAAATCATAAAAAGCTAGAACAATCCAATGTACAAAAAGAAGTAAAAATAGTCAAAGTGAAGCAACAGAAGAAAACGCCAGAACAACCAAAGAAAGTGACCCGTCAGGACGTAATGGATTTTATGGCCGAACAATTAAACGAAATAAGAGAATATAACCAGAGACACCATGAAAAATTAATGAAAACAATGGATAGGTGTTTAACGAAAATGACTGAAACCCTAGACAGCACTTCCGAAGGTGTTAAGGTAAATCCGAATACAGAGGAGAACAGCAAGGAAACAGAAATTAGAGAAGACCAAAAGGCGCTGCTATCTAAAAATAAAAATAGAAAGAACAAAGAGAGTATCCAAACCAGGAAAGAGAATATCAAGAAAATAAGGCAAACACGTCAAAGGAAATTAATAAATACACGGGAAGGATTGGAGATGATTAAAAGGGGATTGGTTCAGCTACATAATATACCAATTACAGAACCAGGAGAAGTAAGGCAAGGTAGAAATTTTAAACGAACCACACTTGAATTCCCAGATAGATTAGAAGGACCGAAAAGGCCAAAACTAACCGAGGAGCATGGAGGACTTCTGGAAATTATGTATGAACCATCAGAACCATTAAGAGACAGTACAGAAGAATCAGTTCAAAGGACGATGATGAGCTTGACTATAAATGACAATTTTATAGTGACAAGAGGCAAGAACTGTACAATAATGAGATATGTCACAAGGACAGAAATAACTCTATACACTAGAGAGACCCGAACAACCAGTATAGAGGAAATAATGGACCACGGTTAAACAGATTCCAAACAGAATATAATGAAAAGGGACGGATTTTATGGATACAGGACCAAGCAACCCATTGTAAATAAAAAACCCAAAATTCTAAAGAAACTGTAAGAACAACTTACTCAATAATTATTCAGAAACAGTATAATTTAAAATAAAGAGGATAAATACCCCAAAATTCAAAAAATGAAGTAAGCTCAACTTACAAACAAGTATCTAAGAAAACAATTTATGAGGTATATAAGAAAGAGAATTTTGAAGGTAAAAAAAAAACAACAACCAAATTCGAAAAATAAGTAAGAACACCTTACTATACAATTTAGAAGAAATTGCTTTAAACTAATATGAAAGAAAAAAAAAATAACACTGATTCAACCTAATAAAAATCATCAAAACCAAAAAAACAAAATGAGTTTATCTGATGTAATATAATAGTGAGAAATGTAATTTAGAATGTAAAAGGAATAATAATGATTGTGCCAGAAGAATATAACTACATAATGTAATGTATAGTACTAACCAAAATCTCATAACCAGCTGTATTGATCATAAAGGAATATGAGCCAATGAAGATAAGAGAATGAAGAAGCCAAAATGGAACCGTCAAAAGGATCACAAGAAAAGAAAAAAAAACAAATGGTTAAGAATTATCCGTAAAAAACCAATTAATAAATGTCAATAAAATAGCCAAGTATTGGAGATGAGAAGTGTATAATACAAGGAAGAATTAATATGAAGAAATAATATGATCTGAGTTAAAGTACAGTGAATAATCCCTAGAGTATGATTATTATTTATTATTTTATTGAAGGTCACATGATGACTACCTTACGAGGTTTATTAATGAAGATTGACTGTAAAATATTCCAGCAATCATTTAACTGGGCAGAGATGATGTTCCTCTGATCCCAGAAAGTATGTAACGGACGACGGTAATTGGTTAGCCGATAGAGCACCACCGATTCGATTCCAGTTATAATGTTAGGGAGGTTTAGGAAAATTAAATATTAGAGGGAAAACTCACAAATAAATATAGAGAATTAAATAAAACCATATCAAAAATGTATAATTAATAAAGAATGTCACAAGAATGATTATAGAAATAAGATTTAAACTTGGGAAAATGATAATAATATAACGGATAATTCTGAAATATAAAAGTACTATAAATAGGAAACCAATAGGCCAGATACAAGTTATGCGTTTATTTCTTGCTAAACTTTGTTTATACCAAAATAAACTTATTTCGAAGGGGGGGGTGTTATGTAACGTAACATAGTTGAGGTTCCCCAACGTTACATAAAAATTGAATGAAATATGGTCAAGGACCATACCCTGACTTAAGGTTGTTCAATAGTTCATGTGCTTAAGAAATACCTCAAGTCAAAAGGAGGCAATGACTAATGTTAAATGTAAAAGAGCCAGACCAATGAATGATTGAATGTAATGAAATGTTTGTTTTGTACTGTGACATGTTAAGGTCTACAGAGTATTTATGTTGTATGTTGAATATGCTAAAAATGAAATGATGTTGTTTGATAATAATACTTCATCAATAATTATGTTTATATTTATATTAGATTTGTTTTTATACAACCCAGTATAGTTACCAATGTTAGGCACTGTACTAAGTTCTCAGTATTGTATAAAGTTGAAAAATACTGTTGTTTTAATTAATGTTTATAAACTGGATCAGGAGTGTGACCAGTGTTTCAAGTCTAACAAGTAGTTCTGACAATTATATCATAAATTAATAAAGGGTTCCAGAACCAGTTAATTAATATAAAAAAAATAACCACCAGTAAATTAAAATTCATGTAATTAACCATGTAACCAATAATTAATTGTACAGTAGGTCAGGTAAAAAGAAAATTAAGTTAAAAAACCAAATAGTGTTATAATGGTTGTAAGGAATCTATAGGCCTAAATTCCATATTAGTGGAAGGAAATTAATACCTTTTTAGTAAACCCAGTCCAACGAAAATCTGGTAAAACATTTACTGTTTAGTAAGGAAGGTTAGGGGAGAATTTTATGTGATTCAATATTAATCCAAGCATGGAGTATTTTATTGGAAAGGAGTAGTAATATTCTATAATGCCGGCTCAAGGATATATAGAAAACGTGGTTGTTAAGGCAACTAAATTGCAGAAGTTGTTGATTTTGAATTAATTCGTTCTGATTGTTACAAGCTATTAGGTTGAGATGGACCGATATATTTAAAAAATATGAATAAATCTAAAGGAAATATGTATCCAAATTGAAAAACCCTTTTTTGTAAAACAATTATACTTTAATGCTAATGAATAATACAAATTAAATAACCATCTAAATTGTCAATGAATACAGTAAAAAAGAATTGAAAGCCTCTCACCTCATTCACTAAATAATTCCGCTGAAATTGGTATTAAACCAATTCATGCTATAAATCGAAGACCAGTAAAGAATTAAAGCCTGAATTAACGGAATTATTGGAAATAACAGAAGACTCGGTTTGGCGAAATAACCTTCATTGGCAGCAGAAGCTGAGATCCTAATTCCAGTTCACTGGGACCAAGAATTGTGAAGATCGTAAAAGGAGAATAGAAGCCAGAAGATTTCCTGAGGGTTTACCAGTACACACCACCATCCATTTTATTGAAAATCAGAGCAGTTTCACTGGGTGAAGACGAGATAAGCCGCATTTTGGCCACTGTTGACAAACGTTCACCGCCAGACGAAATTTTCGTCGGGTTTGGTAAAAAAACAACTTATTTTCATTTCACTGTATTTAAGTAAATAATTTTATTTTGTAAATTGAACAACCTTAATTATGCATTTTACCTGGCCTTACTAATGGTTCAAAGAACTATACGAACCCTGGGATAAGAATTATTTGTTATTATTTTCAAGTGTATATGTTTTTTAGAATTTGAGTAATTAATAATCGATATATGTCTGGATAATCGATTGGATCGTATTATTGTTTTTTGAGACAACGTAACCTGTTAATTAATAGAGAAAATAAATAAAGTACATTTATTGTATGAGATAACGTTTAAGTTATTGCAGAATAAATACTATATGTGGTGGGTGGAATAAGTTACAAAAAGATTGATACAAACATAACGAATAACTAACCTATAAGTACGCTTATTACTAGTAACAGCGCTCAAAGTTTGCAGCTGGTGGGACGGAAGATTGCTGAACTAGCTTGTGTTTAATACTAAATTTGAATGAAATTTTCCACCATCGAGTGACTAGGGTTGACACAAATACCCCTTACATTCCGTTAATACTCTATACATATCGCTGATATTACGCAAACATTGAAAACTAAGTTAAGTCTATAGAGTAGTATGATTATAAATTCAAGGAACATAATTATAATTTTGTTTGTTTAATAATCTATTTTGCGAAGGCTCCATTGGTCACAACCGAAAGATATATTAATTAATAACATATTAATTAAACCAGGTAACAACATTTTAATTGTTACGAATTGCCACCTGCAACGTATTACTTGGCGTTTGATACACAGGAGTCTCTTATAATTAATTACACCCATAGACAAGATTTCTTTACAATTTGACGTTTCCAGCGTGCAGCATATAATATAACATACGTCTTCACATAATTAACAAGTAGTTTATTACAAATTAGCCAGGCCAACAGTGGGGTTAGAAGGAGAAGGAATCTAGAGTTCTTTACAAATTGACGCTCACAACGTGGGGCATCATCATCATCGTCTTCTATTAACACCATAACTATTTAATTCTTTACAATATATATAAAACTTAAAGTCTGAGGATTTATGTGTACTGAATACAAATCCACACCGTTACACCGATTCCCACCAAATTTTGCACAGGTAACCTTTGACACAAGGCAAAAAACACTGTCTAACTTGGAATGTGATATTTTGCCCCGTTTGCATGCTTTAGGCCCTTTTAATTATGCCTTTTCGTTGACGCGTATAAAGATGTCATCAACACCATGGACACCAAAATTAATTACCATACTAAAAATTAAATAAACAAAAGCTATTTAGCGGCATCGGAACTGTAGCCTACATTTATCCATTCCTGCAGTACCTTTTTGATGATTTATATAATATGTATCGATATATTACGATATGGAAAAGAAGAAGTGTAGGCCTACTAATTGTAAATTGTCCTATTACTTAATGCAAAGCGAAAATACGTGTTGTTTTCATTTGTGAGGTTAGGTGACAACGGTTTTTGGTTTTTAGTTTACTGCTGAAATAAATAAAAGCCATGGTTGAGGAAAACGTAACGTTTAATGTGTTATACAATGCTTCTAACACAATGACACTTAAAATAAAGAATTTAGCGTTTTTTTGATTTAACGGGCACTTTATAAATATCTCCAAAGGCTTTATAAACGGGTACTCTTAAATATCCAAAGGCTGATGCACCAACATAATAATTTAGTACAAGTTCAAATAGTACGAGAGTTCAAAACAGCTTTGGAGAGAATTTGACTAATGAGTACAAAATTGTTATACGAGCGGACAGAACGCCATATAGACATAGAGAATAAAAATTATATTAAAATACTTATAATAAATAATAATGGCTCCCATGTGTACCACCGAAGTAGCTTAGGAGTAGGCAGGGTAGGCTGCCTTATGTGAGCCGTACGGCATACAAGGAAGGCAGTGTGGCCAGCACTACGCTTCAGCCGCCCATTATTATCCCCAGGATGTTATCCCAGGTACTCATTTTCAACAGGCTGAGTCGACATGGGGGCTGAAAAATGCACCTTGATTTTATGGTGCACTGAACCCGGGATCTCTAGATTAGTAGCCAAGTGCCATATTAAAATACTTATTAAAAGTCAAATATTCTCGTGCGGAGCCGCGGGTAACAGACAGTATTTCAATAATACGTAATGCTAGTAAAATAACTTTTCCATTCACATAAATTAATTATAGTATTGTTTCAACCGAAGGGAGACGGGAATTTTAAGAGAACAGCTGAGAGATCAACTAAATGTTTTGCATCGCCAATCGCGGGCCAGTGAGTGAACCGGTGGTTGTAAATTAATTCCGTATCAAAACAAAAAAAACAAGAAACAATTTTATATAATTACATCAACTAAATTGGTCGTAATTTTGTAGATTATACTGTGTATATAACAGCGTCTAACCACAAAAACTCGTTTTGTGAAGAACTATGTCATAACATATTTTATAATTAATATGCAGTTGACACAGACACATCATCGTATTTGAACGTGACCTACTTCTCTGTATAACCGTAATGAACAAATCCTCTGTTAAACAGTATAAAGAGTAATTAAATTTTTACGTTAATTTCAAACTTTTCAGAATTAGGAAATTCTGACTTCATTTCTCTCGATACAACAGTCTACGTATGCTGATATTAATCGAAGATACTTTGCACAATACA
This sequence comes from Magicicada septendecula, assembly GCA_034769895.1. Lineage (NCBI taxonomy): Eukaryota > Metazoa > Arthropoda > Insecta > Hemiptera > Cicadidae > Magicicada > Magicicada septendecula. The sequence continues at coordinate 698,272,050 of CM068368.1, forward strand.
GTATCAAGTACTACAGTCACCTCGATGACATGGCTATTTCATTGTAGTTGTATGTAAATTATTGTCTTTGGGATAAATTCCTGTCTCCTCGTGCATATTTAATGCCGAACAGGAATCTATGCGTTAATATGCGCGTCGCCATAATTTAGCAAAATTTAATTTTCGCTCTTCTCCCATTGATTATTTTTTCTTCGTGTTCCTCTGTCTGTTCTATAGATTCTTCCAGGGACAACACCAAAATTAGGTGCTAAATATTGAAGGACATAAAAAATTAACTCAGCTCTTTATAGATTATGTCATATTATCATCAGTTACTAATCTATTAGACATTAACCGTTTTCAAAGACAAAGGGGTTAAAAAGAAAGAGTTACTAACATAAGAGATTAGTTATGAACATATGACATATAACATGTGACATTTATGAACATAAATAGACAGGTATAAACAGTGTCTCTGAAGATAAGAAACTAATTTCTGTAGACACATTTTTCTTTGAGGACTCTTATGAAAAGGCTGTTTTTCGTTGTTTACATATTCTCAATTTATCTGATATATGAGGGTGGAAATGCATTGCATACAATAACAGGAGTGGCTTATGTCATTATTCAAACATAAACAATACGTCATTTGAAACGGTTTTTATATGAGTCTACTTGACTCAGTTAAGGAACGCATATTTTTATTCACAGAAAATGTATAAATATTCAAGAGCAAATGTTTTTCAGTAAAAAATATAAACGTACTTGTAATATATTAATAGTACACTTATGCAGATACAAGTAAAGAGAAACGATGATGGTTTAAGACGATTTAAAAGGACACAAAAACACTTTGCCTGAGACAAGCACCTGCTGAGATCAATAATCCGTTACAAGTAGCTTTATACACACTGTTTGCACAACATTTATTATCCGTGGTCAAATTGTTACTTAGTCTCTCGCACAGAGAAACAGTAATTGCCGGAATAAAAATATAAAAACACTTTTGCTGTATAAGTGTGGTTGTCACCAACCACAAAATACAAACCAAGCTGCAAAATGCAACTTGTAAGCATTGGTTTCGTTTTTTCATCGCTGGAGAAATAAAATTTTGTTGTTGTAGTTTTACGTCCGGTATTTGTACAGCGTTATTTATGTATCACTGCATTAAAACATTTTATACAGTATACATTAATTCAGTAATTTATATACTAAAGCAGGCGGGAACGCGATAGCAGAGGAATGTCTGACTGGACGGAGGCGATAAAATCTGCGCTTTACACAGTATCGTCATTGCAAAAGTAGTTTTCCTACATTGCAGTCGTTTAGTTACTTACGTGTAATGCTGATAGATGATCAGTTGCATTGTGATATGTTTTTAAATCCTTCTTGATGAGTCTACAGTTCACTGTCAAGTCTCTGTTAAGTCTAAAGTAGTATTCTTGTTGAAACCTTCGCATACACATGAATGCAATATTTTTCAAGTCATGCTTACTTCCACTTTCGTGTATTATGACCACTATATGCGCTCCCTGTCCCTCTGGATCAGAATTATTGCACAACGATTATTTAAGCCCGGCAGTACAAACATAAGACCAATCAAGGTATACACTATTTCATCTTCAAACACCGAAGAGGAGTCGAGTCAATAGATGGTAGGATGGTAGGCATGTATTTGGGGAAACGTCTCCAACACCTATAATGCAACATGGGTACAACGACACACTTACAGTTTATTATCAAGATATTTATGGTTAAGTAGCCTCTATTTTGTTGAATAGTGCTTACTGTATTCGCCATTCACATTGTGAGATAAAAAGTATTAATTTGAGTAACTGAAATATACGTTTCAAACGAGAATATTTACATTCATTCAAAACAAAAACACAAGAGGTGCAAAAATATTGTAGCAGTAGCAACTCAGCTTACAGTAAGTCTGGGAATGTGATTGTGGTCGACGGTATACACACCTCTTCTGTGACAGGGATTACTTAGGTAATACTGTACGGCAGGGGTCTCCAAACGTTTTCACTTGAGGGCCGAATTGAAAAATCTTGGAAGTCACACACACGGTAAACTTTTTTTAAGTTTACGAAATAATCAAGTCAATAAAATAGGTATTTAAATACAATTAAGCAGACTTATACAAAGAAAACAAATTCATTTATTCAAAATAATGTAAATAAAAGTAAGGAAAAAACAACGTTCAAAGATATTTCTTATGTATTATTTTTTGGCTTTCTTATGTACGTATGGTGGGATGTGTGGAGTTGCTTCTGACATATAATGTCTGTCCATTTTGGGTCAAATTTTGATCCAAATAAGTTGGATCAAAACAAGTATTTTGATCAACTTCTGACAAGTTGGCCCTGTACTTTCCTTTTACAAAGTTCATTTTTGAAAACGTTTTTTCGCAAATATAGGTAGATCTAAACATTGAAAGCATTGCTTTTTCAAAGTTTTTTATTTCCTTGAAATCATCATTCAATGAGATGCGAGTGAAAAGCGTGATTCATTCAAGGCAGCCAGACGAAAAAGCACATTAACCACGTAAATGTTTTAAACTTATACAAAACATTATAACATTTTACTGAACTTATTTCTTGTTTTAGTTATTTAGTAAAATGTTATAATATTTAAAGTATTTTGACGATCTATTTAAAAACTGCACGCAGCATCGGCCGGGTTGTCGCTGGCCGGACAAAGACACTTCGCGGGCCGTAGTTTGGAGACCCCTGCTGTACGGTAACCGATGGACACAACCCGCGACACAACAACACAGTGATATACAGTCCGATGCAGTCCACGATTATCGGATCTCACGTCACTTGACTATTTCCTTTGGATTTCGGTGAAGTCGTTGGTTTATCTGGTTGCACTGGCACACCAAGACGAAAATCCCATCATGGAAGCTGCAACAATCCTAACGCTATGATGAGCTGTGCTTGATCGGCGTTTATTCCGAAACAACCACTTTGAATGAATTGTTTCTAATCACATATGTTCAACACAAATATATCGGTAATGAACCATTTTGAGGCAAACAACGTACATTTAATATACATTTTTTTCTTACTCCGACTTTTAGAACACGCTTCTAGAATATACCGAGTAATTTAGAATCACCTTGTGTGCTGCCATTAAACGATGGAGTGTGGTCATTCCCTGTAGTGGTTCTCAGTAAAGGAAGTGTGGCTGACTGAGAAGCGTGCGTATTATAGAGAGGAAGTACACGGGGAATGGCAGAAGTGTGCGGAAACGACCCGACGCGAACAGTGTGAATCCGCAGATAAACGTTATTCCTATACGGCGTTTGTTATGCGTAAAGAAAAGGGATGAAATTGATTGTGGCTTTCACTCGGTTACAAGCGACCGGTTCGGTTAACCACCTTGATAAGGCTGTTTAATTGTGTGGTACCAATTTGTCAACAGAGCCGCGCAGCCAGTTATTTACTTAATTGGTGTCATTATTCTTTCCAACCGAACCCTTCCTTCTGTGTAGGCCTACTTCATTATAAAGTATCCTCTAACGAAACACCAGGCTTACTATTTATTTGTTCCTGTTGGTGTTCGTTACGATACAATAAATTTAATTATTCTTTTCAAGAAATACGGGCTCATAAACGGACGTGCACCGCGTCAGTGGTGTACTATACCGGTATAAAACATTACCACTATACGCGTATCAGTAACTCTGAGGGACGAGAGACCGACCTACTTTGTAACGATTCATAAAGCAGTCATAACATGAAAACGTTGTTCGTGTATAATACTAAACCATGTAGAACATTTTAAAACGTTGATAATTTTAAAAGTGGGTGAAAACGTAAAAGATCGTAATGCAGGAATAAAAAGAATGTGATGTCAGAATACAATTGAAACTTGTTATTTAAATCAGCATCGATACTTTTCGAAGTAAATGGCTGGCGGCTAGAGCGACCGTTTGTATTACCTATTAATACTTCTGTAACATAAACACGATAAATGGAATTATTTGAGTCATAGTTCATATTCTATTTACAATATAATCAGGTGTAAAATAATAGTAAAAGAAACGTTCATACAATATACATACATACATTCAGACATACATACATACGTACATACACACACATAATATGCGTACATATATACGTATACAACGTACATACATACATTGTTAGCTCTAATACCGAGCACTGAAATTTACACTAAAGCAAGTTCTTCTAGGCCTACTAGAGTTGTTGACACAAACAGCATTTTAATACTTTTTATGTCAATAGAATTAAAAACATTATATTTAATCTCAAAAAAATAATAATGAATCGATAGGACCAGTACATCCAGTACCAGTACTAAACGGGTTACCTTTGAGTGAAGTAGAATTAACTGAGGGAAGTATTTTAATTGCCTATAAATGCACAGTAAGCAAGACTACTTGCCTATGCAGTCAGTACGACTGACCACTGAAGCTACCGGATGTATCTCTAATATCTCTAATCTCCGGTGTTTTGTTTTGCCCTCATTCCAATATAATTTTTAATTACAACACGAACATTCAAAATAAAATGTTCACATATACTGCCGAAAGAGAAAATTCTATTCTCTCTAAATCATATTTCCAGTTACAACGCTATCACGTAATTATTATTGAAGAATGTAGCGATCAACGAAAGACGCGTGGAGGAATTATCTGAGCAAGTTGAATATTTAAGCACATAAAATGCAACATCTAAAGCAAACATAAATAAAAAAGTAATACCTTCCTTCTTCGAAAACTTCTTACATTTAGATCTCAAAATAAAAAGTTACATAAATAAAAAGCTACTACATCATATTTCGTGTGGATTTCATGTAAAACTACCTTTATTTTTTTTAATTATGTAAAAAACCAGTAAGCTTTCCTGAATGTGGAGAAAGATCGTATTTATTGTAACATAGGTGGGTCTAAGAGACGAAGGTATATTGTCATTCTCCAGGCTTTCTCTCGTGTTACGAGACGACGCCGACGTACGATTGCTTAGTTACATTCGTAACGTGTAACTCGTTCGCAAATGATTGTTGTCTATGCTTTGTCTAAAAACTGAAATGGGCAGGACCTCAAGTCTGATAAGTACAAAGAGTACCATCAGTTTTAAACATATTATATTAAAAATGCTTCTGGATCCGGTGCTAACACTACATAACCGTGTGCATCAGAGACTGGAAACGGAGAAGGGAGAGTGAAACGCAAAGAAATTGGAAACGGAGAAAGGAAAGGGAAAAACAAAGAGACTGGGAACGGAAATATTAGTGCTGTACTCTACATCACTGTATGGTAATAGGGTTTTGGATTATGTTTACGTATACCGTGAAGAGAAAGAGGAAGAGGAAGATTCATTGGGAAACATTTTTACACTTCACTCACGACGATTTGGTATCTTATAAAGATACGTAAACGGAAGTACGTTTAGATGTGGTCACTACTGGCTACACAACTCATTTGTTTAATCGATTCATATGGGATATGTTTCGGAAGCCGATGGAGGTCAAATGACAGTACTCAGGTCATTGCTCCATTTCGTCAAATGAGTCGGTAATGACTATTTCTGAAAACCAAACACTACAGTAATTGCGTTCATGCGTCCACGTTTTCGCCAGGAGTGAGGCCACATAGTTATTATTTATATTAGGCATATTATATTATTATTAGCCACGATATTTTTTATACATTAAGTTGGTAGCCTATTATTAATATATCATTACTCAACTATTCGCATATTTTTATATTATTACTATTGCTACGATACAGCCATACGCTGTATTAGGCATTATTTTAAATAAATATAAAATTTGTAGAATTTGTATAAGTTACGGGTAAATGGACAGGTCTGAGATTGTAAAAATATTTCATTGTTAGATTAGGGGAGAAATTAACCTGTTCCGACACGCAGTGAACACCTGCTCAATTGTATGTGTGTTACACGTGTATCTTGTGTGTGTTAGTGATGCATGCAAAGACAGGAATCTCAGCAACCCGCCCCAAGTAATTAATAAAATAATTATTTTAATTCACTGTGCGGAAACTAATTAGTGTATGAACAAACCAAAGGCACAAAAGTGTGTGTAAAATTTATAGTTATCCCCAGTGAAAAGATGACGTTAATAGAACACGCTATGCGAAGACAGTGCAAAATAAACGTGCCAAAAAATACGCAAAAAATATAGTGAGTGGTTAATCGAATTAGCTATGATTTGTGCTATCTCGATTCCGTGCAAAACATTGCTATTTGCTAATAATTGCAAATAGATGAAAAGGTTCGGGAGTGGGGGCTGTCACGCGATATGCAGGTATCGACAGGACGATTTTGGAGCCAACTGGCGCGGAATCTCGAGAGGGTATAAATTAAGGGTTCGACCAAAAACCATTCCCTTCATTTCAAGACACAGTTGCAGTCGGACATTCTGTCCGTCGGCAAAACAGTTTTATTTTTATTTCTATTACAAGTCGCAGTAACGAAAGAAATAACGTTCGTTAAATTCACGACAATATTCCGGAAAAAGTAAATACCGAAATAGTAAGTCTACCAAGAGTATATACGGAAAAGCTACCAGAGCGACGAGGGATGCTGGACGTTAGAAGATGTTTAAGATCTACCTTGCAGCAGATAACAACTCTCTGATGAGGACCGCACTGCTGGAGAGCGACGCTGGACTCTAGACGTATCCAGGAACACACGCTGCTGGAGAGCGACGCTGGACTCTAGACGTATCCAGGACCACGCCAGGACAGGAGGAATGGAAAACTAACTCTGGACAACGCTGGACCCCGGACAACAAGTCGTAAGATCATCAGAACTCGAGGTGACATGCGTAATGCATTTTAAATGATTATTAAAAAAGAAAAAGAGCTCATAAAGACTATATCAAAAGACAGTAAATTAAAACAAAGAAAAATTTATACTTAGTAATAATATTTTAAAATGTAGATAAATGTTTAGTCGTAAGAATGAGCGATCGCATATAAAAAGAATTAATAAATGAAAGAGAATTTAAAGTAGAGAGAGTAGAGTTTATTATCAAAATAAATAGTAAATTGATTTGATATTTGAATTATGGAAAAGATTAATTTAAAGTTGAATATTAAAACAAATGCCAGTCTACAAGCAATTAATATAAATTTAAATTGAATTTTAAACATTGGTATAGACTGAGCGAGTAGAGGTCAGATCTGAGTTAAGAAAATTTATTTCGAAAAACATTTTAATTTTATAATTAATTAATAAACCAATTTATTAACATGTCTAGATATAAGATTATTAACATGTTTAGATTAAGATTATTAACCTGTCTAGATATAAGAGATTTTTAAATATGTGTAACGCTGCATATCCTAAGATATAAACATTTAATAATGAGCAAAATCGTGACCGACAATTATTAATGATGTTTATGAATATTTATAATATTGAGTAAATAATAAATATGAATTTTAAATACTGATAAATAAAAATACTCTTATTATAGTTACACCTGGTATCATTATACAACCTGCATAAATTACAGTATATCGAATTTATATTAAATATTATTGTATAGAATGGCTCCCAAAGAACGTGGGGCTATACAAATTAAATTACATATAAATTTGTACACATGTATCGTTGTATAAGAATGGCGCTCCAAGATCGTGGGGCTCCACAAATTTAAATTATATTAAATTTGCAACAACGTTTATATAAGTGTCGTTGTACTATATTTGCACACCATAAACTAGAAAGTAACGCTAACATTAAGCAATTTAACAATAAGGATTTGTGGGTATCTGGCAGGGAAAGACGTTTTAGAAGTTAGACACAGTTACGTTCTGACCTTGTGCATATGTTATGCTAAGTGAAAATAGGCGATTTTGAAAGATGGATGGTGGTAGATTTTGTATGTTCACAGTGTAGCTGAAACAAGCTTGGTGCTCACAGATCTTTACAGTATAAATGAGAAGTATAAAACGGAGAAAGAGGAGGAGACGAGAAAGGAAGAAAAAGAGAAGAAAAAGAAAAAGAAAAAGAAGAAGAAGAAGAAGAAGAAGAAGAAGAAGAAGAAGAAGAAGAAGAAGAAGAAGAAGAAGAAGAAGAAGAGAACGAAGAGGAAATATAATAAGAAGACAAACCATACATAACATCAGTTTAACATCCGCTGTGAAACATGCATATTTACTTAATGACATCATAAGTTAGTTACGATACGATCTTGAACATTTTATAGCGTTAAATTATAGATTTTATATGTAACCACTACACACCATAATGCATAACAAAGGCAGTTTGCTTCACTTGTAGATTTGAAGATTCGCCGGCAGTCTTCGTAATTGAAAAACGAAACCCACGATACAACAAGACGTTTCGTGGCATAGTAGCGAGTTAATTAACTCGGAACCTGATTCCACGCAGAAACTGTCCTGCCGGCAAAATATCCGATGACGGATATGTAAATTGATTTAATGCGTTTTGTAGGAACTGTCACAAAACTTTTTCATTCGCCGAGACTACTGTTGAATATCAATTCATCATCAAGTAACAAGAAGCGCTCGTTAAATGTGTAAAATTCATAATAAAGAAACCACAGTTTTTCTGGTTTGCGTTTCCGGAGAGAATCGTTTAATTTTGGAACTGAGGTCAGACAGTTAACCCTGGACCCCTTCTCTGGCTGAATCCTTTCTTTTAAACTAGAAATAACTTTTGGTGTAAGAGAGGAAATAAATTAAAGTGCAGAGTTAAATTTAACTAAAAATACTATAATACCAATGTAATTAGTCAGTAAAAGGTTGTCACACCACAACAAACAGTAGGCTACTGTAAAATGTATCGGAACAGTCACAGCGAACTTACGACTACACACATACATTAAATATAACTAAAAAACCTACCAAAAGAATATTTCAGTAAACGTAATTCTATGACATAATAATTGTAGCTATTGAATACTGAGTAGCGAGTGCTACAATTCTGAACCTGGTTGTGGTAGTACGATTATCTTTCTTAATAGTTTCATTGCGCGCGCACGCGCGCACACACACACAATTTTATTAGTAAGAACTGAAGAATAAATAATTAAATAAAATAATTACACGAACGGAATTTAATTTTAATTTTAATAAATGATAAGGTATATGGTAAACCATGGTATATACACAACACTGTTTTGGGGTTTAACACAGGTCGTTTATTTCTCTTGAAACCAAACATTTTGCCCATGTTAGTAATAATGGTGAATTTAAACAATATATGTGCACAATAATCCAGTATTATGAGACGTGGGCGCTGAGAACCTCCATTGTCTGATATATCGTCACACCTAAAATAAATCTAACATAACATGAATCGTATACAAACGACAGTACTCGCGACCAGAATGACATTATGTTCACAGTTGCAATCACAGGCTAGGGAAGGAAGAGGCCGTACTTACCCTCACCATACCTGAAGCACAGCATACTCCGCCTAAAGTGGCCTTGTATCTACTACGACGTAATTTCTGGTCTGACGAAACACACGTTGACTGTCGTGGAGATGGTGTGAGGAACCTGTCGTTTGTGCTGACCTTGCGCCCTTGAATCCTTGAATCGTTTTTTTTTTTTTTTTTTTTTTTTTGTAACCGAAGGATAAAAACTATTACTAAGTGACACACTTTACAGGCCTGTTTAACAAATTTGAAGTATAGGTCTCTTTTCAGTAAACTGTCTCCCAACAGGTTTTAATTGAGTATTCTCCATTTTTCGGTTCTGTGCAACTGTTTTCATCTGTCTAAAGGTCCTTCCGTTTTTGATGTCATCAAGCATTCCAACGTTTCTCTTTCCTTGTCCTTTCTTTCCCTCAACCTTTCCCACTCTATGACCCTTAGCTGCAGACAGTTTCTACGCAATAACACCACAATCAAGATGTTTTTCTCTTTGTTAACACTTTCAACAGTTTTCTTTTCTTACTTATTCTCGCCAATACTTCGTCGGTTGTCACTCTGTCGGTCCATTTTAACTTAATCATTTTTCGCCACGTCCTCACCAGAGGTAGTGATAAAACCACATCCAAAAGATGGAGGAGAACAAACTATCACCAATCAAAAGAAAAAAACCATCGTCTTTAGACTACACAGAGTGCTAGCAAAAAAGAAAAAAACTACACTAATCGACATTGTTGGAGTAGAAAATTTTGCTGTAGTCAGAACCCTGATGGCCTCAGTTACAAATGTTACATAGTTATGGACTGCAGAATAGTGGTAAAAAATAACAATGTTTGGAAAATACTCATGCCATATTCCCACTCATACAGGGCCCTGGCTAGTAAATTATACGCTGAGAAAATGCAGTGGTATACATATGAAGATAAAAGTCAAAGGCCCATTAAGGTTATGGCTAGAGGACTTCACCCAACTTGTGAAAGGCAAGATATTATGACGGATCTGCAGAAGAAGGACTTCAAGATAATTGATGCTGTGAATATCATAAAAAAAAAGAAAAGACAGAATACGAACAAGGTAATCGTGTGATAAGTAGGAAAGGGCTTCCTCTATTCATGCTTACATTCGACCGCGAGGAGATGGCAGACCGTGTTCACAACATACGATCAATTCTTAGCATGAAAGTTAAAATTGAACCGCTCCAGAAACCCTCAGATCTGATACCGTGTGCAAAAGATGTCAAGGTTACAACCACACGCAAAGGCATTGCTCTCGAGAAGCAAGGTGTATCAAATGACTTGACAAACATTTTACCCGGGACTGTCCGGTAAAACGAGATCAATTTCCCACATGTGTGAACTGTAGGAAGGACCATCCTGCAAACTACAGGAGGTGTGAGGTAGCCAAGCAGCTACAACGCATTAGCAATCAAAGGCGAATCAAAGAACCTGGGCAAAGAACGATTTCACAGGGGGTGAAACCAGAGAAGCCACTAATGAAACCACCACCACTGAAACAAAAACACAGCTATGCTACAAGAGTAAAGAAACAGTACCAACAGGAAACAGCGGAAAATAAAAATTATTTATTACTCGGTAAAGTGCTTAAAAGACTCGAAAAACTTGAAAAACTAGATGAGCAAATTCAAACAAAAGCGAAACTCTCTGAAGGCATATCTAGAATTGAAGTGCAAATGAAGAGACTTACCACCATAAGTAAAACATAAATCATGACACTATAAGAATTGCTACATGGAACGCAAACGGACTCTTACAACATTTAGCTGAACTAGAGAATTTTTTTGAACATGAAAAAATTGACATCTGCTTGATTTCAGAAAGTCACCTAATAATAAAAAAGTCACCTAATAATAGCCACGGTCGTCAAGATTCGCGGCTATAGTTGCTATCATGCTGCCCATCCAGCGGATAGACCCAGGCGAGGCTCTGCCGTCCTGATCAAATCTTCGATTGAACATTTTCAAGGTATGACAATTGTGGAATATTCGTTGCAAGTGGTAACTGTCAATATACAGCTGCTAAGCAGAGGAAGCTTTAAAAAATCTGCAATATATTGCCCACCGAGGCATAAACTGAATAAAAGGACTACATTGTACTCTTTAGGTCTCTAGGAAAACATTTAATTGCTGGAGGCGATTTCAATGCGAAAAGCACCTTCTGGGGTTTAAGATTAACGACCACAAAAGGTAGAGAGTTATTTAGAGCTGGAAGAGCACTAAAACTTGACTGCCAGTCAAGCGATACACCAACAAACTGGCCAGCAGACTTCAATAAAGTTCCAGACTTGATAATGATAATTCTTTGCTGTGAAAGGAGTATCTGGACATTGCGTATGTTGAAAGCAGCGAGGATCTTTCATCAGACCACTCACCGATGGTCTTGACAATTAATGCGCCGCCCCCACCCCGGCTGACGAATAACAAAATAAACTGGACCCTATTTAGACAGCTCCTGGAAGAATATATAGACCTCCAAGTCCCCTTAAACAATATATCCTCACTGGATGAGGTCGTTGAGAAACTAGATGTATGCATACAGAAAGCATCTTGGGAAAGCACCCCTCAGTTTCAAAGAAAAAGCCAAAATCGAGCCAACTACCCGCCTGAGGTAAAAGAGCTTATCAGGAAAAAGAGAAAAGCTCGGAAATTTCTAGCAGAGGGTTCGCACCCGAAAAAATAAAAGAAAATTAAATTTGTTCTGAAATGAGCTCAAAGAGTTGATAAAGAAAGTTAAAAATGAGAGTGTTCAAACATTTCTTGGCGGACTTATGGCACAGAAGGACACGGACTACTCACTGTGGAAAGCGACGAAAGGACTGAAAAGACCGAAGATCCAATCATATCTACTTAGGCAGGAGGATGGGTCTTGGTCAAGAAGCCTAAAACATAAAGCAGATCTCTTCGCGGAGCACCTCGAGGAAACTTTTCCACCACTGCCCAGACAAACAGCAAAGGAAAGTACTATCTTTACCCAAGACTGATAGGAAAGATATACAAAGAGTAACGTTGCAAGAAATAAGTAATGAAATTAAAAACAATCTGAGCGCGAAAAAAGCTCCAGGGTATGACCTCATAAAAAAAAGTACTGAAAGAACTACCAGAAAGAGTTACAACATTTATTCAGTGCTGCATTCAGGCTGAAGCACGTTGCAAGCCAATGGAAAGTAGCTGAGGTGATCATGATCCTAAAACCTGACAAGACACCAAGTGATAAAAAATCTTACAGACTAATTTCACTGCTGCCAGTGATCTCAAAACTGTTTGAAAAACTGCTCTTAAAGAGGCTCAAACCTTTGATTCAGGAAAGAAACCTTATACCTCACCACCAATTTGGTTTCAGAAACAAGCACTCCACAGTAGAGTAAGTGCATAGAATAACACATGTGATTGAGAAATCGCTGGAGGGGAAAAAATTTGCTCAGCTCTATTCCTGTATGTAACGCAGGCATTTGATAAAGTCTGGCACCATGGACTTGAATATAAGTTAAACAGAGATCTTCCTGAGGAATTCTATCTCATACTTGGGTCGTATATTGCAGACCAATATTTTCGTTTAAACGTGGGAAAGAGTACTCAGAATTGAAGAGGATTTCTGCGGGTGTTCCGCGAGGCAGTGTGCTGGGACCCATCTTGAACCTACTGTACACGAGGGATTTGCCTGGTCGTGAGGAAGTTACTGTGGCAACATTTGCTGATGATACTGCGATCCTAACAGTGGGCGACGAGGTTGAAGCAGCAGCAAACAAGCTCCAGAGCTCTATCGCGGTAGTGTGTGCGTGGACCGTCAAAGCGGTGGAGAATCAAACGTAATGAATCCAAATCAGTTCATATCAACTTCACCACAGGAAAGTAGATCAAGTAAGGGTTTATATTAATGGGCTGGAAGTGCCATATGCTAACACAGCAAAGTATCTAGGTATGACGCTGGATACAAAGATTAAATGGAAAGAGCATGTAAAAAAAAGAAGGAGGAGCTCAACATAAGATACAGAAAAATGTAATGGCTGTTAGGGAGAAACTCGCAACTAACAGTTAAAAAAAGACAGCTGTTGTACAAACAAGATCTGAAGCCTGTGTGGACTTACGGAATTCAGCTGTGGGGCTATATAAAAGAAAACAAACTTAGAAAAGATAAAAACCTTTCAGAATAAAGTACTCAGAAGCATAGTGAATACCCCTTGGTATATAAGGAACGACAATCTACATAGAAACCTCATTGTAGAATGTCAGCGAAATAATATCAAAATATGCAGACAAACATGATCTGTGGTTGGAGATCCACGATAACCTAATAATGTGACAAGTGGTGGAAGAAGCTCCACACGTCCTGAGGCGATTCAAAAGACAGAACCATCATGATCTGGTATCGCTATAGAAAGCAATTAATATGTACAGATCCACAAAACATACGTGAGAGAAAGACAGAATAATCTTGGGATTAGCTACTGGGCTTCACCACATCACCCATGAAAGAAACATGAATGAGAAGCTATTGAATGAGCATGCTCAGTTGTAGCATTAAGGGAGGTGTTTTTAGTGGATTACGGGGTTCCTAGTGTCTACAGAGATTTTCACCTACCATCACAACCACATCTCGAAGCTCCCTGGGTACCTTCCTTGCTTCTTTTTAATGGTCCATGTTTCACTGTCATACAAAACAAAACTGGAAAAAAGAATTGATCATGTCTCTTTCTCATCTCAATCGGAACATTTCTTTGCTGTCAGGGAAGCTTTTATCTTTTCAAAAGCTCTCTTCCCCATGGATTACTACTCATTTTCCCTAAATACGTAAAAGAATTTCCCTTGCTACTCAATCTTTCCTTCCAACGATATGTTAACGAAGTTTTCCCGGCACTTATTTTCATTCTGAACTCTTACCCGATATTACAATACTTTCAATTATAAAGTGTAGCTCGTTTCCTGATTCTACTAACACTGCTTAATTGTAGCTCGTTTCCTGATTGTACTAACACTGCTTAATTGTAGCTCGTTTCCTGATTGTACTAACACTGCTTAATTGTAGCCCGTTTCCTGATTGTACTAACACTGCTTAATTGTAGCTCGTTTCCTGATTGTACTAACACTGCTTAATTGTAGCTCGTTTCCTGATTGTACTAACACTGCTTAATTGTAGCCCGTTTCCTGATTGTACTAACACTGCTTAATTGTAGCTCGTTTCCCGATTGTACTAACACTGCTTAATTTAATTTATTCTTTATTCTTATACGAGATATTTTAACTATTTTCGCAGCCACAGAAAACAATGTGAGCAAAAGTTCTCCCTTCTGTTACAAACTACACCCCGTCAACTCTGCATACATGACTGTAAGTAATCGTCATAATACATTAATATATTGTTGGAGACGCACAACTCACGTAGCGTAGCGATTATATAGGCTATTAGGAAAGAAACAGATTACACAATCATTCGACTATTACTCGAATCATAATATAATACATTTACAGTAAAATACTCATTGTAGTATAGTGAATAATGTGTTGACTCGACTTGAGTCACTCCCTGCCCGCAAGATAATGGTCATACGGAAGTGGTATTCCTGTTCAATATCTTTCTATTTTAGTCAGCTATTCGGAGCTGGCGTCTCCTTTAAGTTTGTGAGAGTCTACGAGCATAGCAGTCAGGAATATAAACAGAAAGGAAGGTTACTAAACAGTATCAAAAAACACCTCGCACAATCCAGAACTTCGTTAACGAAAAGACGAGAGCTGTTGTCGCAACTAGAGAGTCGTGCCTATGCGCAAGAGGGGTCGAGGAGGAGCGGTGGCAGGCGTGGACAGCTGACTTCATTGAACTCACAGTTACACCCACGGATACTAGAATACATTCTAATAATGTATTCTAGTATCCGTGGTTACACCCATCGATGTGTACTATAGTATACATCGATGGTTACTCCCTTCCTTACCAACCAATACTGGTTTCCTGCGCAACTCTCGCGACACGACACGTCTTACCTTGTATGACCTTCAACTGCATCTTAATTTAGCCACTTATAGGTACTTTCAATAGTTTTTTTTATATATAAACTTTATACAAGAATAGTTAATTTTTATTAATGTCGCATTGTGGATGTAATATTTAGTTTAAATAAGAAAATACGATTTCTTGTAACTTAAGCATGTGTAGTATGTTATGCAGTTAACAGTTAATATTGTAAGGTTAGGTACAACTTCAGCAATGAAGGACTTCAAAAATTAGGTGGTATTTTTAAAATCTGGCCTACTTCAAATAAGTTGTCAGTTAACAACAGTATTTTTGTACATTTTGTTTCAAACATAAGCCACAAACAAAAAAATAACGAGATATTTCTTTCACTGATGAATTGTTATGAATGTTGTTGCGAATATTTTACTATTGTGAATGTTAATAGTACCGGTTAGTGACGACGCAGTTACATAAAGCTTTATACTCATTTTTTTTTTAGCAAAAGACAAATGACTTATAGAAGTGTATTAAAAAAAATTGAAAAATTAATAAACTTCACTGATTTTAATGGATCTTCTATTTAGTTAATTTTATGTATAGAATTTGCACTATTTCACCAAAGTTACAAACACATAAACACACATTTCACCAAAGTTTACAGACAAAGCTGTTGTCTGTTTATTTTTATATGATTTTATTAGCATTTTTTGACATGAATTGAAAATAAATACAACAATAGGACAACATTAAATATAAATATAGAAAATACTATAACAGGTAAAACGAATAATCACTGTTTAAATCGAATGTTACAGTTTACGTTTGACAGTAACTATCAGTTTAAAGCCTATATATTTTTGGAGTGAGAACTTCATATACGGCACTATGGTACCCGGCTCACACCCGTACACCTCGCGCTCGTAGGACAGTAAACTGATTCAACGTGTAACGAAATAGATGAAACGAAAAAGCAGTGTTACTAGGTCAATCAAATCTCTTTTCCCCACATACAGAAAATTTCCCCACTGCCAAAAATATGTGTGCTTTAAGCAAAGCGTAATACTTTAAAAAAATGTAAGCGTATTCTAAATGTTTAAACACTAATACAAGAAAAACGTAAATATTAAAAATAATTTTATTTATGATAAGAGAAAATGTACTCACATACTGAGAGATCGAGCTGAATACTTTTGAAATCCTTTTCTTGTACTTTGTCAGAGTCAACTTAGTTCATTAACGACCTAATATATTTACACAACTTTCTAATTGTTTCATTCATAAAAACAATTTAAAATCAGTGACATCTATTTTTTAGTGTGACAATTATGTTGTCGTAAATAAAATATCAATCATTATTCTTGTGGAAACTTCATGGTCTCGTGAAAGAAACTGACTGAAGTTCGATACTCGTACATTAAGATATGTTCACGTAAGAAACTACTAGAAATCTCCAGAGGAAAAACTGTTCTACGACTACTAAGTTCGTGTGGTCGACACTCGTTAATGGACTAGTTAATATTTTTCAAATTTCGAATTTCTGTGGCGAAATTAATTTGTACAGTGCATGGTATAAAAAAGTCGATGGGCACATCAAATTATTTAAATTAGCTGATGTAATATTAATTTTTGATTGAACAAATAGTATTCTAATAGTTGTGTCAACGATATCAAGTTAATAATATCGGTAGCTTTGCTTATACGTCTCTCGGGTCCCTTCGCATTAAGAAATTCTGCTGGTTGACATTGATTCATTAGTTATGGTGAGCGAGTGTTGTCTACGCCTATGAGTGATTTAGTTTTGCCTGTTTTAAAAATGAGCAAGTAAGTAATATCAATACTTACGTAAGCAAGTAAGTAATAGGATTTTTATACTTACTTTATATTATTAATCTGCGTGGTCTAGTATGCCATGTTTCTTTTAATACATTCATGCTAAAATTGATAAATTGTTTGGTTGTTAGCAGATTTTTACAGTAATTTATAAATATCACTATTACTTTAACGACTCGGAACACTAGGTTTTTTATAAGTAAAAGCAAAAAGTTTTACCTTACAGCCTTAACCGGTTTTCTCCTTTAAAGTTCACACTTTCTCCTTTAAAGGAGAAAACCGGTTAAGGCTGTAAGGTAAAATTTTTTGCTTTTACTTATAAAAAACCTAGTGTTCCGAGTCGTTAAAGTAATAGTGATATTTGTTAAGTAACGGACACGTCATGGACAACGAAATCCAAGAAGTAATTTATACAAAAGTATAAAAAGACAAATATAAAGTTCAAACTTTTGTTAAAAGATTTAGCTTATTTGTGCCCCTTGAATTGCAGTATTATACCTGAATGATTATATTTTTAGTTTAAAAACATCAGCCCCACTGCGTTTCCACATTTAAAAATACGAAACGAACATTAAATAAAGTTAAGTATTGTCAAAACTTTATGTACATTTTGTTATCTACAAGAAAAAATTGTTTGAGAAAACCGCTGTAATTTTAATTTTAGTTAACAAACATGTGGTTAATTATGCGGTATGTAATGTAGTGTACATATAAACACTACTATGCTCTCGTCCTATTTAATTAACCGTTCACTCTTATTTGAATCTTAATTCTTTATAGCATAAATTCTCTTAAGGTGGCTACACACGTAACTGCAAGCTTGACAAGCATGCATGATCAATCTTTTTGTACAATCATGCTTGAACGTCTGAAGGATAATTTTGCGCAAGCATTTGAATTGTACAAGCGGCTTGAAGATTGAACGAATTTTCCAAATACATACAAGCAAACTTTTACACTTTGAATCAGTTTACTCGCCACTCGTCTTGGCCTGTGTCCCACATTTTTTTTTCTAATTATTTACTATAAAGTCTGTCCGGTAAGTAGTCTTGTAGTACATTACTTGGTTTGTGGGGCGTATTGCTTTGTACACTCTCCCTTCTTATTCTGTTACATATACACACACACAGCTAGTAACAGATTACTGTTTTTTCTCAATTATGTTTCCCACTAATTTGCAGCAAATCTTCTAGTTAAATCAAAAGGTTAGCTTATTGACCAACTTGTTTGGGCTTACTGTAATTCGTTCACGGTATTTGATTACTTCTTTGACTGAGGGTAGGCTTATGTTAAACCGTGGTGTATTATTGCATTTTGTATGTTTCACGACTCATAACTTTGTTCTGAAATTTTTGGATTTTGTTTATATTACTGTTACTGGCGGTCTGGCGGTCCACAAAGCTAAATTCCGTAGATCCGTATGGGGTTTAAAATTAATTGAAGTTTTGTATTAATTGAGATTTTCAAACAACAAGTATCATTTCAAACTACAGACTTGAGATCGGCAACAATAAACAATATGTAAACATAAATCACCCTATAACAAGTACAATGGAAATATCCAACTGAAGATAAACACGCAGGATTTTAAAAGGACGAATAAGCAAGGTTTTATGAAATCCACTGACGTTTAAATAAGTATTTTGTATTCTACAAATATATAATTAATAATAATGATAATAATAAGCGGTTACGATTTGAATATTAATTTAATTAATCGACCTTCAGCCCTACACGTCTCAAGTCAACATCAGCAGCGATCAATCATCCTTTTATCTTCCTCTGTTATTTCCCGTTCTTCGTTTCTTCTAGTCTACGTCTTTCTTTCCACTCGATCCTATTTTATTGTTTGTAACTACCGCTATCTCTCCAAATAACGTTCTGTTCATCATGTTTCACTGAAATATTCTGTTCTGGTTTGTATTTATTCGATCGTTTACAAGATCATAAACATTTATTAGTATTTCCCTAGCGGTTATTTGCTCTTTCGGCCGCCTTCGAAGTTCTGTGAATTTTTAAGTTTTGTATTGTGAGAGAAATATAAAAAAAAAACAGAAGATCAATGAAGTTTCATACTGTAGATGCAAATTAAAATTTAGAAAAAACCAACACTTTCTAACAAAAAATTAGAAAGTGGTTTTGCAAAAAACAATTAGTTCAAATTATAGACAATACAAAACTATACTTCAGTAAAACACCATTTAGCAGTATAATTTCTGTATTACTTTTCTACCGTTTGTTATACCATATACAGTATATACTAATTACAGTAGGTCGTATTGTGCACACACGCGCTCTCTCTCTCTCTCTCTCTCTCTCTCTCTCTCTCTCTCTCTCTCTCTCTCTCTCTCTCTCTCTCTCTCTCTCTCTCTCTCTCTCTCTCTCTCCTTATATATATATATATTAGATAGGACTATAATAAATGTGATAGAAGCTTTAGTAACTGGACGTCTCTACATTTGTGATAGTAATTTAAAAATAATGCAGAAAAGTATGGACTTTTAAAAGAAGCTGCATTCCAAATATTTAATTTCGCGGAAAGAAAGCTGAAAGCCAGTCACCGTTTTGTATCGGACACAAGTGTTTGCGTATATTTTTGGATAAAGTTATTATTTAATAGGATACAATTCATATAATGAAAATTACAGTTCTCACTATAGAAGTATTTTAGTTATTTAATTTCTTTAAATTGTAATGCACCCGAATGTCTGTACAAAAATTCTCAGATGATTGTGTACAGAATGCGGGATATATTTACCTACATCAGAGGAACAATACATATAAATCGATGTGTGTGTGTGTGTGTGTGTGTGTGTGTCATAACGTGTTTTGTGTTCGAAAAAGAAGAAGAAATATGACAATAAACGGTGGTAATAAAAACCTTAACAGAAAATAAAACCTGTTATCTATGTTGTAGTTTATATTCAGAAACACACAGGTGCAACGCGCGTGCGAGCGAGGGTGTCACTGTCTCTGAGTTTGGTTTATCAACAAAATAACTAAAACAATTAATATTTTCTTTGGGTAGATTGCAAGCATAATAAGACAGATTTTCTTAATAAAGATTTTGGTGTTTTGTTATGTGTAGCAGGAACGGTGTACAGAACAAGATAATACATGAATACACTTGTTATGAAGAATCGGTGAAGCATCACTAGTTACACGACTGACTTAGAATTGTTAAAGTATATAAGGATTACGACTGTCTTCGTTGCTTACTGTATTACAAAAATCTAGTGTTTTTTTTTTTAATAAATGGCTGTTCCATAAATGCAACAATAATAATTTGTTCAGATACTGTATGTACATCCACTATCTCATATCTCACCTTGTACAAAGTGAATGAAAGTCAGAGAGAGAGAGAGGGAGAGAGAGAGAGAGAGAGAGAGAGAGAGAGAGAGAGAGAGAGAGAGAGAGAGAGAGAGAGAGAGAGAGAGAGAGAGAGAGACCACAGACAGGAAATATTTTGTTGCAGCAAAGTGAATAGAGAGACAAAACAGAGAAAGGAGAGAGAGAGAGAGAGAGAGAGAGAGAGAGAGAGAGAAACAGGTGACAGGTGGAACATAAAAATATTTGTACACGTTGTCACTTGCTTAATAACAGCATCTCTGTGTGTCGTCGTTTGTCTGTCTTCCTACTCTCTGTCTTTGCTGCCCTCGCTCTACCCTACTCACACGCGCGCGCACACACACAGAACAATAAAATTTATATACAGTATTTCCCTCTGATACAGTCCCTCTTTCCCTTTTTTGTATTTTCTCGTCTTTTCAAAGATACAAAGATATAACTATATTCCAGACTGACAAGTTAAATGAGCCGAAAACAAACACTTCACGTTTCACGCATTTTTTCCACCAATAAATCTTTTGATGTCAGACTATGCCGCTAACTAACTACACATCTATGCAAATGTCAACTCATACATTTTTGCACAGTGTAATTAGGAGTTAATTAACATAATTGATGGCAACAACCTACTGATTGACACACAACCATTTGTTACGTAAACCTAACCTAACCTGAAAGTGTAATGTAATCCTGCAGCTTGATTAGAATAACCCACCAGTTACGTAACAATACTCCGTACTGATTATGATTTATAGCTGTTAATTTGTCTGTCGCGCGTGCTAACCTTTTGTATAGCAGCTTTCTTGTTTACTTACGAATCGTTGTAAGCAAATCGTGGTTTAGAAGTTAAGCTTATAAACTGAATTACCTAACCATAAAGCGACATTAGAACATCACTGTATTATGGAAAGTCGTTTCCGTTAGTTGACTGTACGAATAGGAAATTGTAGTGTTTAAGTCATGTCTAGAGACATGAAACTCAGAAGCGGTACCGCATGAGCCTTAATTAGAAATGAAATTTTAACCAAGTACGCAGCGAAACGTTAGCTGTAACTTTGTGTGCTACAGACCTAAATAGTGACACATACTTACTTCTATAACATTCTTTAAATGACACTCAAATAAAACGAGAATAAAATGATATTCGAATGAAGAAACAAAAGCAGAAGTAAAAATAGAAAATTAATGATAACAAGAAATACAAATACACACCCATTTTTTTCAACAAGAACAACACTCAGAGATCAGTAGAATGTGTAACAGTGCCAGTACAGTGTACAGTGATTATCTCCAGTGTATACAGGTAACCCCTGTACCTATTACTACGGCCACACCTAGAAATCACCAGTCATCATTATCCTCGCGGCGGGAGTTCATCTGAAGCTCGGAACGCAGCGAAATCGCAGGCGACGTGCTTGTACCATAGATGTATATATACCATAGTATATATACATCTATGGCTTGCACAGCCCCCTCAACTCTCTCCCGACGCCTACATTTTCCTACTCATCATCATCATCATCATCATAGGCTCGACAGCCCTTTCTGGGTCCTGGCCTTCTTCAGAAAATTTCACCATTTTTCTCTATTCATTGCCATACTCTTCCAGTTTCTAATTCCAAGAGTACTAATGTCCTGACTCACCTCATTTCTCTATCTCAGTTTTTGCCTTCCAACTTTCCTTTTACCTTCTGGTTTTACATTAAATATCTTCCTAACAACTGTGCTTTCACAAACACGTATAATGTGTCCATAAATGGCTGACTCTAGAAGAATGCAGGAATGTTATTCGTGGCAACACTGGAACAAGCTGCTCTTTGAGGCCGACTAGACGATCTCTTAATTTATTATTCAGTAATCAAATCGCGTCATTTTTAATTGCCGGTTATCAGTAGTTTTATAATTCTTGTATTTTTTTTTACAAATTACAAGTTTATTATATAAAATACTGTTGTATTATTTAAGAAATATAATTATAAACTCATTCATATGATACGAACTCAATAATTCAAACAAAATTAGTTCATTAGGCCTAATACTAATTCACTAATTTCTTCAACTTAAACCTATAGTACTAAATGCGCACTGACCTATAATTTAGGCTTAGCTATAAATACTCATGATTTTAGTAATGTTACGAAATTAAATCAGAATCTAACATGTCCACTTTAGCTATTTTATTACACAATGCTTGTAGGCCTACTTAATCATGATTCATCATGATGAAAACTAACAACACTTTCAGACAATAATAATAATCACAATAAATGAAAAATCAATGCTGCATTTTTATTCTATCATGAATTTTTTTTCTGTATCATGTATTCTATTTTTAAAAATGTTAATTACTTTGGGTACAGAAATGACATTCAGAATGTCTTAGAACATCATTTAATTATAAGGGTTGTGTCTCATAAACATTTATTACTGTCAACAAAACCAAAAGTCGAAAATTTGGTAAGAATAAAATATATACGTTACACATAAATTCATAAAATCTTCGGATTTGTAATTACTTTTACAACCAGGAACACAACACTTAAGTGGCATTTATCACTGGCAAACCTACACTAAACGAATTATGTACAATTTATTTTTTCCGTCAGCTAACGTTTTGTTATAAATTAATTTAGGAAGGTTACTATAAGTTAAAAATTCTAAGCACGTATCCTAGTTAAGCTTTATAAACACTTGGAAATTTTAGTTTAGGTTATGTTTCAATAAGTACGTGGGTTGACCAACACATGTTTGAAATCAACTTAAAATAACACACACACACAACAAACGCTAATAACACTATAGTATTATAAACTATAACATTAAACAGCACTACGAAAACAGACACTAATAACAAACTGTATTAAGACCTTAGTAAATTTTACTAGAAAGTTATCCTTTCACAGGATACAGATCACACTCCACTCAACTGCCGCTTCGGCCTCAGACACATTTCTTCATTTCGGCCTGACACTAGAGCCGGCCGTGGTCCAGCCCATTCTAATCTTTTTAATTTTATAAAGGTGACCGAATCAGTTTCATTATACAAATTATAGAGCTCTAAATTTCACTTCCCCCTTTTCCACTGGACCAAAAATTTGGCTGAGAAGCCTCCTTTCAAATATATTTAGTTGCTTCTCATCTGATCTAGACAGTTTCCCTGTCTCTGATGCATAAGTCAGTACTGGGCACACTAGGACCTCATTCATCAATACCTTGGCCTTCCTTTGTATGACTTTAAATGTTTTCTGAGGCTCTGCACAGACCTATTTGCTGGCTAAATACGCTTTCGGATTTCCACACTAATATTATTTTTACAGTTAACTTCTGAGCCGAGGTAGGTAAAGCTATGTACTATCTCGAATTCGTAAGATCATACGAGGTCTGTAAATTAAGTAATGAGACAAATCATGTAGCAGTCAATATGGCAACACTGTAAGGTTTTCAGTAACTAGATGGTTAGATAAACAGCTCGTTGATATTGAGTATTAATATTTATTGTCTATTGTTGCCATGCGAAACGTAAACAAACTTTTCGTTGAGTGACTTTTTGTTTGCGTTTTATCAATTACGAGCAACGTTGTGCAATCAAGTTTTGTGTTAAATTTGGGCGCAATTCTATTCTAAGACTTTTATAAAATTGCCGAAGGCGTATATAGATGAAGCTTTATCATGAGCACAGGTTTTCCGATAGTTGAAAGCATTTTCAGATGGCCGGGAAACAATGAAGCATCATCCAAGCTCTGGAAGACCGTCAACGTCAAGAACTGACGACAATGTTGATCGAATCAGAGACTTGGTGCGCTCTGACCATCGATTAACCATCAGAATCATCGCAAAACAATTAAATTTTAACCACACTACAGTTTATAAAATTTTGACAAACGAACTGGGAGTGAGGAAAGTTTGTGCGAAATTGGTCCCCTAAAAACTCACTCTTGAACAGAAAGACAACAAAATAGAAGTGTGCCGTGATCTTCTAGGACGAATTGAAAATAATCCTGATTTTCTAAAAAATATTATTACTGATAATGAATCATGGATCTTTGAGTACGATCCAGAAACAAAACGCCAGAGCGAGGACACATCAAACTCACCACGTCCCAAACAAGCAAAAATGAACAAGTCCAAAATCATTTGTTTCTTTGGTAGCGATGGCATTATCCATAAAGAGTTATCAACTTGTTTATGGAGAAATTCCTGAAAGGCTGGGGAAAAGAGTTCTCCGCGTGAGACCAGCAATCGTGAACAGCTTCTACTTGTCATACAGCACTCTCAGTTAATGAGTTTTGGGCAAAGAAAAATATTCCTTATTGCTCTTCAGCCCCGTATTCACCTGAATTGAGTCCCTGTGACTACTTTCTCTACCTGAGGTTGAAAAAACATCTTAAAGGACACCGTTTTGGAACGATAGACAACATTTAATAAATGTAACCAATAGAACCAGTTTCTCAGTTCCAGGACTACTATGAACAGTGGCAAAAACGTCTAAAGCGCTGTGTGGCTTCCCAAGGAAGCTATTTTAAAGGCCACAGAGTCTAGGTATAGTTTTATTGTAAATAAAAGGTTTTACTGAATTAGTCTCGTTACTTAATTTACAGACCTCGTATTTCTAAATCTTTAGGGCCCACACAACAGTCTTTTCTTGTCACTGGCATGTACTTTGTTTTCCCCTTATTGATGTTTACAGATGCAGATGCATTCTTGTTGCAGCTTTCTCCAATTTCAGAAAGGCTTCCATCGTAGCTGTTTTTGTTCTTCCTGTCATGTCGACGTCATCTGCATAAGCCAGAATTTGAACTGACTTTTAAAAAATGTTTCCTCTTGTGTTAATGCCTGCGTCTTTAAAGCAATACATTTTCCTACTAACGGAACACAACTCTAAGCGCTCCCGGCTTTATGATCAACACATGCGGCTTAACATCTTTTACTGTATAATTTTTCATTTAGTCGTCAACAGTAAAAGAACGAGACGATAAAGAAATCCAGTTCTTACTATTTCTGCTTTCTGATTCAATGTCATTGTTATCGTCTTCGTCGTCGTCACCACCACCCCACCTCCAACATCATCATCATCATTGTCGTCGTCATGTCTAGAAATTTCATTTCAGTGCTGGTTTTGCTTCCTTCACTTTCTTATTGGTCTTTCTATTCTCCTGCTTCAGACAGGCTGATAACTACAAACCCACAGTGCAATGCAGGCATTACATATCCTTTCTGTATGGGTTATATATGATTTATGTATAACTAGGCCTAACCAAAGTATTTTTACTTTAATCCTTTCTCGTTTCTTCACTTCTAATTTTGTCTTATATTTCAAACGCCACTAAAAACGTTAAACGCCTTCTAATAATACATCTTCGTATAAATTGAATGTAGGGTTGTATTAGGCCTATATTTCAACCAACATTCTTTATGATGAAAACGTTATATCTGTTTTGTAACGTCAGTGTCAGTGTAAAAAAACACTATTGTTTATTGAAGTCAGTGTCTTCAATATCGCTTTTAGTATCCTAAAGGTATCTGAAGATCGACGTAAATCTTACTCGGATCATGTTATGCACTTTAAGAAATCTTATCGGCAAATAGTTTTTGTTAAACCATATTTTGTTACATATTAGAAGTAGTATTTTCGCTTTACTAGAGTATTTTCTACGACAAGTTGAAATTCTGTTGTTGGCACTGTTGAGACGATACACAAACAAATTAATTCTGTACACGAATAATTTTTAAGAGCTTACGTATTTCAATTAGTAATTGTACCACTTTTCCTTGGTTAGTAAACTTATGGAAAAGATTAGTATTTGTCAATAATTCTAGGTTGCGGTACCACGGAGTATCTAGTAATACTGAAGTAATCTCAGTACACTGAGTGCGCTTTATAATACGGGTTATAGGCCTAGTTGCTAATGGCTCCTTATAGTTTAGAACGCTAAGACGACTATGTATGTTGTGTATTGTTTTTACTTGAGAATTTCTGTAGTAGGCTGTACCGATTGAACTGGATTTTTAGGTCTTAAATTTGTAATACAGTATGTTTCTTCAATGCCACTTATCTGTTTTATGGGGGACTAAATAATTCGCACTTTCAGACCGTCTACTGTTGTGTTCACTAAATAGTTCTACCAGTTGCTAACGGCAAATGGTTCTACTGTTTGCTAGTAAATTTGGTAGCAATTTTTTTACACCGTGGACCTATCAGGACATAAGTGTTGAATACAGGACACGACAGTGAATAAAATACAGTATGCACGACACTGTTTGATGTTAGTAATTAAGTATTTCAAAAATATTTCAGATAAATAAAATTATAAATACTTGAAACGATGCATTTTGTTACGATCATCATCGTCGTCGTCGTCGTCGTCATCAACGTAATGATAGTTTTGTTGTTTTATAATAAAATATTATTTATCTCTAACATACAGCACGCTAAAAAACATACACGTACAGATGTTTTTAAAGAAGTTAACGTGACAATGGGTTATTGCGCAAGATTTGGTTGAACTTGATTGAAGGTGTTTGAAATGTGATTTGAATATACTGAAACAAATTGCCATTGATGATTATAAGGTGGAGTGGTTTTAAAAGCAAAAGGTTTATTTTTTCATTATAAATTTAGTTTGACCAGCCAGATTAACACACGGTTGTTTACTAACACACGTATTGTACTATACACGCAGTCAAACGGCTAACTTTAAGAATGTTTGATGTAAAAACGTGTTCTTAGAACTTTAGCACTGCCTGTCTGTAGCAATCAGATTGCCCCGTTAGTAAAATGATACATAATCTGCCCATGTGGAATTTGCAAGTCCACCTTCCATCTTCAACTGCATTTTTTGTTATTGTATTCGACGACTGTAACCCATCACCTTCCACGAAGCCGAACTGTCTTGCTGTCGTATTTCTGCTATCAGTCTAGGCCTTTACTTAAGTGACATACAGAAACAGGGCAATATTGCAACAACAGGGTGGAGCTTAAAAATAATTTGCGACTGATAACGGTTGCTTTGTTTGTCGATATTAAGCGTTTGACTGCGAGACTTCGACACATAGATTTATAGGATACGTATAAATGCTCTTACGCCCGCGTGCATGGATAAAAGAACTAGATAAGTAGTTAAATGGAAGCAAAAAATTGACGCTACATGTTACACGTACATGTTTTAATGATGTTCTGTATAATTAAAGCTTATATTAAAATGACTTTACAGAATCGTAAATAACGGGTCTCTACATAGACCCAAAAGTACAGGCATTTATTTTTTATACACATCATCTACTCTCATTCGATTTAGTTCTTTCTTATTCCATCATCTAGTCTCATTCGTCGTGAGAGTTCTTTTTGCCTTTTTAAAAATGGTTTGGCTATATTAAAATTCTAGGTTTAAAAGAAATTTCATTTTTTTAAGGTTGTGTATTGTCCGTAAAAGAAAGTTTCACATCCAGTTTTTGGAACTTAAATAAATTCATTAATACTAATTGCTATAATATTAGCGATATAGTGAAAAATAGATATTAAACAAATAGGCCTACATCGTTTGAATTATTTCAAAATTCTGAGACTATTTCAAGGGTCGTTACTCCTGCATTAGGACCAATTTTGTAATTGTTAACGTTATCATATTGAGGTCACATAAGGTTAGATGGCCAGACGAATATTCAAAACAAAATGAAAAACATTTGTCAAACGGCATTGAATAAAAAGCCAGAAATGCAAGAATGTTTCTTTTAAATCACGGGAATGTGAAATAAAAGAATCCTTAGAATTGCTGGCTGGGAGATTAATGATGATTCCAAACCTTTACGGTCACAACAGCGTCATCTCCTTAATGAAGTGATAACGGCGAGACGTTATTTATACAGGAAACCGTAAACTGTCTATGGGCATAAACCAGGGGGCAGTAGTCTTTGGCGAAGGACAGTTGGTGACATAAAGATATCACAGTCGGCGGAATTTATGCGGAGCTAAATGCATCTTACTATGTATATTATACGAGCACTCGGTTTATTGATAACACCCACGGTGGAAAATTTTAATTAGACGTTCTACGTTATGAATGCTGTATTGTTAGTCCCTCGCACAGTTTGGCGTGATCGGTCCATTCATCGCTGTTCGATTATTAAATATGCAAGGAAAACACAATACAGGCGTCTAATTTGAAAACAATGCCGCTTTAATTCACTTAAGATTATGCATATAGATCTGCAACGTTTGCACGCCCGCTAACTCGGCGCCCAGTCATAGAACCCCTGGTAATTGTTTTCTATCAGTATTGAGCATCTTAGTTTATGTGAAACCTACACGCGGTTTTTGGTTCAGATTGTTTTTCCAGTTGGAGTTTATCGTAGATTAGCGCTAGAAGCAGTCTTCTTTAAAAGCAATTATCTGTAACGCCGTATAAGGCCTAATGTATCTGTCAGTGGTGAAAGATTAATTTTAATAGCATTACTCGGAAACCTGTTATTATGGCGTTATAGTTTTATTAAATTATTCAAACATTGTTTCTTATTCTCCATTCTAAATTACATATAATTAAATTAAATATTTCGAGTTCGAATTTGAGCTAATATTTTTATTAGGGCATTTTGTGTTCCAACAAGTACAAAATAGATTTGCATCTCTAATAAATACACGAGAGATCTGGGTGTCGTGTAACACGGTTTTATTAAATCAGGCAGACTTGATTGGCTACCAGATATCTTTTACTATTAACTTCTGAAACAGAAACCGTAAACTTACTGTTGTTGTTAAAATTGATTGTAAAGTTCTGTTCTTTCCATACTTATCTTATTCTGAAGCCGGTAAACGGAGTTCATTGTTGCAATCGGAAACCTTTGTATTTGTCGATTTCTAATCATTTAACATTACTCAGCAATCGATAATCCGTAATGTGAGTGGAATAAGAAAATCTTCTGCATCGTAAAAGTTTTGTGAGATTTCAGCTTGAGATATGAAAAAGTCTGTTTATTTTTTTGTTTCTTTTTCATGAAATTGTTTTCCAAGACTTACGTAGTGACTGTTTAACATTCTCTGACAGAGTAGACCAGTTTTATCTTGTTCCTGGATAACATTGGTTGGTAATAATTTTACGCTTTCAGAAGAACAACGACTCAATCCTTCCTTTGACTGACTTTTCAACTCGTAAAATGTATAACGAGCTGCTGGAATTGTAATTTGTTTAAAGCAACAGTCACGTATCACATTCAGAAATAAAAAATCGGGTTGGATGACCGAACACCACACTGCTCCTAGGGAACCTCTATTCTTGCAAAAGTAAACAGAGGATAACGATTTTTTAAATAACAGTGATTAAATATTGTAAAACAATTTTTTCTATTGACAATGACTTTTTAGTTGAGTCTTATTCTTAACATTCTTATGTTTTTACAATTTTATTGTGACTAGCACTACATATCAAATTGAGTTTGGTCTCTTCCAGCAGTTTTGAACTTGTTCAGTTATTGAGTCCAGTAAGTTGGATTACCTGAACGAGAATGTCTTCCGTTACTCGGAGAGCTGAACAGCTGCGTAAGTCGGATGTGTACTAGCTATTCTATCTAGATGTGTGTGTAAAACGTGGGTTCTTGTATAAATCTCTATCATACCGCACAGCGTACATCTACTCCTGGTTCAGATGTATTCTTATTAGGTATTTTTTACTTTGCAGGGCAGTGCTTTTTTCAGCAGTTAATAACTTGCTGCCAATCTGTAGATTGGTAACTTCTTGTATATTTGTAGATCAGTAAGTTTATAGATTTTTTTATAATTCCGATTTTTATATAGTTGTTGATATCAGATATTTTAATACACGACTTTTATTATTTTAAAGTATTACAGTTATCTAATACTTGTATCTTGGATTGTAACTTACACAATTCATTAAGAGAAAAAAAAAACTTAATTCTTACTTAAGTTCAACTGCATGTTAACTATTGCGTCTATTCAGGCTAGTGGCTTCTGAAGAAAGCCCGTTTTTCTTGTAGAAATCGCCAAGGTATCTTCAATCTTACGATTTTCGTTTCATGTAAACAAAACTTTCATGAGAGTCAAACAACAAAGAAAAATTTAATAATAATACCTGGCCGTTAAAAATCCAGGCTACCCAAATTGGCAAAAATGAGTTGGGTTTCAGAATCAGTTGCTGATTAGCGCGCCAATATTAACTGGTCTACTTTACAATATTGGATGAAATATTCTCGACGCCAGTGATAAATAATGAAGGTATGCACTACTCCAACACGTAAAATTCAACTCAATAATCTAAAGTGAGTGTGCTCAACACGTTTAAGATCCAAGTGAGATCGATTTAGTTAGTCAGAGATACATCAAATATAGCCGTAATAATCGGTGTATAGAATAATCGGTAATATTTTTAAAAATGAAACTGCTTCTAATCATTAGTCAAAGGGATAGAATCGGGTAGGTAAACGAAATGATAATTAAAAACTTGTTTCTTTAAAATATCGTACTAAATAAAAGTTATTCACTTTTGATTTACTTTAAGTGACTGGCGATATTATTTAGTTAAAACACTGTTTTATAACTAACTCACTAAAGCAAACAGACGGTTTATAAAACGAAACATGTCATTATTTTCTATTAATTTAGAATAATTTAAATTCTTGTGATTCAAATTACGACGAGTAAACAGTTGTAGTTAAATTTGCTAAATATTATTAATTTCGTTGAAAATTGATCCTTGACTTTGTTATAAATTACTGTTACTGAGTTAATCTGGAAGAAAATAGTAGTACATAGAGTCTAAATAACAATTACTAAAGTTAATGAAAAATTTATTTTAAATAAATTTGTCTTATACTGAATCAAAGTCCGGTACAAAACAAAACTCAAGTAGTCAGAATTTTAGGTAAGCCGTTTTCCGCCATAATTCGGTACTTGCTAACAGGTTTAAACAAACAAGACGTTGTATTCACAATAAAAGGCTTTCCAAATGTTAACACACGCACACACACACAGAAAATTTCAAAAAGATAGTATCAAACTTCGGGAAGTGATTCGACTCAGATACTGGTGAACTCTGCCTAGTTACAGTATTGTTTTGCCGTATTCCGTAAACAAGGTATCATTGCATTGCATTACGAATAAAAGGGCTAATAATACTGTTACGACATTACAGAACAATCTACGTGTTTCTCGAATGTTCCAGTGGAACCGGCTGTTGTGTGTGTGCGTGCGTGATTCTCAACGCATTAGCTAGACTGTGCAGAATTCGCGCGGCCGCCATGAATTACGCTCTAATGTTTTCCTTTATTGCTGATGCGTAGTAGTATCGACTATTCTGGAACAATTCTGCTATCTATTTAAACGACGACAGCTGCGCTTAGCAGTCAGTTTGAGTCGCGATTTATTGGAGTGCGGTTCGAAGTATTGTGGCGAAGGATTATGTGTTTTATAATTGTGCTGTACTCTATTAGTGAACAAATTTTTATTTGATTTGTTGTAAGAGACTATCTTTGTTAATTACAAACTATTTAATTGTGATAATTAAACCTGGTGATTAGGGTCTTAATTGGTGTCTTGTATTTTGTTTTCCACTGTACCATACGACGATCAGTAGACCTTCGTGACAATACATTTTTCGTTATAAGCACTGATTTTTGCGACATGTAGATTTGAATCATTCAGTCAGCCGCCATTTTGAATAATTTTAATGTAATATTATGGTTTGTTTAGTACTTACAAGAAATAGTACTTTTACTTTGTATACCAAATTTCAACTTCACATCTTATTCCGTTTAGCAGAAATTAATTTTTTTAATAAAAACACACATAGGCATACAGACGGATAATGAAGCATATTTCAACAAGTTTATTGGACATTTTCCTTTCAGTTTATTGAGTAGAATCATCTTTCATAGTCTGGAATCAATTTTTGGAAACACCTTGTATATTAGACGATATATGTAAGAATAAATAAGGTTATTGTTTGTTTCAAAACACTGCACTAAATAGACCAGGGGGTTACAGTTCCTATTGGCGTTACATGCAGAAACAAGAATAGCTTCTTAATGTAATGTATAGAGGAGTAAAGATCTTAAAGCGACATGAGATGATACAAGGAAACAAGATGTGGAAAGATGATTAATGGCTGATAAAGCAATCAACAGCAAACGATCATGCGATTACGGTGTATAGAGAGAAAGTAATTATAACATAGTTCCGACTGCCAACATAGAGGCATCGGTACAGTAGCGCGTGCTTTGATGTAGGAGATAGTAAAACAAGAGAAAATTGACGCAACTCCAGAAATGTTAAACTTCAGAAAAAATTCTAAGTAACTACTACCGTTCACTATATAGGTATTCTGATTAATTGCAATTTTTACTTTAAAAGTTTGAAGTGTATTTTATTTTGTTTTACGCATGTCTCACTGATTACATCTATGAAATGTGCGTAAGCCTAATAAACTAAACTTTTGCAAAAGTAATTCGTTATTGCTGAGACAATTGTTCTGTGTTGGCATGTACTAAAACGTACATTGTATATATTAAAAATAAACACAAATTAAAGAAGCGTATTTAATTAATATTAGCTACTAATTACGTATGGTTTATGTTTACAGTGGACAGATATGGAAAATCACGAACTGAGAACGCGGTCAGTATGTTAATCAAGTTTTTTAAGATGACAAAGAGTAATAACTGCACACCAACTAACCCCTATGTAACGTGTATCTAACATCGTACCATGGCCCCCACATGGGGGGGGCTGCCGCAACTGTGGGTGCAGGGCCCGGACCCCCGGGGGGCCCGGGCCTAGCCATAATTATTTTATTTTTTTTTAAATTTATTTTTAGAGAGAATATTTAACGGTTTCGAAGATAAATAAATTCGAATATATAATTATGACAAAGGCAAGTTTCGTAAAATAATATTATTCCTAAATTCTATGTTAGTTACAATTTAATTAAGTGTGTTTGTACTAGTTACTTTTGTTTACATATAACAGCCGGCGCGGGCCTAACACACTCCCTCTACCTTCCCCTTCAACCAGGCACCTCGCCGCCCCTACTTCCCCCGCCACGGCTAATCGAGCTTTATCTCTCCGCTTTGTTCTAAAAATTGACACTTCGCATACGTTCGTCAGTTCGCTCAGTCCTCAGTTAGCCTCTTGATGCTGTTTGACAAGTACTGAACTGTTTAATTTTTGCGCTCTACTCTGCTCTACTTTTATTATTGACAGGTAATGATGTTAAGCAAAAATATATTTAAACAGTTAATGCTGTTTGTTTACAACGATAGCTGTCTTTTGCGTTAGATTGTTTTTCATTGCAGTATTCAAGAGATAAGAATACTGTGAGGCAGGTTACACACTGAAGTGGCCATTGGCTCGTTTTTGTTTATATTTTGTTTCTTTTTTTGTTTATATTTTGTTTCTTTTTTTGTCATGCATGCATGATTTGACCCTTGTGGTTTCCATGCTTTTTATTAAATAAATAAATTATCTTTCTAGTATTGTTTTTGTTTACATTTGGCATAAAAATTGAACGAGTGCTCGCAAATAAATTTGAATTTTGTGACAAAAGAAATTTAGATCGTAGCTACATATTATCACGGAATCGATTTTGTTACAAACAAAAAAATTACAGCAAATTTTTACATAAAGGTTAAAACAGCATTGGCCACCATCGTCAATTTAAACATATTCTATAGATAGTGGGATATGTACAACAGAAAGCTGAAAAGATATTAATATTTATATGTATGCTTATGCTTAGGTTCGAAAAAACATTAAATCTTGTTATTATTATTTTATCCGTCGTGTTTTGTTTTAGGTTCACACACTCTTATGAAAAAATAATAATTTAAGATGGCATCAAGCTATAAACATAAATCTGGAGCTTTGAAAAGAAAGCTTCAGAAAGAAAAATTAGAACAATCCGCTAAAGGTCGCCAGGATATTAAGAAATTTTTCAAGAGGAATGAACAAGAAGAATTGCAAGAATTTCAACCGGGTTTTATGGCAGAACCTACATCAGCCCCTCAGACTAAACCTTCTTCAAACCAAGATGCTTCTACTCCTACTGTAGGCCTATCTCAAGGAGGTAATGACAAATGTGCTGGTGCTGATCCAAATCTTAGTAAGGATACTGATGATGGCAGTAAAACCCCAGCCACTCAGACTCACCCTTCTTCAATCCAAGATGGTTCTACTCCTACTGTAGGCCTATGTCAAGCTAGTAATGACAAATGTGCTGGTGCTGATCCAAGTCTTAGTAAGGATACTGTTGATGACAATAAAACATGTAATTTTGACGATCCTAGTCCTAGTACGTGGCCACCGGTGATGAGTGATAAACTACGGCAGGAAATAATATCGTGCTACGGTGGTTTTTCAGCTTTTCAGGCCAGTTCAAAATCCTTTCCAGCTGACCCGTCAGGAAAACATTTCCCTGAAACATTGTTGTACATGAAAACAGAAAACAGAGCATGTAAACCAATTTTACGTGATTGGTTAATGTGGAGTGAAACGAAAAACAGCATTCATTGTTTGCCTTGTAGCATATTCTATTCAAACCAAAACAAAAGTAAACTTGCAAAAGAAGGGTTTTCCCCGGAAAAACAACCATACAAACGACTATACAAAATATTGTCAAAGCACGAAAGAAGCTCTGACCACAGAAAACACTACCTAGAATGGAAAAGTCTTCAGATATCATTGAAAGGACATGGAGTCGACAGTAATCTGCAACAGATTATTAACTGTGAAGCAACAAGATGGAAAGCTATACTTCAACGAATTCTGGACACTACATTATTCTTAACAAGTAGAGGTTTAGCTTTCCAAGGTGAAAATACCCAGATCGGCGATGTTCACAATGGAAACTTTTTAGGAGTGTTAGAGTTACTAGGGAAATACGACGAAGTAATTCGTGAACATTTAGCCAAGATTAAAGAAAATCAATTGAATAAAAAAAGTATGATAGGTCAAGCTCACTATCTCTCATGGTACTCGCAGAATGAATTTATTTCTCTCTGTGGCAAAAAACTATTGAAAACTATTCTGCACCAACGAGAAGAGTCTGTCTTCTATGGGATTATTGTTGATGCCACTCCTGACATTTCCCATCAGGAGCAGAATGTACTAATTCTACGGTACGTTTTTCAAAATGAAGAAAAAAATACATTTGAAGTATGTGAAAGATTCATTGAATTCATGAATTTTAATGGGAAAACAGGTGAGGTAATAACTGACGAATTACTGTCTACTTTAGACAATATTGGAGTCCCACTTCCCGACTGCCGAGCTCAAGGATATGACAATGGCTCTAACATGCGTGGACACACTAAAGGTGTACAATCAAGAATACTTGAAAAAAATCCGTCTGCTATTTTTTCTCCCTGTGGAGCACACTCCCTCAACAGAGTTGGTGTAAATGCTGCAAAACTGAACCATGACGTATTGACATTTTTCGGTAACATTGATAGTTTCTATTCTTTGTTCTCCAGTAGCCCTGGCCGTTGGGAATTATTGAAGCAACACGTTCCTTTGTCTTTGCAAAGCCTTTCCGAGACTCGTTGGAGTGAAAGAATTCAAGCTGTACGACCGATCGTCAAACATTATCCTTCGATTCTCAGGGTTTTGGACCTGCTTCTGGAAGAAAATGATTTGCCTGCATTGACACCAGCAGCTAGAAACATTGCTTTGGCGTTGAAGAGGTACTTTGGGTCTTTTAAAGGCCTCTTGACATCATCGTTTTGGCACAAGATCTTAGCCTCCATTGATCAAAGAAATGAGATCATACAAAGGAAAGGAATTTCCTTAAACACTGAAACTCAACTTATTAAAGACTTGTTGTCTGAATTGCAGGCTCTAAGGGATTCATGGGAAACCATCCTCAACGAAGCAAAACACGTCGCCGAAGCAGTTGGTATTATACCTGAATGTGAATTCCCTCTCAAAAGAAAATCCAGTGTTCCAGAAAGCACGCCAGAGCAACTTCAGCAACAAGCTTCACAGGATTTCAAATCGTCAGTTGTCTTCCCTGTTTTGGATTTTATAATGGCTGATTTGAAAACCAGATTTGCTAGCTGTAAAGAAATTTGTGAACTTTTTGCTCCAGTTTTAGCATTCATGGATCTAGACAAGGAGGAGCTGAAGCTTAAATCTGCCAATCTGGTCGCATATTACCCTTCAGACTTTGCTGACTCAGAAGCTCTCTTTGAAGAAACTCTTCATATGAAGAATGTTTTTGTAACAGTGTTCCACTCGGAAAAGGACCCGTTAAAGCTTTTGAACTCTATAAATGAAAAAAACCTCCAGCCCATTTTCTTGAACTTTTGTACAGCTATTAAACTTTTTTGTATTATTCCAGTGACAGTATCAACGGCTGAGAGGTCTTTCAGTAGATTGTCAAATTCTTTAAAAACTTGGCAAAGAAGCACAACTGGACAAACCCGATTGAACCATCTCGCAATTTTGGCAATTGAAAATGAGTTAGCCAAAACTGTCGACTTCTCAGATGTTATAACTGAATTTAGTGAAAAGAAAGCTAGGAAAGTTATATTGAAATAAAGTATTTCAACTATCAGTGGCTCCTATCTTAGTAATGTTTTAGTTTTAACTGTTAATTTTAATTGCTTAGCTCCTATCTTTCCCATAATGTTAATCTTATTATTTTGTCAATAAAGTTTGGTTTTTAGATTGAAATGGTAGCCTTAATTATTCTTTCCATAAATGACCAGTTTAAATAAAATTTGTGTAGTATTAAAATACAATAAAAAAAATTAATTTTTGAAATACAGCATACCATCCGAATACACGAAGGGGGGGGGGCGAGCCTGATCCTGGTTGCAGGGCCCGCAATCGAATGTGGGGGCCATGCATCGTACATATCATTAGGTATTCTGTTAGTTACTATTTTTACCAGATCGTACAAAATGTTTCTTCTACTTATCAAATACCTCCAGTCTAGTTTTGGGTTAGTACGTCAACTTCAAAACAGAACTCAAGTATCTCTTACATTAAAAGCACTAGTTACAGAAATTTGACAGGGGGGATTTCGTTGTAATTGACTCGTCAAGTATTCGTGTATATTTTAACTTACTACATCACATTGAAGCGTTTGTAAGTATTTTTGAAAAATTGCGGACTGGATTATTCCTTTCTCCTGCAGCGGAACCTTTGTGAATCTTGGCGTGACTCTTACATGCGTTCAGTACTGCCATATTTGATGCCTTACACTTACGGTCGTCATTTCCATTGATCCAGTATGTTTCAAAACGTTGCTCACTCATTGGCCTATTAGCCTTCCTATTCCTTTGATGTCTTGTGGTCTCCACTTTATTAACTCTCATTAACGTTTTCCAAATGCTAAATCCTTGTTATTCTGTGTGCTTTAGTGAATCCGGCCGTCATTGCACTACCTATTAATCGATATAATTCCTGATTGATTCTATAACAAACCAAAAATTCTGTGGCCTTGTCTCGTTCCTGTGTTACCAGAACACTGCTGTTTATACTTAGGGTACCCGGAATCCCTATACCAGTTAACATAAGGAACATTTTCTCAGGAATTACTTGCACTAACTGTATCAAATGTTTTGTACTGTCTAATGCATCCTTGTTACATATTTTAACGGCGTTATTTTTAAATTGAAGTTTTAGTTCACCCCAAAAAAATATTTTCTCATCTACGTTAAATTTAAGAGAAAAATATACTTTATAAATAAAATAAAATTAGTTTTGTAGCTTATTTTTTAAAAACAACTCGTTAAAATATGTGTCTTTGTACAGTAAATATCCTGTTAAAGTTTCAACAAGCTTGCTTAAATAGTTTTTGAGAAAATATTTCTTTTCCTGAAAAAAATTGAATCTGTGAAAAACAAGAAAAACAAAAAACGTACTTTATAATAACTTTATATTTCAGTTAACTTAGAACATTCCTGGATTATAGTCTGGGGAATCACTAAGTTCTTCTTATTTCTTTTTTTTAGTCTTCTTTGCTGTCTAGCCTTTTTTACATGCTCTAATATAGCTTTGTCCAAAGTGCGTATCCTTTCTTCATCAAGCATTTTCAATGCGTTAACCATCGGAGTACCAGGATTAATTCCCAGTTTCTCAAAAGCTAAGCATTTAATAGCACTGCCATCATTGTAGCATGCCACTGCATCTAAAACACCAAATTGAAGTGTCTCTAGGCCCACAAATGTTGATTTTTGAATCCGTGTCCTAATTATATGATTCACGCTCTCATTCATGTTTTGAGTTTTCCCATGAAGGCATTTATTTAGAAGATTTTCACTAGCCAAATCCCTAAAAATAGGTTTGATTTGAGACATAATTGCAAGTGACATACTGTGTTTGTGACTATATTCTGTACTGTCATGCACTGACCTGTTTTACTTGCACCATGAGCTGGGACCAGTAGGACAGAAACCATGAGCTGGTTCAACGTCACTCGATACTGTGTGTAAGGTATATTTCAAAAATGTATTTAATATGAAAAAAGCTTTAAACTCCTACATATTATATATTTCTGTAAAGAGAAAACCTTTTATTTTAATATTTCATTAATAAATTTTTTTTTTTGCTTTTCAGGTACCCTTAACTAAAGTCGGCGGTGTGGCGTAGTAAGGTTACAAGATAGCTCCACGATATTCGCGATGCGTGAAGAACAGAGTCGAAAGGGCGGCGAAAAACCGGTAGAACGTTTGAAAGTGCGACGTTTTGCCGAGCTTGAAAACTACAGTTTGACGTCACTGTAACGCACATGGATACATCTCAAATTGCCTGTCTCACAGGCGTAGCAGTACTTTCTGATGACGAGACATCAAATTGCTAGTATAAACAAGACTTACAATTTTTGTGCCAGTTGGCCAGACTCATAACTCCTAGTTATCTATATGTCATAAGAGACAGTAAGTCCTTTACTTGGTAAAACGTAACATAAAAATCTTTTTTATGTTCAGTTCAGTTCAGTTCGTAGTCCTTCAGTCTTTCGACTGGTTAGTACCCTCCTCGCATATACCCGTGGTGCGTGTGATACTGAGTCTCTCACAGGTATATGGGACCTACAGTTAACGCCGGATCCGAACGGCAATTTTTTTTTTTGGGGGGGGGGGGTTATACTAGGCAGGATACCTCTCGCTGGGTTGCCATTACCTTGCGAAGGGGGAACGGTCGTATCTAAATCAGATGGCCCCTGGCGGGAATTGAACCCGCGCCGACAGCGTAGCAGTTAAAAAAAAAAATTATTTTTTTTTTATGGATAATTCTTATTTATTTTCTAGAAACTGAATGTTCCTATACGTTTGGTTAAAACAGATTTTATAGAGTTAAAATACTTTGTTTATGTCTGAAGACGCTGACGATCCGTCTGAATTACGGACAACGGGGACAAATAAATTTCTACGTCGAAGTTCAAAGCGACCAAACTGCTTTTGATCAAGCGACAGCTGTTTGTAACAGCAGTGTTTATAGCAGAAGCGGAGTAATCACTTTAACCTATTAGTAGCTGTAGTAACCCACAGTTTCTTTATTACTAAACTACATTTTCTTTACAAATAAACTAAAAGGATTGAATCTTTATTTTGAGAGAGTTAAATAAACTGCTCATTTCATTAAACACATATGAGAAACAAAATTCTCAAAAAGAAATAGTTTTGTACTTTCCTTCTGTTTCCTTTTGTTTTGTTCATCGCGTAATCCCTAAATTGGTAGACATGTGTGAAAAATAGTTCCCAACTAATCTGTGTGAGTATGTTTATGAAACGCGAACTTTTATTGTGCCTACATCTTATATATGTACATTCAGTAACGTATATAAATTAAGGAAAACAGGTAGTGAAAAGTGAAGTAGGCCTTCTCGTCGGGTACGTTACTGAAACAGTCGAATATGTGTGTATAGTTCACTTGTAAATATGCTTGACTATGTAGGTTTGCGCTGTACGAGAACGAGCGTAAGGGGAGGTTGTATTAGAGCTGCTCTCCCCCCTGTCGCAAGAAGAGATTAAAAGGAGCAGGGGACCGCTGTTCTAACCGACAAATAGTTTCTTTCTCATACATATCCATTCCCAACCCTCGGGAGCCGATGGGTGGATTGAGTAGCTCGAAGGCCGCGTTACCGGTCCCCAGTTATTTCCTTCCCATATCTTTACCAACCTCACCATTGTCCTGGAATAAGAAAGGAGGAAGGTCTGTTGGACGACAACCAGCAGTAAAATCTACCAGCGTGCAGAAGGCAACGGGAACCACAGACTGCATGCTTGAGCCGACCAAGACCCTCTTATTTTAATTCATCACAATGACCTGCAGGGCTTACGCTGAATAAAGGGACTGGCTCTAGATACGAACCTATGGCTGAGCGAAAAGGTTTTCTGCATCTTTAGAATTTGATGATTTGATGATGATGTATATAGTTTTGTAAATTTCATAAATTAATATTATGAATCCAGACTTTCTCGATTTATATACAAATAATTGTTAATAATAATCTCTTCAATGGGTGTCAGGTTTAGCCAAAATTCTTATCAGTCATGATTAAGGAAAACATAATAATTATTATAACACCGAATCAATAAACTTTAGGGCGACCGCCTGAAAAATTAATTTCCGTGTCAACATACCGTATGTTAACGAGTCTATAGACTGACAGGAAAATAAACATTAAGCCTACATGAACTGGTACAGTGGAGTCAATTTATGATTTAATTAAACAAATTATTTGTAAATGTTCATTGGACAAAGCAAAATACGTCGAAAAACCTCGCCTGTGATACTGTCTTAGCATAATAATTATGTGATTTATTACTGATAGTTATAAATTAGTTAATAAACTTAATAAAACCTTATTATAAGTTTGTTTGTAGATGAAAGTTAAGTAGTTGATTTAACGTGTACTTCATTATTGGAGTAATACACAGCCTACTGTTGACGACCTGTGGTGTTTGTAACTGGACTTCTGGACTTTTGGTGTAAATCGGAATAGCAAATTGCAGCGTTTAACGATAGGATCAACAAGCGGTCAGATGTCTGAGATAGAATTACTTTCGTTTTCTGTCTTTTTGTTTACGTTTGTATGAACATTTGTCCGGCGCCCTCCTTACCACTTCATAATTATACAGGGACTAAGCGTGTTAACTCCACGAAACGAGACTGTGTGTTTGTTCTACTTTGTTACTTTCTCAGTCGGGATGGTAGTCTGTCATAAACCGAATTACGCGCAGCTTGAATACTTCATTCAATCGCGCAAGCTATCAGCTCGCTCCATCACGGTTTTCGTCTCACTTCTTTAGTAAAAGGTTTTCAGTTGTGCTATTAAACAACATATTTCACATTAATATATTTAGTAACTTCGATTTTTCTTTTCGGTTCTGCTATGATGTTACTTATTCATCATTATTTTGTGACTTGTTTACTCTGATACGAAGGTGTGTCGGAAAACGTTAAATTTTATTAATTCGTAGACAATGCATGTACATCTTCGTAACAGTAACCGCACTTCACTGTGTTAAATTTGGGTAACATGTCACGAATATTAAGTACACTAACATTGTCACGAAATCTAACTACTTCTGAAATTTTGGTATAAACCTAGCTGATCATGAATGTGTAAATTTATGTCTGTAGACATACATTGTTGTAGTCAAATCTCTTAATTCTGCTGCATGAAGAATGAAACAGAATACATTACGATTTAATATTATCACTTTCAGAGAATCATTAATTATTTTAAATAAGTGTATGCAAGAACTATTTATTTACTTCGCGGAACAATTTGAATTAGCCGTGTAATTGAAGACACGGCTAAGGGAATATCTGACCAAAACGATATCTCTCCCGTTTGTGTTTATTCGGCAAGTGGTAAAACACGTTCTTTCGAATTCCATTACGCAACTCATTACTCACATTACTCAGCAGCTCCAGTGTATATATCGATTTGGCATGGAAAATTATTTACAAACATTGGAATGTTTCTACTACAGTGACGACGGCGTATGTACGTTTCTGGGCAAACCGGGGTTTGTTCTTAATGTCGGTTACCATCAGACACTTTCAGTTCCTTGTCTTTGCTTTCTCTTTTTTTTTATCAGATTCGCATGTAATAAGCCTTGATCCACAGTTACTACATACTGCGTATGCTTTTAACCAGTAGTTTAACTCATTCTAAATGCTTCTTTTTGACTTTATTTTACTCTATTGAGGTAAAACTATTCATAGAGTGTTCATTGCTCAAACTTCGTAACTGTTTCTCCTCTCGTTACAGGGTTCCGCGCACTATATTTTATGTAAAACTGTTAACCTAAATTTCATTTGTAAATATTTAATTATAAACTGTTTATGTATGTATAAATATATTTTGTCGAGTTACGTGCATACATTGCATTTTCTCAAATTAAAGCCGAAAGTATGCTATGGTTTCAAAATAGATTGTAACAGTT
The DNA here is from genome assembly GCA_034769895.1 of Magicicada septendecula. Taxonomy (NCBI): domain Eukaryota; kingdom Metazoa; phylum Arthropoda; class Insecta; order Hemiptera; family Cicadidae; genus Magicicada; species Magicicada septendecula. Next base: position 698,314,985 of record CM068368.1, read on the forward strand.
ACAATGGTGTTTAGTCTTGTTGAGTGTTGTGCATGTGTTTGTTTATTACACAGAAATATAAGACAGACAAGGATCAACTGTATACTGTTTTTAAAAAGGTCGGCTAAACTAAAGATATTTATAAATTTCACCGTGAAGTTTACTACACGTTGTAGCTAAGCATACGAAAACACTCGTTTGTATGAGTGCGCGGGTGCGTGTAGGAATGTACAAAGGTTACCCGTTTATTTGATGTTATATGTTGCCAACAGTTTGTAACGACATCCAACGTTTTGTCGTCAAGTTACGGACTTATTCAGCTTGTTTGTTTTTTAATTTCTTATGATTAATTTGGCCTAATTTAAGTGTCTGCAAGTATTTAAAGTTTCTGAACACATGGACTACCGTGACGGTGCCAAGAGAATGCGAATCAGTTCTCATATGCCCAGTACACAAGAAGGGAGGTAGACTCACGTGCGAGCACTATAAAGAAATCTCTACGGGACCACCAACCTACAAGATCTTTACGGGTACACTGCGACAAACAAGTAGCCCCTTTGTTAAAGAAGATCTTGGATAATATCGTGGAGGTTTCAGAGAAGAAAGGACCGATTCTTACTGTACGCCAAATTATGGAAGTATGGCGACAGCGCAGCGTTTACAAAATATTCACCAATTTCAAGCAAGCTTATGCTAGGTGAAAAAAGAGGTACTTTTATAGCCACGGTAGTCTCAACAAAACTAAGATATCGATAAAAAACACCAAGGGGAAAGTGAAAATTCAATATAAAGTGCGGAGCCTTTTGGATTATACCACGATTAAGACTCGCAGCCGTTCTATTTTACATTGCCCTGAAAAAATCATATACAGGAGTTGGGAATCGATATGTACGAGACTCCTGTAACTAGTAATGATAATATAACATCGACATAATTGAAACGTCAGAATGAGCAGTCTGGGATATAAAGGGGAACGTCGAAAATGTCGAGTTGACAAATAATGTTGAAAACCTCAAGGCGATGGAAATTATAACGGGAAGGAGACTAAGTCAGAATTAGAATATCGGAAGTAGGCACTACCTAGTTTGTCCGCGATTTCAACTACCTAGCCATAAAAGTAACGGTAATACGTACTCATGTACCTAGGAGGTAAGAAACGAAACAGAATTCTGAAAGGCAGCAGAGCGCTGTAGCCGCTCAGAATCTGTAGAGTCAATGTTGATTCAACGCAAATCAAAACTTACATAAAAAGATAATACGAGGTATCGTTACATTTGGCTGCGAAACTCGGACGCTAACAAACAAGACTGAAGAGATGTTACTCATAATTGAACGTCGAGTGCTGACCAACGTTTAGTACCACTTAGGTAATATGACGGATGGCGCATTTTCTTCTATTACAAACTAAAAAAAAAATTAATCATGCACATGTAAAACAAACCGCATGTAGACGACATTAGGATAAAATTTGTGAGACAGGCGGACATCTAGAGTGAATGTGTGACCCTCGGATAGCTACGAAAATAATGAAGCAACAGATACTGGACATCAGGAGAAGTGAAAGACCAAGGACCCGCTAGCAGGACAACGTTCAGCGAGATGCTGGCATTTTTGGAGGGAGAAGGGAGTTACGAATTGGCAAGCGGCTGCAAGAGATAGGGACCATTCGAGGCAAAAGTTAAAGGAGGTTAAGGCTCAGCAGCAGCAGAAGAAAAAGAAAAAGAAGAAGAAGAAGAAAACGAAAGAAAAGAAGTAGAAGAAAAAGAAATGTTTTAACATCTCAGATATGGAGGAAATATAACTCAGTAAACCTTAAAAGTCGTACCAAAAATATATTGATAGTTGTACGTTTATTTTTTTTAAATTAATTTTGTAAACTGTGTAAACCAATAAACATAATAGATACACACAAACCCCACATGACTTTATTTGCTTTCTCTGACTGTACTCAGAAAGTACCCAGTCTTACATTTATTTACAATGTAAATTTTGATTACACTGTACTTTGTTGTATTATGTTTGTTTCAGTAAAAAAATTCGTTTATATTTTCAAAAGGTTTTTCAAAACAAATCTTTGTTCTTCTCAAAGCGAGCATGGCTCATACAAATTTTCTGATCTAAACTTTTATCTGTGGGCATAAATGAAATAGTTTCTTCAGTAAAAAGACTCGTAGTAGGAACAGTACGCCAAAACTGTCACATTCGTCAGAAAGAACGTGAAACCGATTATTCAGTATACCATTCAGTTAATATAATTAAACAAATTTTTAGTTAAAACTATTTGTAGACGCTTTTCTAACACACTTATTTTTTCATCGATGTTATTTCACAATGCCTTTCTGTCACAACCCGCTTGTAGAAAAACGTCCCTCCTTACAAAGAATGAGAATGTGAACTGTATTAGAGAAAGACGGATAAAAGGCACACTATTGTTTAATTAATATTGTTGGTCTCGGTAAAGAAGACGCTGTCTGTGAATGAAGCATGAAACGCAAAGTTGTGGGTTGTTAAAACGGTGTCATATTAGTTAGTGCAGCAGAAATTATTACAGACAGAGCGAGGTGGATACGCCAATAACACGCAACCACGCTAACTTCCTGTTGTGCTCAACAGGTTTCTGTTGCCTGTTTACCGCTCACGTTGATGCCTACAGGTAATCCTGACGTTAGTACTGCTGTCTCAGAGCAGTGAATGCAGCAATGCATTTATCATTTTCTATTCACCTATCCCCCTTCATCCAACACACTGTATCGTTGCAATGACAGAAAAGGAGTGCAGTTATCTGCGAGTAACGATAGAAAATATATCATTATGAGTATGTACTTACTATTATAAAGCTGTATTACTTTTGCTGTGGATTTCTCCGCGTTACTACCCGTTAGCAAAGTAAAAGAGTAGGCATAATAGTAATGATGAATACTTTGGAATTCATGTTTATAGTTTTGTAAAGGAGAATAAACCTTCACCGTTCCTCGGGATCATTACGCATTCCAGAATTTCAAACAAACCAGCTCCGGTAAAGCCGAGCCGAGATTACCTTAAGGTAATGCTCACCGGTGCAGGAGCTTTTAAGCTAAGCAAGCTATCATCGGCAACCGCCGACAATATTTCCTGGCTCATGCCTCGAACCCCACTTTTCATTTTACAAAAGAAGTACAGCAGCGTCAGTTATACTTGAGTGCTTAAAATAGCATATTGGCATATTTAAGTACTGCTTGGTATACTTAAAAAACTTGGTTTGAGAAATCTTCAGTTTTAATCAATACGAAACACAAAAATGAGAAATTTTATAACGTATTAATGTGATTAAAAATTTTTTATTTCAAAATCATAGGATGCTACTGAAAATACGTTGTGCACAGGAGATAAGACTGCGGTTTCCAGATATCCCAGAGCAATAATTGCAATAGTTTTTGCCCATTCTTTCTCTTGAACCCAAATCCTTGATTATTTCATCTTTCAATCCCTTACTGAAAATACGTTGTGCACAGGAGATAAGACTGCGGTTTCAAGATATCACAGAGCAATAATTGCAATAGTTTTGCCAACTCTTTCTCTTGAACCCAAATCCTTGATTATTTCACCTTTCAATCTCTTACTGAAAATACGTTGTGCACAGGAGATAAGACTGTGGTTTCAAGATATCCCAGAGCAATAATTGCAATAGTTTGTGCCCACTCTTTCTCTTGAACCCAAATCCTTGATTATTTCACCTTTCAATCCCTTACTGAAAATACGTCGTGCACAGGAGATAAGACTGCGGTTTCAAGATATCCCAGAGCAATAATTGCAATAGTTTGTGCCCACTCTTTCTCCTGAACCCAAATCCTTGATTATTTCACCTTTCAATCCCTTAAAACGATTGACAACTTTCGTATTGTTCCTAGAATGCTATTAACTGTGCCGGCTAATTGACGTTCCAGTTATCTGACGTCAACTATGTATATCTTGTATTCTCTCTACACGATGTACTCATGTCCCTATTCGTGACTGCTAGCGATCAGACAACTTTTTGGCGTGCCAATTTCAAATTTGAGCATAACCCTTCTAGTAGCGGTTACGAGAATGGGTTGTTTCTCAGTTGACTTGGCTTTTCGAAAGTTCTGCATTTTCGGTTTTGTTTACAGAATTGTAGTTTGCATTAACATGTTTGCTTTAGTCCACAAACGCCTTTCTACAGCAATTTAGAATGTTTTATGTTTTACTTTTTTATGTCTTCCGTAGTTTCAATAAAATTGCCGCATTATATTATATTTACAAGAATTAATTCTTACAATATGAAGCCAAAGTTGTTAATATTTTTTAGCTACTGCGCGTATTTAAGATGAATAAAATAAGCTTTTTTATTGCCATTGTAATTAGCTTTAAACTAGTATTTACACAGTAATTTCATCCTTAACTTGGGGTTAGGCTCTTAACGTTCAGAACGTAAATTGAAACTACCTTAAGAAAAACACTATTTTCCACAAAATAATAAAGTTAGAGGCTTGTGTTAACGTGTCAGTTTATTTCATCTGTTGCATACGAATGTGTATTGACTGAAAAATTACTTGACCTTGAAATTTATACCAGGCATAGGAGATATTACTAAATATAAGAATATTGCTTTTTTAAATATTTTTGCAAACTTTCTTATTATTACAGTACACAATACCGATAAAAAGCAAGAACGCAAATACAAGTGACAAGTAACTACTCAAATATCAAATGACACTACGCAGCTCTCTTGGTTTTAAGAAATTAAGATTTATTGCCCATAAAATGAAGTCGTAAATTATGTACATGTTGTTGTTATGTCTGCGTGCGAAACAAACCGACCAACAGACGCAGGAGACCAGAAACGTCAGATATGGCGTACTTTAGAGAATGAACCAATCATACTCCAGCCAACTGTAAAATGTGAAAATTAATTTTGATTGTACGTTTTTGAAAACGCTAACAGTTCTAACGTGTGTCTCGGCGTTTTACTGGAGTCTAATTTTACTTCAGGAAGAAGCAAACTCCCACGAAATATGTACTGAAAGAAAAGGTAAAAAGGAAAAGTGTTGTTAAAAATAACAATATAAGCGAGTTACAAACGCTTACGTAACCTAATGGCTAAGTAGTCTTTTAATGTTGTAGTAGTCCAGATTTAACTGAATCAGAATCAGTCCGAACCAGGTTAATTGTAAATAGTACGTACAAAAATCTGCTACGATTATTATTAAATTTTAGAATGGTTCAAACAACCAGAGATGAAGAGATTTAGAACAATAATATAGAGAAAGTATTTGACGATACAGAGAAAAAATAATATAGAGGAAAACGACAGCAGATTTTTTACTTATGTTGTTTTACTATTTGTACAATGTTAATACTATTTAGTCTGAAATGTCAATTTTAAAACTCGAACTTCGTCGTGATTGTTTGCTAAACTGCTAAATGTCATGTTCTGGACGAGGCCTTTCAGTGTTTCCACCATTTTCAAGTGCTAAATCATGACTAACAAGGTCTCGTCCAGAACATGACATTTAGCAGTTTAGCAAAACATAACGCTAAAAAAAGAAAGTTTCTTAAACAGAATTCACTAAATGTGAATTAATGTGGTGTTACTTCAATGAAGACGTTCATTTTTGCCTCGCGATCTCGCGGGCGCTTTATTGTCATCGGTTCAATGGTTGATGATTCACTTAATTCTCAAAATAAGTGATCCCACTCTACCTCATTTTGGTCAGTTCATTATATGTAGTATTAGTTTTATGTAGACGCACAGTCTGCTCAAATATTCAGATGTTCAAGCGTAGGATGGAACACTTGCACGGAGTGACATTTGCCCGGAGTAACACTTGTCTGGAATGATCTTCAGAAATATATTGTTTTAATCCGTAATATTAATGAGATACTAAAACGCTTGTCGGTATTGTCAGAAAGTGATGCAAAATGGAGGTCTTCTGAATTTTCCGTTTAAATATTATTAGTTTACTGAAGCAGCGGATTATAAGAATACAGCGGTAACATTTAAGATATCTTAAATATTTACACAGAAAAAACTAAAAAAACTAGTTAACCCAACAACCCAAGAATGGGGATTATAAGCAGCGGATTAAGGAAAGGTGTGTGCCAGATTTTCATTAAAATTATTTGTTTTTACTTTATTATTATTCCTAAGAAAAAATTAGCCTACAATGTATGGTTTCAGGCAATACCAGGGGAGCCTCAGTCTATTATATTTTCCCAAATTTTTGTTGAATTTTGTATAGGTTGTTGTTGTATCCAATGCCAAGAATCGTCTATAAAATTTACAATTACAATTTATTTTTATTTCTCAGAGATTGTTTTTGTTGCAATTTGTGGATGGAAGCTAAGTTTACGAGGAATGGTGTCAGTATTTTTAAAAGCTTTAGAAATTAATTGATCTGCCTTCACAGCAGGGGTTTTCTCTTCCTTTTCTTTCATGGTTGAGGGGTATTCTGTCAAACGTATGATCATAGAACTCACAGTGCTTTCCTGAATACAAGATCAGCCGTTGATCATCTTCAGAGAAACTCGCATTAAAACGGAGAACACTTAATGATGAACAGTTAAACTTCTTTTTATGTATATTCGAAGATTCTATTGCTCGGTAGAAGAAACTATTATGCAAGCATGTTGTTTATAAACGACAAGTTACATGTCGTCAGTATGTATTAATGTCGTTTTTTTTTAGTTGGCTACTGAAACACCACAACTTTAAATGTACAATCATAATAATTATGAATTTCCTGGAAGGATCGTCACTCCTTGCAACTGTCATTACTTAATAAGATAAAGCCAATGCTGTCAAGGTAGCGTGACATTATGGGTTCCTTTATTTGTGAATAACTGTTTCCTTAGTTTTGTTTAGATTATGGCAAAAGTAGTGAACGAGTAAAAAATAATCCGAAAATAAGCGAATGAAATTTGAAAATTTTAGTATAGTTGTTGCTGAATAAATAACCTTATTTGGTTGTCACAAACGACTGTTACTTTTATTTGTAGCCTTACTGTAACAACACTCAGGTAGGCGGCAAAACAAAGCGGTGCGGCCCTGCCCGTGTGAGACCTTCTATGTTGTCTCACTTCCCAGTGATTAGGCGTAAATTAATAAGAGTATAAATACTTCACAGTGTTTGTGCAGCAAGTGACAGAAACGTGGTCGACTAAAGAATTCGCTTGAAGAGCCGCCTTCAGCGGGCTTAGTTTGCCCTTTGTGTGATCTGTACCTAAGCAAACAACAGCGAGGGGTGAAAACTAGCCTACCATTATAAAACTACACTTGTTTCTAAACATAACACCTATTTGTTTCAAAGTAAACACTCCTTGACGAAAGCAAACACTTAACAAAACTTAACACAACCGACAAAACTATGATCGAAAACGAAGCTCCGAGAACAGGAATTGACAACAGTACAGGATGGGCTCTGACAATTCTGTTATTTTAATCTTACACAATGTTAAATATTACCTTTATTTGGCTACAGAAAGTAAAACTAAGGTTCGGAGTTGGTTTCAGGAAAAGTTAGAAATATTGAAAAGGAAGGTGGAATTCACGTCGTATACCAACAAACACTGATGTGTGCAGTAATCTTTTTAGTTCAAAGGTTGAAACCATTGAAACATATTTTTATAATGGTGGCTTAAATAAGTGTATCAAGATATACGTATTACTTTCTGTACATATCCAGAAATTTTATACACATTTCTGTACATTTCCTGTACACTTCACAGGAAACTCGGTGTTTTGTACGATACAGTTTCTGCATACGGTATTTCGAAAACATCTGGTTGGAAAGCGCTTTATACTCGCAGTGATATTTCTGATGACGGATATGATGACAGGCGGCAGTGTAACAGCTTTTACACTGAGAGTGTGATTCGCAGAAATATAGACCATGTAGCAAACAGCGATAAATGTCCGCTGATTCGAGAAAAGTCCGCCAAGTGTCAACGTCCAATTCTAACTTTGGACAGACACCTTAAAGTGACGCATAATTTGGAGTCATGATAAAGAGATTTCAAGGAACTGAGCATTTTATTATTATGTTACAAAAGTCTTCGTGTTTGTGGTACTTTCAACTTTTCTGTTAATACTGAAGGTATCTGCTTCTTCGTTATAATCGATGGAGCTACTCCTATGTAATAATTTAATGACTGTATTTTGTATTGTTTCTGTACAGTTTTCTTTATAAATCTGAATTTTCAGTAGTACTTCATAAGATCTAATTTGTTTTTTGTTTATGAGATTGAACTAGACCTATGTGAAATTAATAGGCTTCGTAACTCTGTATTTACAGCGCACCACTCTGTTACGTAACAGGTCGCTTAGACTGTAATAGGCCTAATGTTGACATAAGAGACGTATTTGAGTTACATTAATCATGTTACGAATAGACGAACAAAATACAATATTTTTGAATAAATTAGATTAATTAATTACCTACAAAAAGGAAACATATTTTACCCAAACTAATGCAGTGACTGATGGAAAAATTAACATTTCAAGATTTTAATTGGAAATTAACGTGTATTCATAATCTCGACATCCAATAAATTTTGTTTATTTTCTATGCCTATTAATTTCACGAATGTCTAGTTGTGTGATCAAATTCCAACCGGTCGCGAGATAACTATATACGTAGCTAATATAGGAAAGTTGTACAGAACAGAAGCGGTTGACATGTCACCAACTGCGAGTCTGTGATAATTATCGGGTCCAGTTTAATTGACTGAATTCGTCGTGTCGCAATGTAGGCCACGTCCTTTACTTGAAATATACAACAATAGGTAGGTACTGGCTGGCACTGTCTTCCAATTTTTTTTAAATGAAGTTATTTATTTGTCGCCAAGTTAGGTGGAAAACGCAACAGTGGAAAGGCGTTAAGTACAGACGAGTACGCCGCATGTGACTCTTATTTCCAGATTTGCATATTACACGCGGTTAAGTAAGTTGCACAAATGCAATGAAGGCAGGTTTCCATTCGTGTGTACCACGCCAGGCGGGCAACATCTATAACCGCCCTCTAAATTTGCCAACTAATTCTACACCATAAGAACGTATGAGAGGCGCTCATCGTCAGAATTTATGAAATTATTATTTTTAATAGACAATCAACAGTGGCCCGTAGTAATTAGGAGCGCGTTGTGACTGTGCAGTTTGGTCCCGCAGGGCAACAGGATCCCGTGTTTATTCAACAATTTAATCTCGCACCATCTGCGCAGAGTCAACAACCTCGCCTCTGATTAGACGCATTCATTTTGTTTCCATTCCGGAGAATGTCTTAATGATAATCATTTTTATATCTGTTGACAAGGTAACAAAGGGACTAACAAGACTGCACGACCTCGGAACAGACCGTTGCTACCGACCAATAACAGTGTTACATGGCAGAACTTAACTTTCTGTGTACGTTTTCCTTACGCTTTACGGAAACACGCATCCTGATAGTTCAAACGATAAATGACGATGCTACTGATAATTGGTAATACCTTTATTCTAAGTAAACAGCATTAACGTCTGTAAGTTGACATAACACACACAACTGTGAATTTAAACTAATACAACACAGTTAACTAATACTTAGATATATGTCGACACGTGTCTCAGTTGATAGCCTGACGTCACCTGGTAATACTTAGTTTTAAACAAGGAACGTGTGATTCGTTAAATACCACACCCAACGGTCCGTCGGAACTTCCTCCGGTTGAGCTTTACATTTTTTTATAGTTAATAACTTTGAGAGTAGTTTTTTGCGTGCTACGTGACATTACATAGTAAAGTCTGTCTCTTTGTCGCGTATCACAGTTTCGTTAATTTAAGGCGCATAAAACTGACAGTGGTAGCAGCTAATTTGAAATTAAATACAACCCAACGCTAGATATGCATCATGTATACTGTATTCATGTATCGGGGTAAGGCTGTTTGCTGTTTATTGGAAGCTAGGAAAGTTCTTCAGTCTTGAGATACATTCTCGGACTGTATTTCGGAAGCGTCATGATAGAGATTATGATTCAGAGCCGTGTGAGTACAAAAGAATGTTTCAGGAAAGTTTGTCGAACTTTTTAGTCTTCAGTTAATATATGACCAGAAATGAGTGATATCATTTGTTTATATTTATTTAAGTAAAATACAAGGGGATAGCTAAATATTATCAAGCTCAAACAATAGAGGACACAGAAAAGATTAAAGGACTACTAACGTAAATTTTTTTCAAGTATTTAAAAAAATTTAAACTGTACTATATCCAACATGATTTTAAGAAGATTTACTAATTAAGTTTTATTTATTATTTCTGTATTTACCGAAAGCTCTGAAGATACGATCAAAGAATATTATTTGCTTTGTAACGCAAAATTTGATCAATTGCTAATTTTACTCAATCAACTATGCTGAACGCAAAGAAATGGGTATGTTTTAGAAAGCGGAGAGGTGACGAGACGCCTGAACCGTAGGCGGCATTACTTGAAAGAAATTAACTTGTAAAAAGGCAGTAGAGTAGAGCGGTAGGTTAATAACGCCGGCTTTGGGGGTGACGACTATAATGAATGTACTTTTAGGCTAAGTCACGTTTTGGGACAGAACTGTCATAAAATTGTATTATTCGCTGAGATAGTAAGGGTGTTCGCCAACGTTGTAAACTTAAGTGCATGTAACAATAGATACCGTTAGACGAGAGAGAGCGTTGTGTGAGAGAGACAACTATAGACGCTAGTTTTTTAAGCACGTGGAACACGGAAAAAAGTTGGGCGAATCAGAAAAAGCGTCATAGGTTGCGCGGGAGGTTTTCGGTAAACAGATTGGGCGAATTTGTATTTAGCGGTAGTTTAAACCTATAGGATCGTATTGCTATCGAACGTAGGTAAAGGAAATTTAAAGCAAGTATATATTATGAACTTAGAGAGAAATAAGTTAGTCTTTTTTATATCGGCGAAATTACATGAAGAGACTCGCGTACGCTGTTTTGCGTTAACTATATATTTTAATAAGTAATGTAAAGAATAAGTAAATTCGCAGAAGTAACCGAAGTACGGGAACGCGATAATTACTAACACCAAAGTTATAAAGTTTCATAAACAGTAATAAGTAAATGAGTGGATGATCGGAGTAATAACAAACAACAAGAAGTAATAATACATATAAAGTTCCATTAATTCAATACGTTGTGGTAAATCACGGAAGAAGGCGAATTAGTTCGGATTAAAGTCACGACGGTGTGAGATAGTCGAGCCGCACGCGACGCGAACTATGTTAGATGCACTTAAGGTCAATTCAATAATCTTTGTGTCCAGAGTGTATAAGTATACGACATAATTATATGTATAACCAATATGTCAAGTGTAGTGTACATCTGTGATAAATTGAATTAGTGCATTCTTAACCAGGATTAAACACGCAACAAACGGCTGCTGACGACTCATCGACCTGCAACATCTTCAGGACTACGCACTTCGGAAGGATTATTACGCAAGTAACGAATAAATGAACATTTGATTATATATTGTTTGATAAATATATGTTTTTTATTCAATATAGTGACTCAATCTGTCAGAAAAGAACTCATTGCTATTTAATAATATTCAAATTGTAAGATAAAACGATCCAAGTCATATTAACAAATTTTGTAGTATATAAATGCAAATGGTTCATTAAAAGTTGATTTATACATTTTAATTTGTGTTTATTATTACTGGCGCCCTGAGGTATAATCAAGAGTCGGTGCACTGGAGTAAGTGTTATAGACTATTAAATAAATTATTAATATTATTATTGATCAAGGTAGTTTGTAATCTTATTTCTCACATGCTCGTAGGCAAACGTAATATGCAAATGATTAATTTAACTCTTTCATAAAGGCCTATCAAGAAGTGTATTACATTCTGTCGCCCGGAACGTGGGACGATTGAGTCACTATTAAACAAGTTATAAATTAAGATTAAGTAGAGGTTAAGAATAGAAATAGTTTAAAACATAGTTTATGATTACGCGAAGTAGGAGTAGGAGAGACAAAGACATACAAAACAACATTCACAACCTATACAATAACATCAGCACAAATACAGATGCCCAAAGCAACGCTATGGAATCTGAAATAAATAATCAATTAGGCGATTCAGACACGCTCGCAGACATTTCAGAGGAGGATCAAGCGTCAGGGACGCGGGGACAAAACGGACAGAACGATGAAAACGCAGACACACAACAATTTACACCAACAATAGTAGCAGAAATTCGAGAAAGACCGATATGTCAGACACCACTAGAGACAGGTAAAAACACTGATATATACACAATACTACAACAATTACTAGAACAACAGTCGAGAAATACAAAAGAACAACTGTCACTTCAAACAAAACAGCTCTCACAACAAATACAAGAAGAATCAAGAAAAACAGAAAAACGACTGGCACTTCAAACAGAACAAACAACAAAACAGCTATCACAACAAATACAAGAAGAGTCAAGAAAAACAGCAAAACAATTGTCACTTCAAGGATAACAAACAAAAGAACAGATAGCACAACAAATTGCTGAACATGCGAAAAGAACAGACAAACGATTAGAATAACATGAATTAAGGCTAGAACAAGCATTACAACAAACGAAAAAACAAATCCAAAAACAACACATAGAAATAAGAAACGAAGTCGCCATACAAATAGAACAAGAGAGAACAAACAACAAAAATCGGTTCCAAGACTGCCAAGTAGAGACTAACAACAAAATCCAAGATAATACCGATAAGATTACTGAGCTTAGTATGAATACTAAACAGCAAATCGTAGAGTTGGACGAACGGCATAGCAACAACATTGAAATTATAAACGAAAGATGCGAAGACAATACGGTAGCAATCAAGGAGTTACGAGCCGAAAAGCTGGAAGAAATGAAGAAGGTGAGCGAAAATATTGACCTTTAGTCGGAAGAAACTGACCTGCAAATACTACAGATACAACGAGAAGTTAGGAATAAATTAGCCTCAATTAATAACCAATCGTGCAACCATAACATTACTCACGAACAAGTCAAAAATATCAAGTACAACGGGACTGGAGACTTCCCAATGGAATTTATGAAGGAGATAAAAGATATCTACATGGAACATTACCAAGATAACGGCAACGTCGCATGGATCGGAAGGCACCTAGAAGGAGAGGCCGCAGTGTGGTGGAGATTGATCAAGAATGGCGTGACCAACTTCGCAGAGTTTAAGGAAGCCTTCACGAACAAATACTGGAGTGATATGGTTCAAGAAAAGGTAAGAAACGAGCTCGAGTTTGGACGTTATCAAATGGAGAGTGGTATGAGTATGATACAATACCTAGAACGGAAGTTATTGGAGAACAGGCAGTTAATTCCACCGATACCTGATCAATACCTGATCAGGAAAATTACAAAACATTATTCTCAAGGGGTACAGATCGCCATTATTACTCGTGGGGTTACGACTATTAATGAGTTCGAGCAAGTGTTATCAGAATTCATGGATCTCAGAAGTGAAACAAGGACAATGACTCGGACACATTATGACAATCGACGTGAACATAATCCATGGGGAAGAGATGAAGAGGAGAGTGGGTGAAGGGTCGAGCAAGGACGAGCACACGAAAGTGAAAATCGGCCAGCTACACAACATTACAATAGACGACCAAACAGGTTTAAAAATGAACCAGAGCCAATCCCTTCGACTAGCGGTACGCAACAAAACAAAAGTGCTACTGCAATATCAACAAAAAAAGGGCAGCATGGTACAGATGACGTAGATTTAAGCACCATAAAGAAGTCTATTAATACCGTTGCTCTAGATTTAGAAGACGATGCATTGTACAATGATGATATAAGTGTAGCTTATTGTATAAACGAATGCCCGGAGATCAGGATATCATTAAATGAAATGCCCCTATACGGATTTATTGATACTGGAAGCCAAGTAAACCCTATATCTGAGAAATGGTTTAAAAATAAGAAGAAGAAATTGGGAAATGTAGAAACCTTAAGGCTATCAAATACTGTCATCAAAGGAGCAACTGGACAGAGATCAAAAAGGGTGACGCAGCAGGTATTGTTAACGACCAGGATCGGAGATGTGGAAGTTGACGGCGCATTCATCGTGGTACCAGAGCTAGTAAAGGATTGTATAATAGGCATAGGGTTGCTGGAAGAATATGGGTGTATTATCGACTTCCGCAACAAACAATTAACAAAAACAGGAAAAGGGAACCAGAAGGAAGTCACGGCAGAGATATTCCACGTAGCAGTCGTGTATGAGGGAAAAGATCTTGAAGCAATGGAGGAAGAAACCCAAAATTTACACACACACACACACACACACACACACACACACACACACACACACACACACACACACACACACACACACACACACACACACACACACACACACACACAGAGAGAAACATCACATGAAAATTGAGAAACAAAATGTAATAGCACACATCCGTATATTAATGTAGTAGTCGTAAGTATCAAACTAAATGTAAGGGTATTCAATGTAACAAAGTATAATGAAAGTTAGTCATGTAAGAAATTACGAATGTTTAGAAAATAAGTAAATGAGAAATGTCACAAAATGTTAAAAGGGAAATTGCTGTATGTAAACAGTTGTTATTGAAAGGGAAAGTGGGCCAACCACGTTTAGAAGTAGTTTGACAAGTCAGATAGAGGGCACGGGAAGTGTATGTTTGTAAACAAACCATAAACCGGCTACCAACCCTAATATCTAGCATTCAGTAGTAACTGAGTAATGTTGTAATAATGTACTCACCAATTTAGACTAGCAAGTAATTAAATTGAATACATTGTCAATTTTAATTATAATGAATGAATTTATAATTATGTCAATTTGTTAGAATATAGGAGCAAGGTACTTATAATTATGATAACTTTAGGGACGCATCAATAGAACTAGTTTCCAATTTTGATAAAATTGTAACGCTATTTCTATGGGGGGACTTATGTAACGCAAAATTTGAGCAATTGCTAATTTTACTCAATCAACTATGCTGAACGCAAAGAAATGGGTGTGTTTTAGAAAGCGGAGAGGTGACGAGACGCCTGAACCGTAGGCGGCATTACTTGAAAGAAATTAACTTGTAAAAAGGCAGTAGAGTAATTAAATTAGATTAATTAAAAGGCGGTAGGTTAATAACGCCGGCTTTGGGGGTGACGACTATAATGAATGTACTTTTAGGCTAAGTCACGTTTTGGGACAGAACTGTCATAAAATTGTATTATTCGCTGAGATAGTAAGGGTGTTCGCCAACGTTGTAAACTTAAGTGCATGTAACAATAGATACCGTTAGACGAGAGAGAGCGTTGTGTGAGAGAGATAACTATAGACGCTAGTTTTTTAAGCACGTGGAACACGGAAAAACGTTGGGCGAATCAGAAAAAGCGTCATAGGTTGCGCGGGAGGTTTTCGGTAAGCAGATTGGGCGAATTTGTATTTAGCGGTAGTTTAAACCTATAGGATCGTTTTGCTATCGAACGTAGGTAAGGGAAATTCAAAGCAAGTATATATTATGAACTTAGAGAGAAATAAGTTAGTCTTTTTTATATCGGCGAAATTACACGAAGAGACTCGCGTACGCTGTTTTGCGTTAACTATTCTGGTAGTACCGTTCCTGTTCATGGTTCTCCAGGAGCGCGGACATCCCTTGTATGGTTTTTATTTGTCCATTCAACCTCCCTTGCGATACCCCCTCATGGAAATGATATGCCAGTTTGGTTACCAGGCACTCTTCTGGTATCACTGGTTCCAGGTTTCTTGCCAGGCATATTTTTCCCAAAAAGTATGCCGTCATAGACTGTCCGGTATTGTGGTCATATTTGCCATTGCTTATGTTGTCTCGAACAATGTTTTGAGTAGATTCGGACCAGTACTTCATCTTGAATGCCGCCTTGAATGCTGCGTAACTGTGTACTTCGTGCCTGGTCACCGTCCACCAGTTATCGAAAACATTTCTGAAATATTCATCAAGCATTCCCTTGATGATTGCACATCGATTTTCTTTACTTCTGTTTAATATTTCATCGACTCTTTCTAGGAATTCCAGAGGATTCTTTTTGTAAGTCCTGAAATCGATGTTCTCTCGGCCATCCAGGTGCGGTAATCCCGTCAGCGTACTTGGGTAGGTTCTCATATGATTTATCTCATCTCTGAGATTATCGAACTCCCGCTGTTGTCGTTCGGTTAGCCGTTCCTTGTCGCTGTTCACTTGGTCCTTCACTGCATTCACGGTCGTTTTTATTTCCTCACACTTTTCTCCTAGGGTGGTGTGTGCGAGTGCCAGGTCTGCTTGCCTAAGTTCCACTGCTTCCAGCTGCCTCGTCCGGGTTTCCTCAATAATATTAATACGATCGTTGATATCTGTCTTAGCCTGTGTGATCTCTTGCTTATTGAGTTCGCATTCTCGGTGCACGTCAGATATCTCTCTTCGGATTTCCGTCACTGTCACCTCCATCCTCTCCTCCGTTGCTTCCTGATTTTCTTCTATTTTCTTGTTTATCGTTACGATGGTTGTTCTTGCAATCTCTTCTGTTCTGCTGTTATTATTGGCCATCTGTTGCCATATCTTCTTGTTGTCGCTTTGTATTGCTTCGATTTTCTTATCGATTTGTTCGTTTAGTTCGTCTATCTTCTTATTGGTTTCTCCGATCTTAATTCCCAATTCTTCAGATAAATTTTCTCTGATCAACTCGATATTTTTCTCCAATAATTCTTCCGTCTTCTTTTGTCCGTCTTCCATCTTCTGGTTTATTGATTCTTCCGTCTTCTTATTGGTCTCGTCTATTTTATCATTTAAATCCTTCTTCAATGATTCCATGTTCCTTTGGCTGTCTTCCTTCAATGATTCTATGTTCTTCTGGCTCTCCTTCTGGCCTTCTTCCATCTTCTTACTTAATTCCTCCTTTGTGGCTTGGCTGTTTTCATTCAATTCCTTTATTGCCCTTAATATTTCCAAAATGTTGGCGTCCGCTGTTGGCGTTGGTTTCTCCGGTTGTTTTACTTCTGGTTGCTGGATCTCCTCCATCGGTTCAGGTTGTCTGTCTCCCACTGTAATCAAAATTTCTTTCATATCTTCAGCTGACGTCGCTTCCGTCTCCTCCATTCTGGTTTCTCTTTCGGCTTCCGCCGCTCGCCTTTTGGATGTCGATCTTCTATACATCTTTGTGTCCTTGTAATGCAACTGCTGTCGAATTAGGTTTAATATAAATGTATTATTTATTTATTTTGTTAGATACTGTTGACCTAATTCGCTGCCCCACGTTGGGCGCCACGTTATAATATAACGATAAATTATTATGTAGTATGTTGTATGAAGAATGTCTGTTGTTGTTATAATGGATATGTTCTCTGGATTCACGTTATAATATATTTAAAACTTGAGTGTTGTTTATATTATGTTTATCGTTTGTGTTTTTATGATTTGAAATTAATATAGGTTGTCAAAAGGAATTTTAAAGTTCTCTGTTGCACTCTGGTATGTTTACCTTTCCACTTACCATCGGTGAATGTCCTTAATCTTCCAACGTAGGTTCTGTATTACTGAAAAGTCACAACACAATTCACAAAATAATTCACTTGGGCATTAGCATGCAGACAGTAAATAAAATGATGTTTGTATTTAATACTGATTTAAAATTTAAATACTGGGCGCTCGATTATCATGCTGCCACTTTGGGAAACAATTGCTCCTTGAATGAACTTTCCTTGTGCCTATTTTAATAAAATAAATACGACTGATTCACAGGTAAGATAATTATTACTTTATTAACATTAAATTGATTTAAGTTGAATTCCTTTTAAAACAATGAATAGTCATTAAACAACAAAAAAGTTAATTATTTGATGAGAATCTTTCAGCTCAGGGCTGGTAACACTGCTACGATATACAATATTATTGTTAACCTTATTTGGTTAATTTTGGTTATTATTACCAATGCTCATGAGTTCTTTTAATTGTCATGATACAAGTTACAAAGATGTTAATACTGAACAATATTACTTTATATAGAATAATTAATAATCAAACAAAATTTAACCTCAAATACGATATAAAAACTATCGTATCATGGTACAACTGGTGTATTATTGTCAGCTATTCAGACATGTGTGATACGCGTTAATAAACGCTGCGTATCGAAATAATATTATTTGGTTAATTATTACCAATGAAAGGTATTTTATTGAATAGATAAGTTCTTATTACTTGAGTCTCTTCAAAACGATTATAAGTTTAAAATTGGACTCAGTGTTGACATAGAACGTTTGTTCTTTATAGGTTAACTCCACTGGTTGTTCAGAGTAAGTTATTCAAATATTTTAATTCATATTATATAAATCTTAAAACTATATACATAACACATATTTGAAATGATAGTATTGTCCATTAATGACAATGATAGTTCTCGGAGGTTATTTTATAATTGACTTGGTTCAACGTTAGATGTAGTCAAGTTAGCGTCTATATTTATCCTTGTTATTCTCAATATTCGATATTATTTTGACTTCATGTATTATTTTCTTTAAAATTTCAATAATATTTTATTTAACTAATATAATTAATAAAATCGAGAACCTTTAGTCATGTGCCTATCAATTGACAATTATTTACTAATTTAGCCATGTACAGTCCGTACTTGACTAGAGTAGTTTCAATATAAACTTTACCAATCGGTAATTATTATATTTCATTTCTTTTTAAAATATTTTTAATGAATAGTACTCCCTGCATTTAACACTTCTCATCGCCCTTATTATACACTAGCGATGGTTTTTATTTATCACAATCACTCGTCGTACTTTCACACGTAAGAGGTTAGTTACTTTGTTTAGGTTAGATTGCTAAACTATACTGGGTAACGCGCACAAATTTGAAAATATCTTGCTGACTGTCACACGTTCCGCTCGCCGTGATGGTTCCAGGACAATTAATGCTTCTCGGCGAAGTCGTCTCTGGCGTCTAGTAAAATTAGGTCATCTCATTGGTTGAAAAGTCTTTAATCTCAACCCCAAACGCTTTAGTTACATTAAAACTTTTAATTTTTGGCGTCCGTCTTTGGGTTAGAGGCTAGACTGTGACGCGTTCATTCCTTTTTGGAAATGATATGAAACTTGTTATTGTACATAACTTTCTTATGCCTCGTCTGATTAATAAATGAATGGTCTCATTATTCTGCGGATACTTGGGTCTTTCTATTAAGTCCAAACAAGCTACAAATCCGTTCATAAATAACCTGATTCACTTCACAAAATTCACTTATAGTGATTCTTATTATAAATAAGTTTTTTCCACTTTATTTCGATATAATCTTATTCTAATATTTATAATTAGGTGTTTAGAGTCCATTTCTCTCACTAATTAATACTAAATATTAAGATATCTATGATTTTAGCAAAATGCATTCTTGGCGTGTAAGCCATACATGTCCTAGCATTTGTATTTGCTTATTTTAACATTATATCTTATCCTAATATACCCTTCCGTTATTCAAATGGTACTTAATATATTTTTACATCTTTGTATAAACTTTACTCCAGTAAATGGTGCTTCATTTATTCATATAGTATTGTTTATCTACACCATGCTATAATTTCGTTATTTTGACATCTTTATTTTGTCATTGTTAGTATTTGATACATGTATATTTATTTATTGAAGTGTACCTAGACATAGTACATTATCTGTCTAGTGTTTGTACTAACTTCTGGCTGGTTTAAATATCTTAAAATTTCAATAGATTTGCATCTAGTCCTACTGGTCAAGTATATTGATTTATCATTAAATTGTTATTAATTTACTCATTTAATGGTTGTTAAGTATACCCATAGAGGAATTGAGTATTCTACTTACTACTGGTAAACAATTTTCCTCTCTGTTATCAAGTTGTAATAGTGTTTTTTTGTGTAACTCTGATAGTCACTTTGTGTTTAGGCTGATTTTGCTATTGTTTGTAACAATAATTTGATTTATATAATTGTGTTTCTCAGCTTATACTGTATTCATTATCTTATTCATTTGTCCTTACTTGGTTTTTGCTTTGTACAATTACTTTTGATTGCTTTATCTAATTATTATGTTTGATTTTATGTTGTAGGTCCTGCTCAAATGAGGGTATGTGTTACTGATTTGACAACAATATGGATCTTAATTTGTTCAACATTCTGCTTAAATATTATAATCTTATTATGACATGTTATTACTATTGTCTATTACAATGTTCTACACTATTTGTACACATTTTATACTATATGTTTATACAACAATACTTAATTTTTTACTTATCTATGTCGCACACTTTATGGGTTTGTATTTTGGTTTGTATACATGGTTTTGTCTCTCTATAACAAATTGTTTTATTAACAACACATTAGTTATCATATTATTCATATTTTGTCCTGTGTTATTCTGACATTCAGGCATATTTCTTATCAAGGGTTTTAATATTTTATTTTAGTAGTCTTTTGAGCAATTATTTCTCTTTTTTATTTTCAACATATTGGTGGTCTTACTAAGTTTATCTGTGTTACAATCTTGGTTTACAACTATTACTGAATGTTTGTGTAGTTTATTTGGTAATCACTGGTTTTATTTGTTCACACTCTTTTTATCTCCCTCTCCTATAAACATTTCACTTTCATTGTCTGTGGTGCTTATTTGGGGTAGTATTATTACTTCCATGTTCCTTAAGGAAATGGAAGTATGGTGATGGCAAAAAAAATCGTGTTCGAGATTATTGCAGAATATGATTGTACTACACTTAAAATATGAAAAAAAGTCATTTTTCGAAAAGTGTCTGTGTGTGTGTCTGTGTGTCTGTGTGTCTGTGTGTGTGTCTGTCTGTGTCTGTAGATTTTTTTCTATGGCAAACGATAACAGCCGCAAATTCAAACAGAATCAAATAATTGTTTGCATACAGCCCTGATTTGTAGAGTACTCGCGACCTATTGTTTTTGGTGAAGATCGGGTAAGGGAAAGGGGTAGTTTACCAGCAACGGTTTTTTTTTAACAAGGGTAATTTTGTTTGTTTGGCAAACGATAACAGCCGCAAATTCAAACAGAATCAAATAATGTTTCGCATACAGCCCTGAATTGTAGGGTTCTCACGATCTGTTGTTTTTGGTAAAGATCGGTTAAGGGAAAGGGGTAGTTTACCGGCAACGTTTTATGTTTTAACAAGGGTATTTTCTATGGCAAACGATAACAGCCGCAAATTCAAACATAATCAAATAAGTTTTCCATACAGCCCTGATTTCTTGAGTGCTAAAGATCTATTGTTTTTGGTGAAGATCGTTTAAGGGAAAGGGGTAGTTTACCTGCCACGTTTTTTGTTTTATCAAGGGTATTTTGTATGGCAAACGATAACAGCCGCAAATTCAAACAAAATCCTATAATATTTTGCATACAGCCCTGAATTGCAGAGTTCTCAAGACCTATCGTTTTTGGTGAAGATCGGTTAAGGGAAAGGGGTAGTTTACCAGCAACGGTTTTTTATCAAGGGTAATTTTTTACTTTTTCTATGGTAAACGATAACAGCCGCAAATTCAAACAGAATCAAATGATGTTTTGCATATAGCCCTGTATTGTAGAGTTCTCAATACCTATTGGTGTTGGTGAAGATCGGTTAAGGGAAAGGGGTAGTTTACCTGCAACATTTTATGTTTTAAAAGGATATTTTCTATGGCAAACGATAAGAGCCGCAAATTCAAACAGAATCAAATACGTTTTTGCATACAGCCCTGTTTTGTTAAGTACTAAAGACCTATAGTTTTTGGTGAAGATCGGTTAAGGGGAAGGGGTAGTTTACCTGCAACGTGTTATGTTTTAACAAGGGTATTTTTTCTGTGACGAACGATAACTGCCGTAAATTCAAAGAGAATCAACTAATGTTTTGCATACAGCCCTGAATTGTAGAGTTCTCAAGACCTATTGTTATTGGTGAAGATCGGTTAATGGAATAGGGTAGTTTACCAGCAACGTTTTATGTTTTATCAAGGGTGTTTTCTATGGCAAATGTTAACAGCTGCAAATTCAATCAAAATCAAATAATTGTTCGCATACAGGCCTGAATTGTAGAGTACCCAAGACCTGTCGTTTTTGGTGAAGATCGGTTAAGGGAAAGGGGTAGTTTACCAGCAACGGTTTTTTATCAAGGGTAATTTTTTTCTATAGTAAACGATAACAGCCGCAAATTCAAACAGAATCAAATGATGTTTTGCATACAGCTTTGTATTGTAGAGTTCTCAATACCTATTGGTGTTGGTGAAGATCGGTTAAGGGAAAGGGGTAGTTTACCAGCAACATTTTATGTTTTAACAAGGGTAATTTTTTATATGACGAACGATAACTGCCGTAAATTCAAACACAATCAACTAGGTTTTTGCATACCTTTTTGAACTAAAGAGAACTCAAGGTCTGTTGATTTTGTTGAAGATCGGTTAAGGGAAGGGGTAGTTTATCAGCAACGTTTTATGTTTTAAAAAGGGTAATTTTTTTTTGACGAACGATAACTGCCGAAAATTCAATGAGAATCAAATAATTTTTTGCACTCTTTCCTGAGTTGCAGAGAGCTCAAGGTCTGTTGATTTTGGTGAAGATCAGTTAAGGTAAAGGGGTAGTTTACCTACAACATTTTATGTTGTAACAAGAGAAATGTTTCCATGACGAACGATAACTGCCGCACATTCAAGCAGAATCAAATATTTTTTTGCATGCTTCCCTGAATTGTAGAGGACGGAAGGTCTGTTGATTTTGGAGAAGATCGGTTAAGAGAAAGGGGTAGTTTACCTGAAACATTTTATGATTTAACAAGAGTAAAGTACTTAATTTTTATAAATAAGTATCCTGATAAGAAGCTCATAGTAATCCACTGTAGAAACGTAGATGAAATATCTATAAATGAAGAGGTTAGGTGAACGGGGTGAGGGTAATTTTCTATTATTAAAAATTATAGTTGAAGGTGGAGGGGAGAATTTTTTATATGTTTACTACGTTATCGGCAACAAAGAAGTAGTTTTTTGTTAAAATTGCTTCCCGGGCTCTTTAGCCGTAGTCCAATGTTTTCTGCAAAACCAGACTTTTCGGCAGTGCCATCGACTGCCATCATCGGTGAAAATCGAGTGCGAAAACGTGAGGTGGTATACGTTAGTGACCACAGTACTGTGGTTAATGCTGACGCAGTAAGTAGAAAGACGTAGTTTCTATGGAAATATTTCATTTCGAATATGATTTTAAATATAAATCTTAGAACATGGAAGTCATGTATAGTTCTCCATACCGATATTATATTATGTATCGGTGCACTCATATAAGGTATTCACTATCATTGTCTGTGGCTACTTAATAAGTTTTCGACACATGATTCTCCGTCATTTGGTCTTCATTGTATCCTTCCTTGTTGTATGGTGTTATAACTATTAATCTGGCAGTTATTACACTTATCTTATTCTTTCTTGTTCGTGATGCCTTCCTTACTTTGGGAATGCTGGTGTCTTGTTCTTGCTACATATTCTTCATTATTCATGATACATTTCTTCTTCTTCTTCTTCTTCTTCTTCTTCTTCTTCTTCTTCTTCTTCTTCTTCTTCTTCTTCTTCTTCTTCTTCTTCTTCTTCTTCTTCTTCTTCTTCTTCTTCTTCTTCTTCTTCTTTACACTTCCTCTTCTAGTAATCTGGTTTCTTCTTTTCCATATTTAATTTTTATCACTTACAGGGTATCTTTTGTTCCCTCACTTGTATGATAATTCATATCATATTTATAACATAATTATTTATACCATATTCATATTTATTTGTCACAATTCACATTATATGTTCACTTACTATGGTGATAATTTATTTTCCTTAGTTAATATGTCTCATCACTATTATGATAATATAATATGTCTCCTCACTTTTATAATCTATTGGCATGTCATCTCATTTTTATGATAATTGGGTAATATGTCCCCTCACTATTATGATAATATAATATGTCCCTTCACTTTTATAATCTATTGGCATGTCCTCTCATTTTTTATGATAATTGGTTAATATGTCCCCTCACTATTATGATCTATTGGGGACTATGTTGCTAACGTATTGGCTTGATCTTTTATCTTCTATTCTTCTCCTCTCACTTTGATGATACTTTTATTATAGTTCTTCTTTCTTCTGCGTTGACTTGCTTTGACATTATTCATCTATAGATACACATTTGGCTTTATACTTCAGTTATTCTTTCTCATTTTTAGACTAAATATGTTCGCGGTACACTCTTATTCGACGTTTTATATTATTTATATGTAACGATAATTTTGTTACGTTACACTATATATTTTAATAAGTAATGTAAAGAATAAGTAAATTCGCAGAAGTAACCGCAGTACGGGAACGCGATAATTACTAACAGTAAAGTTATAAAGTTTCATAAACAGTAATAAGTAAATGAGTGGATGATCGGAGTAATAACAAACAACAAGAAGTAATAATACATATAAAGTTCCATTAATTCAATACGTTATGGTAAATCACGGATGAAGGCGAATTAGTTCGGATTAAAGTCACGACGGTGTGAGATAGTCGAGCCGCACGCGACGCGAACTGTGTTAGATGCACTTAAGGTCAATTCAATAATCTTTGTGTCCAGAGTGTATA
Source organism: Magicicada septendecula (assembly GCA_034769895.1). Classification (NCBI taxonomy): domain Eukaryota; kingdom Metazoa; phylum Arthropoda; class Insecta; order Hemiptera; family Cicadidae; genus Magicicada; species Magicicada septendecula. Next base: position 698,339,617 of record CM068368.1, read on the forward strand.
AGTAGTAGAGGGAAAATAAGGGTTCAAACGCACAAAGGAATGCCGCCTTTCCCACGGCCAGAGATTTTTTCCCACCCTCTCCCCACCACCGCTGGACCGCAGCATCCCAATGGACCACAGCATCCGCGAATTTCCGCGAATAAAATTTTTTTAATTTTTTTAATTTTTTTATTTTTTTAATTTGGTTTTTTTATTTTTTTAATTAAATTGATTTGCATATCAAGGGGGTGGGATGAGGTTCAATGGACCACCAGCATCCGTGAATATAATTTTTTATTTTTTTAAGAAAGCTGATTTGCATATCAGGGGGTGGTGTTGGGTGGGAGGTTTTTTTATTTCATATCAGTGGGTGGTGGTGGGTGGGAGGTTCCAACTCGATGCATTATAGTGTATATTAAAATATATGATCAGGTGTACCAACCTTTGCATGAGTTCAAATTTGTGGCGTGTTATAATGTATATTAAATCTATATGATCAGGTGTACCAACCGTTGTATTATTATTATAGTGTATAGATATTTTATATGAGCAGGGTTGTCAACATTTTCTGTGGCGGGGGGAGGGAAATTCAAATGTGTGTTATATAGTGTATATATTAAAATATATGATCAGGGTTACCAATCTTACATTATTGTGTGTGTATAGAGCAGATCTGCCAACATTTTTTCTCTTCTGTGGTGGGAAATTCAAACTGTATGATCATAATTGTTACTCTCTCTCTCTCTCACATTTGAATGTAAGTAAAACTATCTCTCTCTTGTTGTCAAACGTTATGTTCAAGCCGTTTTCTCCTCTCCCTCTCTCTCTCTTTCTCTCTATCTCTCTCTCTCTCTCACTGTGTACATTGAGTAAATAATTTTATCTCTCTCTCTCACTTGTTGTGTATGTCTCTCTCTCTCTTTGGTCAGTACCGCGCGCATGTATATGAAATTAGAAAGTTTATATTTATTCGACAAATATTAACGCCCTCTCTCTCACTCTCTCTCTCTCCCTCTCTCTCTCTCTCTCTCTCTCTCTCTCTCTCTCTCTCTCTCTCTCTCTCTCTCTCTCTCACTCTCACGTGTTTCAACTATGCAAGGTTTCATACCCTTTCTCCTGTCTCTCTCTCGTACATTGAGTAGTCGGTGTGATGAGTAAATAATTTTAGCTCTCTCTCTCGTTGTCAAACGTCGTCTTCATTTTTCATGTATCAAATAATTAATTAATAGTTTATAATGCAGTCAGTGTGATTGATCCTTGTTAGAAATATATATATTTGGCAAATATTAACTATGTAAGTGTGTTGTTGTCAATGAACTACTTACCTGTGTGCTGTTACATATGACAAATCCATACGTTAACGGCGTAGCAATCTGGTACAATACTTCTGTTTAATGGGTACAGTTTACACACGCACATAGGTTCAGTGGTGTATAGCGAAATAAATTAAAATTATACACACACACACATGAAAACGGTGGTTGAAATTCATACAAATCTTACACACAAGACGACATGTCACTATTTCTCATTTGTATGAGACACTCATCGTACAATCGACTATTGTGTGTATAACAACAACAACATTTAAGAGGTAAGTAAAAGATTTGCATATGTTACTAAGTAAACATAATTTTATTGAATATTCCGATTTTATTTAAATTGAGCTTATAGTCGTCTATTTGATTTTTTGGTCTGTTGCCTAATGAAGTACATGTGCTTAGGTCAGTTACTGTTGTCTCTCGATAAGAACGGGGTTTTTGTTTGATAGGGGTTTGACAGATAGTTTTGATGTGTTTGTAGATTTCCAATTTTAAGTGTTCTAAATACGCTGTCCTGTCATTATTATTATTATTATACGAGGTTAATCTGTATTACTACATGAGTCATCAATCGTTTAACATGAACATCAATCGAGTAACACAAGTAGTTATGTCGATTTTAAGAATGACTACGACTCAAGAAGCGATTACCGGGTACGTTTATGTACTAGACATTTAGACAGAATTTACTGATATCACGAGTAGGCCTACTTAAATACGTTCAATACAAGAAGGATTAATTGCCCTACACCTTAGTGCTGTATTTTATGAATGCGTGCGTATTTGCTACATAAGGATTAATATAATTACTCATACGTCTGATCAATAAGATCTTTTGTAAAACTTAATGATTCCGCCTTGGTGATTGTAGATTTATTCTGTACTCAGTTTCTGAAATGTATCAATGAAAATACTGTGAGAGTAGAATATATCGAGTACCAAATCCATCAATTTTCAAATGTTAATGAAACTGAACGATTGTGACTGTAGTTGAAGAACAATTCTGTAATTTACAAATGTAACGAAATTTAGAAATGCATTTTCTCATAACAAAATACAACGTACCCTTTCATTTTATATTCAAACTATTCTTATCTGAAACAGAACGTTATATAGGTAATAATACGCTGTCCTGTTTAAAAAAAAATTTATTCAGGTATTAATCTGTTTGTTTAAACGTTGATCTATGTACGTGACCATACGTACTTGTTTTCGTAATGTTTGTTATAATACCTTTCCTGTTCTGGATTTATGGTATGTGTGTGTGTGTGTGTTGAAAGCCTTATGTATATATTTATATATATATATATAGCACATAATGTATATGATAATGAAGCAGGTACTGTTATTATTATTATAGGAACAAGAAGATGACTTCTTATCAGTGGTTGACTGCATCCAAACATACTGCCAGTAAACGGGAGGGAGGCGAGCAGATGAATATGTGTACTTCTCAGAACATTGAATTTAAATCTTTAATTGTACCCAAACACACTGCTAGTACATGCAAGGGTGATGAGGTGAAGACGAACTACAAAAAAAATTTCAAGAAATTCCGTAAAGTATGTCTTTTCTCTTGTATTCAATTATACAGTATTTTAAATTATGTATAGACCTATGTCAACAATCATACCCATTCTCCCTCGTATTGCTTCAACTAATTCACATATACAATGATACACACGCACACGCACACACATGAAACACAAACAACTTTTGTTGTTGTTGACGTGATTTTGTTCCACAGTTGAAACCTGCTCTACAACACGCTTCACACGAAGCGTTATGTTATCACCTAGAGAACACATTCCTATACACTGTCGTTCCCACAAAATCGATTATCATTGGTATTATATATGAAATATAAAAGTATTTATGACATATCTGATACTTAGTTAAAAAATTGTATACGACTGTTTTCATATTATTTATAATAATATGATGATGATGATGTTATGGTTAACTAACTATACATTAACGACTCGGAACACTAGGTTTTTTATAAGTAAAAGTATAAAGTTACAAACGGATCAATAAGATCTTTTGCAAAACTTAGTGATTTGTGTGTGTGTGTGTGTGTGTGTGTGTGTGTGAGAGAGAGAGAGACCGCAATGTGTTTGTACGTGTGTGTGTATGTGTGTGATAAAACACTGAGAATGTCTTTGTTTCAGACAGGGTAGATGACAATTATGTATTGTACGTGTGTGTGTATGTGTGTGATAAAACACTGAGAATGTCTTTGTTTCAGACAGGGTAGATGACAATTATGTACCACTATTTCATACTATGTAAATATAACAATTCATATATTCTGTATTTTTATTTGAACCCTTTGACGTTCACATAAAGTCGTGTGATTTGTACATTTTACTACAGTGATATTTTGTAATTAATACTGATTGCATTTTTTCTTTAATGCTCTGTCTTAGGTTTTACCATTAAACCGAAGTATTGTACCACAAATTATTGGTGGTAGTGATCTTTATGTTTATGAAGCCCCCATAAAAGTGAAGTCCAGGAACCGGCTTAATGTAGTACCACCTGAAGAAGAGCGTATTGAAGATTGCTAGTGACAAAGTTGTCTTTAAAATCATACATTACCAACATCATTTGTATTTGCAAATAGTATCTGTAATATATTGTATTTGTAAATATAACAATTCTTATATTCTGTATTTTTGTTTTACATATTTTTTGAACCCTTTGACGGACTAACCGCACACACATATAGGTATATATATATATATATATATATTATAAAGTAGTTCATTGACAACAACAACACATACATAGTTAATATTTGTCAAATATAGAGAGAGCTAGAATTATTTACTCATCACACCGACTACTCAATGTACACGGTAAGAGAGAGAGAGAGAGAGAGAGAGAGAGAGAGAGAGAGAGAGAGAGAGAGACTGCTCTACAAACGCTTCACACGGAGCGTTATGTTAAGAGTTAATCATTTAAACAAATTATGACTTTATTTTATTTCACTCTACACCTCTGAACATGTGTACAATTAATTTATTTTTGTGAACTGTTACATCAGAAGATTTGTATGAATTTCAACCACCGTTTTCATGTGTGTGTGTGTATAATTTTAATTTATTTCGCTATACACCACTGAACCTATGTGCGTGTGTAAACTGTACCCATTAAACAGAAGTATTGTACCAGATTGCTACGCCGTTAACGTATGGATTTGTCATATGTAACAGCACACAGGTAAGTAGTTCATTGACAACAACACACTTACATAGTTAATATTTGCCAAATATATATATTTCTAACAAGGATCAATCACACTGACTGCATTATAAACTATTAATTAATTATTTGATACATGAAAAATGAAGACGACGTTTGACAACGAGAGAGAGAGCTAAAATTATTTACTCATCACACCGACTACTCAATGTACGAGAGAGAGACAGGAGAAAGGGTATGAAACCTTGCATAGTTGAAACACGTGAGAGTGAGAGAGAGAGAGAGAGAGAGAGAGAGAGAGAGAGAGAGAGAGAGAGGACGTTACTCAAACAACGGCTGAAATGAAATGAGTTTAATAGAAACACTTGTAATGGCCTATGTACCCCCCTCCCTCAATTTAGCCTCGGGAGAGAGAGAGAGAGAGAGAGAGTTTGTCCGTGCAACAACTTTACTTATAACGCAGCACAGGTTGTGTTTGAGGTGGAACAGCGTTTGCCTAACATTAAGAATATGCAGTAACCAAACAAATAAAAAATAACAATAAAGAGACGGTTTTAGCCATAAGTAATTGTAGGCCTACTAGAGTATACATTTGTTTCATCTAGTATGCAAAATATATACAAAAATTAGTATGAGAAATAATGTTTAAATCTCTGAAGTAATTTGAACAGAATGTATATCACTTGTGTTGTAAATGGAACGCGGCACCATTATTTTACAGCAAGACTAATATTTCGGTATGCAATGTCTCTTTGATACATTGTCAGTTCGTCAGTTCATAAAAATTCATGTCTTTATGTAAAAAGTTAACCTTGGAAAAACATCATCTCAGAGCGTGAGACAAAACAATAGGTTATTAACAATATTATAACATTAATCGTGATAATAATAGATGGTAATAATAATAATATTAATCACAGTCTCTTAAACAGATTTCAATAAAAAAAAGAGCGATGTTAATGTCGCAAAATGAGGTTGAGCCATGAGGTCATCGTATACTGCTGGATTACAGCCTCATTATTTGAAATCTCTGAGCAAAATTAAAACTCAGAAAACGAAAAGCTTAATACAAACAAAAGATTAAAGAAATAATGTATAATGTTACTGAGACACAGTTATCACATGTTGCTCATTTACGTTTTCTCTTATCCCACAAGTTTTTTTTCACATCGAGTTTTTTGTAACAATTGTTTTTTTGTTTTGAAATTTGTCGGTTTGGATCTACAAAACTTTACACAGTTTTACTCTACAATTACGCGTCAGAAGAAAACAATTGCACTATTTAACAATAAGTAAAACTATAGTATATTTAGAAAGTTATATATGAAGTATATAGTCGAAAATAAAAATAAAAATTGATAAACATATTCACATTGACTACATAGTAATAACAAGAGCTTCAAAATTAAAATATGTTTATTTTTCTTTTTAATGAGACTGTGTCTGCTAATCTAGGAGACGTATCACAAATCCATATTAACCCAGGTGATTAATGTGACTAATCACGAACTGTTAGCGCGGTCAGTATGCTAATTAAGGACTGTCTTCATTTTTCTAGCACACGAACTGAACTGTGACTGTGGTCATTTTGTTAATAAGGAACAAAATTCAGATTCTTCTTATTTGTTCATCTTTTCTGGTCTGGATTGTAACGATGAAATACGTTTTCAAAGAAAATAATTCCACAACTGGAGTTTTACTTTATGTGTACATTCGATTTTATAGTCAGGTACAACCAGGCAGCAACTGGTTGCATATAATACTTATATACTACTATCGCTTATATGTTACACTATATGCTACTGTACATATTTCCTTAGGGAGGAAAAGGTTTGCTGCTCTTAGTGTAGCATGACAGATAATGCCCATAGTTCTGAATGGAAAGAAAGATCATAAAATAAAATAAAAACAAATTTAAATCCAAGAAAGCAACATTAAAAATTAATTAACAATCAGAGTTTGAAGTCAGAATTATTGGAAAAAATGCAAATGTAATAACAAAAAATTCAAAGTGGGGAGTCACAAATTAATGAATAATATTTAAAAAGATAACCAATTAATTAAATTACAAGAAATTAAGGGAAGATAAACCTTTTATATCAATCTGAGATTTAGTACAATCATAAATATAACATATAAAATGGCAAACATTTTGAGAAGGACAGGAAGTAAATTTTAAGGCCTACATTTTCAAAATGAAGTAAATATAGCATTTTAGATAAAAAACTTAGTAAAACTATCTTATTTGGTATCAAATCAAGCAGAATGAACTAAAGAAGGAGATTATGTATTTAGTATTTAATAAATTTAAATAATAGCAAAAATATATTCAGTAATATAATGTAAATTTCATACATGTAACGGAAGCAAAAAAGACTTGAAACAAGGTATTGCTAATATTAAATTGGCTAAGACGTTTTTAGATGACGAAGGAAGTTAGAACAGTTGATTATTAGACTTTGTTTCGAGCACGCTTGAACGTGAATTTGGCTAAATATTAACCTAATAGCGAAGACAAGTATGGCGTTCATTCGACAAGCCTAATCTTCAGTGGAAATCGCGAGTTTCGAAAAATTTCATTTAAACTTTAAATTCAGTGGAATTAACACATACAAACATTAAACTAGATTAACACAGAACAGAAACTAAGTGAATTCATAATTTAAACCTTTTAAAACCAATAATTCAGAATAAAGAAACGAACGGTGCAATTATCGACCTTATTGACAAAAGTGAATTATAACAGTATCCAACACATTTTATCGAAGTGAATCACAAACACTGAACCAGGACCACTCCACTAACACCAGAAGGAATAATCACAACTGCAGGAACGAGAAACAATTGGAAAAGCAACATTTATTTGAAGCAGATTCTTCGAGGTGCATTCGTCTAAACACATCTGACTACGGAGCGGCCATCTTTGAGTTCCCACAATTTCAAGCGCCACGGCCAGTATACCTTCGAATGGTTGGAACAATTTCTTTATTAACCATTATATATTGAATGATATGTTTGTATTTTAAATAATAAGCTTATAATTTGTAATGTTATACTTTCTATACTATGCCCTTTTCTCTGACAATATATAAAATAACTGTTCAAAGAACCCGAGAATAAATAATTTGTATAATATATTGATTTGCCCTGAGAGAGTCGATTCATCAATCGATATAAAATCGATTACTTTACTAATTGTTAATAAAAATCATTTAGTATTACTATTTTGAATCCTATTTATTCCTCACTTATAAATAGAATAATAAAACACATTAGTTGATACATAACTACCAGAACAGCTGAGTTTAACCACTTTAAAGGAGGATAAACTGCGAATAAGGAAAGATCACCAATCGATTGTTCCTGGAGACAATCCTATTAACATAATAAAAGAATTCTAAATACACCAAAGGATATAATTCGACAAAAACAATTAATAAGAAGTTCAAAATACAACGAAACAGTTTAAAATATTTAATACTAAATTAACTAAAAATTAAAAAAAATATAATAAATATTAAACAATTTTTTTTAAACCAAACAACAAGAATTATTCATTATTTTCATTACCAAGCGATTTGAAAGAAAAATTTGGAAATCGTTACAAATTGGCGACCAACTAAGGGGCTTTAATTAGTGATTGATAGGCCACTATAATTTGCCCAATTCCTAATTTAAGCTTGGCAGCAGTTATCAAGTTAGAAGAAAAGGAAAATGCAACGTCGAGCAATATCGAAGAAACGGGCGGCGGAGGCCGAAAAGGAAATTGATATGGAGGACAAAGAGGCGACGCCGGTGGAAGACGTGGAAATCTTATTACCCCCAATGGAACCTAAACAATCCGCACCACCAGAGGAACAACCCGAGAAACCCTCACAAACAGAGAACACGACAATACAAGAGATGTTCAGAGTGATGATGGAAATGAAAGAAGAAATGAGTAAGAAAATGGATTCCACAAAGGAAGAAATCAAATCCACCAAGGAAGAAATGAGTAAGAAAATGGATTCCACAAAAGAAGAATCGAGTAAAGAAAGGAAGGAAGACAACCAATCCTTAAATAAGAAGTTGGAAGATTTGAAGGAGGACAACCAGTCCTTGAGTAAGAAAATTGATGAAACAAATAAGAAGATGGAAGAAGAAATGGGGAAGAAGTTATAAGAATTGAAGGAGGAAAACCAACTTTTAAAGGAATAATTCAAAACAACCAAGGAAGAATTGAGTAATAAAATTGAGAATACGAATAAGAGAATTGAAGAAAACAGTAAGAAGACGGAAAGTGACAACCAACAGCTGAAGGAAGAGTTAAGGGAAAATAACAAGAAAATGGAAGAGAAGATGGAGGAGAAATTGGAAGAATTGAAGGAGGTTAACCAACTATTAAGAGAAGAATTAAGAGAGGTTAACCAAGAAAATCTGGACAAATTAGATGAGAGGATAGAGTTGTTAAAGGAAGAGTTGAGCAAGGAAATCAACGATAATAATGAATCCACAACTAAGAAATTAGAAGAAGAAACCATGGAAATCAAACAACAAATTAAGGAAGTGGACGAAAGGTGTAGCCAAACGGAGAGAGAAGTACAGGGTTTCAAAGAAGAGGTAAACACCAAGTTCACTAATATCGAAGAGTACAGTAGGAGGAAGATGGAAGGAAACCGAAGAGAAACACAGGAAGAATTAGGGAAGGTACGGAACCAAGTCGCGGAAAGGTGTGACGGAATGGAAGAGGCTATGACGAATATAACGGGTCAAGTACGGCAGAGCCAAGAAGAAATGGAAGTCATGAGAAATCGACCCACTAACTTTACTGGGATACCAATGAATGAAAATCGGGAATGGTTAAATTTCCGACAATACAAAAGAAAACCGATGGAGTTCCTGGCCCGGATTGAGGAATACTTTGCCAAACATAGAGGGAATAGGTGGAATAACAACCGGGAGATATTGGACGAGTCGTTCAGGGAAATGACCGACAATTGGTGGATGGCGAATCGAAGTGAGATCGCGGACTACCAACAGTTCAGAAAAAGCTATTCAAAGCGAAGTACTGGTCAGAAACCACGCAGAACTTGATACAGGACAATATCTGCCATGGACGATATAAAGCCCAAATAGGTAACACCATGACGGCCTATTTCTTAGGAAAGGTGTGTCTGGCGAAACATTTAGAACCGGCAATACCAGAGGAATGCCTGGTGAACAAGTTGTCTTACCACTATGACGAAGACATAATCAGAGCAAGAAGGAGTAGCCAGATAAAAACAGTGCAAGCCATGACCGAATTTTTGGAGAGTTACGAGAACGAGGAATACTACCATCAGAGTAGAAGGAGGAACGATCGGCCGGAAATAAGAAGTAATCAGTACCCCAGTAACAATAACAACCACCATGATAACAACTACCAAGGGAACCGTAACCATCAAAATAATTATAATGGTAATAATAACCCTCCAAATAACAATAATAATAACTTCAACAATAATCCGAATAGTAATAGGAATAACAACCACTACCCAAATAATCGAAATAACTATTATCATCACCCTAATAATTCCTATAGTCAGAGAAACCCCCACCCAGGTAATACTGAACGTTATTACCAAAATAATAGGAATTACAATTCCAACAACTACAATAATAACAACAGGGTTTCCCGACCACGGGTAAATTTCATAAGAGCTGAAGATAATGGCCCAAGAAGGTATAACCATCAGCGAAGAAACAGTTTCCACGATGGAGATCGTCGGCGGAGGAGCGAAGAACGTGATCGTCCGAGGTACGAACAACATAGACGAAGTACCAGTCTCGATGATCCTGGCCGGCAACCAAACCGAGAACAAACATTTGAACATAGTACAGAGCGGCAGGAACCGACGCAAGGTTTCCAGACCGACACCTCGGTCGGCCCTAATAACAACAGCGAACACGATAATTTAAACGGGAGGAGGCAGTGATGAATTATCACGACCCTTCACTGCTCCTATCTCCTGGGTATAAACAAGAGTTGCAAGGTGCAACTAAATCAAATAACATTACCATCATTAGAAATAAGTATCTAAAAAAACATAAGAACTGAACTATTGGAGGAGAACGACACTAGCCTCAATAGTCAGAATAATGAAATAATATATATAAAAGCGGAAGTAGAAGGAATCCCCGCCAAGATCATGATTGATACCGGTGCGAATATACCAATAATTAATATAATTGAATTGGAAAGAATCCAGAAAGAATGTGGTAGAACATTGCCAATGTTGCCAGTAAATAATATTATCTTAGTAGGTGCAACTGGCCGCCAAAACAAAACTATTAGAAAACAAGTTTCTGTAAATGTCATTAGCCGTGTTATAGCTTTAAATATGGTATTTTTAATCGCAACCGGACTGCCATTTAATATATTGGTAGGGTGCGATGTATTGAGGAGGAATTCCGCTATTATAGATCTGAACAAAGAAAAGGTATCACTGTTTTCAGAAGGAATAACGTGGACAGCAGATTTAGTAGGAGGCGAGAATATACTTCCCAGCAGTATACACCAACAACTTCGGAACATAAACTATGTAGAGAACAACTCCCTGAACAACCAAACAATATATAATAACATGGAAGAGGATTTATGGTCAGTTAAGATACAGGAAATACGGGACTTCCGGTGCGGAATCACAAAAGAGAAAGTACCCACACACCAAGCAAATTGTCTGATAAGGGTATATGAGAAATATAAATCAGTATTTTCCGATGAACCCGGTAAGATAAAGAATTATCAATGTAAACTTAGATTTAGGGAAACCGTGGAATTTAACAGAAGGTCATATCCCATCGCGCATTCACTGAAGGAGGCCGTGAGAGCGGAAATTAATAAGATGATCAGCAGTGACATAATTGAGAGTAGTCAATCTCCATTCACCAGTCCAATCATAGCTGTTCCCAAGAAAAACGGACAAGTCCGGCTTTGTTTGGATGCGCGCGAAATAAATAAAATGATAATTAATGACAGAACATCACCCGGTGAGATAGAGGAGATCTTGAAACGATTCCACGGTACCAAGTTTATTAGTACATGGGACACTGTGTGTGGTTACTGGCAAGTGGAGTTGCACCCACAGAGTCGTCAGTATGTGGCGTTCATATTCGAAGGGCGCAATTACCAGTTCAAGAGATTGCCCTTCGGAACTGTGAATTCAGTAGCCATCTTTGTGGCCTGCATGGACCAGATACTAGGACAGGAAGCACTCCAATTTACCACTGTATATGTAGACGATCTGCTGATTACCTCAGAAACCTGGGAAGAACACTGCTACAGAGTGGAACATGTACTCGAGAAGTTAGCAAAAAATAACTTAACTCTTAAATTGGAGAAATCCAAATTCATTGCTAGAGAAGTACAGTTCTTAGGTTTTAATCTAGATGATCAAGGTATATCCCCATCATTAGAAAAAGTGGAGGCGATTCAGAAGTTCCCTAAACCGAAGAACAGGAAACAGTTACAGTCTTTTCTCGGACTCTGTACCTATTACAGAAAGTTTCAGCATCAATATTCCGAGCTGGCAGCCAAGTTTCAACCGCAATTATCTTCGAAAAACAAATGGATCTGGGGTCAAGAACAGGACATTACATTCCAACTCATTAAAGACAAGTTCTTAGAGATCGTTATACTTCATCACCCGAATTTTAAAAACCTTTCTTCTTAAATTGTGATGCTAGCAACATCAGTTTAGGAACGACTTTATATCAGGAAGATGAGGAGGGTCACCATCTAGTGATTAGCTTCGCTAGTCGAACCTTGAATCAATGCGAGAAGAACTACAATGTGACCGAGAAAGAATTACTCAGTGTAGTATTCGCATGTAGTAAATTCCGAACATATATTTTAGGATATCCAGTTACCATCCGCACTGATCATAAATCTATCTCATTTCTACGTAGGTGCAAGTTGAGTCACGGCAGACTGGCTAGATGGGTACTTGCCCTGTAAGAGTATAACCTGCAATGGGAATACATCCCGGGGAAAAGGAATGTTGTAGCAGACGTGTTATCACGCATTAATTTGGAAGACCAGACTTTTGAGGGAGAGAAGGAGAGCGTAGTCAAGATCTACAACATTATTAAAACAAGATCTGATTTAGAGGCTTTATTAGTAAACATCCGCATCCACCAACAGTCTGACCCTAAGTTGAAAAATATTATTACTCGATTGGAAGCAGACGATGACACAGTTTCTAAATATTACAATATTAATAAAGGTATATTATTTGTTAAAACATCCTTAAATCAAGAAACACGGAAAGTGATTATCCCAAACAACATTGAAAAAGAAATCATAATCGATTACCATATACGGTATGGCCATATGGGAGCCCTGAAAGTGATACAGGCCTTAGAGGAGAATTGTCAAAATCTAAAAAATAGTAAGATCAACTTACCAGTGATTTGAGAAAGAAAATAATTTGGAATTAGAAAAAGAATAGAATTAGAATTTAATAAAATTATCAAAATCTAAAAAATAAGTAAGACCAACTTACACAAATAATTTAAAAGAAAATAATTTGGAATTAGAAGAAGAATTTATTATTATAAAAAATTATCAAAATCTAAAAAATAGTAAGATCAACTTACCAGTGATTTGAGAAAGAAAATAATTTGGAATTAGAAAAAGAATAGAATTAGAACTTAATAAAATTATTAAAATCTAAAAAATAAGTAAGACCAACTTACACAAATAATTTACAAGAAAATAATTTGGAATTAGAAGAAGAATTAACTATTATAAAAAATTATCAAAATCTAAAAAATAAGTAAGACCAACTTACACAAATAATTTGAAAGAAAATAATTTGGAATTATAAGAAGAAGAATTTATTATTATAAAAAATTATCAAAATCTAAAAAATAGTAAGATCAACTTACCAGTGATTTGAGAAAGAAAATAATTTGGAATTAGAAGAAGAATATATTATTATAAAAAATTATCAAAATCTAAAAAATAGTAAGATCAACTTATAAATGATTTGAAGAAAATAATGTGATTAATTAAGAAGGAAAATTAGAAAGAATCCAGAATAAATGTGAATATCAAACATTTGAAGGAGTAGAGAAGAAAAACAAAAAAGAGTGTGATATACAAGAGAAGGCAATAATAAAGAAAGAAAAAGAGAAGAATTTTTTATTATAGTAAAATCATTAAAATTTAAAAAGAAACAAAATAATAAGATCAACCTATAACTAATTATTTATGAAACGATTATGGAAACGAATAGTCAAGAAGGATGATTATGATATTACTCAGTTCTAAAAAACAAAGAAGAACAACTCATACCAATCATATGAAGAAGATAGTCTTGGCAAGAAAATAATAAAACATTTATAAAAGGCAAAGAGAAATAAGGACCACATGAAAAATCTAATATTAATGAATTAATTTTAATGAAGTCAAAAGTGAAATAATAACTTTCTGAGAAAGAAAAGAAAGAAAAATATGTTTATATAATATGATCATAATAACAACTTGGATGTCAATTATAATAAAATCTATCGAAAAAACGAACTGTCATAAAATAATACCATTCGAACAATTAATAAGATCTAAGAAAAAAAAATATATAAAATATATGCTATTAATATTGTAGCATGACAGATAATCCACTTAATAAAGATTACAATATGATCATAATTAAATATCAATTACTTTAAATATCAAGAAAAATCCAAATGCAAACAAATAAATATCAAAATAAAATACCACCATAAATGGAAAAAGTAAAAATAAAGAACCACAATGCAAAAAAAATGTATAAAGAAAAATGAACCCCAACAAACTAAAATAAAATAAGGATAACACCCAGGCAGGATAGGAGTAGGTAAGGAAGATAACCCGAACAAACCAACGGACATGATAAACAATGTTACCTTGAAGAAACCAAGAAAGAAGAATTCTGAAGAAACAAAATTGTAGGATGGGATGACTACAAGATATACCCAAGGGAAACCTATTAAGAAAAATATAACAAACCCCGAAAGAGATTAAATGTCACCAAAGAAAGTATAACACCCAAAACCTGATATTAATGTGAAATAGTTGTAAACAAAAGTGTTTAGTGTTGTAAGTAGAAGTGCGCCCACTAAAGTTATTGTATAACGGAATAAACAAATCTTCATAGTCCCTTATAACTAAGATGTTGGTCTTGGAATATTGTAAAACTCCATTTGAGATAAGATCCAAAAATATAAGTGAACAGGTGCAAGTTATTTCAGTGTATTATATAAACTTCAAGTAGAAGTGTGACTAATACTTCAACTAAGTACATGTGTACCATGAAACAACTTTAAAGTTTTCAATAACTACAGAAATAAAATTTTATAAAATATTCTTATGAAAACAATTACTAATGTTTCTAAGAAGGTGCCACTTTTTATCTAAAAACCTCCATTAAAATGTAAAGGACAAAGTGAGAGCCGGTGGTGAATAAATAAAGTGTCAGGGGATAAATCTTTAAATACCAAAATAAAAACAGATAAGACTGCTACCAAAATAAGTTTAAGAAATAAATAAAAAATAAAGGGCTTCTTATGTTTACGTTAAAGCCCATGAACTCCATAATTCAGTGTGGGGAGTAGAATATAAGATTTTGTTATTATTATAAAAATGTTTAATATGTTCAATAGTATTAATCCAGACTAAAATGTCTAAGTATGGAAACCATACTCTTTTTATAAAATGTTTATTATATGTTACTAGTAGTAGTTAAAACTAAAATGTCCGAATTTGAAGACCATATTGTTAATTTCAAATATTGTTTAGGTATTATGAGTATGAATACGATACTATATGTTCTATTAGTTAATTAAGGAGATTGTAATTAATATTGTATTAAAATAAGAAAGTCAGAAGGGGTATAAACACAGTATTATTCAAAAACATTATATGTAAAACCAGAAAAATCTAGGCCAAATAGGAAACTCCAACAACCTTATAATTGTTAATTAAGTTAAATAAACCAGTTAAACTGATGGAATTTATATAAGGTGAATCAGTCATCAAATGCTATGACTAAAACTACTTTAAAAGGATAGTGTAAAAAGATATATAAAATTATTGAAAAAATTGCAAAGGTAATAACTAAAATTTCAGAGTGGGGAGTCATAGATTCATGAATTATATTTAAAAAGATAATCAATTGATAAAATTGCAAGAAATTAAGGGAAGATAAACATTTATGTCAATCTGAGATTTATTATAATCATAATTATAACATATAAAATGGCTAATATTTGGAGAAGAACAGGAAATAAAAGGTTGAGCCTACTTTTCCAAAATGAAAGAAATATAGCAATTTGATAAAAAAATTTTTAAAAATAGATTATTGGGTATCAAATTAAGCAGAAGGAATTAAAGAAACCGATTATGTATTTATTATTTCATGAAATTAATTAATAACCAAAATATATTCTGTGATATAATGTACTTTTTCTACATGTATCGGAAGCGATTAAAAATTGAAACAATACATTTCTAATATTAAATTGGCTAAGATATTTAAGAAAACGAAGGAAGTAAGACAGTTCATTATTAACGTTCGTAGTGTACGGTTGAGTGAGCTATAGATACATGACAACCTATATCGAAACCATTAATGGCGTGTAAAAATTGAACCTAGCCTACAGTAAAATTTTGAGAATTTAAACAAAACAATTTTAAACTATAAATTCAGTGAAAATTAACCACTACAAACATTGAATCAAGTGAATACACAACCGAAACTAATTAATTAACCATATGAACATCTAACACTAATAATTCCGAATAACTGAAACGAACTTTACTACACAAGTAACTTAACATTATCACACACATTTTGATCAAGTGAATAACAGAACATTGAACGAGAGATACTACAATAACACCAGAAATATTAATCACTACTGCGGAGACGAGGAAGCAGTGAAAAGGCAGCTTTATTGGAAGAAAATTTCAACACGACGAGTTCAGTTTTACATCAGCAGCTACGAAGCGGCCATTTTTTTCTCCCAGCATGCAAAGCGCACATGACGACTAGTATTCGTCAACTCTTCATTGGTATAAAGTTCTCATTTTATAAACATTATATATTATCAACTAACGTTGTAATTTTTTACTATTAAGCTTTTTAATTGTAAATGTTATACTTTCTCACATTACCCCTTCTCTGACTATTAACTATAACCGTTAAAAGATCCTGAAAAAATTAATATTAAATAACATATGTACCAACAATCGATCGCCCTGTGAACGAGTCGAGCATTATATGATAATCGATTTTAAATCGATCCTTTTAAACATTTGTCAATAAAATTTAGTAATTCTACAATTTGGTTTTAAATTTATTTATAAATTTAATAAATAGCGTATTAGTGAACAACAGGACTACAAGAAAGGCGGCCATTACTCAAGTGGAAGGGTTACATACGGAGAAGAAGAAATACCGCTAATCGATTAGTGAATTAGATAATCCTGTTAACGCTGAATTTAATTCCAGTGAACAATAAGCGATATTATTAACCAAATTGACTCAAAGGAACTTAAAATTTTAACACTACACCATTACAAGAATTATTTACTAAATTATTAAACAATAAAACATCACAACTTAATTTTTTTTTCAAATTTTAAATAACACAATTATATTATTTTTTATTTTGTTAACGAACAGAATTTTATTTGATTCGTTACAATATCAATAACCAGAAGAAGAATTAAAGAGAATTCAGATGAAAAAGGAAGAAGTTACACCATAACTAGTGATAAACATGTTAACAAAGTTTCCAACCATGATAAAAATGAATATATCAGCCGAACTAAAAAGTTAGAAGAATAAATAATGAGAATAATAAATACTAAGAAAAGTAACTGAGATAGAAAATGTGAGAAAACCTGAGAAACAACGAAGTGAAGTATCCAAAGATATTTTTATTAGTCGAAAATTAGACTATTCTATATATAATTTTTATTTGATGACTGTCTGTAGATAATCCCAGCAGCATTATGTTTTGAGCAGAGATGAATTGCCTCTGATCTCAATGAGAAGTGTAGTATGGCCAGCAGAGTAAGTAGCCAACAGTGCCTCTTTGAACTGTTCCAGCTCACGTGTTAGGGAATGTTAGGGAATCAATATCCCATGGATAAAACACAAAGTTAAGAAAAGGAAAAATATAATAATAATAATAAATCTCAGAGAACACTAACTATACAGGAAGAATCAAAGTCAGATAAGAGACGATAAAGTTTATTAAGCTCAAGTATGAAGAAGTCGATATAGAAATGAGGAGGAAGACGAAGATAAATAAATAAAAAGCTATCATAAGCAATTATTTCATCCATACTCAAGTCTGAAATAATCACTTCTGGAGGAGAGCAAGCTGTAGCATGACAGATAATGCCCATAGTTCTGAATGGAAAGAAAGATCATAAAATAAAATAAAAACAAATTTAAATCCAAGAAAGCAACATTAAAAATTAATTAAGAACCACCGTAAAGCACAATCAGAGTTTGAAGTAAGAATTATTGGAAAAAATGTAAATGTAATAACAAAAAATTCAAAGTGGGGAGTCACAAATTAATGAATAATATTTAAAAAGATAACCAATTAATTAAATTACAAGAAATTAAGGGAAGATAAACCTTTTATATCAATCTGAGATTTAGTACAATCATAAATATAACATATAAAATGGCAAACATTTTGAGAAGGACAGGAAGTAAATTTTAAGGCCTACATTTTCAAAATGAAGTAAATATAGCATTTTAGATAAAAAACTTAGTAAAACTATCTTATTTAGTATCAAATCAAGCAGAATGAACTAAAGAAGGAGATTATGTATTTAGTATTTAGTAAATCTAAATAATAGCAAAAATATATTCAGTAATATAATGTAAATTTCATACATATAACGGAAGCAAAAAAGACTTGAAACAATGTATTGCTAATATTAAATTGGCTAAGACGTTTTTAGATGACGAAGGAAGTTAGAACAGTTGATTATTAGACTTTGTCGAGCACGCTTGAATGTGAATTTGGCTAAATATTAACCTAATAGCGAAGACAAGTATGGCGTTCATTCGACAAGCCTAATCTTCAGTGGAAATCGCGAGTTTCGAAAAATTTCATTTAAACTTTAAATTCAGTGGAATTAACACATACAAACATTAAACTAGATTAACACAGAACAGAAACTAAGTGAATTCATAATTTAAACCTTTTAAAACCAATAATTCAGAATAAAGAAACGAACGGTGCAATTATCGACCTTATTGACAAAAGTGAATTATAACAGTATCCAACACATTTTATCGAAGTGAATCACAAACACTGAACCAGGACCACTCCACTAACACCAGAAGGAATAATCATAACTGCAGGAACGAGAAACCATTGGAAAAGCAACATTTATTTGAAGCAGATTCTTCGAGGTGCATTCGTCTAAACACATCTGACTACGGAGCGGCCATCTTTGAGTTCCCACAATTTCAAGCGCCACGGCCAGTATACCTTCGAATGGTTGGAACAATTTCTTTATTAACCATTATATATTGAATGATATGTTTGTATTTTAAATAATAAGCTTATAATTTGTAATGTTATACTTTCTATACTATGCCCTTTTCTCTGACTATATATAAAATAACTGTTCAAAGAACCCGAGAATAAATAATTTGTATAATATATTGATTTGCCCTGAGAGAGTCGATTCATCAATCGATATAAAATCGATTACTTTACTAATTGTTAATAAAAATCATTTAATATTACTATTTTGAATCCTATTTATTCCTCACTTATAAATAGAATAATAAAACACATTAGTTGATACATAACTACCAGAACAGCTGAGTTTAACCACTTTAAAGGAGGATAAACTGCGAATAAGGAAAGATCACCAATCGATTGTTCCTGGAGACAATCCTATTAACATAATAAAAGAATTCTAAATACACCAAAGGATATAATTCGACAAAAACAATTAATAAGAAGTTCAAAATACAACGAAACAGTTTAAAATATTTAATACTAAATTAATTAAAAATAAAAAAAATATATAATAAATATTAAACAATTTTTTTTAAACCAAACAACAAGAATTATTCATTATTTTCATTACCAAGCGATTTGAAAGAAAAATTTGGAAATCGTTACAAATTGGCGACCAACTAAGGGGCTTTAATTAGTGATTGATAGGCCACTATAATTTGCCCAATTCCTAATTTAAGCTTGGCAGCAGTTATCAAGTTAGAAGAAAAGGAAAATGCAACGTCGAGCAATATCGAAGAAACGGGCGGCGGAGGCCGAAAAGGAAATTGATATGGAGGACAAAGAGGCGACGCCGGTGGAAGACGTGGAAATCTTATTACCCCCAATGGAACCTAAACAACCCGCACCACCAGAGGAACAACCCGAGAAACCCTCACAAACAGAGAACACGACAATACAAGAGATGTTCAGAGTGATGATGGAAATAAAAGAAGAAATGAGTAAGAAAATGGATTCCACAAAGGAAGAAATCAAATCCACCAAGGAAGAAATGAGTAAGAAAATGGATTCCACAAAAGAAGAATCGAGTAAAGAAAGGAAGGAAGACAACCAATCCTTAAATAAGAAGTTGGAAGATTTGAAGGAGGACAACCAGTCCTTGAGTAAGAAAATTGATGAAACAAATAAGAAGATGGAAGAAGAAATGGGGAAGAAGTTATAAGAATTGAAGGAGGAAAACCAACTTTTAAAGGAATAATTCAAAACAACCAAGGAAGAATTGAGTAATAAAATTGAGAATACGAATAAGAGAATTGAAGAAAACAGTAAGAAGATGGAAAGTGACAACCAACAGTTGAAGGAAGAGTTAAGGGAAAATAACAAGAAAATGGAAGAGAAGATGGAGGAGAAATTGGAAGAATTGAAGGAGGTTAACCAACTATTAAGAGAAGAATTAAGAGAGGTTAACCAAGAAAATCTGGACAAATTAGATGAGAGGATAGAGTTGTTAAAGGAAGAGTCGAGCAAGGAAATCAACGATAATAATGAATCCACAACTAAGAAATTAGAAGAAGAAACCATGGAAATCAAACAACAAATTAAGGAAGTGGACGAAAGGTGTAGCCAAACGGAGAGAGAAGTACAGGGTTTCAAAGAAGAGGTAAACACCAAGTTCACTAATATCGAAGAGTACAGTAGGAGGAAGATGGAAGGAAACCGAAGAGAAACCCAGGAAGAATTAGGGAAGGTACGGAACCAAGTCGCGGAAAGGTGTGACGGAATGGAAGAGGCTATGACGAATATAACGGGTCAAGTACGGCAGAGCCAAGAAGAAATGGAAGTCATGAGAAATCGACCCACTAACTTTACTGGGATACCAATGAATGAAAATCGGGAATGGTTAAATTTCCGACAATACAAAAGAAAACCGATGGAGTTCCTGGCCCGGATTGAGGAATACTTTGCCAAACATAGAGGGAATAGGTGGAATAACAACCGGGAGATATTGGACGAGTCGTTCAGGGAAATGACCGACAATTGGTGGATGGCGAATCGAAGTGAGATCGCGGACTACCAACAGTTCAGAAACCTATTCAAAGCGAAGTACTGGTCAGAAACCACGCAGAACTTGATACAGGACAATATCTGCCATGGACGATATAAAGCCCAAATAGGTAACACCATGACGGCCTATTTCTTAGGAAAGGTGTGTCTGGCGAAACATTTAGAACCGGCAATACCAGAGGAATGCCTGGTGAACAAGTTGTCTTACCACTATGACGAAGACATAATCAGAGCAAGAAGGGGTAGCCAGATAAAAACAGTGCAAGCCATGACCGAATTATTGGAGAGTTACGAGAACGAGGAATACTACCATCAGAGTAGAAGGAGGAACGATCGGCCGGAAATAAGAAGTAATCAGTACCCCAGTAACAATAACAACCACCATGATAACAAACTACCAAGGGAACCGTAACCATCAAAATAATTATAATGGTAATAATAACCCTCCAAATAACAATAATAATAACTTCAACAATAATCCGAATAGTAATAGGAATAACAACCACTACCCAAATAATCGAAATAACTATTATCATCACCCTAATAATTCCTATAGTCAGAGAAACCCCCACCCAGGTAATACTGAACGTTATTACCAAAATAATAGGAATTACAATTCCAACAACTACAATAATAACAACAGGGTTTCCCGACCACGGGTAAATTTCATAAGAGCTGAAGATAATGGCCCAAGAAGGTATAACCATCAGCGAAGAAACAGTTTCCACGATGGAGATCGTCGGCGGAGGAGCGAAGAACGTGATCGTCCGAGGTACGAACAACATAGACGAAGTACCAGTCTCGATGATCCTGGCCGGCAACCAAACCGAGAACAAACATTTGAACATAGTACAGAGCGGCAGGAACCGACGCAAGGTTTCCAGACCGACACCTCGGTCGGCCCTAATGACAACAGCGAACACGATAATTTAAACGGGAGGAGGCAGTGATGAATTATCACGACCCTTCACTGCTCCTATCTCCTGGGTATAAACAAGAGTTGCAAGGTGCAACTAAATCAAATAACATTACCATCATTAGAAATAACTATCTAAAAAAACATAAGAACTGAACTATTGGAGGAGAACGACACTAGCCTCAATAGTCAGAATAATGAAATAATATATATAAAAGCGGAAGTAGAAGGAATCCCCGCCAAGATCATGATTGATACCGGTGCGAATATACCAATAATTAATATAATTGAATTGGAAAGAATCCAGAAAGAATGTGGTAGAACATTGCCAATGTTGCCAGTAAATAATATTATCTTAGTAGGTGCAACTGGCCGCCAAAACAAAACTATTAGAAAACAAGTTTCTGTAAATGTCATTAGCCGTGTTATAGCTTTAAATATGGTATTTTTAATCGCAACCGGACTGCCATTTAATATATTGGTAGGGTGCGATGTATTGAGGAGGAATTCCGCTATTATAGATCTGAACAAAGAAAAGGTATCACTGTTTTCAGAAGGAATAACGTGGACAGCAGATTTAGTAGGAGGCGAGAATATACTTCCCAGCAGTATACACCAACAACTTCGGAACATAAACTATGTAGAGAACAACTCCCTGAACAACCAAACAATATATAATAACATGGAAGAGGATTTATGGTCAGTTAAGATACAGGAAATACGGGACTTCCGGTGCGGAATCACAAAAGAGAAAGTACCCACACACCAAGCAAATTGTCTGATAAGGGTATATGAGAAATATAAATCAGTATTTTCCGATGAACCCGGTAAGATAAAGAATTATCAATGTAAACTTAGATTTAGGGAAACCGTGGAATTTAACAGAAGGTCATATCCCATCGCGCATTCACTGAAGGAGGCCGTGAGAGCGGAAATTAATAAGATGATCAGCAGTGACATAATTGAGAGTAGTCAATCTCCATTCACCAGTCCAATCATAGCTGTTCCCAAGAAAAACGGACAAGTCCGGCTTTGTTTGGATGCGCGCGAAATAAATAAAATGATAATTAATGACAGAACATCACCCGGTGAGATAGAGGAGATCTTGAAACGATTCCACGGTACCAAGTTTATTAGTACATGGGACACTGTGTGTGGTTACTGGCAAGTGGAGTTGCACCCACAGAGTCGTCAGTATGTGGCGTTCATATTCGAAGGGCGCAATTACCAGTTCAAGAGATTGCCCTTCGGAACTGTGAATTCAGTAGCCATCTTTGTGGCCTGCATGGACCAGATACTAGGACAGGAAGCACTCCAATTTACCACTGTATATGTAGACGATCTGCTGATTACCTCAGAAACCTGGGAAGAACACTGCTACAGAGTGGAACATGTACTCGAGAAGTTAGCAAAAAATAACTTAACTCTTAAATTGGAGAAATCCAAATTCATTGCTAGAGAAGTACAGTTCTTAGGTTTTAATCTAGATGATCAAGGTATATCCCCATCATTAGAAAAAGTGGAGGCGATTCAGGAGTTCCCTAAACCGAAGAACAGGAAACAGTTACAGTCTTTTCTCGGACTCTGTACCTATTACAGAAAGTTTCAGCATCAATATTCCGAGCTGGCAGCCAAGTTTCAACCGCAATTATCTTCGAAAAACAAATGGATCTGGGGTCAAGAACAGGACATTACATTCCAACTCATTAAAGACAAGTTCTTAGAGATCGTTATACTTCATCACCCG
This sequence comes from Magicicada septendecula, assembly GCA_034769895.1. Lineage (NCBI taxonomy): Eukaryota > Metazoa > Arthropoda > Insecta > Hemiptera > Cicadidae > Magicicada > Magicicada septendecula. Next base: position 698,363,354 of record CM068368.1, read on the forward strand.
AATTTTAAAAACCTTTCTTCTTAAATTGTGATGCTAGCAACATCAGTTTAGGAACGACTTTATATCAGGAAGATGAGGAGGGTCACCATCTAGTGATTAGCTTCGCTAGTCGAACCTTGAATCAATGCGAGAAGAACTACAATGTGACCGAGAAAGAATTACTCAGTGTAGTATTCGCATGTAGTAAATTCCGAACATATATTTTAGGATATCCAGTTACCATCCGCACTGATCATAAATCTATCTCATTTCTACGTAGGTGCAAGTTGAGTCACGGCAGACTGGCTAGATGGGTACTTGCCCTGCAAGAGTATAACCTGCAATGGGAATACATCCCGGGGAAAAGGAATGTTGTAGCAGACGTGTTATCACACATTAATTTGGAAGACCAGACTTTTGAGGGAGAGCAGGAGAGCGTAGTCAAGATCTACAACCTTATTAAAACAAGATCTGATTTAGAGGCTTTATTAGTAAACATCCGCATCCACCAACAGTCTGACCCTAAGTTGAAAAATATTATTACTCGATTGGAAGCAGACGATGACACAGTTTCTAAATATTACAATAATAATAAAGGTATATTATTTGTTAAAACATCCTTAAATCAAGAAACACGGAAAGTGATTATCCCAAACAACATTGAAAAAGAAATCATAATCGATTACCATATACGGTATGGCCATATGGGAGCCCTGAAAGTGATACAGGCCTTAGAGGAGAATTGTCAAAATCTAAAAAATAGTAAGATCAACTTACCAGTGATTTGAGAAAGAAAATAATTTGGAATTAGAAAAAGAATAGAATTAGAATTTAATAAAATTATCAAAATCTAAAAAATAAGTAAGACCAACTTACACAAATAATTTAAAAGAAAATAATTTGGAATTAGAAGAAGAATTTATTATTATAAAAAATTATCAAAATCTAAAAAATAGTAAGATCAACTTACCAGTGATTTGAGAAAGAAAATAATTTGGAATTAGAAAAAGAATAGAATTAGAATTTAATAAAATTATTAAAATCTAAAAAATAAGTAAGACCAACTTACACAAATAATTTACAAGAAAATAATTTGGAATTAGAAGAAGAATTTATTATTATAAAAAATTATCAAAATCTAAAAAATAAGTAAGACCAACTTACACAAATAATTTGAAAGAAAATAATTTGGAATTATAAGAAGAAGAATTTATTATTATAAAAAATTGTCAAAATCTAAAAAATAGTAAGATCAACTTACCAGTGATTTGAGAAAGAAAATAATTTGGAATTAGAAGAAGAATATATTATTATAAAAAATTATCAAAATCTAAAAAATAGTAAGATCAACTTACCAGTGATTTGAGAAAGAAAATAATTTGGAATTAGAAGAAGAATATATTATTATAAAAAATTATCAAAATCTAAAAAATAATGAGATCAACTTATAAATGATTTGAAGAAAATAATGTGATTAATTAAGAAGGAAAATTAGAAAGAATCCAGAATAAATGTGAATATCAAACATTTGAAGGAGTAGAGAAGAAAAACAAAAAAGAGTGTGATATACAAGAGAAGGCAATAATAAAGAAAGAAAAAGAGAAGAATTTTTTATTATAGTAAAATCATTAAAATTTAAAAAGAAACAAAATAATAAGATCAACCTATAACTAATTATTTATGAAACGATTATGGAAACGAATAGTCAAGAAGGATGATTATGATATTACTCAGTTCTAAAAAACAAAGAAGAACAACTCATACCAATCATATGAAGAAGATAGTCTTGGCAAGAAAATAATAAAACATTTATAAAAGGCAAAGAGAAATAAGGACCACATGAAAAATCTAATATTAATGAATTAATTTTAATGAAGACAAAAGTGAAATAATAACTTTCTGAGAAAGAAAAGAAAGAAAAATATGTTTATATAATATGATCATAATAACAACTTGGATGTCAATTATAATAAAACCTATCGAAAAAACGAACTGTCATAAAATAATACCATTCGAACAATTAATAAGATCTAAGAAAAAAAAATATATAAAATATATGCTATTAATATTGTAGCATGACAGATAATCCACTTAATAAAGATTACAATATGATCATAATTAAATATCAATTACTTTAAATATCAAGAAAAATCCAAATGCAAACAAATAAATATCAAAATAAAATACCACCATAAATGGAAAAAGTAAAAATAAAGAACCACAATGCAAAAAAAATGTATAAAGAAAAATGAACCCCAACAAACTAAAATAAAATAAGGATAACACCCAGGCAGGATAGGAGTAGGTAAGGAAGATACCCCGAACAAACCAACGGACATGATAAAACAATGTTACCTTGAAGAAACCAAGAAAGAAGAATTTTGAAGAAACAAAATTGTAGGATGGGATGACTACAAGATATACCCAAGGGAAACCTATTAAGAAAAATATAACAAACCCCGAAAGAGATTAAATGTCACCAAAGAAAGTATAACACCCAAAACCTGATATTAATGTGAAATAGTTGTAAACAAAAGTGTTTAGTGTTGTAAGTAGAAGTGCGCCCACTAAAGTTATTGTATAACGGAATAAACAAATCTTCATAGTCCCTTATAACTAAGATTTTGGTCTTGGAATATTGTAAAACTCCATTTGAGATAAGATCCAAAAATATAAGTGAACAGGTGCAAGTTATTTCAGTGTATTATATAAACTTCAAGTAGAAGTGTGACTAATACTTCAACTAAGTACATGTGTACCATGAAACAACTTTAAAGTTTTCAATAACTACAGAAATAAAATTTTATAAAATATTCTTATGAAAACAATTACTAATGTTTCTAAGAAGGTGCCACTTTTTATCTAAAAACCTCCATTAAAATGTAAAGGACAAAGTGAGAGCAGGTGGTGAATAAATAAAGTGTCAGGGGATAAATCTTTAAATACCAAAATAAAAACAGATAAGACTGCTACCAAAATAAGTTTAAGAAATAAATAAAAAATAAAGGGCTTCTTATGTTTACGTTAAAGCCCATGAACTCCATAATTCAGTGTGGGGAGTAGAATATAAGATTTTGTTATTATTATAAAAATGTTTAATATGTTCAATAGTATTAATCCAGACTAAAATGTCTAAGTATGGAAACCATACTCTTTTTATAAAATGTTTATTATATGTTACTAGTAGTAGTTAAAACTAAAATGTCTGAATTTGAAGACCATATTGTTAATTTCAAATATTGTTTAGGTATTATGAGTATGAATACGATACTATATGTTCTATTAGTTAATTAAGGAGATTGTAATTAATATTGTATTAAAATAAGAAAGTCAGAAGGGGTATAAACACAGTATTATTCAAAAACATTATATGTAAAACCAGAAAAATCTAGGCCAAATAGGAAACTCCAACAACCTTATAATTGTTAATTAAGTTAAATAAACCAGTTAAACTGATGGAATTTATATAAGGTGAATCAGTCATCAAATGCTATGACTAAAACTACTTTAAAAGGATAGTGTAAAAAGATATATAAAATTATTGAAAAAATTGCAAAGGTAATAACTAAAATTTCAGAGTGGGGAGTCATAGATTCATGAATTATATTTAAAAAGATAATCAATTGATAAAATTGCAAGAAATTAAGGGAAGATAAACATTTATGTCAATCTGAGATTTATTATAATCATAATTATAACATATAAAATGGCTAATATTTGGAGAAGAACAGGAAATAAAAGGTTGAGCCTACTTTTCCAAAGTGAAAGAAATATAGCAATTTGATAAAAAAACTTTTTAAAATAGATTATTGGGTATCAAATTAAGCAGAAGGAATTAAAGAAACCGATTATGTATTTATTATTTCATGAAATTAATTAATAACCAAAATATATTCTGTGATATAATGTACTTTTTCTACATGTATCGGAAGCGATTAAAAATTGAAACCATACATTTCTAATATTAAATTGGCTAAGATATTTAAGAAAACGAAGGAAGTAAGACAGTTCATTATTAACGTTCGTAGTGTACGGTTGAGTGAGCTATAGATACATGACAACCTATATCGAAACCATTAATGGCGTGTAAAAATTGAACCTAGCCTACAGTAAAATTTTGAGAATTTAAACAAAACAATTTTAAACTATAAATTCAGTGAAAATTAACCACTACAAACATTGAATCAAGTGAATACACAACCGAAACTAATTAATTAACCATATGAACATCTAACACTAATAATTCCGAATAACTGAAACGAACTTTACTACACAAGTAACTTAACATTATCACACACATTTTGATCAAGTGAATAACAGAACATTGAACGAGAGATACTACAATAACACCAGAAATATTAATCACTACTGCGGAGACGAGGAAGCAGTGAAAAGGCAGCTTTATTGGAAGAAAATTTCAACACGACGAGTTCAGTTTTACATCAGCAGCTACGAAGCGGCCATTTTTTTCTCCCAGCATGCAAAGCGCACATGACGACTAGTATTCGTCAACTCTTCATTGGTATAAAGTTCTCATTTTATAAACATTATATATTATCAACTAACGTTGTAATTTTTTACTATTAAGCTTTTTAATTGTAAATGTTATACTTTCTCACATTACCCCTTCTCTGACTATTAACTATAACCGTTAAAAGAACCTGAAAACATTAATATTAAATAACATATGTACCAACAATCGATCGCCCTGTGAACGAGTCGAGCATTATATGATAATCGATTTTAAATCGATCCTTTTAAACATTTGTCAATAAAATTTAGTAATTCTACAATTTGGTTTTAAATTTATTTATAAATTTAATAAATAGCGTATTAGTGAACAACAGGACTACAAGAAAGGCGGCCATTACTCAAGTGGAAGGGTTACATACGGAGAAGAAGAAATACCGCTAATCGATTAGTGAATTAGATAATCCTGTTAACGCTGAATTTAATTCCAGTGAACAATAAGCGATATTATTAACCAAATTGACTCAAAGGAACTTAAAATTTTAACACTACACCATTACAAGAATTATTTACTAAATTATTAAACAATAAAACATCACAACTTAATTTTTTTTTCAAATTTTAAATAACACAATTATATTATTTTTTATTTTGTTAACGAACAGAATTTTATTTGATTCGTTACAATATCAATAACCAGAAGAAGAATTAAAGAGAATTCAGATGAAAAAGGAAGAAGTTACACCATAACTAGTGATAAACATGTTAACAAAGTTTCCAACCATGATAAAAATGAATATATCAGCCGAACTAAAAAGTTAGAAGAATAAATAATGAGAATAATAAATACTAAGAAAAGTAACTGAGATAGAAAATGTGAGAAAACCTGAGAAACAACGAAGTGAAGTATCCAAAGATATTTTTATTAGTCGAAAATTAGACTATTCTATATATAATTTTTATTTGATGACTGTCTGTAGATAATCCCAGCAGCATTATGTTTTGAGCAGAGATGAATTGCCTCTGATCTCAATGAGAAGTGTAGTATGGCCAGCAGAGTAAGTAGCCAACAGTGCCTCTTTGAACTGTTCCAGCTCACGTGTTAGGGAATGTTAGGGAATCAATATCCCATGGATAAAACACAAAGTTAAGAAAAGGAAAAATATAATAATAATAATAAATCTCAGAGAACACTAACTATACAGGAAGAATCAAAGTCAGATAAGAGACGATAAAGTTTATTAAGCTCAAGTATGAAGAAGCCGATATAGAAATGGGGAGGAAGACGAAGATAAATAAATAAAAAGCTATCATAAGCAATTATTTCATCCATACTCAAGTCTGAAATAATCACTTCTGGAGGAGAGCAAGCTGTAGCATGACAGATAATGCCCATAGTTCTGAATGGAAAGAAAGATCATAAAATAAAATAAAAACAAATTTAAATCCAAGAAAGCAACATTAAAAATTAATTAAGAACCACCGTAAAGCACAATCAGAGTTTGAAGTAAGAATTATTGGAAAAAATGTAAATGTAATAACAAAAAATTCAAAGTGGGGAGTCACAAATTAATGAATAATATTTAAAAAGATAACCAATTAATTAAATTACAAGAAATTAAGGGAAGATAAACCTTTTATATCAATCTGAGATTTAGTACAATCATAAATATAACATATAAAATGGCAAACATTTTGAGAAGGACAGGAAGTAAATTTTAAGGCCTACATTTTCAAAATGAAGTAAATATAGCATTTTAGATAAAAAACTTAGTAAAACTATCTTATTTGGTATCAAATCAAGCAGAATGAACTAAAGAAGGAGATTATGTATTTAGTATTTAATAAATTTAAATAATAGCAAAAATATATTCAGTAATATAATGTAAATTTCATACATGTAACGGAAGCAAAAAAGACTTGAAACAATGTATTGCTAATATTAAATTGGCTAAGACGTTTTTAGATGACGAAGGAAGTTAGAACAGTTGATTATTAGACTTTGTCGAGCACGCTTGAATGTGAATTTGGCTAAATATTAACCTAATAGCGAAGACAAGTATGGCGTTCATTCGACAAGCCTAATCTTCAGTGGAAATCGCGAGTTTCGAAAAATTTCATTTAAACTTTAAATTCAGTGGAATTAACACATACAAACATTAAACTAGATTAACACAGAACAGAAACTAAGTGAATTCATAATTTAAACCTTTTAAAACCAATAATTCAGAATAAAGAAACGAACGGTGCAATTATCGACCTTATTGACAAAAGTGAATTATAACAGTATCCAACACATTTTATCGAAGTGAATCACAAACACTGAACCAGGACCACTCCACTAACACCAGAAGGAATAATCATAACTGCAGGAACGAGAAACCATTGGAAAAGCAACATTTATTTGAAGCAGATTCTTCGAGGTGCATTCGTCTAAACACATCTGACTACGGAGCGGCCATCTTTGAGTTCCCACAATTTCAAGCGCCACGGCCAGTATACCTTCGAATGGTTGGAACAATTTCTTTATTAACCATTATATATTGAATGATATGTTTGTATTTTAAATAATAAGCTTATAATTTGTAATGTTATACTTTCTATACTATGCCCTTTTCTCTGACTATATATAAAATAACTGTTCAAAGAACCCGAGAATAAATAATTTGTATAATATATTGATTTGCCCTGAGAGAGTCGATTCATCAATCGATATAAAATCGATTACTTTACTAATTGTTAATAAAAATAATTTAATATTACTATTTTGAATCCTATTTATTCCTCACTTATAAATAGAATAATAAAACACATTAGTTGATACATAACTACCAGAACAGCTGAGTTTAACCACTTTAAAGGAGGATAAACTGCGAATAAGGAAAGATCACCAATCGATTGTTCCTGGAGACAATCCTATTAACATAATAAAAGAATTCTAAATACACCAAAGGATATAATTCGACAAAAACAATTAATAAGAAGTTCAAAATACAACGAAACAGTTTAAAATATTTAATTCTAAATTAATTAAAAATATAAAAAAATATAATAAATATTAAACAATTTTTTTTTAAACCAAACAACAAGAATTATTTTTATTACCAAGCGATTTAAAAGAAAAATTTGGAAATCGTTAGATTAGTCTTTAACATATTAGATTAGTCCTATTAACATAATAAAAGAATTCTAAATACACCAAAGGATATAATTCGACAAAAACAATTAATAAGAAGTTCAAAATACAACGAAACAGTTTAAAATATTTAATACTAAATTAATTAAAAATAAAAAAAATATATAATAAATATTAAACAATTTTTTTTAAACCAAACAACAAGAATTATTCATTATTTTCATTACCAAGCGATTTGAAAGAAAAATTTGGAAATCGTTACAAATTGGCGACCAACTAAGGGGCTTTAATTAGTGATTGATAGGCCACTATAATTTGCCCAATTCCTAATTTAAGCTTGGCAGCAGTTATCAAGTTAGAAGAAAAGGAAAATGCAACGTCGAGCAATATCGAAGAAACGGGCGGCGGAGGCCGAAAAGGAAATTGATATGGAGGACAAAGAGGCGACGCCGGTGGAAGACGTGGAAATCTTATTACCCCCAATGGAACCTAAACAACCCGCACCACCAGAGGAACAACCCGAGAAACCCTCACAAACAGAGAACACGACAATACAAGAGATGTTCAGAGTGATGATGGAAATGAAAGAAGAAATGAGTAAGAAAATGGATTCCACAAAGGAAGAAATCAAATCCACCAAGGAAGAAATGAGTAAGAAAATGGATTCCACAAAAGAAGAATCGAGTAAAGAAAGGAAGGAAGACAACCAATCCTTAAATAAGAAGTTGGAAGATTTGAAGGAGGACAACCAGTCCTTGAGTAAGAAAATTGATGAAACAAATAAGAAGATGGAAGAAGAAATGGGGAAGAAGTTATAAGAATTGAAGGAGGAAAACCAACTTTTAAAGGAAAAATTCAAAACAACCAAGGAAGAATTGAGTAATAAAATTGAGAATACGAATAAGAGAATTGAAGAAAACAGTAAGAAGATGGAAAGTGACAACCAACAGTTGAAGGAAGAGTTAAGGGAAAATAACAAGAAAATGGAAGAGAAGATGGAGGAGAAATTGGAAGAATTGAAGGAGGTTAACCAACTATTAAGAGAAGAATTAAGAGAGGTTAACCAAGAAAATCTGGACAAATTAGATGAGAGGATAGAGTTGTTAAAGGAAGAGTTGAGCAAGGAAATCAACGATAATAATGAATCCACAACTAAGAAATTAGAAGAAGAACCATGGAAATCAAACAACAAATTAAGGAAGTGGACGAAAGGTGTAGCCAAACGGAGAGAGAAGTACAGGGTTTCAAAGAAGAGGTAAACACCAAGTTCACTAATATCGAAGAGTACAGTAGGAGGAAGATGGAAGGAAACCGAAGAGAAACCCAGGAAGAATTAGGGAAGGTACGGAACCAAGTCGCGGAAAGGTGTGACGGAATGGAAGAGGCTATGACGAATATAACGGGTCAAGTACGGCAGAGCCAAGAAGAAATGGAAGTCATGAGAAATCGACCCACTAACTTTACTGGGATACCAATGAATGAAAATCGGGAATGGTTAAATTTCCGACAATACAAAAGAAAACCGATGGAGTTCCTGGCCCGGATTGAGGAATACTTTGCCAAACATAGAGGGAATAGGTGGAATAACAACCGGGAGATATTGGACGAGTCGTTCAGGGAAATGACCGACAATTGGTGGATGGCGAATCGAAGTGAGATCGCGGACTACCAACAGTTCAGAAACCTATTCAAAGCGAAGTACTGGTCAGAAACCACGCAGAACTTGATACAGGACAATATCTGCCATGGACGATATAAAGCCCAAATAGGTAACACCATGACGGCCTGTTTCTTAGGAAAGGTGTGTCTGGCGAAACATTTAGAACCGGCAATACCAGAGGAATGCCTGGTGAACAAGTTGTCTTACCACTATGACGAAGACATAATCAGAGCAAGAAGGGGTAGCCAGATAAAAACAGTGCAAGCCATGACCGAATTATTGGAGAGTTACGAGAACGAGGAATACTACCATCAGAGTAGAAGGAGGAACGATCGGCCGGAAATAAGAAGTAATCAGTACCCCAGTAACAATAACAACCACCATGATAACAAACTACCAAGGGAACCGTAACCATCAAAATAATTATAATGGTAATAATAACCCTCCAAATAACAATAATAATAACTTCAACAATAATCCGAATAGTAATAGGAATAACAACCACTACCCAAATAATCGAAATAACTATTATCATCACCCTAATAATTCCTATAGTCAGAGAAACCCCCACCCAGGTAATACTGAACGTTATTACCAAAATAATAGGAATTACAATTCCAACAACTACAATAATAACAACAGGGTTTCCCGACCACGGGTAAATTTCATAAGAGCTGAAGATAATGGCCCAAGAAGGTATAACCATCAGCGAAGAAACAGTTTCCACGATGGAGATCGTCGGCGGAGGAGCGAAGAACGTGATCGTCCGAGGTACGAACAACATAGACGAAGTACCAGTCTCGATGATCCTGGCCGGCAACCAAACCGAGAACAAACATTTGAACATAGTACAGAGCGGCAGGAACCGACGCAAGGTTTCCAGACCGACACCTCGGTCGGCCCTAATAACAACAGCGAACACGATAATTTAAACGGGAGGAGGCAGTGATGAATTATCACGATCCTTCACTGCTCCTATCTCCTGGGTATAAACAAGAGTTGCAAGGTGCAACTAAATCAAATAACATTACCATCATTAGAAATAACTATCTAAAAAAACATAAGAACTGAACTATTGGAGGAGAACGACACTAGCCTCAATAGTCAGAATAATGAAATAATATATATAAAAGCGGAAGTAGAAGGAATCCCCGCCAAGATCATGATTGATACCGGTGCGAATATACCAATAATTAATATAATTGAATTGGAAAGAATCCAGAAAGAATGTGGTAGAACATTGCCAATGTTGCCAGTAAATAATATTATCTTAGTAGGTGCAACTGGCCGCCAAAACAAAACTATTAGAAAACAAGTTTCTGTAAATGTCATTAGCCGTGTTATAGCTTTAAATATGGTATTTTTAATCGCAACCGGACTGCCATTTAATATATTGGTAGGGTGCGATGTATTGAGGAGGAATTCCGCTATTATAGATCTGAACAAAGAAAAGGTATCACTGTTTTCAGAAGGAATAACGTGGACAGCAGATTTAGTAGGAGGCGAGAATATACTTCCCAGCAGTATACACCAACAACTTCGGAACATAAACTATGTAGAGAACAACTCCCTGAACAACCAAACAATATATAATAACATGGAAGAGGATTTATGGTCAGTTAAGATACAGGAAATACGGGACTTCCGGTGCGGAATCACAAAAGAGAAAGTACCCACACACCAAGCAAATTGTCTGATAAGGGTATATGAGAAATATAAATCAGTATTTTCCGATGAACCCGGTAAGATAAAGAATTATCAATGTAAACTTAGATTTAGGGAAACCGTGGAATTTAACAGAAGGTCATATCCCATCGCGCATTCACTGAAGGAGGCCGTGAGAGCGGAAATTAATAAGATGATCAGCAGTGACATAATTGAGAGTAGTCAATCTCCATTCACCAGTCCAATCATAGCTGTTCCCAAGAAAAACGGACAAGTCCGGCTTTGTTTGGATGCGCGCGAAATAAATAAAATGATAATTAATGACAGAACATCACCCGGTGAGATAGAGGAGATCTTGAAACGATTCCACGGTACCAAGTTTATTAGTACATGGGACACTGTGTGTGGTTACTGGCAAGTGGAGTTGCACCCACAGAGTCGTCAGTATGTGGCGTTCATATTCGAAGGGCGCAATTACCAGTTCAAGAGATTGCCCTTCGGAACTGTGAATTCAGTAGCCATCTTTGTGGCCTGCATGGACCAGATACTAGGACAGGAAGCACTCCAATTTACCACTGTATATGTAGACGATCTGCTGATTACCTCAGAAACCTGGGAAGAACACTGCTACAGAGTGGAACATGTACTCGAGAAGTTAGCAAAAAATAACTTAACTCTTAAATTGGAGAAATCCAAATTCATTGCTAGAGAAGTACAGTTCTTAGGTTTTAATCTAGATGATCAAGGTATATCCCCATCATTAGAAAAAGTGGAGGCGATTCAGAAGTTCCCTAAACCGAAGAACAGGAAACAGTTACAGTCTTTTCTCGGACTCTGTACCTATTACAGAAAGTTTCAGCATCAATATTCCGAGCTGGCAGCCAAGTTTCAACCGCAATTATCTTCGAAAAACAAATGGATCTGGGGTCAAGAACAGGACATTACATTCCAACTCATTAAAGACAAGTTCTTAGAGATCGTTATACTTCATCACCCGAATTTTAAAAACCTTTCTTCTTAAATTGTGATGCTAGCAACATCAGTTTAGGAACGACTTTATATCAGGAAGATGAGGAGGGTCACCATCTAGTGATTAGCTTCGCTAGTCGAACCTTGAATCAATGCGAGAAGAACTACAATGTGACCGAGAAAGAATTATTCAGTGTAGTATTCGCATGTAGTAAATTCCGAACATATATTTTAGGATATCCAGTTACCATCCGCACTGATCATAAATCTATCTCATTTCTACGTAGGTGCAAGTTGAGTCACGGCAGACTGGCTAGATGGGTACTTGCCCTGCAAGAGTACAACCTGCAATGGGAATACATCCCGGGGAAAAGGAATGTTGTAGCAGACGTGTTATCACGCATTAATTTGGAAGACCAGACTTTTGAGGGAGAGAAGGAGAGCGTAGTCAAGATCTACAACCTTATTAAAACAAGATCTGATTTAGAGGCTTTATTAGTAAACATCCGCATCCACCAACAGTCTGACCCTAAGTTGAAAAATATTATACTCGATTGGAAGCAGACGATGACACAGTTTCTAAATATTACAATATTAATAAAGGTATATTATTTGTTAAAACATCCTTAAATCAAGAAACACGGAAAGTGATTATCCCAAACAACATTGAAAAAGAAATCATAATCGATTACCATATACGGTATGGCCATATGGGAGCCCTGAAAGTGATACAGGCCTTAGAGGAGAATTGTCAAAATCTAAAAAATAGTAAGATCAACTTACCAGTGATTTGAGAAAGAAAATAATTTGGAATTAGAAAAAGAATAGAATTAGAATTTAATAAAATTATCAAAATCTAAAAAATAAGTAAGACCAACATACACAAATAATTTAAAAGAAAATAATTTGGAATTAGAAGAAGAATTTATTATTATAAAAAATTATCAAAATCTAAAAAATAGTAAGATCAACTTACCAGTGATTTGAGAAAGAAAATAATTTGGAATTAGAAAAAGAATAGAATTAGAATTTAATAAAATTATTAAAATCTAAAAAATAAGTAAGACCAACTTACACAAATAATTTACAAGAAAATAATTTGGAATTAGAAGAAGAATTTATTATTATAAAAAATTATCAAAATCTAAAAAATAAGTAAGACCAACTTACACAAATAATTTGAAAGAAAATAATTTGGAATTATAAGAAGAAGAATTTATTATTATAAAAAATTGTCAAAATCTAAAAAATAGTAAGATCAACTTACCAGTGATTTGAGAAAGAAAATAATTTGGAATTAGAAGAAGAATATATTATTATAAAAAATTATCAAAATCTAAAAAATAGTAAGATCAACTTACCAGTGATTTGAGAAAGAAAATAATTTGGAATTAGAAGAAGAATATATTATTATAAAAAATTATCAAAATCTAAAAAATAATGAGATCAACTTATAAATGATTTGAAGAAAATAATGTGATTAATTAAGAAGGAAAATTAGAAAGAATCCAGAATAAATGTGAATATCAAACATTTGAAGGAGTAGAGAAGAAAAACAAAAAAGAGTGTGATATACAAGAGAAGGCAATAATAAAGAAAGAAAAAGAGAAGAATTTTTTATTATAGTAAAATCATTAAAATTTAAAAAGAAACAAAATAATAAGATCAACCTATAACTAATTATTTATGAAACGATTATGGAAACGAATAGTCAAGAAGGATGATTATGATATTACTCAGTTCTAAAAAACAAAGAAGAACAACTCATACCAATCATATGAAGAAGATAGTCTTGGCAAGAAAATAATAAAACATTTATAAAAGGCAAAGAGAAATAAGGACCACATGAAAAATCTAATATTAATGAATTAATTTTAATGAAGACAAAAGTGAAATAATAACTTTCTGAGAAAGAAAAGAAAGAAAAATATGTTTATATAATATGATCATAATAACAACTTGGATGTCAATTATAATAAAACCTATCGAGAAAACGAACTGTCATAAAATAATACCATTCGAACAATTAATAAGATCTAAGAAAAAAAAATATATAAAATATATGCTATTAATATTGTAGCATGACAGATAATCCACTTAATAAAGATTACAATATGATCATAATTAAATATCAATTACTTTAAATATCAAGAAAAATCCAAATGCAAACAAATAAATATCAAAATAAAATACCACCATAAATGGAAAAAGTAAAAATAAAGAACCACAATGCAAAAAAAATGTATAAAGAAAAATGAACCCCAACAAACTAAAATAAAATAAGGATAACACCCAGGTAGGATAGGAGTAGGTAAGGAAGATACCCCGAACAAACCAACGGACATGATAAAACAATGTTACCTTGAAGAAACCAAGAAAGAAGAATTTTGAAGAAACAAAATTGTAGGATGGGATGACTACAAGATATACCCAAGGGAAACCTATTAAGAAAAATATAACAAACCCCGAAAGAGATTAAATGTCACCAAAGAAAGTATAACACCCAAAACCTGATATTAATGTGAAATAGTTGTAAACAAAAGTGTTTAGTGTTGTAAGTAGAAGTGCGCCCACTAAAGTTATTGTATAACGGAATAAACAAATCTTCATAGTCCCTTATAACTAAAATTTTGGTCTTGGAATATTGTAAAACTCCATTTGAGATAAGATCCAAAAATATAAGTGAACAGGTGCAAGTTATTTCAGTGTATTATATAAACTTCAAGTAGAAGTGTGACTAATACTTCAACTAAGTACATGTGTACCATGAAACAACTTTAAAGTTTTCAATAACTACAGAAATAAAATTTTATAAAATATTCTTATGAAAACAATTACTAATGTTTCTAAGAAGGTGCCACTTTTTATCTAAAAACCTCCATTAAAATGTAAAGGACAAAGTGAGAGCAGGTGGTGAATAAATAAAGTGTCAGGGGATAAATCTTTAAATACCAAAATAAAAACAGATAAGACTGCTACCAAAATAAGTTTAAGAAATAAATAAAAAATAAAGGGCTTCTTATGTTTACGTTAAAGCCCATGAACTCCATAATTCAGTGTGGGGAGTAGAATATAAGATTTTGTTATTATTATAAAAATGTTTAATATGTTCAATAGTATTAATCCAGACTAAAATGTCTAAGTATGGAAACCATACTCTTTTTATAAAATGTTTATTATATGTTACTAGTAGTAGTTAAAACTAAAATGTCCGAATTTGAAGACCATATTGTTAATTTCAAATATTGTTTAGGTATTATGAGTATGAATACGATACTATATGTTCTATTAGTTAATTAAGGAGATTGTAATTAATATTGTATTAAAATAAGAAAGTCAGAAGGGGTATAAACACAGTATTATTCAAAAACATTATGTGTAAAACCAGAAAAATCTAGGCCAAATAGGAAACTCCAACAACCTTATAATTGTTAATTAAGTTAAATAAACCAGTTAAACTGATGGAATTTATAAAGGTGAATCAGTCATCAAATGCTATGACTAAAACTACTTTAAAAGGATAGTGTAAAAAGATATATAAAATTATTGAAAAAATTGCAAAGGTAATAACTAAAATTTCAGAGTGGGGAGTCATAGATTCATGAATTATATTTAAAAAGATAATCAATTGATAAAATTGCAAGAAATTAAGGGAAGATAAACATTTATGTCAATCTGAGATTTATTATAATCATAATTATAACATATAAAATGGCTAATATTTGGAGAAGAACAGGAAATAAAAGGTTGAGCCTACTTTTCCAAAATGAAAGAAATATAGCAATTTGATAAAAAAATTTTTAAAAATAGATTATTGGGTATCAAATTAAGCAGAAGGAATTAAAGAAACCGATTATGTATTTATTATTTCATGAAATTAATTAATAACCAAAATATATTCTGTGATATAATGTACTTTTTCTACATGTATCGGAAGCGATTAAAAATTGAAACAATACATTTCTAATATTAAATTGGCTAAGATATTTAAGAAAACGAAGGAAGTAAGACAGTTCATTATTAACGTTCATAGTGTACGGTTGAGTGAGCTATAGATACATGACAACCTATATCGAAACCATTAATGGCGTGTAAAAATTGAACCTAGCCTACAGTAAAATTTTGAGAATTTAAACAAAACAATTTTAAACTATAAATTCAGTGAAAATTAACCACTACAAACATTGAATCAAGTGAATACACAACCGAAACTAATTAATTAACCATATGAACATCTAACACTAATAATTCCGAATAACTGAAACGAACTTTACTACACAAGTAACTTAACATTATCACACACATTTTGATCAAGTGAATAACAGAACATTGAACGAGAGATACTACAATAACACCAGAAATATTAATCACTACTGCGGAGACGAGGAAGCAGTGAAAAGGCAGCTTTATTGGAAGAAAATTTCAACACGACGAGTTCAGTTTTACATCAGCAGCTACGAAGCGGCCATTTTTTTCTCCCAGCATGCAAAGCGCACATGACGACTAGTATTCGTCAACTCTTCATTGGTATAAAGTTCTCATTTTATAAACATTATATATTATCAACTAACGTTGTAATTTTTTACTATTAAGCTTTTTAATTGTAAATGTTATACTTTCTCACATTACCCCTTCTCTGACTATTAACTATAACCGTTAAAAGAACCTGAAAAAATTAATATTAAATAACATATGTACCAACAATCGATCGCCCTGTGAACGAGTCGAGCATTATATGATAATCGATTTTAAATCGATCCTATAACCTCTTCTTTAGAGTTATAACGGAGGGAACCCAAAATAATTGGTTCTGCCAATTATTTCAGGCTGCCTTATTAGAGACGAGCTGAAATTTAAATCAGAACAACACACAGTAAGACATACAAGGAATCAGGGAAGGTGAAACTGTTGATTTATATACTCAGTATATGTGTGTAACAAGAAGACTTGCTTTATTAAACATTTGAAATATAACATTTACTCCAAAGA
Organism: Magicicada septendecula; assembly: GCA_034769895.1. Taxonomy (NCBI): domain Eukaryota; kingdom Metazoa; phylum Arthropoda; class Insecta; order Hemiptera; family Cicadidae; genus Magicicada; species Magicicada septendecula. The sequence goes on from CM068368.1 coordinate 698,380,222, forward strand.
ACAGATCCCATGACGTTATTAATTAAATCAGTAAAATGCTTTATTTAGAATATGGGATCACAACAAATTTATCTAGCTATACCCCCGGATCCGGGTAACCATTGCTATTTGGTCTCTAATCTTTTAATTATATTTAATTCAAAATTTTTATCTTGCAAGACCTTTACCTTTTTGCTTCATATATATTCCATTAGAAGAATGGTATTAATAACACTACGTTACGTTAATATCTAAATTGTTACAATTGAATGATATTGAATAGTTACAATTAAATTCTCAAATTTAAGTTTTTATATTCTTATAAAATCAATCGTCTCTGTAAGTCTCTTAAATAGAGTATTGTGTTACAAAAATATTATCATTATTCCTCGATAGACGTGCTATCGAGTCACCTCTATTTTTTGGATGTAGTAATCGCCTCCATGTGGTTCCGTCTTGGGAGTCCTAAAACGTCGTCCTCGTCTTGGTCTGGTCTCTGTTGTTCATGACTTAATACGTCTGCAGGATAGGTAGAGTCTTCTACACAGATACTCGTTGATTCTCAGATGTCTCGAACTGCATCATCGGTAGGGTATACTAGAGTTCTCATTTAGATGGTCCATGACCACAGGTCACAGGTTGAAAAGATTCGTCCATCGGTGAAGATTGCAGTCATCGTTTTTTCTTTATTAACACTCGTCGTTTGTAGTTACATCTTTCTTCTTGTTACAAAGTTTTTGGAATTTTCTTTTTGTTAACGTTACATGTTACACCTTTTGTAACGGTTAGTAAAATACAAAATAATAATTAATTAATCCACACTAACAACAAATTGTATAACTTTTGAACAGAGCATTTTGCTCGTGCGTCTGCACAGCTGGGCGTCGTCATCGCAAGAGAGCGATTTTTCGTCCGCTACCCTCGTACATGACGAGAGAGAGTGGGGTGTTTATTCCGCGAGCATATATAGTTCCTGTTTTCTCTTTAAATAAACTTTTTATTTATACAAACTATCGCTAGATAAAAATACATCATTTAAATTAATTGTTTTAGTTACTATCTGTGTCTACAGATACTTTAATTATTAACATTAGTTTACTCTATTATTTTTTTAATTACAGTAGACTCGGAAAACAGGTCGAGTCCGGTATCAACAGGTAGGCGCTTGATAGCAAGCAAAGGGTTAAATACGAACACAATAATTATTTACAATATGCCTTTTCTTTATGGATACTTTGCCCTTATTAATTACTTCTTCCATTCACACTTAGTACCTACATGTTTTTATTATTATTATTGTGAGATTTAAATGGTTAATTGTACGCAACCTTAATTAATTAAATTTTTTTTTTATTCTGTAAATGTCACAATTTAAATCGTCACATACTCCGCCTCCTTACCAACACAGACTCCTAAAATTTTGGTCAGCTATGTACTGAGAGTATGCTTGGGGAGTTCCGTGTGAAATTTCTCTCACCCGTTTCTGGCTGTATATAATTACTAGCAGCATAAGTCATTCTTGACTGGCTGTTTCTTACCATCTATACATATACTTCATGTCTTACACGCTAATTCTATTACTACATAAAATTTACATTATAAAGTATTTTCAACATTCTACATTTCCTTAACTCTACTACTTATTACTACTACCGGATTTTTCCTTTTTCTTTCGAGAGAGTTTTTCTTCGTTATAGAATTTACTCTTTAATTACTCCATTACTTTTATTGGATGTCAGCTGACTTCTTGCTTTGCTCTACTTTCGATGAAGAGGATTCAAGATTGATCAGGCCTCGTACCTACTTATACGACAAGGTAGCCAAAGGTTACTCAAGTACTTTTGCGGTTGAGTACTAAACATTGTTTTCACATTTACTTATTTAATTAACTGGCACTCTACTATTTTCTTCTTCAAGATAACGTTTTATCTGTGAAATATGTGTCCTTCGCACATATTTTTGAGTAGAGGGTTCGTACAGGGTCACAGTTACCGGAGTTAAGTATTTGTGAATTTGATAAGGACCGCACCATCTGTAAGATAACTTGGAAGTTGTCTTATCGACTGCACTACTCGTTGGGTGCGTGTTATACATAACTAAATCTCCGATTTGGTATTTTACTTTATTATTCTTATTCTTTTGCTCGTAATATTTCCTTGACTTCGCTAAGTTTGTTCGTAAATTAGCGCGCGCTTCGTTCCATATCTTTCTAATATTTTTATCCCTAATTTCAAGGGGTAACAATTCATGTATTTTCCACTTTGTGGATAATGGGTGGTTAGGTTTATACTTGAACAATAGTTCGAATGGGGTTGACTTATGTCCTTCATGATATGCCGAATTAAAGGCGAATTGTATCCAGGATAGGTTCTGGTCCCACGAAGTATGGTCGTTAGCATGGTAGGCAATTAAAGCAGATTTTAGGTTTCGCAAATACCTCTCAGCTATATTACCTTGCGGACGATACTCGGTAGTGGTAATGTGGTTTATACCTAGTTTGAAACACATGTTCCTGAATTCCTTGGACTTAAACTGTGGTCCGTTATCCGACACTAGATGGACTGGAATACCGAAATCTTTGAATAATCTATTCTGTAAAATGCTTACTGTTGTCGTAGCTAAAGCTCGCCGCATGGGGTACATCCAGACGAACTTACTAAACGAATCTACGCAAATTAGTAACATAGTATTTCCTGACTTGGAACGTGGGTAGGGTCCAGAAAAGTCTAAATAAATTTTGGAAAATGGGGTGGCAGGAATCTCAGATATTAACTGGCTTATTTGACTGTTTCTCGCTGGTTTGCTGAGTGCACACAACTTACACCTTTTTACAAAGTTAGCTATCTCACTGTTCATATTTTCCCAGTGATATTCTCTCCGAATCCGATGTATGGTTTTATTTATTCCCATATGTGCTCCAATGGTGGAAGAGTGATAATATTCCATTAGCATAGGTTTAATAATATCCGGGGCGATGATACGCAAATATTTTCCGTTAGCTATTCTACAACATAATACTTTCTTATTTAATAGGTATTTTTCAGACTTGTTTCCTTTTCCAAGTTGTTTAATGATCGGACTCAAACGTGGGTCTTGTTGTTGGTAATGGGCTAAATCCGTAAATGCAAGAGGAAATTCGGTAATTAACGCATTAATAATAGGTGTCTCTCTACTCTTGTTTTCGTAATTATTACTACTAGGCTGGAACATACGTGACAGGGTATCGGCAACTACGTTTTGGGTGCCTCTAATATGTTGTACTTTGAATTTAAAACAATTTAATCTCAATACCCATCTTCCGATTCGACCTAATTGTTTTGGGTGGTTTAGTAGCCAGGATAAAGCTTGATTATCTGTTTCTAGCAAAAACTCTTTATGTTCTAAAAATGGTTTGAACTTCTCAAACGCAAAAACGATAGCTAAGCATTCTAATTCGTATGCGGAGTATTTCTTTTCTTGGTCCGTCAGGGTGCGTGAAGCGTAACTAATTGGTAATCGAGAGTTATCTACTTCCTGATAAATTACTGCACCTAGGGCTACACTTGAACTGTCGGTTTGCACAACAAACGGTTTACTAAAATCGGCTAATTGTAGTACGGGGGGTGATACGATGCTTTCCTTTAATTTCTCAAATGCGGTTTGGCGTTGCTCATTCCACTCAAATTTTACTCCCTTCTTTCTTAAAGTATTTAGTGGTGCTGCGATTTCGGCTAGATGTGGGATATACTTGTGGAAATAATTTATCATTCCTAAAAATCGAGCAATTCCTTTCGCATCCCGCGGTGGTAAAAATTCTCTGATAGCACGGGTTCGCTCTGGGTCTATGCTTACCTTTCCGTTGGCTTTTACGATGTGACCTAAAAAGGAGAATTGTGTCACAGCAAAATTTACTTTACTGGGGTTTACAGTTAATCCAGCTTTCTCTAATCGTGATAATACTTCACGTATATGTGCAAGATGTTGTTCCATTGACTCGCTGTAAATAACAATATCGTCTAGGTACTGGTACACATATTTAAACTTTATGTCGTGAAATAATTTTTCTAACAATCTGCTACATACAGAACTACCTTGGGAAATACCAAAAGGTACCCCCTAGTAAATTGGTATAGGTTGAAAGGCACGGCAAAAGCGGTGAGACGTTTCGATTCTTCTGAAAGTGGTATCTGATGAAAAGCCTGATTCAAATCCATAATGGTAAAAATTTTTGCTTTCGTAAAATAATGAAAAGCACTGTGGATGTCGGTAAGTGGAATGGATTCAAATTCTATTCGTTTATTTAGTTGTCTATAGTCTACAACTAATCTATGTTTATCGTTGCCTTTGGGTACTAAAAACGCAGGGGATGAATAAGATGAAGTAGAGGGTTCGATGACTCCTTGTTCTAATAGTTTATTAATTTGTTCCTCATTACTTCCATTTTTGGCGGTGATAACTTGTATGGGGCTAAACGTATTACTTTATTATCGCTCAAATTTATCTTATACTCTATCAGATCCGTCAGTCCTAACTTTGGGGTGAGCACATTGGAGAATTGATTTATTAACTTTTGTATGTTACGTCTATCTTTACTTTCCAGATGACCTAATTCACATTCGTGATGCTTTAGATGAGAAGAAGTAGTGCTAGTACTTTCTCTGTTATTTGAATTATCCTCTAAGTTATATTTCCGTGAACGATCGAATCCAAAGTAAAATTTCTTATCATGAATATTTAGAATTATTCCTGTTTTACTGATAAAATCGGCTCCCAATATTAACTCGGGTCCTAATTCGTCGCTTACTAACATCGGAAAATACCACGTCAAATGTTTTATTTTAACTTTACACGTGATGATAAGTTTTATTATTAAGTTTTGTTTGTTAGCGGTTGAGCATTTAATGTTTACAGATTGACTGCGTTTGACTAAATTATGTTTAAATAACTTATTGGCGAGGTCATGACTAATTAAACTTCGCGTTGATCCGGAATCAATTAAACCAAGGGTGGATGTTACACCAAGGTCAACTTGTACATAAGGTAATTGACACTTACTGAAATTACACTTATTAATAGCGTTACATTTATCTATAAATTTTTTTACATAGGGGTCTAGTTTTCTTTTGTTATTATTATTATTTTGTTTTATTATGTTGACTCTCAGGGGTTTACCTTTTTTTACGATGCTGCGGAAGACACAGGGTTTTGGATCTCCCTGCCTTACATGTTTTTTGGATAATGAGTTTTTTGATTATACCTTTTTTGTTTACAGTATCTACTGAGATGTCCAGATTTTCCGCAGCTATAACACACATATTCTTTACGTTGTGTCTTACTGGTTTCCTGGAGTGGTTGAGCCTCCTGGGACTTACCATGGCCATTGGTTGATCTTCGAAATGGTCTTCTTTCTTGTATACTTCTTGCGTCAGATACTAAGGCATGCATTTCTTTTCTATTTTGTGTAGTGGATATCGATGCATGTCTGTGCTGATCTGCGTACCAAACATTGGAAGAATGAATACTACATTGTTCAAAGTCCGCGAACGTAAGGGGTCTACTTATTAGTGCTAAACGGGAGCGTTCATCAGGAGATAAGCCTACCAGGATCGTATCGACCAATTGTTTTTCAGTCCAGTCGACTTGTAGTATACGTGAAGATTCTCGGATATCCGCAATATAGTGGGCCAGTCTTTCGCGAGCTCCTTGTACTCTAAGTACAGTACTTCTTTTGATGTCCTCATAAATTCCAGTGGGGATAAAATATTTGATTATATTCGTATGAAGATCTTCTACTGAAAGACTTGAGTTTAATGTTTCTAGTACACGATCTCGTAATGGTGGTTTACATTTGGGTAATATTACTTGCAGTATTTGCCGATCGTTTAATTGTTGTAAATCTTTCATTTGCAGCAGGTATTTTATAAAATTTAACAGTATCGTTATACTTAACCCATCGGTGTAAGGAATCTCATTAATTATTTTCTCTACTGGGTGGGAAATCTTTCCGTAGAGTTCAACATTCAAATTTACGTTTTGTATTTCCTTCGAAGAATTAGTGGTCGCATTTTGACTAGTATGAGTACGCTGAACTTTAGGTGGTGGGGGTTCTTCTACATTAGGGGATTGAACAGGGGAGATATATAATTTTTGTAAGTCTTGCTCAATTTCCTCCATTCTCGATTCATCTGACTTTCGACGTAAGTCGTTAATAATTATAGGTAATTGGCGTAATGCCTCGTCTGCAAGTTTCTGCACATCGGCGGGGACGACGGTGACGTCGGGCCAGCTTAATAAATTATTTAATCGGCGGGTTAAATGTTCTATACGTTGCGTAACGCGCAAAAGTTCCGTGGGTGATTTCTTGTCCTTAAGGTTCTGAGATAATACTATCAGTTCCCGATATTTCGCATAACAGGTTTCTCGTTCGCCGTCATAATCGAGTTCACGCAATTTATCTAACTGCGAGGTTGTCTCTGATCCGGTTTGGCGTAATGATTTTCGTAATTCAGACACGGTTACATTCACGTGTTTTAGACCTCGTAAAAGTGCTTCGTAGCATAGCTCATCTTTTACTAATAAATCAGGATTAAATTCAGCCATTTTCGTAAAGTGGCAAGAACTAATTATTCTACGATTAGTATTTACTACTATACAACGCTATATCATTTTACACAAACATAACAATATGAATAAATCGTATTCTTACACGTTTATTAATAAACAATTAAAATGAGATGACAAAGGTTTTCATTTTACATAGAAAGAGAGAGAGAGAAATCTCACACATGTTTACAGATGCTTACGGCAAAAGCTTCCCCCTTCGGTTATCAACACATGAACAGACACGCTTCAAATAACAATACACCACACAAGAAGGGTGACCGATTGTTCTCACTCTAACTGGGGAGACCGACTACGATAATATTAAACAATCGCCAACAGGAAATTTACATGTCCGAGATTGTCGTGAATGGGGTTGTTTATGAATGGGACTTTTAACAAGTACCTACATGGTTTGTTTACATTGGATTATATGTTACTCTTACTTTACACATATCATATTTACTAATAAAATTATCTATACTATATTACTATAATATTAATTATTATTTTATCTTATTTAAATTTCTGACACATATTAAAATACACGAGTAAATAAATCAACAGCTTATGAATAGGGACACTATTACTGTTTAGCAACACAAGTCACAAAATTTTTTGTGTTATTAGTAGCAAAATTTAAACACATTAGCAGAGTTGCGCATCTTATAACCTCTTCTTTAGAGTTATAACGGAGGGAACCCAAAATAATTGGTTCTGCCAATTATTTCAGGCTGCCTTATTAGAGACGAGCTGAAATTTAAATCAGAACAACACACAGTAAGACATACAAGGAATCAGGGAAGGTGAAACTGTTGATTTATATACTCAGTATATGTGTGTAACAAGAAGACTTGCTTTATTAAACATTTGAAATATAACATTTACTCCAAAGAACAGATCCCATGACGTTATTAATTAAATCAGTAAAATGCTTTATTTAGAATATGGGATCACAACAAATTTATCTAGCTATACCCCCGGATCCGGGTAACCATTGCTATTTGGTCTCTAATCTTTTAATTATATTTAATTCAAAATTTTTATCTTGCAAGACCTTTACCTTTTTGCTTCATATATATTCCATTAGAAGAATGGTATTAATAACACTACGTTACGTTAATATCTAAATTGTTACAATTGAATGATATTGAATAGTTACAATTAAATTCTCAAATTTAAGTTTTTATATTCTTATAAAATCAATCGTCTCTGTAAGTCTCTTAAATAGAGTATTGTGTTACAAAAATATTATCATTATTCCTCGATAGACGTGCTATCGAGTCACCTCTATTTTTTGGATGTAGTAATCGCCTCCATGTGGTTCCGTCTTGGGAGTCCTAAAACGTCGTCCTCGTCTTGGTCTGGTCTCTGTTGTTCATGACTTAATACGTCTGCAGGATAGGTAGAGTCTTCTACACAGATACTCGTTGATTCTCAGATGTCTCGAACTGCATCATCGGTAGGGTATACTAGAGTTCTCATTTAGATGGTCCATGACCACAGGTCACAGGTTGAAAAGATTCGTCCATCGGTGAAGATTGCAGTCATCGTTTTTTCTTTATTAACACTCGTCGTTTGTAGTTACATCTTTCTTCTTGTTACAAAGTTTTTGGAATTTTCTTTTTGTTAACGTTACATGTTACACCTTTTGTAACGGTTAGTAAAATACAAAATAATAATTAATTAATCCACACTAACAACAAATTGTATAACTTTTGAACAGAGCATTTTGCTCGTGCGTCTGCACAGCTGGGCGTCGTCATCGCAAGAGAGCGATTTTTCGTCCGCTACCCTCGTACATGACGAGAGAGAGTGGGGTGTTTATTCCGCGAGCATATATAGTTCCTGTTTTCTCTTTAAATAAACTTTTTATTTATACAAACTATCGCTAGATAAAAATACATCATTTAAATTAATTGTTTTAGTTACTATCTGTGTCTACAGATACTTTAATTATTAACATTAGTTTACTCTATTATTTTTTTAATTACAGTAGACTCGGAAAACAGGTCGAGTCCGGTATCAACAGGTAGGCGCTTGATAGCAAGCAAAGGGTTAAATACGAACACAATAATTATTTACAATATGCCTTTTCTTTATGGATACTTTGCCCTTATTAATTACTTCTTCCATTCACACTAAGTACCTACATGTTTTTATTATTATTATTGTGAGATTTAAATGGTTAATTGTACCCAACCTTAATTAATTAAATTTTTTTTTTATTCTGAAAATGTCACAATTTAAATCGTCACAATCCTTTTAAACATTTGTCAATAAAATTTAGTAATTCTACAATTTGGTTTTAAATTTATTTATAAATTTAATAAATAGCGTATTAGTGAACAACAGGACTACAAGAAAGGCGGCCATTACTCAAGTGGAAGGGTTACATACGGAGAAGAAGAAATACCGCTAATCGATTAGTGAATTAGATAATCCTGTTAACGCTGAATTTAATTCCAGTGAACAATAAGCGATATTATTAACCAAATTGACTCAAAGGAACTTAAAATTTTAACACTACACCATTACAAGAATTATTTACTAAATTATTAAACAATAAAACATCACAATTTAATTTTTTTTTCAAATTTTAAATAACACAATTATATTATTTTTTATTTTGTTAACGAACAGAATTTTATTTGATTCGTTACAATATCAATAACCAGAAGAAGAATTAAAGAGAATTCAGATGAAAAAGGAAGAAGTTACACCATAACTAGTGATAAACATGTTAACAAAGTTTCTAACCATGATAAAAATGAATATATCAGCCGAACTAAAAAGTTAGAAGAATAAATAATGAGAATAATAAATACTAAGAAAAGTAACTGAGATAGAAAATGTGAGAAAACCTGAGAAACAACGAAGTGAAGTATCCAAAGATATTTTTATTAGTCGAAAATTAGACTATTCTATATATAATTTTTATTTGATGACTGTCTGTAGATAATCCCAGCAGCATTATGTTTTGAGCAGAGATGAATTGCCTCTGATCTCAATGAGAAGTGTAGTATGGCCAGCAGAGTAAGTAGCCAACAGTGCCTCTTTGAACTGTTCCAGCTCACGTGTTAGGGAATGTTAGGGAATCAATATCCCATGGATAAAACACAAAGTTAAGAAAAGGAAAAATATAATAATAATAATAAATCTCAGAGAACACTAACTATACAGGAAGAATCAAAGTCAGATAAGAGACGATAAAGTTTATTAAGCTCAAGTATGAAGAAGCCGATATAGAAATGGGGAGGAAGACGAAGATAAATAAATAAAAAGCTATCATAAGCAATTATTTCATCCATACTCAAGTCTGAAATAATCACTTCTGGAGGAGAGCAAGCTGTAGCATGACAGATAATGCCCATAGTTCTGAATGGAAAGAAAGATCATAAAATAAAATAAAAACAAATTTAAATCCAAGAAAGCAACATTAAAAATTAATTAAGAACCACCGTAAAGCACAATCAGAGTTTGAAGTAAGAATTATTGGAAAAAATGTAAATGTAATAACAAAAAATTCAAAGTGGGGAGTCACAAATTAATGAATAATATTTAAAAAGATAACCAATTAATTAAATTACAAGAAATTAAGGGAAGATAAACCTTTTATATCAATCTGAGATTTAGTACAATCATAAATATAACATATAAAATGGCAAACATTTTGAGAAGGACAGGAAGTAAATTTTAAGGCCTACATTTTCAAAATGAAGTAAATATAGCATTTTAGATAAAAAACTTAGTAAAACTATCTTATTTGGTATCAAATCAAGCAGAATGAACTAAAGAAGGAGATTATGTATTTAGTATTTAATAAATTTAAATAATAGCAAAAATATATTCAGTAATATAATGTAAATTTCATACATGTAACGGAAGCAAAAAAGACTTGAAACAATGTATTGCTAATATTAAATTGGCTAAGACGTTTTTATATGACGAAGGAAGTTAGAACAGTTGATTATTAGACTTTGTCGAGCACGCTTGAACGTGAATTTGGCTAAATATTAACCTAATAGCGAAGACAAGTATGGCGTTCATTCGACAAGCCTAATCTTCAGTGGAAATCGCGAGTTTCGAAAAATTTCATTTAAACTTTAAATTCAGTGGAATTAACACATACAAACATTAAACTAGATTAACACAGAACAGAAACTAAGTGAATTCATAATTTAAACCTTTTAAAACCAATAATTCAGAATAAAGAAACGAACGGTGCAATTATCGACCTTATTGACAAAAGTGAATTATAACAGTATCCAACACATTTTATCGAAGTGAATCACAAACACTGAACCAGGACCACTCCACTAACACCAGAAGGAATAATCATAACTGCAGGAACGAGAAACCATTGGAAAAGCAACATTTATTTGAAGCAGATTCTTCGAGGTGCATTCGTCTAAACACATCTGACTACGGAGCGGCCATCTTTGAGTTCCCACAATTTCAAGCGCCACGGCCAGTATACCTTCGAATGGTTGGAACAATTTCTTTATTAACCATTATATATTGAATGATATGTTTGTATTTTAAATAATAAGCTTATAATTTGTAATGTTATACTTTCTATACTATGCCCTTTTCTCTGACTATATATAAAATAACTGTTCAAAGAACCCGAGAATAAATAATTTGTATAATATATTGATTTGCCCTGAGAGAGTCGATTCATCAATCGATATAAAATCGATTACTTTACTAATTGTTAATAAAAATCATTTAATATTACTATTTTGAATCCTATTTATTCCTCACTTATAAATAGAATAATAAAACACATTAGTTGATACATAACTACCAGAACAGCTGAGTTTAACCACTTTAAAGGAGGATAAACTGCGAATAAGGAAAGATCACCAATCGATTGTTCCTGGAGACAATCCTATTAACATAATAAAAGAATTCTAAATACACCAAAGGATATAATTCGACAAAAACAATTAATAAGAAGTTCAAAATACAACGAAACAGTTTAAAATATTTAATACTAAATTAATTAAAAATTAAAAAAAATATATAATAAATATTAAACAATTTTTTTTAAACCAAACAACAAGAATTATTCATTATTTTCATTACCAAGCGATTTGAAAGAAAAATTTGGAAATCGTTACAAATTGGCGACCAACTAAGGGGCTTTAATTAGTGATTGATAGGCCACTATAATTTGCCCAATTCCTAATTTAAGCTTGGCAGCAGTTATCAAGTTAGAAGGAAAGGAAAATGCAACGTCGAGCAATATCGAAGAAACGGGCGGCGGAGGCCGAAAAGGAAATTGATATGGAGGACAAAGAGGCGACGCCGGTGGAAGACGTGGAAATCTTATTACCCCCAATGGAACCTAAACAACCCGCACCACCAGAGGAACAACCCGAGAAACCCTCACAAACAGAGAACACGACAATACAAGAGATGTTCAGAGAGATGATGGAAATGAAAGAAGAAATGAGTAAGAAAATGGATTCCACAAAGGAAGAAATCAAATCCACCAAGGAAGAAATGAGTAAGAAAATGGATTCCACAAAAGAAGAATCGAGTAAAGAAAGGAAGGAAGACAACCAATCCTTAAATAAGAAGTTGGAAGATTTGAAGGAGGACAACCAGTCCTTGAGTAAGAAAATTGATGAAACAAATAAGAAGATGGAAGAAGAAATGGGGAAGAAGTTATAAGAATTGAAGGAGGAAAACCAACTTTTAAAGGAATAATTCAAAACAACCAAGGAAGAATTGAGTAATAAAATTGAGAATACGAATAAGAGAATTGAAGAAAACAGTAAGAAGATGGAAAGTGACAACCAACAGTTGAAGGAAGAGTTAAGGGAAAATAACAAGAAAATGGAAGAGAAGATGGAGGAGAAATTGGAAGAATTGAAGGAGGTTAACCAACTATTAAGAGAAGAATTAAGAGAGGTTAACCAAGAAAATCTGGACAAATTAGATGAGAGGATAGAGTTGTTAAAGGAAGAGTTGAGCAAGGAAATCAACGATAATAATGAATCCACAACTAAGAAATTAGAAGAAGAAACCATGGAAATCAAACAACAAATTAAGGAAGTGGACGAAAGGTGTAGCCAAACGGAGAGAGAAGTACAGGGTTTCAAAGAAGAGGTAAACACCAAGTTCACTAATATCGAAGAGTACAGTAGGAGGAAGATGGAAGGAAACCGAAGAGAAACCCAGGAAGAATTAGGGAAGGTACGGAACCAAGTCGCGGAAAGGTGTGACGGAATGGAAGAGGCTATGACGAATATAACGGGTCAAGTACGGCAGAGCCAAGAAGAAATGGAAGTCATGAGAAATCGACCCACTAACTTTACTGGGATACCAATGAATGAAAATCGGGAATGGTTAAATTTCCGACAATACAAAAGAAAACCGATGGAGTTCCTGGCCCGGATTGAGGAATACTTTGCCAAACATAGAGGGAGTAGGTGGAATAACAACCGGGAGATATTGGACGAGTCGTTCAGGGAAATAACCGACAATTGGTGGATGGCGAATCGAAGTGAGATCGCGGACTACCAACAGTTCAGAAACCTATTCAAAGCGAAGTACTGGTCAGAAACCACGCAGAACTTGATACAGGACAATATCTGCCATGGACGATATAAAGCCCAAATAGGTAACACCATGACGGCCTATTTCTTAGGAAAGGTGTGTCTGGCGAAACATTTAGAACCGGCAATACCAGAGGAATGCCTGGTGAACAAGTTGTCTTACCACTATGACGAAGACATAATCAGAGCAAGAAGGGGTAGCCAGATAAAAACAGTGCAAGCCATGACCGAATTATTGGAGAGTTACGAGAACGAGGAATACTACCATCAGAGTAGAAGGAGGAACGATCGGCCGGAAATAAGAAGTAATCAGTACCCCAGTAACAATAACAACCACCATGATAACAACTACCAAGGGAACCGTAACCATCAAAATAATTATAATGGTAATAATAACCCTCCAAATAACAATAATAATAACTTCAACAATAATCCGAATAGTAATAGGAATAACAACCACTACCCAAATAATCGAAATAACTATTATCATCACCCTAATAATTCCTATAGTCAGAGAAACCTCCACCCAGGTAATACTGAACGTTATTACCAAAATAATAGGAATTACAATTCCAACAACTACAATAATAACAACAGGGTTTCCCGACCACGGGTAAATTTCATAAGAGCTGAAGATAATGGCCCAAGAAGGTATAACCATCAGCGAAGAAACAGTTTCCACGATGGAGATCGTCGGCGGAGGAGCGAAGAACGTGATCGTCCGAGGTACGAACAACATAGACGAAGTACCAGTCTCGATGATCCTGGCCGGCAACCAAACCGAGAACAAACATTTGAACATAGTACAGAGCGGCAGGAACCGACGCAAGGTTTCCAGACCGACACCTCGGTCGGCCCTAATAACAACAGCGAACACGATAATTTAAACGGGAGGAGGCAGTGATGAATTATCACGACCCTTCACTGCTCCTATCTCCTGGGTATAAACAAGAGTTGCAAGGTGCAACTAAATCAAATAACATTACCATCATTAGAAATAACTATCTAAAAAAACATAAGAACTGAACTATTGGAGAAGAACGACACTAACCTCAATAGTCAGAATAATGAAATAATATATATAAAAGCGGAAGTAGAAGGAATCCCCGCCAAGATCATGATTGATACCGGTGCGAATATACCAATAATTAATATAATTGAATTGGAAAGAATCCAGAAAGAATGTGGTAGAACATTGCCAATGTTGCCAGTAAATAATATTATCTTAGTAGGTGCAACTAGCCGCCAAAACAAAACTATTAGAAAACAAGTTTCTGTAAATGTCATTAGCCGTGTTATAGCTTTAAATATGGTATTTTTAATCGCAACCGGACTGCCATTTAATATATTGGTAGGGTGCGATGTATTGAGGAGGAATTCCGCTATTATAGATCTGAACAAAGAAAAGGTATCACTGTTTTCAGAAGGAATAACGTGGAAAGCAGATTTAGTAGGAGGCGAGAATATACTTCCCAGCAGTATACACCAACAACTTCGGAACATAAACTATGTAGAGAACAACTCCCTGAACAACCAAACAATATATAATAACATGGAAGAGGATTTATGGTCAGTTAAGATACAGGAAATACGGGACTTCCGGTGCGGAATCACAAAAGAGAAAGTACCCACACACCAAGCAAATTGTCTGATAAGGGTATATGAGAAATATAAATCAGTATTTTCCGATGAACCCGGTAAGATAAAGAATTATCAATGTAAACTTAGATTTAGGGAAACCGTGGAATTTAACAGAAGGTCATATCCCATCGCGCATTCACTGAAGGAGGCCGTGAGAGCGGAAATTAATAAGATGATCAGCAGTGACATAATTGAGAGTAGTCAATCTCCATTCACCAGTCCAATCATAGCTGTTCCCAAGAAAAACGGACAAGTCCGGCTTTGTTTGGATGCGCGCGAAATAAATAAAATGATAATTAATGACAGAACATCACCCGGTGAGATAGAGGAGATCTTGAAACGATTCCACGGTACCAAGTTTATTAGTACATGGGACACTGTGTGTGGTTACTGGCAAGTGGAGTTGCACCCACAGAGTCGTCAGTATGTGGCGTTCATATTCGAAGGGCGCAATTACCAGTTCAAGAGATTGCCCTTCGGAACTGTGAATTCAGTAGCCAACTTTGTGGCCTGCATGGACCAGATACTAGGACAGAAAGCACTCCAATTTACCACTGTATATGTAGACGATCTGCTGATTACCTCAGAAACCTGGGAAGAACACTGCTACAGAGTGGAACATGTACTCGAGAAGTTAGCAAAAAATAACTTAACTCTTAAATTGGAGAAATCCAAATTCATTGCTAGAGAAGTACAGTTCTTAGGTTTTAATCTAGATGATCAAGGTATATCCCCATCATTAGAAAAAGTGGAGGCGATTCAGAAGTTCCCTAAACCGAAGAACAGGAAACAGTTACAGTCTTTTCTCGGACTCTGTACCTATTACAGAAAGTTTCAGCATCAATATTCCGAGCTGGCAGCCAAGTTTCAACCGCAATTATCTTCGAAAAACAAATGGATCTGGGGTCAAGAACAGGACATTACATTCCAACTCATTAAAGACAAGTTCTTAGAGATCGTTATACTTCATCACCCGAATTTTAAAAACCTTTCTTCTTAAATTGTGATGCTAGCAACATCAGTTTAGGAACGAATTTATATCAGGAAGATGAGGAGGGTCACCATCTAGTGATTAGCTTCGCTAGTCGAACCTTGAATCAATGCGAGAAGAACTACAATGTGACCGAGAAAGAATTACTCAGTGTAGTATTCTCATGTAGTAAATTCCGAACATATATTTTAGGATATCCAGTTACCATCCGCACTGATCATAAATCTATCTCATTTCTACGTAGGTGCAAGTTGAGTCACGGCAGACTGGCTAGATGGGTACTTGCCCTGCAAGAGTACAACCTGCAATGGGAATACATCCCGGGGAAAAGGAATGTTGTAGCAGACGTGTTATCACGCATTAATTTGGAAGACCAGACTTTTGAGGGAGAGAAGGAGAGCGTAGTCAAGATCTACAACCTTATTAAAACAAGATCTGATTTAGAGGCTTTATTAGTAAACATCCGCATCCACCAACAGTCTGACCCTAAGTTGAAAAATATTATTACTCGATTGGAAGCAGACGATGACACAGTTTCTAAATATTACAATATTAATAAAGGTATATTATTTGTTAAAACATCCTTAAATCAAGAAACACGGAAAGTGATTATCCCAAACAACATTGAAAAAGAAATCATAATCGATTACCATATACGGTATGGCCATATGGGAGCCCTGAAAGTGATACAGGCCTTAGAGGAGAATTGTCAAAATCTAAAAAATAGTAAGATCAACTTACCAGTGATTTGAGAAAGAAAATAATTTGGAATTAGAAAAAGAATAGAATTAGAATTTAATAAAATTATCAAAATCTAAAAAATAAGTAAGACCAACTTACACAAATAATTTAAAAGAAAATAATTTGGAATTAGAAGAAGAATTTATTATTATAAAAAATTATCAAAATCTAAAAAATAGTAAGATCAACTTACCAGTGATTTGAGAAAGAAAATAATTTGGAATTAGAAAAAGAATAGAATTAGAATTTAATAAAATTATTAAAATCTAAAAAATAAGTAAGACCAACTTACACAAATAATTTACAAGAAAATAATTTGGAATTAGAAGAAGAATTTATTATTATAAAAAATTATCAAAATCTAAAAAATAAGTAAGACCAACTTACACAAATAATTTGAAAGAAAATAATTTGGAATTATAAGAAGAAGAATTTATTATTATAAAAAATTGTCAAAATCTAAAAAATAGTAAGATCAACTTACCAGTGATTTGAGAAAGAAAATAATTTGGAATTAGAAGAAGAATATATTATTATAAAAAATTATCAAAATCTAAAAAATAGTAAGATCAACTTACCAGTGATTTGAGAAAGAAAATAATTTGGAATTAGAAGAAGAATATATTATTATAAAAAATTATCAAAATCTAAAAAATAATGAGATCAACTTATAAATGATTTGAAGAAAATAATGTGATTAATTAAGAAAGAAAATTAGAAAGAATCCAGAATAAATGTGAATATCAAACATTTGAAGGAGTAGAGAAGAAAAACAAAAAAGAGTGTGATATACAAGAGAAGGCAATAATAAAGAAAGAAAAAGAGAAGAATTTTTTATTATAGTAAAATCATTAAAATTTAAAAAGAAACAAAATAATAAGATCAACCTATAACTAATTATTTATGAAACGATTATGGAAACGAATAGTCAAGAAGTATGATTATGATATTACTCAGTTCTAAAAAACAAAGAAGAACAACTCATACCAATCATATGAAGAAGATAGTCTTGGCAAGAAAATACTAAAACATTTATAAAAGGCAAAGAGAAATAAGGACCACATGAAAAATCTAATATTAATGAATTAATTTTAATGAAGTCAAAAGTGAAATAATAACTTTCTGAGAAAGAAAAGAAAGAAAAATATGTTTATATAATATGATCATAATAACAACTTGGATGTCAATTATAATAAAACCTATCGAGAAAACGAACTGTCATAAAATAATACCATTCGAACAATTAATAAGATCTAAGAAAAAAAAATATATAAAATATATGCTATTAATATTGTAGCATGACAGATAATCCACTTAATAAAGATTACAATATAATCATAATTAAATATCAATTACTTTAAATATCAAGAAAATCCAAATGCAAACAAATTAATATCAAAATAAAATACCACCATAAATGGAAAAAGTAAAAATAAAGAACCACAATGCAAAAAAAATGTATAAAGAAAAATGAACCCCAAAAAACTAAAATAAAATAAGGATAACACCCAGGTAGGATAGGAGTAGGTAAGGAAGATACCCCGAACAAACCAACGGACATGATAAAACAATGTTACCTTGAAGAAAACAAGAAAGAAGAATTTTGAAGAAACAAAATTGTATGATGGGATGACTACAAGATATACCCAAGGGAAACCTATTAAGAAAAATATAACAAACCCCGAAAGAGATTAAATGTCACCAAAGAAAGTATAACACCCAAACCTGATATTAATGTGAAATAGTTGTAAACAAAAGTGTTTAGTGTTGTAAGTAGAAGTGCGCCCACTAAAGTTATTGTATAACTGAATAAACAAATCTTCATAGTCCCTTATAACTAAGATTTTGGTCTTGGAATATTGTAAAACTCCATTTGAGATAAGATCCAAAAATATAAGTGAACAGGTGCAAGTTATTTCAGTGTATTATATAAACGTCAAGTAGAAGTGTGACTAATACTTCAACTAAGTACATGTGTACCATGAAACAACTTTAAAGTTTTCAATAACTACAGAAATAAAATTTTATAAAATATTCTTATGAAAACAATTACTAATGTTTCTAAGAAGGTGCCACTTTTTATCTAAAAACCTCCATTAAAATGTAAAGGACAAAGTGAGAGCAGGTGGTGAATAAATAAAGTGTCAGGGGATAAATCTTTAAATACCAAAATAAAAACAGATAAGACGGCTACCAAAATAAGTTTAAGAAATAAATAAAAAATAAAGGACTTCTTATGTTTATGTTAAAGCCCATGAACTCCATAATTCAGTGTGGGGAGTAGAATATAAGATTTTGTTATTATTATAAAAATGTTTAATATGTTCAATAGTATTAATCCAGACTAAAATGTCTAAGTATGGAAACCATACTCTTTTTATAAAATGTTTATTATATGTTACTAGTAGTAGTTAAAACTAAAATGTCTGAATTTGAAGACCATATTGTTAATTTCAAATATTGTTTAGGTATTATGAGTATGAATACGATACTATATGTTCTATTAGTTAATTAAGGAGATTGTAATTAATATTGTATTAAAATAAGAAAGTCAGAAGGGGTATAAACACAGTATTATTCAAAAACATTATATGTAAAACCAGAAAAATCTAGGCCAAATAGGAAACTCCAACAACCTTATAATTGTTAATTAAGTTAAATAAACCAGTTAAACTGATGGAATTTATATAAGGTGAATCAGTCATCAAATGCTATGACTAAAACTACTTTAAAAGGATAGTGTAAAAAGATATATAAAATTATTGAAAAAATTGCAAAGGTAATAACTAAAATTTCAGAGTGGGGAGTCATAGATTCATGAATTATATTTAAAAAGATAATCAATTGATAAAATTGCAAGAAATTAAGGGAAGATAAACATTTATGTCAATCTGAGATTTATTATAATCATAATTATAACATATAAAATGGCTAATATTTGGAGAAGAACAGGAAATAAAAGGTTGAGCCTACTTTTCCAAAGTGAAAGAAATATAGCAATTTGATAAAAAAACTTTTTAAAATAGATTATTGGGTATCAAATTAAGCAGAAGGAATTAAAGAAACCGATTATGTATTTATTATTTCATGAAATTAATTAATAACCAAAATATATTCTGTGATATAATGTACTTTTTCTACATGTATCGGAAGCGATTAAAAATTGAAACAATACATTTCTAATATTAAATTGGCTAAGATATTTAAGAAAACGAAGGAAGTAAGACAGTTCATTATTAACGTTCGTAGTGTACGGTTGAGTGAGCTATAGATACATGACAACCTATATCGAAACCATTAATGGCGTGTAAAAATTGAACCTAGCCTACAGTAAAATTTTGAGAATTTAAACAAAACAATTTTAAACTATAAATTCAGTGAAAATTAACCACTACAAACATTGAATCAAGTGAATACACAACCGAAACTAATTAATTAACCATATGAACATCTAACACTAATAATTCCGAATAACTGAAACGAACTTTACTACACAAGTAACTTAACATTATCACACACATTTTGATCAAGTGAATAACAGAACATTGAACGAGAGATACTACAATAACACCAGAAATATTAATCACTACTGCGGAGACGAGGAAGCAATGAAAAGGCAGCTTTATTGGAAGAAAATTTCAACACGACGAGTTCAGTTTTACATCAGCAGCTACGAAGCGGCCATTTTTTTCTCCCAGCATGCAAAGCGCACATGACGACTAGTATTCGTCAACTCTTCATTGGTATAAAGTTCTCATTTTATAAACATTATATATTATCAACTAACGTTGTAATTTTTTACTATTAAGCTTTTTAATTGTAAATGTTATACTTTCTCACATTACCCCTTCTCTGACTATTAACTATAACCGTTAAAAGAACCTGAAAAAATTAATATTAAATAACATATGTACCAACAATCGATCGCCCTGTGAACGAGTCGAGCATTATATGATAATCGATTTTAAATCGATCCTTTTAAACATTTGTCAATAAAATTTAGTAATTCTACAATTTGGTTTTAAATTTATTTATAAATTTAATAAATAGCGTATTAGTGAACAACAGGACTACAAGAAAGGCGGCCATTACTCAAGTGGAAGGGTTACATACGGAGAAGAAGAAATACCGCTAATCGATTAGTGAATTAGATAATCCTGTTAACGCTGAATTTAATTCCAGTGAACAATAAGCGATATTATTAATCAAATTGACTCAAAGGAACTTAAAATTTTAACACTACACCATTACAAGAATTATTTACTAAATTATTAAACAATAAAACATCACAACTTAATTTTTTTTTCAAATTTTAAATAACACAATTATATTATTTTTTATTTTGTTAACGAACAGAATTTTATTTGATTCGTTACAATATCAATAACAGAAGAAGAATTAAAGAGAATTCAGATGAAAAAGGAAGAAGTTACACCATAACTAGTGATAAACATGTTAACAAAGTTTCCAACCATGATAAAAATGAATATATCAGCCGAACTAAAAAGTTAGAAGAATAAATAATGAGAATAATAAATACTAAGAAAAGTAACTGAGATAGAAAATGTGAGAAAACCTGAGAAACAACGAAGTGAAGTATCCAAAGATATTTTTATTAGTCGAAAATTAGACTATTCTATATATAATTTTTATTTGATGACTGTCTGTAGATAATCCCAGCAGCATTATGTTTTGAGCAGAGATGAATTGCCTCTGATCTCAATGAGAAGTGTAGTATGGCCAGCAGAGTAAGTAGCCAACAGTGCCTCTTTGAACTGTTCCAGCTCACGTGTTAGGGAATGTTAGGGAATCAATATCCCATGGATAAAACACAAAGTTAAGAAAAGGAAAAATATAATAATAATAATAAATCTCAGAGAACACTAACTATACAGGAAGAATCAAAGTCAGATAAGAGACGATAAAGTTTATTAAGCTCAAGTATGAAGAAGCCGATATAGAAATGGGGAGGAAGACGAAGATAAATAAATAAAAAGCTATCATAAGCAATTATTTCATCCATACTCAAGTCTGAAATAATCACTTCTGGAGGAGAGCAAGCTGTAGCATGACAGATAATGCCCATAGTTCTGAATGGAAAGAAAGATCATAAAATAAAATAAAAACAAATTTAAATCCAAGAAAGCAACATTAAAAATTAATTAAGAACCACCGTAAAGCACAATCAGAGTTTGAAGTAAGAATTATTGGAAAAAATGTAAATGTAATAACAAAAAATTCAAAGTGGGGAGTCACAAATTAATGAATAATATTTAAAAAGATAACCAATTAATTAAATTACAAGAAATTAAGGGAAGATAAACCTTTTATATCAATCTGAGATTTAGTACAATCATAAATATAACATATAAAATGGCAAACATTTTGAGAAGGACAGGAAGTAAATTTTAAGGCCTACATTTTCAAAATGAAGTAAATATAGCATTTTAGATAAAAAACTTAGTAAAACTATCTTATTTGGTATCAAATCAAGCAGAATGAACTAAAGAAGGAGATTATGTATTTAGTATTTAATAAATTTAAATAATAGCAAAAATATATTCAGTAATATAATGTAAATTTCATACATGTAACGGAAGCAAAAAAGACTTGAAACAATGTATTGCTAATATTAAATTGGCTAAGACGTTTTTATATGACGAAGGAAGTTAGAACAGTTGATTATTAGACTTTGTCGAGCACGCTTGAACGTGAATTTGGCTAAATATTAACCTAATAGCGAAGACAAGTATGGCGTTCATTCGACAAGCCTAATCTTCAGTGGAAATCGCGAGTTTCGAAAAATTTCATTTAAACTTTAAATTCAGTGGAATTAACACATACAAACATTAAACTAGATTAACACAGAACAGAAACTAAGTGAATTCATAATTTAAACCTTTTAAAACCAATAATTCAGAATAAAGAAACGAACGGTGCAATTATCGACCTTATTGACAAAAGTGAATTATAACAGTATCCAACACATTTTATCGAAGTGAATCACAAACACTGAACCAGGACCACTCCACTAACACCAGAAGGAATAATCATAACTGCAGGAACGAGAAACCATTGGAAAAGCAACATTTATTTGAAGCAGATTCTTCGAGGTGCATTCGTCTAAACACATCTGACTACGGAGCGGCCATCTTTGAGTTCCCACAATTTCAAGCGCCACGGCCAGTATACCTTCGAATGGTTGGAACAATTTCTTTATTAACCATTATATATTGAATGATATGTTTGTATTTTAAATAATAAGCTTATAATTTGTAATGTTATACTTTCTATACTATGCCCTTTTCTCTGACTATATATAAAATAACTGTTCAAAGAACCCGAGAATAAATAATTTGTATAATATATTGATTTGCCCTGAGAGAGTCGATTCATCAATCGATATAAAATCGATTACTTTACTAATTGTTAATAAAAATAATTTAATATTACTATTTTGAATCCTATTTATTCCTCACTTATAAATAGAATAATAAAACACATTAGTTGATACATAACTACCAGAACAGCTGAGTTTAACCACTTTAAAGGAGGATAAACTGCGAATAAGGAAAGATCACCAATCGATTGTTCCTGGAGACAATCCTATTAACATAATAAAAGAATTCTAAATACACCAAAGGATATAATTCGACAAAAACAATTAATAAGAAGTTCAAAATACAACGAAACAGTTTAAAATATTTAATTCTAAATTAATTAAAAATATAAAAAAATATAATAAATATTAAACAATTTTTTTTTAAACCAAACAACAAGAATTATTTTTATTACCAAGCGATTTAAAAGAAAAATTTGGAAATCGTTAGATTAGTCTTTACTAAGGATTTCTCTTTAATCAGGATACGTACTCTTTCATCAGGATTAACAAGTTGTGTCCCGAGAATGTGCAAATCATACAGGGGCACATTCAGACGGACATCTAAGCATCGGTGGAATGTAAATGTGTTGGGTGGTTTCAAGACGTTAACGTAAGTGTCGCCCGCGCTTAGGAGCGGGACAGCGCCCGTGCGGTGACAGGGCAAAGGCGTTGTTACGTCAGCGTATTTCCATATAATTAGTACGTAATACGTTTCCAAGATGAAGATGTAATATACGTCCATCAGAAGGTTCTCATTGTAAAATTAGTTTATAATAATAATTTGAATTTATTACATTTTTGGAATAGGAATGTGTATTCTTTAAGTAAGGTTAATTTTTACTTCCATGTTCCTTAAGGAAATGGAAGTATGGTGATGGCAAAATAAAATCGTGTTCGAGATTATTGCAGATTCTGATTGCACTACACTCAAAACATGAAAAAAAGTCGTTTTTCGAAAAGTGTCTGTGTGTGTGTCTGTCTGTCTGTCTGTCTGTGTGTCTGTGTGTCTATCTGTAGATTTTTTCCTATGGCAACGATAACTGCCGCAAATTCAAACAGAATGAAATAATATTTTGCGTACAGCCCTGATTTGTAGAGTACTCACGACCTATTGTTTTTGGTGAAGATCGGTTAAGGGAAAGGGGTAGTTTACCTGCAACGTTTTTTTAACAAGGGTATTTTTTATGACAAACGATAACAGCCGCAAATTCAAACAGAATCAAATAATTTTTTGCATACAGTTCTGATTTGTAGAGTACTCAAGGCCTATTGTATTTGGTGAAGATCGGTTAAGGGGAAGGGGTAGTTTACTAGCAACGTTATTTTATCAAGGGAAATTTTCTATGGCAAACGATAACAACCGCAAATTCAAACAGAATCAAATAATGTTTTGCATACGTCCCTGAATTGTGGATATCTCAAGGACTTTCGATTTTGGTGAAGATCGGTTAAGGGTAAGGGGTAGTTTACCTGCAACCTTTTACGTTTTAACAACAGTAAAGTACTTGAAAATTCATTTAAACCTTTTGAAACAATGGTAATTGTTAAAAATAAAATAATTTTATTGCCAGGCAATAAAATTATAATTTTTTCATTTTAATGTAAATTATGTATGAGTTAATATACATGTATAAAATAATATATTGTTCGTGGCAGGCAAGCATATCTCAGTTATGTAATGTTTACGTTTCCATTTTATTATTATGACTACCGCAATAAAAAGGCAGGGAAGACACACACACACACACACACACACACACAAAATTCGCGTTATTTCTGCCCTCACTCCATGTTTATTTTCTTACATTTGCACGCTTTTTAAATGGTAAGTGCCGAAACCCATACCAACATAACGCTTGCAAGCCGAAAATGTGTCCAGCGTGGATAGCGATTTGCTTCCTGTGGATCGCTGGGCAGTGTAACTGCACGTGTTTACAGAGGAACGATTCATAGACAGACTTTTCGTCTTTAGGGAATGAACCCTCTGCAAGATGCTGAGGGTCCATGAGTGACTTCGGAGCGCTCCTTCTTTTTCGCGTGTTTGTTCTGTGAAACATACACTGTAGATTCGCAGCTTGATAGGAACGCTGCAACTAGGAACACTGTAGCAACGCTCAATAGGAAATGTTGAAAATTTTTGTCCACGGTGTACCCTCATACACACTAAACCTGCTCTGATGTTTTAATTACGGACATCATAATATTAAAACTTTGGAAACTTTAGCACTACTTAATGGAGATCAAACATTAACTTATACAAGCCATTAATTGTATGCAATTTTTTATATATATTGTACAACGTTATCGGCAACAAAGAAGTAGTTTTTGTTAAAATTCCTTCCCGGGATGTTTGGCCGTAGTCCAATGTTTTCTACAAAACCAGACGTTTCGGCAATGCCATCGACTTCCATCATCAGTGAAAATCGAGTGCGATAACGTGAGGTGGTATACGTCAGTGACCACAGTACTGTGGTTAAGGCTGAAGCAGTAAGTAGAAAGAAGTAGTTTCTATGGTAATATTTCATTTCGAAAATTATTTTAAATATAAATCTTAGAACATGGAAGTCATGTATGGTTCTCCATACCGATATTTATAAAAGTAAGTCTATATCACACAAATATTTTTAAACACAAACTAACTCAATCATTTTGTTTTTAAAGTTTCTATTCTATGTAACACAGATGACACGTTTTTTCGTTCGTGTAAGAGGGACGCTTTTGTGTCGTAACGGTTTCGCCGCTGATTTTATGTAGTAGTTCCTGTCCTGTCCACTAACTTATACAACGCAAACGAGGATAGTTTCGTGTACCCTGCCCGTTTCTACCCTTCTTTGTTCATTAAGAGCAAGTGGAACAAGAGTTGCTCACACAAGGTGATACAAGTTGTCTCGTTTTGTACACCATAAAACGATTCATTTCTCTTTTTTACAGCTATTAGTAATTTTTTGTTCTACTGTAGACTTTTTTCCTACACTCCTTAGTTACTTTTCGGTTGCATTACCGACTTTGAGAAGTGTACACAAACTTAATAGCAATACGTCAATATTAATATGGTATAGTAGTAAATATTTAATAGCAATGGTAAGTAACAAAATTTAAGAGAGGCGTGATTAGTGGAAAAGAGATTAATATATACAAACATGCACTAACATGTAATTCGTTCGTGTTATTAAGGTTTTCATACTTTGAAGAATTACAGCCGCTGTTTTAAACTCTTCTGACTCCTGAGCCTCACTTCACTCTCACTCAGAGTTTGCTGTTTCTCTCACCTCACCTTCGGCCTTCCTCTGTGTGTATCTTTCCTAGGGGGTCTCCGTTTTGTAACCTTTTTTTAATGTTGTTTGGTCTTCTTACCTACACACATGTCGACATCACCTCATTTTCTGTGCTTTAATTATACTCACAATATCGCGTTCCTCTAATTTTTCCTCCTTCTTATTTGATAACCTTCTGTATATTCTATTTTATATCTTCTTTAGTCCCTGTATTTCTGTTCTTACATATATCTTCAGTATCTCCGCTTCTGAGGTACATTATCCCCATTGCGTGTGTTACCACTGGTCTAACAGGTATTAGCATGGACTATTAATAATCAAATTATATACACGATCTTCTTAACGATCCCTGCTTGAATATAGCAGATGTAAACAAACTCAAACCGAAGTCAATTCAAAGTATAAGGTGAATGTGATTTATTCAATAGTAATATTTGGAAACAATGCCGTCCTCCATTCTGCGTAAACCATCATGAATTGATCAAAATTTGCATGGCCATAACTGTGAATAATTAGCAGTACATTCGATATTGATAACATTAACAAACACACAAATATTAGTATAAATCATTTGTTAGACATCAGTTTTGAAATACACAAGATTAAGTAAACAATGCAAGTATTATAAACAAATTAATATTTAATATTAATACATTGATACTTAATACATAATATTATTAGTTATTTATGGGACGGAAACCGATAATTTTTAGTTTTACTTAAAGCGAGAATGTAAACATTTATGTTTATATTTAACACTCTATATGACATCTGGACGGTGTTTTCAGCCAGCGACCGGTTATAACTAGTTTTATAAAGTAACACCAAATGTTTAAACTTTACAGCAGAGAGTACGAGTTTTATAGAATTTTAATATTATTTATCTGCAAGTAAACACTAAGTCGATTCATAGGAAATAAAATTGTACATCTCTTGGAAATTCAGCGTAACTGATTGTGTACAGAACAACTACGCGTTCTGTAAGCAACTGCTTATATAGTCACCTTTACGCTTAAAGAAAGCTTTAAAACGCTAGTGTAACGAATTCAACTCTTGCTAGTTCATAATGTGTTATCGTCGGTTGTAAAATAAACGAGAAATTGCACGAATACGAAAAAATTTAAATTTCCTGACACATTTAAAAATCAAATTAAAATCCTATGTATTATCTAAATTCATTATTATTATTAGCGGGGGTCCTACAGTCTATGCTGCATCCCGCATTTCGATCGCCATTTCTCCCTATCTTTCCAGTCATCGTCTTCAATAGCTCGATCTCTCATGGTTTTCCTAATTCCTGTTCTCCATTGTGTTGTCAGTCTTCCTTTTCTTCTCCTGTTTTGTGGTGTGTAAGTCAATGCTTTTTTGGCCATCGCTTCTCCTCCATCCTCATTACGTGACCATACCATAGCAACTGTCTGGATTCTATTCTTTCTGCTGTTGTAAATATGCGCCCTGTTTTCCTTCTTATATCTTCGTTTCTAACATGTTGCATTCTAGAAATATTACACGCTATTCTTAAGAAGTCCATTTCCACACTTTCTATCATCTTTTTCTCTTTATATGAAAGTTGCCAGCATTTGCAGCCACAAGTTAAAATGGGTTGTGTAGATTGTCAGTTTAGTTTGAAGTTTCATTTTGTTCGACCAAAGTAACGAGTTTAGCAAACGAATAACCTTTTTTTCCTGTTGTATTCTATTTTTGATGCCATTCTTTGTTGTTCCATCTTCTGAAATAATGCTTACCAAATATTTGAATTTGCTACACTTTCCGATTCTATGGATTTGCAGATCTGGGTCTTCTTCTTCCATGTCTCCTATTTTCAGATATTCTGTTTTAGTAGTCGTTATGTTTAGGCCCCATTTCTCGTACTCCTCTTTCAATTTTCTAAACATATAGTCTGTGTCGTCCTCGTCACACGCTATAATTACCTGATCGTCGGCAAATAGGAGAGTTGTTAAGCACTGGTCATCCATTTGAATGATGTTTTTCTTCTCCAGTTACTGATGGCTTCTTGGATATATATTTTAATCAGGGTAGGTGACAAGCTCCACCCTCGCTTAAGCCCTTTTGTGGTAGAAATCAATTCTGACAGAACATTTCCCACTCTCACCAAACTCTTTCAGTCCTTATATATGTTCCAGACACCGCGAACATAAATTTTGCTCACTCAGGCCAAACTTTGTTAATGTTTCAAAAAGTCTTTTTAAGGGTACTGTGTCGTAAGCTTTCTCTAAATCGACAAATACGAGGTGCGTAGACAGAGTGCGAGACTTTCGTTTTTCTAGTATTTGTTGTAATACAAATATGTTGTCAATACATGATCGTCCTACACGGAATCCAGACTGCTCTTCTATGTCTTCTATATTCGTTTCAATTCTATGTTTTAGTATTCTGCCGTACAACCTCCCCATTGCACTTGTCACACTTATGCCTATATAATTTTGGCATGCCTTCTTATCGCTCTTTTGTAAACTGAGCTAATATTTGCTATGTTCCAGTCTTCTGGGATATCATCACCGTGTAACAAGCATTTATTAAATATGTTTGCTACAATTTAAAGCAATATATCCTGTCCTTATTTAATCAATTCAATGGGGATGTTTCCAGGCCCTGCAGACTTTCCGGTTTTTGATTTTCCAAAGCTTCTAAATTCTAAATTCATATTAAGAATAATAAACGTTTCGTAATTGTCCCAAACTTAAAGACTTTATATAAAATTAGGCCTACTTACTATTTTCTGAAAGATCTAAACAATTATCATAGTTTTTATAAAATAAAATTATTATGAAATAGTTACCGGTAGTTCAAAGTTATTATAGTATTTTATAGACTTCTGTGCAAGACAACTATAAGAGGAATTATCTTAATTAATTTTACTGTACTTTAACAGAACGAACGAAGCACAGTATCAGTTTTAACTCGTCTGTTTCCGATCTGAAGATTAGCTGTGAAGCTTGAAAGCGTTTAGCATTTGTATTTTTGTCTGATTATTTATTTGGGGTATCTATACCGTATGTCTATTTGGGATATGTCTTACGGTAACTTTTGAATGCATCAACTGATTTTCGTAAAAATTTGCATGCATGTCCATACCTTTACCGCACTGAAATTGAGGCCTATTTATTTTTAGATTGATCGACGAAAAACAGAACAAAAATTTACTGGTCAAAATATATTATTTTAATTTCGCTAAAATCCATGGAGAGATCAAATTATAGAGAATTTGAACTAGAATTGAAATATAGTGTGGAGTTTTTGAAATTTCAAAATTTTGGGACATTAGAGCTCAGAAAGATTAAAAATTTTGAAAAAATGCAAAGTTCATAAGATGTATCAAATTAAACAGAATTTTAACCACAATCTGAATATAGAATTCAGATTTCAGACACTACAGCGGAAAAAATTATACACAGTTTTTAAAATTGTAAAATCTATTCAGGGTACCAGACTGTGTCATTATTATTAGACATAATAATAAAAACAAATAGTAATAATTTTTAAATTCGCAATTATTATTTACAACTTTCACCTCAGGGGATTAAAAATAACTTATTAACACAAATATAGATATCATAAATTGTTATTTTAACAATTCTCTTACATTTACTTATTACAGTGATATAAGTTTTTATAATAATTAATAATATTAAAATGTCAGTTTTCTTAGAACGTTTTCTCTTTTCTTATAGTGGATTCTTTTAGATCGGATTGAGTTGCCAATATGAATATAATAAACTTTAAATATAAATACAATACAATTTGAATGTTCTACATGCTTTACTTGTTTGTCGAATTCCGAATCTGCGATGAGGATTATCCACTCGAACGTCGCCTGTCCTGTCGCTCTGTGGTCATCTGCTGTTACTGTATATCCTCGTTGGTTGCACTCGTTTGATTATCACAAATTTTATATATACACTGGTATCACCTTCACACTAATACATTCAGTTCTAATTATCTTAGTTAAACTACGTATATGTCGTATTAATCAATATATCTTCTTAACACCTTGGTATGTATATTATTTAAGATAAGTGCTTGCAACACGGATAGTACAGACCGATACCGTCGGATTATTTAGTAACTTGACGAGTCTCACTGTGGTATTTCTCCGATTCTCTTTTAATTTTCAATTCGACTTTGATAATGTCTCAGACGAATTACGGTAGATTCTGTAAATACTGAACACTTTAACTGCTTAATAACTGTTCTCCGATGACTGAATTAACAATCACGACTTTAACGATTGTAACTTCTCCGACGATTTAACTTCAGAAATTACGATTACTTATATTATTCAATAACGATTACGAGTCTAACTGTTGTAAAACTCCGCTGACTTAAAATAAAGGTTACGAGTCTAATTGTTGTAATAGCTCCGCTGACTTAAAATAAAGGTTACGAGTCTAATTATTGTTGTAATAGCTCCGCTCACTGACTTCACTTTTCCAATCTACGTTTTTTATACATGAACTACAACTACCCTCACCTAATATTTACACTAAACGTTCCCATTGGACTTAAGTGCCGCGATATTCAATTCTATCCAATGTAACAAGAGAGTTTAACCACTAACTTATTTGATAACAAACAGCGCGTTCCAAAAAAAATTTTCTAGACGTAGTGGGAAAAGACGCTTTACTTAGTTTCTCACTCTAATGCTCTCGCTTTAACATAACGGTACCCATTGTTATAAGCACTTAACTTTTACAGATTTCACCTATTTTTTGCTGTTTTTTTAAATATAATACAATTTTACTGCCTTCTGTCCCGTACGTGATTTTTTCGTACTTTCTGCCATCTAGCTGTCGCCAGGCACGAGGGTGCGTTCTTTTGAAAAAACACCGCTCTGATATCTTCTAACGGTATTTCTTTAACATTATTTGTACATATTTTTTTTTTTTTGACATCTATTTATTATTGATTATTTCCCGTAAATTTGCACTGCATATAATTTTGACGTTATATATTTTATTAAAAATTTAATCGAGTAATCGGAGTTTTTGTAATATTTTTTCTTTTACTTTTTTTTACTTTTTGAGACACAACAAAACCTGCACTAACTGTGCTAACATCGCACATCCTCGTGGTGTTTGGTAAGCCTCATATATCCTAGCAACTCTACGCACACTTTTTAAAAAACAAAATTCATTAATCTGATTTTATTTAATAATAAACTATTTCTTTCAAAACAACAATGAGAGTGGTCTGCAGCTCAGGCATTTTGCTAGTATGTACGTACAAACAAATGAGCGAACAACTGAATAAGATTGTATTCAATCGTAAATTGAATTGTAAGCAATGTTGTACGGGCGAAACGTAATACTGTACCTATTTATATTATTATATTTATGTAGTATTTCTTAGCGTCATAGAGAAGAATGTTACTGTCTGCGTGTGAAGGATACTTCAGATCGCATCTACGATCAAACTGGGTGTGCACTGGCGCAGTCACAATAAATTCCCTTGTAAAAACATTCCACCATACTACTTCTGTCTGCTCGTTTTAACAAACGAATATACTATCATTCTCGCATCCTTCGGTTAAATATTAGATAAAGTATAGTAAAGTTCGCTGTCTATGGAAATCTGAAAGTAGAAGCCGCTTTGTCAGCGGTAGAATATCGTCTCATTATGTGGAGTAAATCTCGCAACGGTCTGTTCTGCTTTTTCAAGTTCGTTTACGACGCATATTCTGTTTCTTCGTTTGTTTTCTTATTTTTCTACTTGTTTTACGTAGCAGCAACCGAACTTAATTGAGACGAATCTCGAATTAGACAGACTGTTGTAGTAGAAGGAACAGAAAGAAGTAAGAAAGAAACCTCTCAAGTAAGGAGAATTACAAAACCACCTCTAATAAAGTAATTTAGGTAAACAAATTCTTTAACCTTTCACGTGTAAATTCCTCTTAAATGGTTGCAAACCATTTTAAATTCGAAAAGTTTGATAATATGAGTTTGTGAAAATCTAAAAACAAACATTTGCTGTTCGTCAGAAGGTCATAGTGGTGGTGGGGAGGTTACCACCAGAGCAAAACGTTACAACTGACGGATCGTAAACGCTGATGAACGTTTTTTGGGTTTCAGTATATGCGTTATTTGTGGTTTTTATTTTAACAATAAATGACGTAGTTAAACAACATTGATATATTTTTCACTCTTACGTTTGCGTACAAGTCTTTCAGATGAGATTCAGATCAATTTTTCACGTTTTACAATATTTGTTATGTAGACACTATGATGTTTGTAAATGTTAAAGAGCGTCCTTAAAAACAAAAGTGCAAAATAAAGTGATGCCTGAAAAGATATGATTAATTTGATTTTCCAAGTCTTAATGAAATTTACAGTTTTTGATGGAATAAAAGATTCAGTTTCAAGTTGCATTATGATTTTGAATCATTTCGGCATATAGGCCTATTACTTTCCAATCAGTGTAGGTAATGATTGATCATTATCCACCTAACTTAGTGTATACTTTTCTTCTGTAATTAAAAGTATTAATAGTAAGTTTTTAAATGGTATTCATCAAATGGCTTGTCAGCTAGAATTTATTGCTAGAATTTTTTACTACAAGCTAAGTGTGTTAATGTCAAAAAATAGTGTAATTATTATGTTTTTTGTTTTCTATATGCCTGTGCGATTTGAGAAATACGATGTTTTGTCTTGTCGTATACCTGGTTTCTTGTTGTTTTTTTTTAACTGTAGGCTAAATTAATACTGTATTGATTTCAACAGTTTAATAATAATCTTTTTTTTGGTCGAAGAAAGTATCAAATCGTAACTTTTAATAAGTATTTCTTAATAACAAATCGCAAAACAGTAAGAGTCGGATGTGTATGACCTAACATCTCTTATAACGATCGATAATTTCATTACAAAATTGTCATTTTTCATTATGACATGCTCTAAACCAGCAAAATTATAGCGCTCAATATGTGTTATATATATTACGTAATAATGATTACTCAAAAATTTTTTCCAAATGAGGTTTATAAGTCTTTTTTTAAGATTTTTCAGTCCCTTTACGTAGCGCGCTTTAAACATTACGTCGTGTGACTTCTAAATGTAAGGCGTTAGTAATAGGGTCAAAGAGACATCTCGTTTTTGGTCAGATTTATGGCCCATGTTGCGATCCAGTAAACACATTTGGCTCTTACTAAGCGCATGACTGCTTTGTATCGTCCTACTTGGCAACTGTCGTAATTAACCCCTCAAAACAATTACATAAACTTGTAACATTGTACGTTGTACTCCGTTTTGTTAAAATTAGTGTGTCGATGTTTGCCTACTCAGTCGAATCACGGCGTAATCGAAATAAAATATCTGTTCCGTGTAGAACGAGTCGTTTGTAGATGCGTATATAACAAAAGCTTAGACAGCAAACAACTAAATTATGACGATTAATAATTTTATAAACATGATAATACGTACAACTGATATTACTAATTATAGCATTGAGCGTTTACGTTACACAAGAGACTACGGTAATAATAGGCATAAATTATTGAAGTGAAAACTTCTATACGCGGGCCTGGAGAAACACTTTTTATTGTATGGAGAAAAACATAGAGTTTCGCGTCAGCATCTCATCGGTTACCCTTTTTTCGTTACGGTGAGTCATCAGCTTATACATATACAGAGAGTACAGGCGGTCCCCTCTCTCTTTGAATTTATACGGTAAAGAAAGAGAAAGAACGAAAGAGAGGGAGAAGAGGGGAGTGAGAGACAGAGAGAGTATTATGAAAAAGAACAGGCCAAGACGAGATGACTATGAAGTGAAAACTTTTATACGCGGGCCTGGAGAAACACTTTTTGTATGGAGAAAAACATAGAGTTTCGCGTCACCATCTCATCGGTTCCGCTTTTTGAAGTGAAAACTTTTATACGCGGGCCTGGAGAAACCCTTTTGAAGTGAAAACTTTTATACGCGGGCCTGGAGAAACACTTTTTATTGTATGGAGAAAAACATAGAGTTTCGCGTCAGCATCTCATCGGTTTTTTTCGTTACGGTGAGTCATCAGCTTATACATATACAGAGAGTATAGGCGGTTCCCTCTCTCTTTGAATTTATATCGCTATCAAGTACAGTAAGTCCTCGATTAACGTCGTAGTTACGTTCCAGAAAACCGCGACGTTAACCAAAACGACGTTAATCGAAACATTTTTCCCCATAAGAAAACACGTAACTTTTATAGGTTAGGTTCCAGTATTGTGCTTGACATAGACTAAGTCGCTTAAGATTCGTCGTTAACGTCGCGGTTTTCCGGAACGTAACTACGACGTTAATCGAGGACTTACTGTATATGCTTTATAATAAAATAAGATATATATCAGGATATATAGTAAGATATTTGTCTTTGTATATCAACGTTATTAGAGAAAAAAATTAATGATTATACATTGATTTCTATTATTATATTATATAATCAATTATTATTTCAAAATTTTTAAACTGTAAAATTATCAGAAACTTTTACTTATGTATATACTATAGAACTTTAACATTTCCTTCCAAAATAATTAGTGTCATAGAATGATTCATAAAATATCAAAACTATATCAAATATAAAATTATCAAAATATATCAGGATATATTTTACATTATATTATATACACATTATCATGTTTAATTTGTTATTACTTTTGGTATAAATATGGATACTTTAAATAATAATTTCACATATTCATCAATACTTACTACAAAAGTATTTAAAATTTAAAAATAATTAAAAAATAAAAATAAATTTAGCAAAAAATAAATGATTATAACAGAAATTATATTCTATAGTATAAAAACTTTAACTTATGTATATACAATAGATATTATAATAATCATTTCCTTCCTAAATAATAAGTGTCATAGAATGATTTATAAAATATAAAAATTTTTCAAATACAAAAGTATCAAAATATCTCAGAAAAATATAATTAAAAATATAAAAAGGGTTCATTTATAAAAAATTATTTTTCGATTTTAAATATTTAATGTATAGGTTTCCGGAACGTAACTACGACGTTAATCGAGGACTTACTGTATATGCTTTATAATAAAATAAGATATATATCAGGATATATAGTAAGATCTTTGTCTTTGTATATCAACGTTATTAGAGAAAAAAATTAATGATTATACATTGATTTCTATTATTATATTATATAATCATTTATTATTTGAAAATTTTTAAACTGTAAAATTATCAGAAACTTTTACTTATGTATATACTATAGAAATTTAACATTTCCTTCCAAAAAATTAGTGTCATAGAATGATTCTGCAGAAGATTCATCTCAACCATTAATTGAGTTCTTAAATGATGATTTAGGACTAAAAATGTCAAATGATCGAAATGTAAGCACTACAAGATATGGGACAACGATAGATGCAGTATTTTCTAGATATTTAAATAGATTTCATTCTAAAATATTTATTTCTTACTTCAGTTACCATAAACCTATTGTATCATTTTTAGAATGTAATGATAATACAAATAATACAAATAATAATGATGTGAATAATGTTGAAATAGATAATAATGATATTAATGCTAATGATCAAATAGATTTTAATGGTGCATAATTTGAAAATGTACTAATTTTGAAATGTTAATTTATATTTCATCATAAACAATTATATAATATAATATTATTAATTATATAAATTATTTTGATATTTATTTATTTTTCACAATCATTTTTGAAGTGAAAACTTTTATACGCGGGCCTGGAGAAACACTTTTTTAAAATATAAATTTATCATAACAAAAATTTAATTTTTATATTTAAATTAATTATTATTTGAAAATTATAATTGATTAAGATTAAATTTTACATTGTTTTAATTAAATTTTATACAAAAAATATATTTTTCATAATTTTCAGTTGTAGATATTGCATAGCAATTTTGTAATACCACTAAATTAAATGTTTTTTCCATGCACAAAGCGTTTCTCCAGGCCTGAGTATAAAAGTTTTCACTTCTGTCGGCACTCCCCCGAGTGCTAACATTCTTTTTTTTTAAACAACGCACGATGCAAGGTTAATCTATCGTTTAAAGGATCGAAGCATACTTACTTTACGTTATGAAGTAAATACATGTCTGTGTATTGTTTATGTTAATTGATATGTTACAAGTCTGTGACATGATGGGGTGTTCATAAAGCTTGAAATTATACCGATATTCTATTACACACCATTTGGCATTTTGTCAATGTTGTTCTTATAAAAATAAATTACTGCAATACATTTTGTATATTATTATACTCATTAAAACTGTAATATTTATTTATATTTTATTTTAATTTTGTAATGATATTTGTCAAGTATGTCAAGTAATAATAATTTATTAATATGAAGAATAAAACAAAAACAATTTGTTTTGCATATATTGAACAAACGTCTTGAACGGACATGTGGCGTATGTATTGAGGAATATAAAATGTATCCGGTAGCCAGACACTATAAAACTGTAAAGAGTATAAATAGTATAAAATTACAACTATAGATTTGTTTAATTTTCGCTACAAATACCATTGGTTTATAAAATTATTTTTCAATACTTTTAATCCCCTCCCCCCATAGAACTAAGTAATATTGATCTCGATGTTTGCTTGATCCGGTTAAATTGCTTAATTAAATTGACTGCGATTACTTAGTCAAAACTGTAAACGATAGAGAACAATTTACGTTAAAAAGAAAACAGATCTCACCAAATGTATTTAGAAGTCAATGAGACAAAATCGCTCCATGGAGTAGATTTATACATACTGAATCAAAGAAAACTATTCAGTGGACCTCATAATCGAATTGTCATTGATAACTTGCAGAGACCCAAATTACATTAAGGCATCGTTAGTCCGAATGTGGAGTACATTCAGAAACTAGGTTCTCGGGGTTACTTGGCTGCATTCGGAATTTCTTAAAAATGAGGCTAAGTTGGAGACTTTAATAATTGAGGACAGTTGATTTGGTCCTACAATTGAGTTTTTTTCTTGAAACATAGTCTCAGTTTTCATTCCATGACTTTATTAAAATGTTTTGTTTATTAAGTGCCTTTATATTACAGTTTTATAAATCTTAAATACTCTGACAATCTGTTACTATAATTTGTTTTCGATTCTGCATCAAATCCAACCTTTCAAGAGGGACAAAAAGAGTATATTATATAATTATACAATTTAATTGTATAAATGTGTGTAAAGTAATTGTATAAAATGAAAAGAACTGTGTTTATACGTTGATAAATTTATTAATATTTTATTTCAGTTACAGAATTATATATTTTGACACGGTTATTACTTTGTATATAGGCCTACACGGTTATTACTTTGTATATAGGCCTACACGGTTATTAGTCTCAAAAATCCAGTTATTTCAGTACACTTTTAACAGTCCTAATTCTTCTTTTCGTCTTTGTTCCTGAATCTGTAGATTGTTTGGCACATATGCCGACATGGATTTCTGTTGTGCCTTCCCCTTCATTCATACGAAATTCAAATCATTAGCCATTTGGGAAGGGTGCTAAGTATCGCTTTCCCTGAATGTATAATTCAATTATTGTTTTAATAATTCCCTCATGCCGTCTAATGTAGAAATAATTTCGCCTCTCCGCTTTACATTTTCCCATACTCCTCTATCAAAAACGTCTTGTCCATTAACCACATTTGTTAATTTCATATTGAAGTAACCATATCAAATTCCTCTAGCTTCTCTTTAGTCTCTAGCCTCTTGCCTCTAGCGTCTGACGTTAGCCCCCTCTTTTCGTCTGCCTCAACTGTCCAGTTCTTACAACCGTAAAACAGTATTCTCCACACACAATTCCTTAGGAATTCTACATCCCGATACCCCGATACCTGCTTTATTTCTTTAATAATCTGCAACTTATATTTACTTTCGATTGGGGCTTTCTCCAGCCCAGTTTGACTCATAGTGTCCTCTTCTTGAATCACGCTAAGCAAAGTGTAATTATCTGTTCTTATCTATATTATTGCCTATCATCTCTTTTCTTGGAATAAAAAAAGAGTTTACTCCAAGAGAATATATACTGTTCAGTTTTTGCAAGACTCTTGTTTCCTACTAAATTCTGGGTGAAAAATAAAATAGATAAATGTCTTTTTAAGCAGATCAAAAAATAATTACTGATACAAAGGTTTTGTAAAATATATAAAAACACTTGATATGTTTCACAGATTTTATTTAACTCTGACAGCTGTTTGACTACCTAAGTCATTGTCAAAGAGAGAAATGGCTTAGGTAATTTCTCTCTTTGACAATGGCTTAGGTAATTTCTCTCTTTGACAATGGCTTAGGTAGTCGAAACAGCTGTCAGAGTTAAATAAAATCTGTGAAACATATCAAGTGTTTTTATATATTTTACAGAACCTTTGAATTAATATGTTTCACCAAGTGCCTAACGAGTCATCAATTAATATAATTACTGATGCTGATTAGTATTATTATTATCAATAATATTATTATTTATTGCCTTTATTACTTGATATTGTACAACAAAATATTTTATGTTTACTCAATATAGATGACCATAATGTAGATGACCATAATTCAACGTAAAGTACTAAACAAATAATGTAATAAAATTTATTCATAAAAATACAAAGTTACAAAGATAGGTAATTGTGAAATGTTTTCAGTTACACGTGAAACAAATTTATCTGAAACTTTATGCATCAGTGTTTAATAAACAGCACTAAACCTTTAAAGTGTGTTATACATAAAGTAGGAGAACATAATTCAATGTAACTAAATGAAACTTACTTAGTACATTGTGTTGTAACTTGCGGAAATATGTAAAGACATTTGTTCTTGAAAATATGAAATTATTTATACATTTGGAATAATAAACGAAACTAGCGCTATTTATTGGTATATCAATTACTAAATTGACAATGCATGTGGAATTATACTGCGGTTTTTGCACTGGCGGGGCAACAGGTCAACAGTTTACAATACGCATCTGGGGAGCGCGATTCTACAATGTGATTGAAAGGGGCACCTTACAAAATGCCTAATTCACACTATGTAGTTTATAAACTGACTATAGGACATTTGACTAAAAGCCACCGTTACGAAATGGCAATACTGTTTTGTAAAAAGACTGATTATACAATTTTCCTGCGATATAGGCTACGTTGTATTGCAGAGCAGTAAATACGAAACTGCTTGGCAGAATTCGGGGTTACACTGTTGTCTCTCTTCACTGCGCCTTCGACGACATGCGTTTACATTTTCGTTTCTGAGTTTACTGTTGATGTTTACAGATTCACAGCTCGTCAGATTTACACATTATGTTTGTGTGCCAACCCTCAAAGTTAATAGTAAAACAAATACGGCTTATACCTGCTGCTGTCTCCATCTTTTTGCACCATGTATTGGCGGGGGGGGGGGTATTAGTTTGAATACTTTTATGTTCAGTAATAAGATATTTATAAATAGTAGGTATACAGCCAACAAGAATTATTACAGCTAAATTTATTTAATTTTGTAAAGATTATTATTCTTGTTGCTTCAACTGGGCTTAAAAAAAAACTAGTTTCCAGTTTTATTACTATCAGAATTATTAAATTACAAAATATGATACATTAAAATTATTAAATTATTTTACTTTAACTTATAAAATTGCTTCACTCTGTTTAAGTCGGCAAAGATTTTTTCTTTTTTCCTTTACTAATACGCAACTTTATCCAAAAGTGTGTACATAGCAGTGGATGAAAAAGATATGTGTGTTGTCACGCGTTATAAATAAAAACAGAAACCAATACGAGTCACTGACGTAAAGAAGTGAAGCTTATGTTTGTCACTACATTATGTCAATCTTTTTGTGATTTTCTGTGAGCCACTAAATGAACTGAGAAATACACGTTATAAAGTGTTTTTTGCGAATATCAAGGACAATGTTTATAGCTACAAACGGATGAGTAGGACTATAGTAATTGGTGGTAGAGACTGATGGAATATTGATCACAAATATTAGAGCTTTCAGTGTAGTGGCAACGTATTAACGAAAATTAGGTGCCACTTGGGAAAGATAGAGCAAACGTATGTACGAGGTATTAAGCGATTGTTAGTTAGTGACTGTGAGTTACTGAATTTAATGATAGAGTTCAGTTATTACAACAATAGTGTGAACGTTGAATAGTGTTTTTTTTATTATTACATTTGTGAGAAACTTAGTTGAATTAAGTTGTGAAACTATAGTACAATTTGAGATAGCTTCATTGCATCTGGTTTTAATTTTTTATGATGACGAGAGTTTGATTTAAGTAAGTATTTTTAATTTAATCACTGACAAAAGGGATTTAGTTTAAAATCTAATTAGTTAGTAGTGTAGTAGTGATGTTTTATTTTTCAGTTCTACACGCGCACACACACACACACACACACACACACACACGCCACCTATAAACCCCTATAAATATTATATTAGCAAATAACAAATTTCTTCTGCAAGTTTATAATATATATATATATATATTACATTTAATATTTATAATTAAATTTACCTCAAGATGTTGTTTTTCCTTTTTGGAACATGTTTCGAGAGTTCCCGTTCTCTCATCCTCAGCCTTTGTGATCCTGTCTCTGGTGAAGTATTTGTGTGTTGGTTGCTGGATGCTATTAATGTTGTTTGTTGGTATTTGGTATTTTAAAGTTGTGTTATTGTGTGTGATTGTGGTATATGTATTTGTATTTTGTGTATTTTCGATGTTGAGTGCTTTGAATATTGTGTCATGTTTTGTATTGATTTGTATTTGTTCTGGTATTAGTTTGTTTTGTGTTTTGTGTTTGTATATTTGTAAATTTCCCCAAATGTTCATTATGGTGCCTTTGTGTGGTATATGTTTTATTAGTGACACATTGGTTATGTCTGGGAATTCATGTCCTGTGTTTATTGCATGTGTGGCTAAATTGGATTTATATATTTCTGGTTTTTTGTATGCGTTTAGGTGTTCAAAATAACGTTTTTTCAGCTGTTTTTTTGTTTGTCCTATGTAACATTTATTGCAATCTTGGCATTCAATTTTGTATATACCATTAGCTGTTGTGTTATCTTTGTTGTGTGAGCTATTTAGATTTTGTAATTTATTTTTATTAGTTTTGTATGCTATTTTTATATCTGTGTTTTTAAATAGTTTTGTTAGTTTTGTCATTTTATTATTTATGTATGTGAATGTGGCCCATTTTTTGTTGTTGTTATTATTTATGTGTTGTTCATTTTGATTAATTCTTAATTGTTCAGTTTTTATTTTATATTTAATTTTATTTTCTATTTTGTTCACAGTATTTTTATTGTATCCGTTTTCATAACCAATTTGGTATATTATATTTCTTTCTTTGTCAGTTTCTTGTTTGTTTAGGCGAATTTTGTACATTCTGTTAAATAGCGAATAGAATGCTGCCATTTTATGGGTGGTCAGAATGGTTAGGTATAATGATGTTAGTGGAAGTTGGTTTTCTATATATTGCATATTGTATGTGGTTGTTGTATCTTGTGATGGTTATGTCTAAATAGTTGATTTTGTTATGTTTTTCTTTTTCTTCTGTGAATTGTATTTTAGGATGTATGTTATTGATTTGTTTCAGTATGTTCTCTGCATTTGTGTTTTTGTTATTTGAAACATATAGCCCATCATCTACATATCTTATCCATATGCCATTTGGATCATGTAATTTTATAATATTTTGTATTTTGGTGTCTATGTGTTGCAGGAATATTTCTGCTATTATGCTTGATAATGGTGATCCCATTGCTAAACCTTCTTGCTGTTGATAAATTTTGCTATTAAATTCAAAGTAATTTTGTTTTAGTATTAGTTGGAGGCTATTTTTTATTTCGCTTATATATTGTTTGTTTTCATTTTGTTCTTTAAGTTTGTTTATTATTATGTCTATTGTTTCTTCTACTGGGATGTTGGTGTACATGTTTGTGATGTCATATGATGTGAAAAATGTATTTTCATTTATATTTATTATTTTTAGTTTGTCTATTAATTCGTATGTATTTTGTATGTTGTGATGGTTATTTGTTAAATGGTTATATTTTAGTTTTTGTGCTATTATTTTTGCTATTTTGTATGTAGGAGATTTTTTGAAGTTGATTAATGGACGTATTGGTTTGTTTAATTTGTGTAGTTTTATTAGGTTATTCATTTTAGGTGGTTCTGAATTATTATTTATATATATGTCTGTGTTTTTCTTGTTGAAAATGTTTTTAGTTGTTTTTATTAGTTTTATTGTTTGTTTAAGATAGTTTTCTGTTGGATTTTATTTAGTTGTATGCAATTATTATTGTTGATGAAGTCTTCGGTTTTTTTTATGTAGTCTGCTATATCAATGATTACTGTTGCTTGACTTTTGTCTACTTTTGCAAGACTAATAATAAACAGACAATAAGTTTAAATAAATGAGTGACGCAGTCAGTGAACGAAAAACATACACGTTCATTAACAGAGTAAACAAACGGGGTTCTTCTACGTTGGAGACGTTACAATGCTTCCAACATAAAAAATGTTGTTTTTTCGAAACGTATTATTTAATCAGCACACACGCGCGCCCGGCGCGCGCGAGCGCGTTCTATCCTTTTTTGAGTATATAATTGTGTTGAGTTGCAAACCGTTGGCGCCGATAAGGAATGCCAACGACCCACGTGTTTCTAAGATCGATTATTTTAGTACAAATACTGTGATAATTGTGGATGCCAGAGGGAAGGATAATATGAATATTCAATAAGTCGCCGTGGAATGACATCAGAGGTGAGGGGAGACTGAAACTGGAGGACAGCAGTATACAGTTGACCCCAAACAATGTGAAATTCAAAGGACTTACTAATTACGGAATGTTGTGTAGACGCACGTCTGTCGCTTGTAGCTTGACCTGTTATATTGCGGCTAACTACGTAATAATAACTGTCCCGCCCCCGTCACGCTACCACTCTGTCAGGGGAAGAGATGAAAAGAACTCGCTTCGCTAATTGAATCGTACACGTTTATTATTTCCTCTCGAACACAGATTGATTTCACATATAAGGAAATAAAAAGTTACTGGTAGAAATAATAATACATAATTCAAATAGATCGAGCTCTGCGGAGCAGTGTCAGCACGTTTGTCGAAGCCAGCTTTACAGCGTGTGTACAAATAATGCCACCGTTTTTACTCTGATTCCCACGTTTCTCGTGTGGAAAGTGATCTTGCACTTGTGCAGCAACTAGAGTAGCCTATAACCTTGCTCTGTGGACGCCCGCCTTGGTGTGACACACGCTCGCGTTATCCTGAATACGTTAGGAATGCTGTTAAAGGTACTTTCTTTACATCCTGCAGAATC
Organism: Magicicada septendecula; assembly: GCA_034769895.1. Taxonomy (NCBI): domain Eukaryota; kingdom Metazoa; phylum Arthropoda; class Insecta; order Hemiptera; family Cicadidae; genus Magicicada; species Magicicada septendecula. The sequence continues at coordinate 698,423,716 of CM068368.1, forward strand.
TGCAGATCATGTTCGAAATGTTCCTAGGTTAATCAGTCCAACAAGGATATCCTAAAGCGTTCGACGTATCCTGCATCTCATATTCCAGATTTCTCTGGTTTCGTAACCGCTGACATTTAGGCCTCTGCTCGTCATGCCTTGTAACCATGTAAACCTAGGTCTACCTTTCTTCCTCCTATCCAAAGGCACGTATTGAATAACCTTCGAGGCCACTGTACATTATCCATTGTCATGTGTCTGTACCATATGATTAGTTCAGTAACTGTCTCTTTCGTGTATATTGTTGTCTAATAACTTAATTTCTTACACGCTACAGTCTAGACGTTCTACAGGTACACAGGTCATGCATTTCTACGGCTTCTATTTTCTCCTTTGACTTTTTATGCAGTTGTCAGCAGCATTCAATTCCACACAACATGAGAGGTTCGATTATATGTTTTCCTATTCTCACCTTAGTAGAAATGTTTGATGATCCAAGCAACGAATTAAGTTGCTGTATTAATTTATTTAATGTAGTTGCCCTGTGTTAATTGTTTTTCTAATGTATTCTCCTGTTATTCCATTTTGTTTTAATATACTTCCTAGACATTTGCTTTAATGGCAATGTTGTTTTCAAGTTGGATATCATCTGCCACTTTGACTGGATTAAGCTTGTCTCACTGAAAGAAACGGCGGCCCGTTTTAGACAATAAGGTTCCTACCGTCCATGAGCCGCATCTCTACAGCAGTAACATTTAAATTACTCAAATTTAAAAAAAAAAGTTTAATTACATATCAATTGTCAGTTGTTAGTTCAGAAGGTTGCAAAGCATATTTGAACTACAGTAAAATAAGCAAAGCAATCGCATCGTTTACAAAATACTTTTGTTTACAGGAAAGGCTTGAAATATACGTTCGAGAAAAAGTAAAACGACTAAAACGTAAACACTAATAACTTTATGATTTGTATCGATTATCGATTACTAACGCATTGAATAAACATTTACGAGTCTAAAAAGAAAATTATTTTTTAGTAAATTGTTTATTCAAATATAAGTCTCGATTGTGGGACGTCGGTAAAATTTAAATTTTCAACAAAACTAACATATTATAATAAATTATGTTAAATTAATTGAAGCTTTAAATATGTTTATATTATTCATGAAAGCGACTGTTTCTTGTGCGTCTACGGCCAATAAATTTGTCCTCGACTTTAGTTTTGTTGTGTGTTTAGTGCACTGAAGAGATGCAAAAACGTTATTGTGATAATAGCAATATGTTCATAAATATAAATATGCAATTTAGAGAAGAATGCTGGGTACGGGCAGACAATAAGGCGGACGCGCGCTGACAAAGCTGGCCCTACGCGATTACTTGCCATTATAACAGCTATGTTTGGCACAAAGGATAGACACAATTTATAACCTCTCGTGTTAGTTCAAGGCTGCATAAATTCTGTTCACCTGTTTATCATTTAAAATTTTTTAACCGTAGATACTTTTCTTCAGTTGACCGAAGTGGTTTTGAGGTAGAATGTTTAATGCGCCTGCGAAATGACCAACTACGTGAGTTATTTGTAAATGAATTTTCTAAATAAGGTTTTTTTCGATCTGATGATAAGCTGTGAAGCTATGAAGCTGTGAAGAGCTGTGAAGCGCTAATCGGAATAATTTTTCTATAGTGGTGTGCAACAGTCTTAATTCTGTTTGTAAAAAAAGTTTGTTTAGGTTGAAAGTTATTATGATGTGTGTGTGTGTGTGTGAGAGAGAGAGAGAGAGTGTGTGTGTGTGTGAAAGAGAGAGAGAGAGAGAGTTCAAAGTATAACACAAATGAAGCCGGTATGTTTTAAGGCACCAGAAATTCTCTTTAAGATTTAATGACAATTTTTTAAGTATTTCTTATGTAGTAAAAGACCCATAAGTACTAGCCTTAACTAGTATCTAAGACCTCTAGTTACGTCACTTTAAAATATCCAACAATTGGTTAAAATTTGGAAACTACATCCTCATAGTAGGTTGTGCAAACGGTGCAAACATCCTCATAAATGGCTTGTGTGAACGGTGTTTTCCAAACAGTGATTTCAACTGAAAAATGCATTTGCAAAACGTTTTCATTACCTTTTGCTAACTCCTTTCTATGTAGAAATACTGTATATTTTATGTACAACTATAATGGTTAAGATTCCGCTGTGTATAGTAATGTTTATTTTGCGGTTTGGCGTTTTCACTTGTAGGCAGGACGACAAGAAATGCGGAAATGTTTCTGCAAATAATGGTATTTTATTTGTCCCATCGTCCACAGCTAGTATCAAATTACACCATTGTTGTCCGTAATTATGTACACAAGAATCAGGATTCCACGTAAATTATGACGCAATTTAATGAAGTACTCCACTACATAAATATAAAGTAACATCTTGTAATATGAAACCGTGAGATTACGGCATAATTACAGAAACACGTGGATCCTGAGGAGTAGAGAACTTGAGACCCGTCCTTGACTTTGTAGACTAACGGCTCTGACTCGGCACGCCTACACGTCTACAGATATTGTTACATATAGGCCTATTCAGCCCGTCTCTGTCTCATTTATTTTTCGCATTAGGTGGCGTTTAGGTGTAGTCTCTCGGTGGACGGTTTAACGAGGCTAACCAGATTGTCTGAGCCAAAATCCTGGACTCATTTTTAGAGACTGAATTTTTTCCAGAAAACATTCTTCTTGAAACCAACCTGTCAAACAGATTTATTGTAAATATTAATTGGTATTAATATTTAAAACATTATTATTATTATTATCCTCTTAGTATTTTCCATTGGAATTATTATATTTTGTAAACTTTTCAGTGAAGTGTTTGTGAGGATCGGTCAAACATATAACACAAATTTCATATTTGTGTTATATTTTTGACCGATCCTCACAAACGTTTCGTCACTACGAATTTAAGGATATATTTTGTAAAGTTTATTAGCACACAACACGCACACACACACACACACACACACGCACGCACACGCACACGCACACACACACAAACACAAGCACACGTACACAATGCTAATCAAATTTTAATGCTTCTGATGTTGAAGGCTTCAACCATGAGTACTGTCACAACCGACTTTAGAATTTCCTCTACTTATTTTTATAAACATATTTACAATATTCTACGCACTCCATTTGAAATTTGTAAAAAAGCTGAAGGACCTCAGGCTCAGTATGTTAACTACTAGCGTGTTTTTGTTGTCAGGTCAATGAATTTTTAAACAAGAGTGTCGTTTACATGTTGGCGTTATGTGACAGTATTACGTCTACACAGTTTTGTAAGTACAGAATATTCCGCTCATTACCATCAAACTGAAACAGAAATCTACTAACTCTTCGTGACTAATTTTTACTTTCAATAGTTCCTTTTTTCATTCTCATTATCAAAATAAATACTTTTCAATATTTTAAATCAGGGATAAATCAGTGTCCAGGTAGTCACGGCGCACTGGGACAAGAGTTGATAGTCCAGGACGAACGCCGTATTTCCGGGAAGTTTGGACACGCGTCGTAGTAGATTAACTATACACTTAACCAGAGAGCAGCATTTCTTACAGGCATGATATCCAGTTGTTAACCATTATTTAGTTCAACCGAACGTATTTTGGCGGTTGTCTGAGCACATCAACGCGACATACTGTGCCGGAAGTTTAAGTCCCGGCGCTTCTATTGTGGAGAAATTACTTAAGAGGATGTACTGCCGAAATAAATTAATTATGGTAATTAAGCGTCGGTACGGGGTTGACGTTTCGTGGGTTTCACTGAACGCCGACGCACTCTGTTGGCGGAGTAGTGCGATTATGTTTTTCGACGCACTTGTTTGAGGCAGGTTGCCCCAGCAGTCGTCTCCCCCGGCCGAACCAAGTTTCTTTAAGACTTCTAATTTCTATTCACTATGATTGAGTAGAAGCTAAGCGATCTCCGGGTTCCCGACCCAGTCGGAAGTCTGGCTTACTCCACGTGTGGTTATCCATCTGCCACAATGCCGTAAATATATCTTGACTCGAGCTTGGCCGCCACGGGAGGAACGACTGCACGTCACGTCACAGTACCCACGAGACATTTTCTGGATTACACTAAGGTGACATTTAAGCTTTTAAAATACTCTAGGCCGCTGCAGCAAATACCCTGTGTTGTGACATTATTCTCAGTTAACTCAAGTTCTACTCAATTGTGCTCGCGTCCAGCTGGACATAATGTTGGGTTACAAACTTTCTCTAGTATAGTTTCAGAACGTAATTACGCCCCAGAATAGTAGTAGACCCGGCCGAGGGCACGTGTCCGACGATCATTAATTATATATTTTTTTTTACTGTAAAAGTTGTAGTTGTAAAAGTTGTGGGAAATCAGAATTTTAGTGATGTATGTGGGTGCTGTTTGTAAATGCTGGGGGGCTTGACCGGCTGGTCGGGTCCCTATTACCATTTTGGGTTTTTGTAATTGGTTAATCATTATAAATATATATATATATATATTTTAAAAGGCGTTGGAAGTTTTTAAGGGATTATAGGGTTTTTTTTACTCTCTTACTTGAATCAGGCACCTGTGGGGGCAGTTCTATGCAGGAACCGGACGTGTTCTTTAATGTTGGATCAGGCCCTGGCGCGTGTCGGCGGTCGGGTCAATTCAGATTTTCTGTAAATTTCTTTATATATTTCTACAAGGCTTAAGCAAAAGATTTTACAATTTTATAAAATCGTTCAGAATGTACCAATACTTAAAATCATTATTGTCTTTCTTACTGCCATAGTCAGTTCAGGATCTCTTAAGTTTTTTTTACATATATTTATAATATTAGTTTCTCACTATTTCATTCTATAATTGTAAAGTTATAAAATCCGCCTCAGTTTATATTTTATTTTCTGGTGGTTATGTTCCACTTGGATTTTCTTTAAAATTTTGAATTCTTATAAAATCCTAAAGAAAGTGAAAAACTTACAATTTTATAAACCCATACAGACACGTTAACCTTGTGATGGTACTTTACTATCAGGGGACAAACCCGATTTTTTTTAAATTATAGATTGTAACTGGACAGTTTGTACGGGCTGCTATGCCAATTTAAATTTGTAATTTCTAGTCCTTATGATTAATTCAGTTTTTTTTAAATTCTGTTATACTCTTATGAGTTAATGGGTTTTGGTTTTTTTATGAAAATTATATAAGGCTGTGCCGGCCACTTAAACTGATAATTGTAGTTTTGGATCATGATGACTAGTCCAGATGTTCTCCACATTCATGTATGGGTATGATAGGAATATACAGGCTGTCTGTAAGACTTAACATGCTGTATTGTGTCTGTGATATATGTATTCTTTATGTCAGTGTGTTACAAACAGGGAATATTTATACAACTATATGCTTATCGATATTAAGAGATATTAAAGGAGTTTTTGAATTGTGATATTAGATCTTGAATTATGAGGGTAATTTTAAATTGCAAATTTGGGGAATTTTGGATACTAAAGAATTGTGCAGTATGATATATTAAAGGTGAACTGTGATAGTACATTAAAAAAAAAATTGCAATTAATATGTATAAGTACAAAAGGAAATCAGAAATAATAAAAGTTGTTATTGTTGGGTAAAAGAGAGTTTTAATTGCAAGTCCCGTCTCACTGGACCCAGCACATTTTATGCTTCTTCTAGGCCCTCTGCCTAGTTTTAAATATCTAGTGGTCTCTCCTTAAAAAAAAAGGAGGGGTTACAAATGGTAGCAGAGCGTGGTTGTATCTAGGGTCGAACCCTTGGGTCCTTTGGTGTGACGGGACTTGCAAACTCGGAAACAGTTTGGACAAGCTGAACTTAGAAAAATTTGAAAGATTAACACAGATGTAGATATTATGTCATGTTAATGTTTTTTATATATTATGTGAATGTATAATTGTTAGCCTGTTGGAAATTGTAAACCTGATGCCGCCACGTGGCATGCGTTTTGGGGGGTATTTTTCTTTTGAGACTTGGAATTACCGGAGATCTGGGGCGTTGCTAGGGGAGTCGGCATTATTATTGATGGGAATTGAAGTAATCGCGAGGGAGTTTAGTAGGATGCGGTATGGCCCGATCGGAACTCGGTATGGTAGGGCGTACCGACCGAGTTTATTGGTTGGAGTTTTGTGAAAATTTAATGTTGGGCTTGATGATAGTGGTTAAGTACGTGTTTTTGAAATGTTATATGTTGAGATAGGTGTTCGGTGGTGTGGATTTCATGTTTATGTTAGTGTCCAAGGTTGTTTCTCCTCTTGTGTGTCTGAAAGAGAGCTAGTTTTGGAGTGGGTCGGGTCTCCGCAGCGCTAGGGAACCCGGGGGTCCTCTTGATGGAAGTATAGTACTCGAGGGTTTCTGATTTGATTTCTTGTGAATTATTGTTGCGTGTTGTGTATTTCGTGGGCCGGCTGCAGACCTCGAGGATGAGCGGGGTGGATCCGGATCTGTTTCTCCGTGATGAGTTAGAGTTTGAATTACGAGCCCGGGGGAGACACCCGAAGGGGGCGGTTACTGTTTTGAGAAAGCAGCTCAGAGAGGCACTGTCCGCTGGCGGCATGCTCTCGGCTGTCGATATAGCTGATAAAGATCGGGAATTGGAAAGGTGTGTGGAGAAGTGGGAGGAGTTGCAGGAGTTAGCCCGACGTGTTGACAATTTGGAGGAAGGGCAGGGTTCCTCCAGGGGTGCTCGGAGGATTCGGCAGCGCCTAACTGTGCTGAGTCAAAAGATTCAGCGCTAGTTCAGTTATTTACAATTGGAGAGAGGTAATTGACGATCATAAACTGGGCTGATATCTAGCGGTAAAACAATGCGAAACTAATGAAATACCGCCGGTAGTTAAGGGCAGTACAGAATTAAAGCCATAATTAGTGCTGCGCTCTACCCGCGGATAGGAGAAACTACCGTTTTCTACTCTACACTATCCGATTGGTGGCGGCATCTACTGATTTTCTCCAGCAGTATTAAAAAGCGGTGCTGCGTTCTGCCGAGATCTGCGGTAGGTAAACCAGCAAGGAGCAGACTCCATTTAATTTTTTCGTCTCGCAACATCCTTCGTTGGTGCCGGTCGCAATCTGTTTCTCTCTGGTAGAGAGATGATCCTACACGCCTAAGTCTTCTAGCTATGAGTAGCTAATTTCTCTTCACGACTGCGGGTCCGCCGAACAGAGAAGACAGTCCTGCTACATGGCTGAACGTTGAACATCAAGAAGCTCCACTCGATACCAGAGAGAATTAGATCACCACACAACACCTAAAACGCCAATCATGAGATCGCCACTTTACAAATAAAAGAGAATGCCCTTCATGGACCCAACCACAGGTGAAAAACAACCATTTAATATTTACACATAGAGTCAACCATCATACCCAGTGACCAGTTGTACATAACCATCAGTTTCTACATTTCAAGTTAAACATTCATTTGGATCCCCAATTGATGGGACAGTTTAGTGTGTACACTGAGTAAAAAATTAATTGTAAAATTTCAGTATATTTATAGTAGATTGTCAGTTCAGAGACTGACATGGTTACAAGACAGCATCCAACATAGACTTCCACTCATTTCATTATAGGGGTTTCTCTACAGATTTTAAGTCAGTTTTGCTATTAGTAATTTCTCATGTTCAATTCACTATGTATAAAAATATATATATGTTCTCTTATTTTAAAATCAGTTTTTCATTTGTATAAAAAGATTACTGGGGAGGTAGGTGAATTTTTAACTAGTTTCAACCAAGCTATGCATGTCGAAACACCTTTCAACTTGTTTGTCGAGACAAGTTTGTTGAGACAAGTTTGTTGAGACAAGCCGAAAGTTGAATGAACATGTCCGTCTCTGACCCAAGTGTAGTTTTTTTATAAGGTGCTAATATTGTGCAATTTTTCTCTTTTCATTAATTGGCCCTATTTAAGTATATATAAATTCTTTATACTAATTATGATAACTGGGGGGCGTTAATTATTTTAAACAATTTTATTTCTCACCGTAATTAAGTACTTAAGCACTTAGCCACTTAGGCACTTAGTTTTAAATTTTTATGTCCTGGGGACCACTGTGGCCTTTAACATTCTCTTATACACATGACGTGCAATTAACCCACACCATGTGGGTACAATTATAAAAGTAAATTTCTAATCCTAATGGGGATTCGTATAAAGAAAAGGTTAGAATTTATATACACCAGAAGGGTAATATAAAAAAAGGGCGTGGCAAGAGACCTTATGTATTTTATGTATACTATTGTATAATGTATTTTTGTCTTGTGGAACATGTTATGTGTGTATATTTCTGTGTACATTTTGGGGGTTATAAATATTATACATTTTCTGTACTTTTGGTGGGAACTTGGGATATAGGGATTTATTATTCAATGTCTTTTACAACAGAAAGTTAACACATGTAGTCATGTGGGTATATCCTTTTCATTTCTTTTAAGGGAGGTATTCTATCTCAATAATAGTTGCTGATCATTTCTTTAAGGAAATTATTTAATTTATTTAACCTTATAACAAGTATAGGAATTGTCACCTTTAAAATCTATTTAATTTGTTGAGTAATTATTTTTATTATTAATAGTAACAAGGAATGAAATCATTTATCTTCATTAATTTATATACAGTATTCTAAAAGGAACATATAAAATAAATTTTTATATTTTATTAAATAGTTTAATGGGAGCTCTACTTCAAGGTTAATTATTATTTAAATTTCAATTCACTGATGGAGTGACATAGCAATTATTTTCTTGGATTCAGTTAATATTTTTCAGGTGGCGTTGTTGAGAGAGTATACTTATTTATTTAACTATTTAAAGGGGAATTATAGATCACTGTTGTATTTATTTATTATTAATTTTTTATGAGATAGAACAATAAAAAGGGATTTGTTAATTAGTTAATTCTTGAGTTTTCATTGCAGGTCCCGTCTCACTGGATCCAGCGCAATTTTTAGCTTCTCTAGGCCTTAGCCTAGTTTTAATTAACTTGTGGCCCCTCTTTACAAAAAGAAATATTCTTTTTATTTAATTGCTCGAGATAAAGTGGGGTTACATAACTCATCTAAACCTGCGACTGCAGAACCTCGACGAACAATGGGGCACTCTTGAACAAGCCCATGATATTAAATCCTTGATCGAACAGGTCACCTCGACCCTGCAGGGTCTCAATCAAGTAGGCCACACACACCGGAGGGAGTTCCCGCGTCCGAGGTCTCGGCTTTAGAGTGCTCTCGCGAGCCTACCGCGAGTGCCCCGGTCTTCTCCGGGATGATGGCGGCCTCATACCACAAGCTGCCCAATCCACTCTCCCAGGTCATCCAGCAGTTGCCGGTCGTGGATGGGCTAGATGTGGATAAGTTATTGCCTTTCTTCCGGATTGTGTTCCAGTTAGCCGATTTTCCGGGTATGTCGGATCGTGCTCTCCTCGAGCTTATTTATCCGTATTGTCGCGGCCCCATGGCTGAGAGGGTGGCTGGTGTAATGCGGGGTAGAGGTGGAGTTGCGGAGTTCCACCGGGAGGTGTTGGGGGCGTTCGTACCCGGGAGACTTATAGAGCAATTGAGACATCGACACTTCTACAGAGTGCAGTCCAGGGGCGAGAGTCTGGCCCAATTTGTGCACAGTATTAGGGACGCGGTGCGGACACTCGGTCTGGGCTTGTCGGAGGAAGAAGTGGTGCAAATAATTCTCGAAGGCGTCTCCCCACAGGAAGATTGCGGCTTGTGTTTGCCGAGTGCCCGCGCCGGTTTGTTGACTTGGACAGACTGTGCGTGATGTCTAAGGCCATTCAGACGAACGATGAGGCGAGGGGAGACAGTAGTGGGGACCTCCCGATATCTCAGAGAGCAGAAGGACGCGGCGGCCTTTCTCGCCCCCGACAGGTCCAGACCGTTAGAGAGCGCGAGACCTGGGGAAGCATTATTTGCTACAACTGTAATCGGCCGGGTCATGTGGCTCTATCAAGTCCCCGGGGGCGCGCGCGCCCAGCACCTCCATCGCAGGGCCGCTCCCCAAAAAACTAAGTAGCCAGGGGAAGACATGTCGGAGGATGTCTTCCCCTCGCACCGGGTCTTCTAATGTACGCGCCTCCAGGCCATTCGTAGGTCCCAGTTCTTCGGGCATCAAGGTCCTCCAAACCCTCTCTAAGCCCACTTCTGTATGTCCCTTCTTGCTGTTGGAGTTGAAAAGGAGTCGACTCAGAGCATTAGTTGACTCCGGATTAGCAAGATCCATCATTTCATCCAGAGTGTGCGAGGACCTTGAAAGACAGGGTTTAATTAAAAGGTCGGAACAGTCTTCCGTGGTGTGCTGGACGGCATCCTAGGAAATTCTGGCCATTTCCCGGGTAGTTTCATTTAAATTTAAGATTGAGGGATTTTCTTGGGTGTGGAGTTTTCTGGTTTCTCCTGCTCTGGGAGTCGAGTGCATTATTGGTGCCGACTTCATCTGTAAAAGTGGTCTCGTTATTGACATCAAAGAGCACCAATGTTATTTTAAATTTAATCGGGGAGTTGTAATCCCTTTCCTTGGATATCAGAGGACTAGGGAAGATATCCAAGAGGTTGAGTGCCCCGACACATCTAGAGACCACCACTCCCAGTCCCAGCGGTCCGCATTAGATCAGTTGTGTGAGCGTTTCCCCACTGTGTTAACTCCGGCCCTTGGGCTCACACATCTCTTGGAGTATAAGATTCGCCTAATGAACTCCAAGGTAGTGCGCTCCCACCCTTATAAATTTGCCCCTCCAAAGATGAGCATCTTGAGGGAGAAGGTTCAAGAATTATTAGACCAAGGGGTGATTGAACCTTCTAATTCCAGTTATGCCAGTCCAGCGTTCCTAGTGCCCAAGCCTGGAGGTAAACATCGGATGGTGATCGACTACCGCAAACTCAACGCCAACATTGAGGTAGATTCGGTTCCACTTCCTGACCTTCATTCCGCGTTTGATTGGTTCAGTGAGGCGAGGTATTTTACCATCATTGACCTCAACTCTGCATATCACCAGATCCCGCTGACGAAAGAAAGTAGGCTCTACACGGCATTCTGTGTTCCGTGGAACCTCTATCAGTACACTAGGGTTCCCATGGGTCTAGCGGTAGGGGCCCAAACTCTCACCCGTTTACTTGACACCGTTTTCCACGATGTCAAGTTCAAATACGTCTTTAATTATCTTGATGACTTGCAAGTGTACAGCAAGCGTTATGAGGAGCATTTGGGTCATCTTGAAGAGGTGATGTGCAGGTTGAGGAGTGCCGGCCTCACTGTCAACCCCGAAAAGGTGAAGTTCGCCCAGACCCAAATTTCTTTTCTGGGCCACCTGATTTCCCATAGAGGTGTCACTGTGGATCCTGAGCGAACACAGCGAATCAGGGACTTTCTTTCCCCCACCAAAAGATGCTAACGGCATCGCGAGATTTGTGGAGATGGTTAACTTTTATCGGCGTTTCATTCCGAACGCGGCGGAGATTGCGGCACCATTGAATGAACTCCGAAAGAAGGGTGCCAAATTTGTATGGGGGGAAAACAACAGAAGGCTTTCGAAACCCTGAAGGAAGCCATAATTTCCCCCCCAGTACTGATAATGCCCGACTTCGGGCATTCATTTTGCAGACGGACGCGAGTTCGGTTGCGCTCGGGGCGGTTCTGTCCCAAGTAGTTGATGGTGCTAGGCAGCCTGTGGCGTTTATATCTAGGACATTGACCCAACAAGAACGGAAGTCTTCAGTATATGAGCTAGAGTGTTTAGCTGTTGTGTACGCTCTAGATAAGTTCAGGCGTTTTCTGGAACATGCTGAGTTCCTGCTCGAGACCGACAATCAGGCTCTCTCTTGGCTTCTTGCTCATCCCCGGCAACTGGGTAAGATTGGAAGATGGGTGGTTAAGATCTCATCCTTTAAATGCAGGGTGCAACACATTCGGGGAACTCAAAATGTGGTTGCAGACGCTTTGTCCCGCATGTTTTCCCAACACAGTGAAGCCCAATCTGAGCAACCCTGTTCTGTCTTAATTGACTTCCCTTTAGCTTTCACTGATGTGTTACCCCATCAGTTAGAAGAGTTGGGTCCGATCATCCAAAATCTAAAAGAGGGTAACGTACAGGTCCCTTACTTCATGTCCAAGGGCGTTCTGTGCTGCAGAGAGAGAAAGGGACGTGCCCCGAAGATAGTGCTGCCTAGCAAGCTCGTGCCAGTGGTCTTCAGCTACTATCACAATTCCCCGGTAGGTGGACATAAGAGGATTTCGAAGACCATTTCCAGTATTAGGAGACATTTCATCTGGAAGGGCATGGATAGGGACATAGCAACTCGAGTGAAAGCATGTCATCTCTGTGGCTTGAGCAAGCCTCCCCAGAACACCAAGTTGGGGCTGTTGGCATCTGATGTGGCGAGCAGACCGATGGAGAAGTTATTCATCGACTACGTGGGACCTTTCCCGCGTAGAAAGTCAGGTAATTCTTACCTGCTTGTTTGTGTGGATGCTTTTTCTAAGTTTGTCTGGCTACTGCCCTTACGGCAGGCAAACGCTCGATTGACCATCTTTGCACTACAGACCCATGTCTTTCAGCACTTCGGTCTTCCGGCCATCATTGTCTCAGACAATGGTCCACAATTTATTTCAGGCGATTTTCGGCGAATGTGCTTCGCCAATGGTATCAAACATGTGACCACTTCCCCGTATTACCCCCAGCCGTCCCACGCGGACAGATTTAACTGGAATCTCCGATCAGCCTTGATCGCCTATAATGCTGAGCAGCATAATTGTTGGGACCAGAATCTGAAGTGGTTGCAATTAGCGTTCAATACGGCCTTACATGAAAGCCATAAAGCCGTGCCCTTTGAAGTTATGTTTGGTTTCTCGCCTACGCTTCCCTTGGCCAACTTGTGGAACATAGACGATCTTCTGCCGAGTAATCCGAACATTGGAACGGCAGATAGGTGGAAAGAGGCCCGGAAGAATTTGCTCCGTGCACACGAGCGCGTCCGTAGTCGGTATAATCAGGGGCGAATTCCTAACCCTTTCCGGACAGGGGACTGGGTCTACTGCCAGAGCCACCCGATCAGCTCAGCCGCGGACAAGCGAGCCGCAAAATTGTGTTATCGCTGGTCAGGGCCATATCGTATCCTGGGGTTCGCGTCGCCTGTGACGGCTCGATTGGGCGAACCTGGAAGTGATTCCAAGGAAATCACGACACACATTTCAAAGCTTAAGCTCTGTCGAAGGGGGTAGACGGGCTGAGATGGGGGTAGATTTGGATGGTCTCCGTGTCCGTAGGGATTGTTGTCATTCTGAGGGGGTGTGCTCTGGGGGTGCGATCGAAAATGTTACGGTAGCGGGTAGATGTGCCCCACAGTCCCAGTGGTGTTCGTATACTTCAGGGATGCGACCCTGCCGACGCGAGCCTTGGTTTTCTCCATTCATCCTTGTTTCCGGAGGGAGCCAGGTCCTCACCGTTAGTCCCAGCTCTTCACCTTCAATGATCCCTGCCTTTTCCTCTTCCCGTTCTTCCTAACCCTCCCCGAAGAAAAACAAAAATTTCAAAAAAATTAGAAAAAGGAAAGAGAAAATGTCAAAAAAAGGAGTTAGAGAGAGGAATGGCAGCGACGTGGGTGACCGGGTCAGTTGCGCACTTGGTCCTCCACGTTGTTCCGACAAGCCCTTGGAGCACACTTGTAATCATGTTGTTGTTTATATAAATGACGTATATATGTATAAATTTGCATCGCATTTACATGCTATATAGATTTTGGATTATTGTGTCATGGAGACCATCCCCCCCCACATGTGCTGAGATTGTAAGTTGTATCTAGGGGTATAGGGTTGTTGTTTTGGGTTTTTGGGTTAGACCCCGTAACTATGGGGCATGGGGCCCTGTTTGGGGTTAAGTCGGTGTCTAGCGCGTAAGTGGGCAAGCCTCAGGAGGTCAGAACTCAGGGAGCTCCCGAACTTCTCTTTCTTCTTTTCTTCTTCTGTCCCTTCTTGCTGTATGCTGGCCCTGATCAGGTCAGCGTGCAGCGCCCGTACAGTTTCACACGTGCACCAAAACACACACTACACGTCTTCTTTCAGCTCTTTCGTTTTCCTTCTGAGCCTCTGTTCTCCTGAGAACGAGTTCTACTGAGATTTACTGGTGAAACTCGTGTTTTAGCAGACTATGCGGGATACACTGCAGGGTACCCCGGGGTTCAAAAGTGTTAGGCAACCAGGTTGCCCTTTGGGGGTGGGGGTGTGCCGGGAGTTTAAGTCCCGGCGCTTCTATTGTGGAGAAATTATTTAAGAGGATGTACTGCCGAAATAAATTAATTATGGTAATTAAGCGTCGGTACGGGGTTGACGTTTCGTGGGTTTCACTGAACGCCGACGCACTCTGTTGGCGGAGTAGTGCGATTATGTTTTTCGACGCGCTTGTTTGAGGCAGGTTGATTCAGTCTGAATTGAGCAGTAGCGGACAGCAGCAGTCGTCTCCCCTGGCCGAACCGAGTTTCTTTAAGACTTCTAATTTCTATTCACTATGATTGAATAGAAGCTAAGCGATCTCCGGGTTCCCGACCCAGTCGGAAGTCTGACTTACTCCACGTGTGGTTATCCATCTGCCACAATGCCGTAAATATATCTAGACTAGATCTTGGCCGGCACGGGAGGAACGACTGCACGTCACGTCACAGTACCCACGAGACATTTTCTGGATTACACTAAGGTGACATTTAAGCTTTTAAAATACTCTAGGCCGCTGCAGCAAATACCCTGTGTTGTGACATTATTCTCAGTTAACTCAAGTTCTACTCAATTGTGCTCGCGTCCAGCTGGACATAATGTTGGGTTACAAACTTTCTCTAGTATAGTTTCAGAATGTAATTACGCCCCAGAATAGTGTAGACCCGGCCGAGGGCACGTGTCCGACGATCATTAATTTTATATTTTTTTTTTACTGTAAAAGTTGTAGTTGTAAAAGTTGTGGGAAATCAGAATTTTAGTGATGTATGTGGGTGCTGTTTGTAAATGCTGGGGGGCTTGACCGGCTGGTCGGGTCCCTATTACCATTTTGGGTTTTTGTAATTGGTTAATCATTATAAATATATATATATATATTATTATATACATTATTATATATGTATAATATATATATTATTTGGCAAAATAATATATATATATTGTAACAAGACCTGTTAACTGTGGTTACAAATAAAAGAAAAAAAAATTTATTTAAAAAAAAAATTTTGTTCAAACAAAAATTTTATGTTTGTTTGTTATGGTTAAAATTTAGGATTAATCCTAAATTTGTGTTTTGTTGAAAATTTCGAAATTCTGAGAATTATTTTGGTTTAATTTACACTTCTGGTAGATCTTAACAAAATCTGGAGTTAATCAGATTATCTCCTTTCAGCAATCGATTAATGATTTTCAGCGCTGCTCCTTTATCTCACTTTTAGTTAAGATTTCTCGTCTTCCAGGAAGTCTTGTAATTAATTAAACCTTTAAATTAAAATGTGAAATAATTTTACAATCCAAATAGTTGAAATAAATTGATTTATTAACAACAATTAATAATAATCGATTTTAAATCGATGTAGAGCAATTGTTTGACTCCGTCACAGGGATATATCGATATGTGATTACAGGTTAATTTTTTATATAAGTCTTAAAAAAGAAAGGTTCTTTCAACGATTATTTTATATACAGTCAGAGAAGGGCAGGCCTAGAAAGTATAACATATACAAGAAATAATTTTAATAATTAATATTTAACAAATTGTGAATAATATATAAATTTTAATATATTTGATTTTTCAAACCAAAGCTGCAGGCTATGAAATCAGTCGAAGAAGGTTGCAGTGCATCTTGGGACCATCATAGCGGCTAGCTGAATTGATGAGGTTATACGTATATTTCGTCGCTGGAAAATCTCACAATAAATTCACCTTTATAACTGTTTTATGGGTCTCCGAAATTGTGTATACTGTCTATTATGTTGTTTGAGGTATTCTGGATGAGTGTTCAGTGTCCACTGGTGTTAATTGTTTTCTATTAGAGGTGTTCACTTTATGTCTGTTGTGGCGAGGAATCGTTAATATGTTGTAGAGTGAATTATTAATAGTAGGTAGTTTTAACAGTTTAAATCACTAGTATTATGTGGTGTATTGTTCGTTTTCACCGTTGTCGTAGAGTATTTCATAAGTTTTGACTCGAAAAGTGTTAATTTATGTAACTCCCGGTTTTCACTGATTCTAGGCTTTAACCTTTACACTCCATTATACGGTTTTAAGAACGCGATTCTGCATCGACTGTTCCGTTTGAATGTTAACAAAGAACTAACTAACTTCCTTCACCTTAGGAAATATCTTGCCAAGTTAATATTGGAAAAGTATTGTTAAAATAATTTTCACTTCCCATGTACATAATTCCAAAGTACATTATATGTGGAATATTTTTAGTTTATTGTTCGCTTCCATGAACTATTAACCATATAATTGGTTTATTTATCTCATTCTGTTTAATTTGATATGTCATAGTCCATATTTGTTGAGATTTTTGTTAAAATTAACATATTTCTGTCTTTTTGGAAATCTAGGCCCAAAAAACCTGTTTCCGTTCTTGTACACAATTACTGCCATTTTAAGTGTTATTAATATAATTATAATAAATTTCAAATGGTCACAAATCTTTTCTTTCCTTAATTCTTTATAAATTTAACATTTGAACTGTCTTTTAGTGATCATTTCTGAATTTACCATTCCTCTTCTGAAATATTTAATTATTACATTTCAAAAATTTTCAATAATTTAAGATATTTTCCTATATTACTCTTTTAAATCATAGGATCATTTACAGTAGTTGTTAATTGACCTACCTTACATAAATCTTGTTAGTTTACATGGTTCATTGGTGAATTAACTGGTTTATATTACTTTTTGTGAATTCATTATTTGGCCTAGAGTTTAGTATTTTACATATATAGTTTTTTCAAATAAATTTAATTCTACTCCTCCTCTGACTCTTAAAAGTTAACACAACATGAAATGAATTGTTTACATAATTATTGAGATGTGTAGCATCTAATTCATGCTACTGTTACAAAATAATAATTAACATTAATCAGCAGTCTTTAAAGTTAGACATGTTTGCTTAAACTGTTTAGAACATACATTTAACACATTTTATAAATTAATGCAGCATCCATACTTAAACATTGTAATTTGTATGTATGCTGTTATACAACTAATACAACTTATTCTAAACATATAGGTACCTTATTCTATTAGAACTCTTTTAAAAATATGGAGTTCATGGCTTTGAACAATATCAGCCATTTAAACTTCTTAACTCTATTAAAACCTAAGTTATGTTCAGTCCTTTCTGATTTTACTATTATTATCTAACATCTCCTTGTACAGTAAACATTTCAACCCACACTTTTTTTGTTATTGGCATTCCCTTGAATGTCTTGGCATTCTTCCCTAAGAATGAATTTCTTATTTAATGAAATATTGGAAATATTTTCCATTTTAATATTTCATTATTTGTTAATTATAAAATATAAAAGTTATTTTATAGCACATTGTTTAAGTTATAGATACACTAAAACTTGAAGTTTATTACATTTCAAAACACTTCCACTAGTACACTTTCACTGTTGGTTCTGACTTATATTTGAGTTTTATTATTCTCAGACCAGACCTTTAGTCATAATGGACTGTAAAGATTTGTTTATTTTTTATCATATAATAACTTTAGTTGGTGCACTTCTTATCATACTACACAATATTTTTGTTTATAAATAATTAAAATTTCATAAGGTTTTGGGATGTTATACTTTCTTTAGTGGTATCATTTGGTTTGGGGTTAATGGTAGTTAATAATAGGTTTTTATTGTGGTTCTTCCATCCTATTTCTTCCTTTCTTCTCGTCTTCCTTCTTGTGTTCATTCTTGGGTAAACCAAGGTACTCAGTGTTATTTTGTCCGATGGTTGGTTCGGAGTATCTTCTTTATTATCTGCTTTTAAATTTCTTCCTCCTTCTTGGGTTTGGAGTATCTTCTTTATCATCTGATACTAACTTTACTCTTCTTTCTTGTTTCGAGATATCTTGTTTATCACCTGATACTAAACTTCCTCTTCTTGTTTCTTCTTGTGTTTGGGGTATTATTTTTATCACCTGCTCCTAACCTCTTGGGTAATCTCCGGATTTTTTAATATGAGTTTCCTTTAATTTATTTTCTTTGACTTTTATGGTTGTATTTTTTATTATTTAATTATTGTTTTTCTTTTATAGTGGTGGTTTCCTTTGAAATGTAATTGAATTTCATTTGACATTCTTTGAGTACATGTAATTTAATTATTTTTATGATCTTATTTGAATTAATTATTGGTGGAATATCTGTCATGCTACAATATATTTTAAAAGGCGTTGGAAGTTTTTAAGGGATTATAGGTTTTTTTTACTCTCTTACTTGAATTAGGCACCTGTAGGGGCAGTTCTATGCAGGAACCGGACGTGTTCTTTAATGTTGGATCAGGCCCTGGCGCGTGTCGGCGGTCGGGTCAATTCAGATTTTCTGTAAATTTCTTTATATATTTCTACAAGGCTTAAGCAAAAGATTTTACAATTTTATAAAATCATTCAGAATGTACCAATACTTAAAATCATTATTGTCTTTCTTACTGCCATAGTCAGTTCAGGATCTCTTAAGTTTTTTTACATATATTTATAATATTAGTTTCTCACTATTTCATTCTATAATTGTAAAGTTATAAAATCCGCCTCAGTTTATATTTTATTTTCTGGTGGTTATGTTCCACTTGGATTTTCTTTAAAATTTTGAATTCTTATAAAAGCCTAAAGAAAGTGAAAAACTTACAATTTTATAAACCCATACAGACACGTTAACCTTGTGATGGTACTTTACTATCAGGGGACAAACCCGATTTTTTTTAAATTATAGATTGTAACTGGACAGTTTGTACGGGCTGCTATGCCAATTTAAATTTGTAATTTCTAGTCCTTATGATTAATTCAGTGTTTTTTAAATTCTATTATACTCTTATGAGTTAATGGGTTTTGGTTTTTTTATGAAAATTATATAAGGCTGTGCCTATATTCTATTACTGGTGTCAGAATTATAAACGAATAAAAGTAATATAAATTTTAATTTTTACTCTTGCCTTTTCGTGGCGATGTATTTCCGTTTGTCGTCGTTGCTACTTTTGGATCGCATTTTCCAACAGTAATCGGCTTCTTCATTATCTAAGTTGTAATCTGAGTCAGCACTAAGGTCACCCGATGAAAATTAGAAACATATGAGCATACAAAGCATCGGTCACGTGTCTATACTTTATGTGGTAACACATATTCGTATATAAAGTGTTTCACTATTCAACCTACCAACTTTATAAAGAAAAAAATGTTGTCACAATCTGTTAAGTTCGTGGAGCGACATCTGTAGCTTAGCGGTAGATGTAAAGTATTGTGCGCGTTGTAAGAGTCATATTTCTTGTAAACATCTGTTAATTTCCAAATCTGTCTGTCAATTTACTCATTGTTTACCAGCTGTTCGAAATTTACGTGTGACGCGTGTTTTGAAAAGTGGACAAAATCAAACATCGTGCTGTGATTGAATTGTTTGTTAAAACGGGTCTAAAGCCAATAAATATTCACAGTAAAATGCTAAATGTGTTAGGAGATGCTGCGCCTTCAAAAAGAGTAGTTTGTAAGTGGGTAGCAGAGTTTAAACGCGCTCGCACGAGAGTTGAAGATGATTCCTGCAGTGGGCAGCCAAAAAAATTAACAAGTCCAAATATCATTAAAAAAATGTCATACACGATGTTGGAAGACCAGCAATTGAGAGTGGATGGCGTTGCTGAGATAATAGGCATCTCACATTAGCGTGTGCATTATGTTTTAACTCAAGAACTTGGTGTGAAAAAAGTTCGTGCAAGGTCGGTGTCGCATTTGGAGTGTTGCATTTTTGGAAGTTCACCGCCGGGCACTATTTTCACTTCTTGTACGAATAAGTTTAAACTCAAGACCCCACTTACCAACCATTGTTTCTGAAGATGCAAACCATCTCCTAACACACTTACCACTTCATTATGAATTTCCGTTAGCGTTAGACCATTTTTAACTAAGACTTCATGATTTTGTCCATTTTTCAATACCCACGTGACACGTAAATTTTAAATAGCTGATAAACAGTAAATAAATTGACAGATACATTTGAAAATTAACAGGCGTTTACATGAAATACGAATCTTACAGCATACGAAAAATGTTAGATTTTAGCTGTAAGCAATAGACGTCGCTCCGCGAACTTTTCAACTAACTCTAGTATTTAAGGATATAACTGTACGGATCCTATTATAAGCTTTAACTAAGAGGCTCATAAACGACTCAAATCAAATAAATCGTTTGAAAATTTCTTCCAATTAATAACGAAGTGTGAGTTTAAATTCAATCTAAAAATTCTCATGTAGATAAGACTTAAATTAAGATCTGTTTTTATAACCCAAAAGGGAGGAATCGAAGGAAATTCTAAATAAGTTTACTAAAGTTAATTTATATAGGTTAATTGATGAATTAATGTGTTCACCGTAACAAACATAATCCGAAAAAGACATCAATGATTAAATTTTGATTTATTTTTGTCATATGGTTAAAATCAACACTTCTGTATGTAACCCGTATGTAAGGCATTCTCCGGATTAGCAATAGTGCATTGTCCCGGTAACAGATTTGTATTTCTTCGCCGGTAAGACTCGCCGGTATGTCTTGGTCTTAACTCCTCTGCTACCGATCTGAATATCTGTGAAAGGCGTACAATTGTACTAAAGGTCAATGGCCAGTTGAGTCATAACCAACCTCATAGACGTAAGTTATGCAATTTGCAATTTAAAGTGTGTCACCATACCACCTTATGCATAGAACCAGTGCATACTGCACTGCCTGTAAATACCGCTGAATTGTCTTCATTCTGTGCCGATGCTCTTCCAGGATACAGTATCACACTCTATTCAATGTTCTCACACTTTGAAACAATTTATGTTGGAGGACTTGTCTTCTAAACGTATTGTTCCCTAGTTGGCCGGCTTCGTCCATCGTTGGATATACGTCTTCCTAGTTCAGTGGTGTCGGGAGGAGGAGGGGTCGGTGGGGTCGGCTTCATACAAAACAAGAAGGAACAAGTTAAGACTAATCGACATTACTATCTTTAAAATGGTTGAAAAACGTGTGATAACATCCTGCTTGTGTATTTAAGAAAGAGTTACTACTATATTAGCCTACACAGATGAAAAAATAATAAAATAGCCTAAAAATTAAGGGAGTAACAAAAATTCGTCAAGTTTTTTCGACAGTCTGGGAGAGGTCCGGTCCCGTTTGTCCTCCCCCACCCGTAAATACGCCTCTGCCATAGTTGCTTCTATCCATTTTGAGCTTGCGTCAACCCAAATCATCCACCCATCTCATTTAGGATCTCCCACAATCCACAATACATTTGTTCAATATGTCGTCGTATTGACTAATAACGTGACCTTCAAAACTCCGTTTCAGCTTTGCTTCTGTCTGTTAGTTTCACACACTTATCTTTACTCTTTCCGCTCTTTGTGCTTTTACTACACTATATTGTCCATATTCGCCTTTATAATTATATATGCGTATACTAGTGAACCATACGCGAGGACAGGAAGTACAATGATTAAATACTTTGTTCTTAAGATTCTGTGTGTATCTTAACCTTTTACTCATTGTATCGAATCCCACCTACGTCAATCTAACTCTCATTTTTACTTTCCCTGGCTGATTCTCTTCATTAACTTTATATGTCCCTCATCACAGACACGTAGAAACATATGTTCCCTAACTTATTCTTTATTTATCCCTCTTTCTGATTATCGTATGGCCCTCTTTTGTATTGTCGTGTCCATAGTCTTAGCACAGTTCATGTTGTGATCTGTGCTACTGGTTTGTGTGTACATTGTTACACACAATGTAGTTGTAACTACATTTCTTACTAAATGATACTAAATATATTTGTTAGTAGTCTGCAGAAATTCTCCGTGTTTATAAATTCATGTTAGACTTCAACAGACACCTTGAAAGCAACAGCGAAATCCAAGTTTAGGAATTCTATTGTGAATTCAATAGGAATTGTGTACTGAAAGATTATATTCATCCGAAGGGAAAGAAAAAGAATGACGAACGACCTAACGGAGATTATTTTTATGGGTCAGATTTAGTACTGTGAGTGCGTAAGTATTGACGTAAAGTATACCTGTGTATAATGTAGAAATGAAACGCTACGAGTGACGACAGTGTTGAATCAGTCCCTTGGAAATTAAAATTTTAGCTAGCGAAACGGCACTCATAATAACAGTGATGGATTCAAACGGATGTATGAGAGAGTAACAAGTAAGGTAACAAGAGAGGAGCTCAGTGTAGTGTTGATTCTGGCGAGCAAATACTGTAACTGACCTTGATAGGCCTTCACATTATCAAGGAACACATTAGGAGCCTTCAGAAATGCTCTTATTCGTCCGTTGAAATCTAAACTACTTGGACGAAGTACAAGTTCTGGATTAGACAGTGTTCAAGTTCCGAGCAGTGCTGCAACATCTGAAGAACTCTGATGGTTATGGAATTGTCTGTGAAGGTAATTTTGATGCATATTATTTTAGCACTAGGTGAGGTGAAAACTTTTTTTATTAGACGAAACGAATCTAACAAACGAAGCTAATATTTTAGCTTCAAACTTTAATCCGTTCAGTCTACATCTGCGATTGCTCAATACTGATAAATCCAACTGAAAATCTGGAAGAGATAATGACCATCTGTATAAAAAGGGTACAAAAATTAATTCCCTTGCCGGGGACAATTTATTCTATTACATCCACAATTATCGGAATATTATTCTTTATTATCAGAAATATAGTTCACGTTAACAGCCGTATTCCTGTCGCCATCCCTTCTTTCTATCGATGACCGATATTATACCTTTTTTATTATGTTACTATTTTTATTATTTTGTTCTTTACAATTTATTTTGATTACTAGCGCAATGGTTAAAAATTTAAAAATCTAAAAAGAAGATACTGTTTTAGTAAATTGTTTTCTAAAATGTAAGACTCTTGATTTGTATTTAGGCCTACAACTGGGACATCGGCAAAATTTAAATTTCTGACGAAACTCACATATAATAAATTATGTTAAATTAATAGTGTGATAATAGCGTTATTCTAATAATGATTAATAATTAATAATTAATAAACTTTGTGGTGATAATAGCAATATGCTCATAAATATAAATATGCAATCTAGAGAAGAATTACAAGTCTCTTCTTGTGACAAGTATTTATAGTGTAACCCCGTTAAAGTACTGCCATTACAGTATTTTTACAGGTGAAGTTACAATTGAGTTTAACAAGAACAGGACCATTGGATCTTCAATTGATATATACTGTATTTACTTTTCGCATTGGAATATATAATATGGTCATTAAAATATAATCTCTGAATGTTATAGTAACGTATACTATTCTGAATCATTTAAAATAGCTTCACTCTATATGTAGTATAATGTCAAAGGGACGCAGAAGAAGAAATTGTGATGTCTCAAGTTAGATTTAGAGTCTCGGCTCCAAAACGCCTGAATCACATGTTTGCATTGTTTATTAAGCTGCGGCCATTGTTTGTTGTTGTCATTTTTTGACTATACATAATTTGAATATACATTAATAATTTTTTATCTGTGTTAATGATGTATAAGTGGAGCTGTGGAATGCCTAGGCAAGGAAACAATAGTTTGTTTCTGACTTACTTTTAATGATGACATAGCAATGCCAAATGTAGACACGACGCCAGACAGAGCGAATTGTGAGCAGTTTGACTGTTGAGCGACTGTTTTGTGATCTTTTTTGCCTAGTTATGCTTCTTTATATACATTATAAATATTTTATTGTGATAAATATTTTATAGAAATAAAACCAACGTAACGTAATCATAAGAAAAGAACCTTCTCTGACAAATTTAAATTTTGGTTTGTAGAAATTGATTGCCAACCATTTAGCTCAAAGTTAATGCGATCAGGATTATCCAAGCAGTATTGTTTTTTAGATACAAAACGCACATAATTTTTTACAGAGTGGTGCGACTTCTACACTTACATTTATACGACACATATTATATGACGAAGGCAGGTGAGAAGTCTCAGCCACTACGCTACTTTTAATTGTTTTCATGAACTATTTTGAGTTGGTGTAGATGTTTGAAATGTTTGATGGTGTAGATATTCAGCTTTAGTTTTAATGTAATCTCACAGGTGAGAAACACCAACACATTACCGACACATCAACAGTGTTTTCTACATCACATGAATGTGGTAAATATTCAGCAATAAAGAATATTAAAATAATAAAAACAAAGGCCCTGGAATCAAATCGTGCTGGCTTTATGCGTAATAATATTTTTTTTTCACAACGCGAGTTCAGATCATGATCATAGAGTACTTTGGAATTTCTCAGTTTTTAAGTTGTAAAGTTTTTGTATCTGTACATGTGTGTGTGTGTGTGTGTGTGTGTGTGTGTGTGTGTGTGTGTGTGTGTGTGTGTGTGTGTGTGTGTGTGTGTGCGTGTGTGCGTGTGTGTGTGTGCGTGTGTATCGCATTTTTTGGATAGCAAATATTTACTTTAGTTGCTGCTCACATACACATTTCGTTGTGTCATTCACTTTCATCCTCATCAGAGCTGTTTTTGACAATATTTTTCAATTCTGTCAAAATTTGTAAAAACAGTTCTGTTGGACAGAAAATGTTGGATATTGAAAAAATTTAATGTTGACCAGTAAATGAATGATGCAAAAAAATGGAACTAGCAAAGCTAAAATAAATACTTGCTTTTGTAAGCTTGTTCAAAATAAAACAAAACAATATATAGTGTAAGAAAAACAATAGAATTTATGCTGTTTATTTAGTGTTGTAGTTTTTCAGGATTTTATTTCATTTTTTCTCCATTCCTTTCTATAGCCTACGTTTTGACATTTGGCTTTATGTCATCTCAGGACTTGAGTAATTCATCAGAATGGATCAGAGAGAAAGAAGGCCGGAATGATTCGTATAGAACTAATTATTATCAGTTCATTCAGTTTCGGATAACGCACGGGGCATTCAGTTATTTTTCGCATATGTAACGTTGTTTTTCGGGTTTTCCTGAAATCAATTTGTTAAACGCTTTTTTGTTTTTACATTATGTTGATATGTGAATGTTTACAAATATTTTCAACATAACTTGCTACGTACTGTTATTTTGATTTGTGTTTTTTAAAACTGAAATTTATAATATTACAGTTGTTTGTAATTAAAAAAATAATTGAACTTAAGAAGACGATTTACTCTGCCATATTAAAAAGCATAATCACCTATGTATGGTTGTAAGAAGGCGCCGAGCAGTGGAGGAAGAGGTCTTGTGGAGTGTTCAGGCTCGTGTGGACATCAGAAGGCAAACTCAATATTGGACGCCACAACAAAGCGACTACGTGGTATGGCCATTTAAAACGTGTGCCTGACGATCGAAGGCTTAAAAACCTGTTAAACAGGGTTCTATATAGAAAAAGGAAACGAGTTAGACAGAGGAGGCCATGTATGAAGAGGAGATGGAGAAAAGAGTCTTGTAACGAGGAGGACGAAACGGCAGAAACCTCTGGCATGAAGGTGGATAGACAGAAACCTCTGGCATGCAGGTGGACAGACAGAAATACCCAACTTTGTGTTACTTCTTTCATTCTTGTACTTTACCGCCATTCTTTATTCGTCTAGTGGTTTAGACTTAGTTTTATCCAATTTTAATTGTTGTTGGAATCAAATATCATCTTTTTATCACTACTTATTGGTAACTTACGTTTTATTCTCCATATAATGTGACATTTATCATTATATTTAGGCCCAATGTCAGACATTCTTCTCTGCCTGACGTGAGCATGTTAGTTAATAAAATGACGTGAGTATTTACATGTGTGTATGTGTTTGTGTTTTGTGTGTGTTCACGTGTCTGTCCGTCTGATAATTCCCATGCGATTTCATATTAAATATTGTTTAGTAGTATGCTGCATAAATAGGTTAGTTGAAGCAAAAGGATTCTTCATGTTGTTTGCCATAAACCTTCCTCACGGCACGTCAATCACTCCTGACGCAGAAGGGATTTGTATTTCAACCGAAGGAAATCATTTTGTTACTTAACGTTGTTAATGGAAGACTAAGTAACGTTTTACTTAATCTTTTAGACTAGTTTTACAGCAACGTTTTGTTAAGAAGCGTGTTCAATATTGTAATCAGCCATGTTAAATTGACCTATACAACTTGTATCGAACAGACACTCGGTAGGCCTACATTCACCTGGGGAATAAGCGTTATTTTCAAAGCGTTGCCTCTGTCAAAGCTTATATTCGTTTAGTAACACAATTTTGTCTAGATAAAAAAGTTTCATACACAAAGTAAAATGATTACAGCATTTCGAGATAGGGGATGAACGATTTCGAGATATTGAGATTAAAGGCAAGAGTAACTTTTAATATCCATTTATGGGTACGGATGTTACCAATAGACCATATATGATGTAAATCGGTGACGTTTCTTAACGATCCAATATTTTAGAATAATTATTTTTATTTTGAAACTTTCGAAGTAAATTCTCTTTCGAATTAAATCGAAAGATAGTTTAAAAATCTTTGTAGACAAAAGACCGAATATGCAATGCCTTTGGTTTCCAGATTACATTCTAAATTGTCTCAGTATAATACAAGTTTTCCAATTTTTACATTAGTCTGCATAATTTTCTCTGTAAATACGTGCATACATAAAGTAGTCTGTTTTATACTTTTATACTTGGATAGAATACGTGGGTACTGGACACAAATCGGAGCTTATTGGATAGTAAACAATAAGACTGACAATAAAGTAATTTTATTTGCAAAAGTTTTATATTAATAAGAAACTGCAAGTCATTTCATCTTCTGTCTAAATATTTGGACGCGGTTACCTGACACAGGTTAATGACGCTGACACAAATTACCAGCCTGTCAACAGCTTTCTCTTTGCCCTTTGGTAAGTCAGGTGGCAGCCACTGAAAGCTTTATTACTCGCAGTCAAAAGACAAAAATTACTGTAAGAAATCTTTAAGTCGAACAGACCATGGACACGAATTTTGAAGGCACTTAAAACGAATGAAAGTGAAGTACTTACAAATTCTATGATTACAAAAGGCAAGCGGTCAATGACTTCTGCTAAACCCCGCAGGATACGAGACATGACAGTAATAACATTAGGTATTTGTTAATAAACCGATTGGTGAGGTAATCTAATCTGTAGATCTAAAACTGTAGGATAGGTTCAGTTTTAGTTGTACATTATATAGTAAGGCTTGTCACCTTCAGAAATTTCCGAAACGTCTATTTAAATAATTAGGTTGTTACTGGCGGAATTTCTTGTTGATTTAGACAACTAGTTGGTACACGACCGTGATATATTTGCTTAAATAAAATAATTTCTGTTCAGATATCGCCCTCTTGTACTCGTATTCCGAACCGAAGTATAATATTCTATTCAAATGTACTGTAAAATAAAAAAAAATAATGTTACCTCCTTCTTGAGTCATCAGTCTTTCGACTGATTTCTTTCGTTCCCGCGTAACTCGTGAAGCGTGTGTAACAGGTTTCCTCACAGGCGTATGGGATCTACAGTATAATGCCAGATCTAAACGGCATATTTGGGCGGGCTTATACTAGGCAGGATTCATCTCGCTGGTTTGCCATCGTCTCACGAGGGGGCATGGTCGTCTTTAAATCAGACGACACCTGCGGAATTCGAATCCGCTCCAGCAGCGTGGCAGTGCCACACCTTACCTCCTAACAGTAATAATAATAATATTGTGTTTCACGGTGTACTTTCGTTTTCAAATAACATTTATTTGCTACTTTACTTTTCAACATTCTTTTATTTCCAAATACAGTTTGCAATAAAATTTCAGACAACTGCAACCAATAACGCAGCTGTTTGTTTCTCACCTCTTTCTCCATTTAATGACGTAATAAAATCGTGTGATACGCACCGCAAACCTCAGTGCCCTGCCCGCATATACGTTACCGCGTACTCATGTTCATGACTAAATTTTTTTGTATAACAGGAGCAAGCGATCCCAACCGCAGAGTGGCAGAGAGTATCAGATGGCCACCAACAAATTGTCAGGAATACAAACACACACACGCGCGCGCGCGCGCGCGCGATCAAACGCACACACTCATACGGACGTGCAAACACGCGCGTAGCAGTCTCTAGTTATGATACTCCTATGTACGGAGAAACTCATCAACGTTTTTGGAGTTTTCGGAGTTACTTGAATCACATTTCTACACAAAGAAATTGTTTAACTCCGAAAAAACCTATTTTAAAGTATCAATTAAACTTTTAGTTAACAGGAAGCTTATATAAACTGATGTTTCTTTTACTTACACTATCGTCTTGACCGTATTGTGTGCATCTCCACCTTTCCCTTCACTTTACTCCTTTACATTAGGAATATATCTCATCCGCGTTCCCACTTGAGTGGCCCAAATCTGATGTACTGCATGCGTGTATCAGATGCAAGTCAGAGAGAAAGTTAGTGAACTCTCTCGTTGCTGCCGCCGCCGCCGCCTTTGAACAATCACAATTGCTTGTTTTACTATGTAAGCAGTCTGCAGTCGGGAAAATAAGTTCTACACTGCCTTGGTAAATTACTCGCCTTGTGGAGCTCCGTAACTAAGTACATTTACTTCTTCATTATCACCGTCTTCCTAGTGAAGATCATGTTACTGTTCTAAATAAGGTTCATCACCGGAACTAACATATTTCAGTTACTGGAAGCAATGGTATTATTAGGTGAAGTTAGAGCAGATACAGTATTATAGACGTAATTATAGACATACACCTTCTTCTCATTGACTGCGTTGCTACTATATAATTTAATATGTTTTAAACCGATCCTGCCTCCGCTCCCTCTGTCACTTGGATTGGTTACAAGTAGTTGGAGTAGTTACGACTTCATAGATTGGTTACAATACTTGGCAATTTACACATACTGCAGGTGCTTATTATCACACCTTCGGTTCACACCAGTGTCGAACGGCTGCATAGATAGGATTTTTACAAGAGAGTACCGCATTTTAGTTTTAACTTTTTTTTTACATATCAATGGTTTTCAGAAACAGTATAAATTAGTAGATTTCGTTTCAATAAAAAAAAAAAACATACTGACTGTTGGAATAAAACACTGAAAGTAGATTTTAATGTAGGCCTATGTACATCCGTTTGACATACTGCAATTTTTTTAGTACGTACGCACAGAAGCCAAAAGCAACGCACAGTCAAGCATCCAACGCACAGAAGCCAAAACTAGAACATCGAAAATCATGTAACTTTAGAGCAAGTGGAAATTGGCGGGAGGTGCAGGGTAGGTTGATGTCAACTATTAGAATCTTTCACCGACCTATAATTTGCATTCAGTTTCTACCTTTGTTGAAATAATGAGCAGTTTACCCTCGTGATTTAATCCATTAAAATACTAATTGTATTTAGATAACGTCATAAATTTACATTTTTTTGTTTTAAAAGTAAAACCCCGTTAGAATTTTAAGAAGACATTTCATCAACCAATTAAGTTTGACCCAGGGCCATATAATAGGCCCAGTAGAATAAACTTGGTTGCAGGAAGTTGTAAAATAAAGTTTACGTTTACAGTTTTATTATAATTAATAAATATTTGTAAATTTAAGCCTTTATACATATGTACATATTGCTTTCTCTCTCTCTCCTATGGCGCTACAGCCCAAGTCGGGCCCTGGCCTCCACCAATCTCCGCCTCCAATCCACTCTATCCACTGCAACCCTCCTCCAGTTTCTTATCCCCATGTCTCTCGCGTCCTCTGCAAACATATTGCTTTACAATTTTTAATTATAAAGTTAAATTTTGTAGATTTAGTTGTACTGAAACAGCATGTATATAAGGTTATTTACAGCATTAAAACATTTTTATAGTTTTTTTTTTTTTAAAGTACCGTATTATTGACTGTGAGAGTTGCACGCGATTAGTGTATTGTATATAATTTTAATCACAATTTTATAAAAACTGGTAAATTACACAGTACGACTACCAGTATAAAAAAACTGTAGTGTGATTTAGACATTATGTAAATTCGCCAAGATTTAAATAAATAAATATTTGAGGAAAAAATATCCGTCATTAGCATTCCTTGAGCACAGAGAATTTCATAGAATTGACTTCGTTAAATGTAACCTACTCCAGTAAAACAGGAAATCTTCCAAATAGGAGTACTCTACAGTAGCATATTAAATACGATTAAATCGGTATGAGCATGACGAGTTTGTATAACATAAGACTATAAGACTTCAATTAGTTTATGTCAGTCAACGTACAATAACATGTAGACCGTAACCGGTACCGTGTTTATGTTTCTCCTAGACAAACTATACGACAAAGTCAGGAGAGTAACATCGCTTTGAAATGCGAGGAAAGCGAGGATCTGGAAGTTACAAACAAAACGTATTTGGTTTTATTCGGTTTCTTGGTGTTATTTACAATTGCTATTTTATACGTAAGACACAATTATACATAACGTAGTCAGTTTGAACAAACAAATAACTTTTCAGTTATAAAAAAAATTACAGAAATCCGATTAGTCTACTATTTTTTAGTAAAATAACAATTGTAAATACGAAACACTCAATAAACACTAAAAATTCTGAACTCATATACATTGGCATTTTAGTTAAATTTATAACCATAATGCTTAAATGACAAATAATTTAGTCACAGCTTTAAGTCTGTGTACATTTTCCTAGACGTCTAGATACCTAGGTCTAAATTTTAACAAATTAACATAACTGATAACAATGTGTACTGTTTGTTTGCAAACACAGCTTTCAGACTCTTCTACTTCATAAGGGCTGCTGACAGAGATTCTGTCAAATTATTAAAGATACCAGGTTTATATTTTAAATAAAATTCCTCATAACATGATGCCCACAGAGCTTTTAAAACGCTCTTAAAATTTTGCTTCAATTTTTGGAGCGTGGTTTTTTCTCTAAAGATGAACAATTTACAGAGGAAATACTATATTCGGATTTTGAGTCAACATTCCCCCCTCTTTAATACACGGCTTGTATTTTTACAATTCCTTTTATATTCCTTTTACATTTATATTCCTTTTTTGTGTTCTAAACGTTTTTAATTTCAAAAACTTTTGGTTAAAATTTCATTTAATTTTTGGTACTCCGCATGTATTTTTATGAGTTTTTTCAAAACGTTGATCCACTTTTTAGATCCCTGTATCCAAAAATTATGAATTTCCAAAGCTGAACGTTATATTCAGGTTCTGGTTAAAGTTCTCTTTAATTTAATGTTTCATATGGAATTTTGTGATTATTTTCGAAATTTTTACTCTCACATTTTTGCCTCCCGCACTCCTTTCTTTGGGGGGGGAAAAAAAGGTGACTGTGAAATTTTATTCCCATATATTAATATATTATGGGAAATGCATACCAAGTTACTAAAACCCGGTTGATGCATTCATGCCAAGTAGTCGAGTTAAAACTAAGAACTCGCTATCTCGTTCAGCTAGTAAACTCCCTGACTAGTTCAGATTTTTAAAATTTTTTCAAAATTATGATTTCTATCTTTTGTTAGTGATGCTCATAAAGGTAAATGTTTTCGTAGGAAACACTACATTCCGATTTGGGTTACCAATCATTTCATTTATTCTGATATCCGGCATGAATTTTTACAATTATTCAAAATTTGTATACATTTTTTAGGCTCTGGTGCTGCAAAATGTTTAATAATTACAAACCTAAACATAATATTCAGAATTCTGTTTAACTTCATATCCCACTTGGTTTTCGAGATTTTTCAAAATTTTGGTACACTTTTTAGGGCCTAGTGTCCGCCCGATGTTTTAACATTTCCAAAAGTGAACATTCTATTGAGACTGTAGTTTTAATTGTTTTTGATTTTATGTATCACAAGGATTTTTGCTTTTTTTTTATTTTGGCCCTCACAGTCTGTCCCCTGCTACCCAATTTTTGGGGGGATTAGTCTTAAAAACAATAGGGTTCTGTGAGTTAAAATTATGGAGACACATGCCACGTGTTACAAAAATCGGTTGATATATTCAAAATTTATCGTAAGAATTACTCCAAATAGACAAATACACAGAGATAGATAGACAGACAGACAAGTGCCTAACGGTCGAGTTACAACTGAGAACTCTCTTCGCTCCTTCAGGTACACTTTAGGTATGATTAATATTACTACAATATAGTATAATATAATAATATTATATTAATATTACATCTGTTAGGTAGAATAGAATATAAATTATTCATTGGAGAGGAAATGTATGATTATGCTGTTAAAAATAGTGTTTATCTACACTCGTAACGTAAGAGCGTGTTATCCCACTCATTTTGAGTGGGATAACAAGTTCATTATCGCACTGGTTTTGTTATCCCACTCGTTTATATTTTAAAATTTATTGAAACATAACACAAAATACAACATAATATTACAATCTAAACATGTTATCTACTTATTGTAGATATTAATAACACAGTCTTTAGAGTTATTTAAGTAAATTCCTGCTGTAGAAGAAGATTGGAACCTTTTCGTAACCAAGTTAAATGTTTGATCGTCAGAAGTAGTTGCAAGCTCTTTGCCCTTATTGTCGATATCAGTAATGCCTAAAACGTGTGAAGCTATTTTCTTCTTATTTTCGACAGAAGTTTCAATATATCCCTCGGCAACAGTATTAGAACTTCAGCCACAATGGCGTTTTACAGTTAAGAGATCTGCTCCCGAGTCAGCCAACAGTGACGAAGATGACCTTCTAAAACAATGTCCTGTATATTATTTGAAGGCAAACTTTCAGATTCACTCATTTTAAAACAACTTACAAATTACTGATTTGCAGTAAAAACAAACTATTTTTAATCATAACAACGTGGATGCTACTGGAATGTATACGTCACAATACATTATTTCAACTGCTACGTAGATAGCTTAAATTTTCTGATTCTCACATTTTTTTATTTTTCAGAGGGTGTAGATAAAATATTGTACGACCCACGAGTTATAACGCATTATTAATATACTTGTGTGATTAGACGACTCGTGCTACGCACTCGTCGTCCAAACTTTCACACGCGTATATTAATAATGCTGTCATCCCACTTGTATCGTAAATATCTATTAATTACTTCAAGAAAGTACAAGAATATCAAGAGTAACTATAAACAATAAAGATGACAGATTGATGTATGAAAAGAATATACAGTATACAGTGCATAATATACATAAACACATAACGCGATGTGCAATTACCATCAGCTACAGTTACAATACCACACTCTGAAGAAGACATCGTAGAAGAATGGTGATGTCCAGAACAAAACACATTACTATGCGGTAATAGTCGGAAGAATATCGACATTAATACATGAGGCTGCAAGAACCTAAAAAAACACACACACACACACACCATAGTCAGAATTATCACACCACTTTTCGTTTGTCCTCTTATTTCGTATATAGACTAAAGGTATGTAGAGGAAATGTTCGGGCTTATATTACAATCATATATTAACTTATAAATTATTACCGGTATTTGATAATGTTATTGTTGACTGTATTTAGGAATTATGAAATTTATTGATACGTTTATAAATTAATTCACGGCTATAAGGCTGAAACCGTACCAAACTGTTGTGACTCCTCAAGAAATCGCGTGGAATATCTGTTTATACTCAGTAGATACATGTGTAATTACATTTATAGATTGTGCCAGAAAACAAATATAGCGACGTATTGAACAAGAGATCCTTATCAAGTACATTATCGACACGTGATAGCTAAGCTACAAATTCAACAGATTATTAAGGAAGTCGTTAAGTAACAGGCAAGAGACAATTTTATGTGTGTTACCTTGTACTGACACTAATCCACATAATGAATCTCTGTCACATCTTATTCAGTCCAGCAAACACATACATACAGTACTCATGAATTACACGCTTGACGCCCTGATATAATGATAATTTCGCAAGTATGATAATTTACCCGTTTATTCTGTTATCGTGTATGTTTTTTTCTGTACTATTGTACTGCAATTGTTATTCAATGTGATTATTACTTGTCAGAAAAAGTACGCGAGCTGCGAAAGTAAATTATGACAACCGTTTTCAATCATGTGTGTGTGTGTGTTTGTGTGTTGGTTGGTTAGTGGGCGCGCACGCGCCTTCGACTTACAAAATAAAAATACTTCCGTGTTCTGTATTATCTGTGTTCTGTATTATCAACTATTTGTGACATGGTGGAAAATCGGTTCAGTTACAGTTTAAGATGTAACGATTGTATATTATTATATCTAGTTTATTTATTTTTGTATTGGTATTTATTGTAGCGTATTCGATGTACCTCTGAATTAGGTGTTTTGTTCTTATGGCGGTTGTCCGACGGCCAAACATGTTACTCCAGTTTTAAAAACATGGGAAGCTGTGTTTCATCGCTGTTTGCGTCCAACTTACTGCTTTGAAGAGGCACAACTTACGAACTCTTTTTTGCCGTTTCTCACAGTGATCAATTCGCTCGTCTCCACACAAATATTTGTTGAATACGTTTGCGGTTTGTGTTGTAACTTTTTCACAAACACTGAAGCTTTTCAATGTCATTGTCAATAGCTTCGTACAATTTTATCTCGTTTTTATATTTAGTCCGTCTTTACATTTCCGAATCAAATCAATATTTTACTTTTTTATTCTTAACACGTAAGTAACTGTAATAGTTTTTAACTATGTATAGCTTTTATATCATTTCATTATTCTCACAGATTTTCTTATATACTTACCGTATATGGTAGGATTTCTATTAAGGTTCACTTGTACTAGAGACCCAAATAATACCCTTGTTGTGGACCACTTTTTGTATCATTTTGTTTTTGATTAAAATTTTTAGAGTTGGAATGCGAAAAAAACTAAATTAGTTTTAACAAAAATCATTCTAAATTAAAAATCCAACTAAAGTTTTGTTTTCTGTATAGTTAAACAGATCATCTAAAATGGAAAATGTATTACATTTGGCCAGTAAATCTGAACGTCACACACAGGAGAAAGAAATTTTATTTGCCTTTAGAAGTTATTACAGTACATTTTACACGGCGTAATTACCTTAACAGTACAATCCTTTCTGCATAGATGATATAACTAACCGTTCATCGTTTCCATCAGTTTTTATCCACTCGGTCCAGCATGTAGGGATGACGGCATCTTCTTTTCCTACATTTTAGTACAATCTCCACATTACTTATTTATTTCCATCCATTGTGTTTGTGCTTTTTCAGCCTTATAGTCTTTTGATTTTGTTGAAACAATTGTGTTTTTACTTTAGTGATTTATTAATTAAAGCTGTTTCTTACTTGTTGTATTTTTCATTACTTCGTGAGTCTAAAAATATGTCTAAATTTACAACATTTCTTCATTATTACTACATATGGGCTATGTTTCACAAAGCGAGGCCTGATTAAAATTACTAGTGAATTTACTTTTTGATTCCTCTCTTCGTCTTTTCCTCAACACAAAGGTTAGTGGAACTTCTTCTCTTCTGAAGACAATCTCTTGATCACTACATTCCTTCTTCCTCCGTCTATCTCATCCATATGATCCTGGCTGGGCTTTCTCTTTCCACTACGCCCCTCAATTATTCCCTCGATCAGGATAGTGAACCAGTTAGAATGGTATAGCAGGTGACCAACCACACTGCCTCAACATACTTAAACAAAGGATATTATACTGACTCTTTAATGGAGTTGTTTCCAGTTGGCTTCTCCATCCAACGCCGTTTACTTGACAGTTTATCTGCCTTCAGCGATGGT
Source organism: Magicicada septendecula (assembly GCA_034769895.1). Taxonomy (NCBI): domain Eukaryota; kingdom Metazoa; phylum Arthropoda; class Insecta; order Hemiptera; family Cicadidae; genus Magicicada; species Magicicada septendecula. Next base: position 698,459,670 of record CM068368.1, read on the forward strand.
TTCCCATCCCAAAAGCAAGAGTATGCCCTATCCTTTCTATCCTTTAACCGGCTCATCCCCCCTCTCCTTGGAGGCCACTGGCACTTGGTAAAAGGGGATGGTCGGTCACTGAGTTCTTTAGCCTCTCGTTTGTACAAAATGTATCTGTGCAACGAGAAGATTTTCCTTTCATCGAGTCCATGACCTTACTGGAATTTTCTGAATTCTCCAGTACTTTTGCTAGGTCACTAGCACAAATATAGCATTCCACAAAACACTTACTTTTAATCTGTACTTATTACTCCATACATCACAAGTCACAAGCCTAATACTAAAAAGTACTAGAGTTTTAAACCACAAAAATGTTAGTATTAGTAATTACTAATACTACTTTTAATTTCATACCTTGTAGTTTATACACGTAAATTGAGTATGGCAGAAAGTGCTATTAGTGATTTTATTTATTAAAAAAAGTTTGATTGAAAGTGTTTAGTATGTGGTCAAATGAGAGTAGCGGTAGTGGTAATGAACAGTAAATAAGAGTAGGCCTGTATAATATAGTATATGAAAACTGTATAAGCTGTAATTTGAAATCAGCTTAAAATTTAATGAATGATATAGTTAGGTTAAGTTTGCTGCTGTGGAACCACAAGAGATAGACTTTAACACTACTCGGAACCACGTCTTGGAACTACAGCAGCAAATATTACTGTTATTACGCTGGGTTTGTAAATGAGGGCAGTACCAAAGACTTATAGATTTGCATTATTTTGCTAAATCAACATGTTGCCGTACAATTCATACTACATAAAGCGTAGTTAGGCCTAATGCGGCGGCGGTTGGTAGCCTTGTTGTAGTGTCGCGTAACACCTAAATTTTGTATGAAAATTAAATCTATAATGTAATTACAAAATGTTAATCATTTTCAATGTTTAAAGTAAACATCGCAATGTCACCGGTCTGTTGGCAGCACTGGCTACAAATTAAAGTTTCCCGTTCAGCCATGATTATGTTTCTGTTTATGAATAAATTTTTATTTGCTGTTTTTTTCTTTTTTTTTAATTAATCGTGTGTTTCATTTGATCGTGAATGTCTTTAACCAGCTATCGTTTTAATGACAGTTAAATGAAATGATCTTGGTTCACCGCGACTTGATGTAAATACGGTGTGTGAAATAAAAAAGGTTCTAGTGCGTCCAGTACTGACTTATGCATCAGAGACATGGACGCTAGATCTGATGAGAGGCAATTAAATATATTTGAAATATAGGATAAATAAAGTATCCACAGGCAAATTTTTGATCCAGTGGAAGAGGAGGGAGCCTGGAGGAAAAGACATAATTTAGAGCTCTATAACTTGTATAATGAAGCTTATGTGGTCACCAGTGGCGAAGCTAGTAGTTAATGAATGGGTAGGCAAAAATCTTACCTTAAATTTTTTTAAGGAATCATTAAAAGGACGGTGGTTTAAATCGGACGCTGAGGTAGCGTTTGCTGTTAGCGAATGGTTCCGCAGACAGCCGTAAGAATTTTACTAGCATGGAATCTACAGATTAGTGCAACAGTGGGACTCATGTCTTAATGTTAATGGAGACTTCTTTTAAAATCGTTGAATAAAAAATGCTTTACAGCTCTAAACGTGTTTCTGTTGAACAATCCTTGTATAAGTCATACACAATAATACAACTGATTGAACTTCAAATTTTTAAACTTGATTAGTTTCTATATATATGTATAATGTTACAAATAATTCAAATAACAATCTTGATCATCTGTTAGTTCAGCGGAATAACAGGCACACTTTCAATATCCGCATAAAATAAACACACTTATAAACAACACAGCGCGCTTTAACTTAACTGTTTGCACCACAGTTAGTAGTGAGGCATGCCTCAACGCTCTATGTGTACAGCGCGGGACAATCCCCCTCACCCGCACTTTCATCTCACGACAGCACATTGCTTACATACGACGTATACAAAAACCGCTGAGGCAAGTTCACGTTGCCTCATTCGCTTTAAACAAGCTATGCCGAATCTCACCTGTCACCATCTAGCGGTTGCTCAGTAAAGCATGTTTCGGCTTAATAAATTCGACAGTCACAGTAACAATGTATAATCTTTACGTTACGTAGTTCATACGTATTTATAATTATTATTCTACAGAATTTTTTAGGGTAGGCATTGCCTCAATTTCCTCCATGTAACTTCGCCACACTGGTGGTCACCTTTATTAAAATGGCCTGGACACATTATACGTACTTGTGAAAGCAGAGTTGTTAAGAAGATATTTAATGCAAAGCCAGAAGGTAGAAGGAAAGTTGGAAGGCAAAAACTGAGATAGAGGGACGGGATGAGTCAGGACATCAGTACTTTTGGAATTAGAAACTGGAAGCATATGGCTTTGAATAGAAAACAATGACGAACTCTTCTGAAGAAGGCCAGGGGCCACAAATGGCTGTCGAGCCAATGATGATGATGTGTGTGAAATAAAAAATCGAATATTTTGTTTTCAGTGCATTTTATTTGGAGATGAAGAAAGGTGAGCAAAATATGCTTTTTCGTACATAAACCATTTGAAACCCAGTATTTAAGAAACTGACCCAGTATTTAAAAAATTCTGCTACCCATGTATAAAATTCCTAAATCTAACCGTTTTGGGAATTTTTAGTTTAGCCAACAGGCAGACAGTGCGTGCAGAAGGGACGCCGCGAACCTTTGCAACACCTGTTCTCCGCCACAGCATTAATGTTGGCCTGACAATATTGTGGCAGTTTTCAGACGTTCAATATGGGTGGCATGACAAATTATCGGCCTTTTGACAGAATTTTGTTTAACATAGAAAACCCTCCCATACGTGAGAAACAGCAAATGATCATCATTGTAATCATTAAGTTATACCGTTGTATGTGGGTCAGATCAGAAAGTTTTATTATGTAAATAAATAAGCCGGGGAACGTTCACAGTTCTAGTGTTTAACGGAACAGCACACAATTTGACAGAATGGAGGAAAGCTGGGGATATATTCCTTAGTCAGTAATATTTTGAGATTCTGACAAGGCTTTGAATGGAATTCTGAAGGAGAAGTTTCCAGCTTGAATGTCCAACCCCAATTCGGAGGAAACATTCAAGTTGTGTGAATTTACACAACTTGACTCTCAATAGAGAAATATTGAATCTGCTTTTGAAAAAAAAAGAAGGTAACAATATGCATAAATGTGTCATTGAGTGTATGAACTATGATGTGGATGATGTAGCAAGCAGTTAAAGAAGAGAGCAATTATCAATCACTTTCAGTAAAAGAAATTAACCAGTCTGCTAGTTAAACATTTTTATTTACATCAATTTTCATTAAATATATCAGTCACTTCAGAAAGTAAATTAGTTTTGCAATTAAATTGTATTTTTGTTTTATCGACTTTACATTAATTTTACTTCCATATTCCTTAAGGAATGGAAGTATGGTGATGGCAAAAAAAATCGTGTTCGAGATTATTGCAGATTCTGATTCTACTACACTCAAAACATGAAAAAAAGTCGTTTTCCGAAAAGTGTCTGTGTGTGTGTCTGTCTGTCTATCTGTCTGTCTGTGTGTCTGTAGATTTTTTTTCTATGGCAAACGATAACTGCCGCAAATTCAAACAGAATCAAATAATGTTTCGCATATAGCCCTGAATTGTAGAGTTCTCAAGACCTATTGTTTTTGGTGAAGATCGGTTAAGGGGAAGGGGTAGTTTACCTGTAACGTTTTATGTTTTAACAAGGGTATTTCCTATGGCAAACGATAACAGCCGCAAATTCAAACACAATCAAAAGATTATTTGCATACAGCCCTAAATTCTAGAGTTCTCAAGACCTGTTGTTCTTGGTGAAGATCGGTTGAGGGAAAGGGGTAGTTTACTTGCAACGTTTTTTTAACAAGGGTATTTTCTATGGCAAACGATAACTGCCGCAAATTCAAACAGAATCAAATAATTTTCTGCATATAGCCCTGGTTTGTAGAGTACTCAAGACCTATTGTTTTTGGTGGAGATCGGTTAAGGGGAAGGGGTAGTTTACCAGCAACGTTTTTTTATCAAGCGTATTTTCTATGGCAAACGATAACAGCCGCAAATTCAAACAGAATCAAATAATTTTTTGCATATGTCCCTGAATTGTAGAGGCCTCAAGGACTTTCGATTTTGGTGAAGATCGGTTAAGGGGAAGGGGTAGTTTACCTTAAACCTTTTACGTTTTAACAAGAGTAAAGTACTTGAAAATTTATTTAAACTTTTTGAAACAATGGTAATTGTTAAAAATAAAATAATTTTGTTGCCAGGCAATAAAATTAAAATTTTTTCATTTTAATGTAATATAATATTTTTCATTTAATACGGCAATAAAAAGGCAGGTAAGACACAAACACACACACACACACACACACACACACACACACACACACACACACACACACACACACACAATTCACGTTATTTATGGCCTCACTCATGTTTATTTTCTTACGTTTGCACGCTTTTTAAATGGAAAGTGCCGAAACCCACACCAACATAACGCGTGCAAGCCGAAAAAATGGACATCAATTTGCTTACTGGCGAGCTAGTAGTTAATGAATGGGTAGGCAAAAATCTTATCTTAAATTTTTTTTAAGGAATCACTAAAAGGACGGTGGGTCAAATCGGATGCTGAGGTAGAGTTTGCTGTAACCGAATGCTTCCACAAACAGCCGTAAGAATTTTACTAGCAGGGAATCTACAGGTTAGCGCAACAGTGGAACTCATGTCTTAATGTTATTGGAGACTTCTTTTAAAATCGTTGAATAAAAAATGCTTTACAGCTCTATACGTGTTTCTATTGAACAATCCTTGTATTAGTCATACACAATAATACAACTGATTGAACTTCAATTTTTTAAACTTGATTAGTTTCTATATATATGTTTAATGTTACAAATAATTCAAATAACAATCTTGATCATCTGTTAGTTCAGCGGAATAACAGTGACACATAAAATAAACACTTAGAAACAACACAGGCGCTTTAACTTAACTGTTTGGACCACAGAAGTGAGGCATGCCTCAACGCTCTATGTGTACAGCGCGGGACAATCCCCCCTCCCTACACTTCCCTATCACACCACTACATTGCTTACATACGATGTATACAAAAAACGCTGAGGCAAGTTCAGGTTGCCTCATTCGCTTTAAACGAACTATGCCGAATCTCACCTGTCACCATCTAGCGGTCGCTCAATAAAGCACGTTTCGGTTTAATAAATTTGACAGTCGCAGTAACAATGTATAATCTTTACGTTATGTAGTTCATACGTATTTATAATTTTTATTCTACAGAATTTTTTAGGGTAGGCATTGCCTCAATTGCCTCCATGTAACTTCGCCACTGATATATATGTGTACAACGTTATCGGCAACAAAGAAGTAGTTTTTGTTAAAATTCCTTCCAGGGATATTTGGCCGTAGTCCAATGTTTTCTACAAAACCAGACATTTCGGCAATGCCATCGACTTCCATCATCAGTGAAAATCGAGTGCGATAGCGTGAGGTGGTATACATTAGTGACCACAGTACTGTGGTTAAGGCTGAAGCAGTAAGTAGAAAGAAGTAGTTTCTATGGTAATATTTCATTTCGAAAATGATTTTAAATATAAATCTTAGAATATGGAAGTCATGTATGGTTCTCCATACCGATATTTTCTTAACTTAAAAGCACTTCATTTTTGTCACCACCAGTAATGTTCACTGATTATCATATTATGATAATCTGGGTAATATGTTTTTATATTTTTATCTGATGACATTTGGCATTCTGTTATAACCCGACGCTCAGAGGCAGACTGGCCAGGTAAAGAATAAGAAGAAGACATTCGGTTTGATTCTATTCACTTAGCATTGTGTTCTTCAGCAGAATATGCCACCAAGTTACGTTCACTTCTTGTCTGGAAAACATTTATAGAATACGCAATATCAGGACAGGACACGCAATACCAGACAAGCCTACTTCCTCCCAACCTTGGCTTTAAATTCCTTATTCATTAACCACTGAAACTTCCGAACGAAGTGGCTTTTCTACTTTTAAGATTTTGCAATAACAACCGTTTCAACTGATGTCATTTTGATCTTCAAGTAAGATGGCTGTATTCACTAGTAAATTATTATTGTTATCTACAAGAGCGATTGCCTATTTTGTGTAATATTATATTACTACATCATATTTATCAATCCTTGTAACGTGTAACTTGTAAATTATTAGTTTTGTAGTTCTGTGGAACAGAGCCCTGAATGAAAATCAAATGTAAATAATTTACAGCCCACGGAAAGGAAAGTGATCACTTCTCGTAGAGGTAAAGTCACCACGTTTTGAGTGTCTTTCCTAGGTAACATCTTATTTTGAACTGGTTGCTGAGGATGCAGACTAGGTTTCCACACAACCGTTCATCTCTACCATCTTGAGCCTGCTTGAATCCTATCTTCCACAAGCCAGGCAACTCCAGCGGCTTGCCGACGCTGGGTTTGCATACCACGTCTGTCAGAGAAGGTAGACAAACAGTTTTTACAGTCTACACCTGCATCTGCACCTGCACCTGCACCTGCACCTGCTTTGTCGCATCGGTTGGGTTGAAACCCCGGGCATGGGAAACCGCGAGGTGTGCAGGGCAGGAGCCATCCGCCCTGACGTGCCCACTCGCCTACGAGCAGTCTAGTATATCGACCATTCCAACGCTTCTCTAAATTCCTGCGAGCAATGCATTAGGGAGCCACGAAGTCGCATCTCCGGCGTGGAGCATAAATTTCCGAACCCTTTCATACCCGCCAATCGTACAAAGGAGGCCAGTACTCTAAGTCACTATGCTGGGCAAACGACCATTTCCAATAAAGCCAATTTTATCCTCTGATCATTACATTTACTATTATATATTTCTGTGATAATTATAATTAAGTATCCTTATTCTAAACTGACTAATCTCTGTTAATTTTATACAGTTTTATCTAACTTATCCTTTTGGATTTGATTACTTAGTAAAAGTTGAGTTTGGCCTAAAAATCAGTTTTGCTTTGCTACTGATATTATAACTAGTTTGCTTCCTTATTATTTCTCTGGTTTACAATTTAAAAGATATTATGATTACTTCCTTGCCTTTTCTACCTTAACAAAACTTTAACATAAATTAACATTATTTAACTATAACAAAACATCTTATAATCTAACATTTTCGATTACATATAATGAAAGTTCATGTTCCCACATTTATATTATTATGAAACAAACCTTACGTCTTATATCTAAATACTTTATTACAATGAATAATATTTCAGTCATTTTCTGTCTTTTTGTTTGTTTGATTGTGACTTCACTTTAAACTACCTCCTAACCGCATTATTCTCTATTACAGTTTGTTATAATCATTGGTTTTTTTTTTTTAAGAATAGGGAAATTCACAATTTATTATCACTAGTTTTGGTATTTCACTATTATAGTTTATAGCTGATACCACTTTAATTCTCACTGAGGCATTCTTTATCACCTACACTAATGGTAGTCTTTAATCTTTTCTTCTTAATATTCTACTTTCTACACTGGTGTTATATCTATATTTAATTTACATTCTTTATCTATATGTAATGTATCCTGTAACTTGGGTTACTGGGATTTAGGGTTTTGTGTCATTATTTTGAATCTAATTAAATTGTACCTATCTGTCATAAGATTTGAGAAGTAACCTTCCCTAATACTACACTCTTTGTACAAAGCTTGAATTAGTTGGTCCTTTTATTCTCCTTCAATGAGTATGGTATTGTTTTATGTTTGTATCCTTTGATGTGGTTATCTTAATAATTCATACGTGATTATCTTTCCTTACTGCTCCTTATCTTACTGGGTATACTGATGATGTACTGGGGTTTTAATCATCATGTGGTTGAACGCATATTGTTTTATATAGATTGTTCATTTTATTTGGACCAAGAGTTATTTTTTTTTGTATAGTCTATTGTCAGCATTTGATTTACTATAATGATCAATTTATTTAATTTATTTTTTAATCATTTTGTTATTACTCACTACAGATTGTTTCTTCCTTTTGTTTTCAAGGTTGTATTAAGTTATATTCAGGGTGAAAACTCTGTTATGCTACAATATGTATAATGTAATTATGTAGTAGATATAGACCTAGAGATGATATCTATGGAAACATATATAAACTTAAAAACTAGAACTAAATCATTTGTCACTTAGGCATTATACTGTAGTTACATTAAAAAATAGTTCAGTAGTCGTGGTTTTCGTAATTTTTCTTTTACGTTGTTTTATTTTTCAAAGTGCAGCAAAATAGTAGTAACGACATATGATGACCACCGCGTGGTGTTCCTCGGCTAATGCTGAGAATCGTACATCGTACAACTGTAGACAAAGCTTTATAAAATAAAATTTGTTAATCTCATTTTGTCTAATAATAAATGTCTCTTCTCTTCTTCTCCTCTTCAAGGATTTGGTTATATAAACCTGTTCCGGGACCCATCTCATCCTCGGACGACCCATGGCTCTTCTACCAATGGCTTTATAGTTCAGTGCCGCTTTCGGCAATCGATCCTCTGTCATCCTTTGCAGATGCTCCCACCATTGTCTTCTGTAAATTTAAATAATTTCATTTATGTCCTTTACTTCAAGTTCTGCTCTAATATCTTCATTCTTTATTCTATCTTGGAATGAATAATTTAAAGTACTTCGAAGAAACTGCATTTCAGCACTCCGAATCTTGCCGCTTTCCTTTTTTGTCATGACCCATGCCTCACTCGCATAAATCAACGTGGGTATTGCAATTGTCTTATAAAATTGAATCCTTGTGCTGTGTCTTGTTTTATTTCTAAGACTTCTATGAATCATACCACAATTATTCCTAAATTTTTTTTATTTCTCTTATATCATATTCAGATTCATAGCTCACTGCACAGCCGAGATATTTGAAACGGCTCACTGGTTCTAAAGTGCTGTTGTTTACAACTATCTTAGACCTCACTGGATATTTACCTTTAAAGGACATGGTTTTGGTCTTTCTTACTGAAATTGTCATTGAGTACTCTCTTGCCACGTCTTGCAATTGAAACATAGCTCTTTGTAAATCATCTTCATTTTTTTTTAATAAGAACGATGTCATCCGCATATAGTAGGGAACCCATACAAATTTATTTGTTAAGCTGTCACCCATACAAATTCCCGAAGTCACTCTGGATTTCCATGCTCTCAACGTGTCGTCAATGTATATATTAAACAAGGTTGGGGAAACACAGCATCCCTGCCTAACTACTGGAATGTCACCTGAGAGCCTATTAATAAATGTATTTCGTTAAAAACTAGTGAGCGAGCTATGCAGCTCTATAAACGTACTAGTTTATTTTAAACTTAAAACGAATTACATACATTTTACAAACGTTTTTATTTAGAAATCTAAATGCTTATTGAATTCTTTTTAGTTCTGTTTGCAACGCAAGTCGCTGTTGAATCATACGTACTGCGAGCATTGCTTCCACTAAACATACTTTTCCTCTGACAACAGATTGTAACCACAGATTGGAAACAACACGTAAGCCTTCCTCTTTTAGCGACCAGAGATATTTGCATGACGTCTCCAAATAATAAAATATTTATCTCCACCAAATTGTGTAAAATTATTATTTCAATCGTTCAATGTTCCCTAATTTTTTTTCAAATAATTGGAAGATACAATTGACATTTCAGCTATGACGGTGTTCCAATCGAGTTGTACTTGAGAGGCCTACTTGTTATAATTTCATTTAGCGGTAATCTTACTGTTCTGTATAACTTATATCCTACGATTGAACGTGTAGATATACCGGCAGATGCTGTAGCAACTATTCAATTTTTATTCCGGTTTTAATGTTAATGGTGTTGACTACAGCTATAAGAAATGTTGTCTTTCCACGGCCAGCGCTGCCGTTACACATCATTAGTGTAGGTATGAAATTGTCGAAGTAAGGACATTATGAGTTGAAACATTTTCTTCTGTTGACGTAACAGTTTTTCAATTAAAAGAGCTGCATTTTGGTTAGGTGTATTTGTTTATGTTTTCTTGTATGTTAGCGACTAAAGTGAATCGATATTGTCACTTTATAACCATGTATAAACAAGGTACACCGTAGACCACTTTACAACTTTGTCTATTTTTGTACGACGCATTCGGGACATATAGTCCCATCACCAGAAAACAAAGTTCTCTCATAATGTGTTGGCTGTATCGTACAACACACACATTATACCTGAATGACAGATTCTCGTTCAGTAACTAATAACTGTGAGTTTTCGATGCCTTGTGAATGTCAGATTCCTCCCAAGCGTCCACTATTCTGCCCTTTTTTACAAAGATTTAGTAGCTTAAAATTATTTTTAAAATTATAATACACATGGTAGAACTAACAGTATGTATCGAGAAATTGAAACACTAGCAGTTTTAATACCAACAACACGCATTACGAACACGATGATGAGACCATAAGTCCCGAAACGCGTCGTACAAAAATAGACAAATTTGAATGTCTAATGTGCACTTTGTTTACCCTAGGTAGGAACAGACGTATGTATATTATCATGCAACTCGGGGAGCATAACAACATGTAAAGTGAATCGATTCACGTTGTTTTTGTAACGAACGAATAAAATATATTATACATATGTAGGCCTAACAATAAACATATTTATTTTTAATCACACACACACACACACACACACACACACACACACACACACACACACACACACACACACACACACACACACACACACACACACACACACACACACACACACACACACACATATTTTCGTTAAAAGCTGTTATTATTGCAACAATGTGGGTTGCCGTTACCAAAGGATGGTAGCGGGTGGCAAGAACAGGAAGTAAAGTCGTTTGGACACAACTGACCGAGCCCGAACTCCACTGCTTGTCTGACCGCTAAATGCCAGGAGCAGTCAGTAGCGTGATGAAATTGTGGGTATTCACTGCCTAAGACATCGTTGGGCCTTACTTGAAATAGGCCCCGTAATTACTTATTTGGCACATTTATTTTAAATATATAAAACGGATAATTAGATTGCCAAATAAATTTGTCAAATCCCTTAACGGCTCAACTGTAGGCCTACTTGAAGACTCCATAGCTTGTTCGTAACATTTACAGTTATGACAGAAACTTTATTGAAAGAAAATGAGAATCATATAAATTGATAATGCTTATGAAGAGGAAAAGATATAGGCTACGTTATAGATATGGGAAGTTGGACTGTTACTGTAGGTCGTCGTTGTGAATTCATTTTACATTATTGTTGGAATGTTTATGTTAAATAATTCAAAATTTCATGCGCGATTGAATAGGCGTATCACATTTATACAATGTTTGAGTGTCTTAGTTTTATTAAACACACACACGCGCGCGCACACACACATTTACGTAGAGATATTAAAAAATTAATTCATTGCAATTGCCATTAAATATTGTACAAATATTTCACTGCAAACAGATTCGCATACAAGTTCACTACCGGTACCGTATAACAGAAGAAACGTCCGTGACAGATGTCATTTCTGTTGTGTCATTACTGACTTACTACAGCTACTGTGTTGTAGTTACTACGTATCACTACAGTAACCGCCCAAACTCCGAAAACGAATTCTGTAGCGTTCAGTGTAGGAGAAAAATAAATAGTTGGTAACATCAAAATGCTGTTCTATGTAGTAATTGTGCCATCATATGAGTGATAAAGTTATTGCTTTTTATTATCTATAATAACACAAATTCGGTAATCCCTTGTTATTGGTATCGCATCTCATACAATGATATGTCACAAAAATACATGTATTTTAAATGACTATTTAAAATAAACCTACTGGTTTAATTTATTATTCAAATCAAATAACATTTTCATCAGTTATTTATACGTCGTGTTCAAACAGAACGCACATCGTTTATTTTTGGAAAAAACATACAAAAATGAGCTACTTCAGAAATATTTTACAATGTTTGTAACGTCTTTTTTTTGCTAAGGTTTGTATGTAACACGTAAACGGAAATGTTTAGTAAGGGGACACATCATATTAAGGCAAGGACGGTACATATGATTACAAGCAGGGTCGTAGTGTTATACATACGTAGCACTCCTTTACTTATCGATTTATAAATACCTTTATTTCCTGCTAAAATTCTAAGTATTGTCTTCAAGGAATCGCAGATATCTATTTGACTAGAAGAATATGTGCAATTTAATATTTCTATATATCTTCTTTCTCTTTTTGAAATTTATGTCCTTAAGGAGTTGGATCCTCTAATTCATCTTCTGTATAAGGATGTGTCTCATTGCCATGTAACATATACGTTACCTCTCTCTTGCCGTGCGTCTCATTTCCCATCATGTTTTCATTTGCTGTCTCTCAGATCTTTGACGTTATCTTCCTATTGAATTCTGATTCGGCCTCTAGGTCTCCTTCTAATTTAAATTTAAATGTTTTTTTCAGTTTTATGTATATTTATAATGTGTTTAACAACACTTAATAATCTGTCACTAGTATTGACAATTTTTTTTATTTAGTGAGTAGTAGACAAATTAAGCCTATTTCCATATTTACAAAATTCAGAAACATATAAATAGATTACATAATATTCTTAGTATAAAAATGTTACTGAAATTATAACATATTCTATATAAGTTCTTAATTGAACTGTTAGAATCGTTTGATTAAGTTATTTGAAATAACTTAATCAGATGTTAATTATGACTAAATTCTGAGTACAGTTTAGGCAATCTTACATGATTGTCATGAAACATAATTCCTCTTGTTTTTAACATTACAAAAATAAAACCATAAATTATACTATCAATAAATTCCGCTTTATTGATATTAGTATATTATTTTATAACTAATAATATTAATGAGTAATATATTTTATACAAGAATATATTAATTTTTATTTTATTACAGTTTTTCGGTAGTTTTTTTATACTGCAATCTTCAGATATTATAAAACATAATTATTCTATAATTATGAAACATATATTTTATAATTATGAAAATATAATTATTCTATAATTATTAAAATAGTTACATAAAATAATATATAATGATAATAGAAAACATATTATTCTATAATTGTTTCATTATTGACATGCAACTTCTCTAGTGTATTTCGTTTATTAATTTTATACAGGTTTAATTAATAAATACTTGAATTTAGATAGCGATTGCAGATTATACGTTAGTATTGTTGAACTGAAAAAATTTAATTACCATGTTGCGTGTAGTGATGTCAGATTAATGAGTACGATTTTAAATATAGGCCTACATCTGAACTGGAGAAAATATACGGGCCACAGCGAAAATCACGCTAAAATTTAGGTTCTTTGTTGATTGAGTGCACTAGCTTTGACATGTTTGTTGTCAGTGGTAAATACAAAAAAAAAATTAAAAGCATTCCTCCTTCTCTTTCCTCGTACGCAGACAGTAGCCTACTTTCAGTGAGTTATCTGTAATATTAATGCTATCTGAATATCAACGATTTACGTAAATTATTTTTAAGTTTTAAAAAATTAAATGTCTGTTATTCTTTTTTATAAAATTTACTATAAAAACAAATTGTATGTAACAACTGTTCCGCGTTTACTTAAAGGTTAAAATAAATTGGTAGTTAACATAATTTTGCTTTATTAATATAAAATAGTTGAGGCGAGTTACGTCAACGGACAGCAGTTTTGGCACGCTCACGCCGACCTTCAGGTAGGGCCGTCATCGTGAACAACTTGATGACGATTCATGTAAATTGTCACGTCATAAGGTTATCAGGTAATCGGTACAACCAGATAAGAGTAAAGAACTTTCATTTAGCAAGTGGCGGGCAACACACAGCGCTGCCAGTGGCCGAGAGAACAATCTAAGACACGGCACCAGTTCCCTGTTTCAGTCTCCTTCTCCTACTTGACGAGTAAACTTCAAACTTCATCTCTCCTTTCCATGTGTTCTTTAGAACCAGTGAAAGTGATTACAAGTGTGAATGAAATTAAAAGCGTTTTAAAATTTTCTAAACATGCCGGTGACTTGGATATTTTTCTTAAATTGAACTGCACTTAGTGTTTTTGTAATTTTTTTCCTGTTTAATAAATATTAATATTCATAAATTATAATCTAATAAATCGGTGTAGACAACGTTGAGTAGCGAACATAATACAAGAAATAGGATGTGATAAAGTGACAGTGGCCGGATAATAACCGTATTTCCCGAAGTTCATAAATAAGTGATGAGTGTTTGTGAATACCATAAACATTACTGGAGAAAACTCCATATGGAATATATTTTTAATTTATGAATTCTTCGTTAGGCGGGACAAGGGTATTAATCGAGTACGTTTGCGGTATGTGTAGTGTGTGAGGTGCCCAGGTACCCGGGCGCGGGACCGGTGGGTGCCATGGCCTGAAGTCATGGTCAGGGTTCTTCAGCTTCTCCTGCTGGCAAGTGGTGTTCTTCTTCTAACGGCCGCGCCACCCCACGACAGCGACCAGACCACTCAGCTAGACGATTCTTCAGTGCGCAGTGAGCGAAGCGCAAATCTTTCTCATATTACGGGCACTGCTAGGAAAATACGAATGTACATTAAAAACAGATACCTGCAGATACTTCCGGACGGGACTGTTAACGGAACGGGGGACGATATTTCAGATTACAGTGAGTTCAGACATAATTTTATTTGACCTTTTGACCTCTATTCTATTAATTTTTAAATTGGTTTGTTTCTTCTAGCTTTCTTACTGTTCACAATTGGATTTTTAGAAGCTACGTAAAATTAATAAAAAATATTTATTAAAATAATACGAAACTATTAACGGTGACCGTCTTTTGTAACAGTTAGTTTCATGCTGCTGAACGCCAGTGTCTGACAATTGCAATATCATTGTTAGCTTGTTCATAAATATCTGTTGAAAACTGAATTTTTAAGTCGACTAAAAGTAATTAAATAAAATGCATAAAAGTATACGTATTATAACAGGTGAGGAACTAACTTATGTATCACATGAGATACATTTGATCTTTTTTATGGTTGTCTCAATCAACTGCTTAAATGCTATGTTAGAAAATGGATATTTTAAAACAAAACAATTTTAACACGTATAAATCTGTGGACGAATTTCAAAGTCGTTTTTGTGTGTATGGGCGCACGCGCGCGCGTAAAACACGGTACATACAAAGATGAATGCGCCCGCTAGCACGTGGAGAAACACATTTCCATACATAATCACATTTGATCACGCGTTTTATTATTTTTAACCGCATTGACATGCGAGTGCGAAGTTAACATTAGGTAATACAAAATAAACATGAATTCCCTATCCCTATTCGTTCCCTACATCTCTTAAGAAGCTGATATACCATAAGTACTGTAACAAAATTGATTTTTCTGGCGTAGCCTATCGCTGGTGGTGAGTATCTGATTATTTACAACAAATGTTAAATCACTTACAATATTAATAAATTTTATTAATATAAAATATTATTTAATAAATCATGCAACATTTAAAATATTTAAAACAAAACGAAACAGAATTAACAGTTCGGTACATGCACCATTAACCTTAAGTAGCTTAAAGTGATTATAAAATTCAAGTTTGTAAACTGATATTTATATTTTACACAGGCGCGTCCGCGTTCGTGTGTTGCGAGTATGGCGTTTGACTCTATAACTAGGCCTATACTCACACAAACACACACATACTTTTTTACTTTAATAAATTTACCTGAATAATATTATTTATGAACATAACTTTATATATAATATATTTAAGTAAAATGTGCGTGTGTGTGCACGCGCGGAGTTTGGCGAATTTACATTTGCAATGGGTAGAAATTGTATTGTATTGTAAGCTTACATTTTCAGTTGTCAAAGCGTACCGATAAAATTATCCTGAACACAGACTTACTACTACCTGTTGCTGTACAGAACGCATCATTATTGAAAAGAGTGAACGGGAAAAAAGCTACAACAGTAAAGTTCAGTACATTGAACTTATTCTGCTATCTGAATCTCAGCACAATTCACAATGCTTCAGTTCACGTCAATAAGAAACATATTGAGCCTGTCGTTTCTGGTCAGGTCGCCAATTTTTTGCGAGGAAACCTTGAAGCTGTTTTCTGTCATACCGGCCAACCGAACTGCCTGTCGTGTGAGCCGACTGTTCAATGCGGTTTGAAAATAATTTGTCCGCAAACGAATTATTAATTGGTGAACAATTTGTCGTACACACACACGCGCGTGAGTGATCAGAATCAGAGATAGTCTGCAGACGTAGTTTATGGCATTCTGAATATTTCTGCACTTTAAGAACTTAAATCGCGTTTTTTTGTTAAACACGTTGTAACGTTTAACTCTAGGTTATTTAACCATTTATCGTGAAACAGCTTACCTTATTTGGCCGTTAAGATGAAATATTACCGAAACTCGTTTCAAAACGCTTAACACAACTTAATTAAATTTGAGATGCGGATAAAATAGCACTATACCGTTTATGAAAGTAATATTTGCTGGAAAACGCACTTCTGAACTGTATTGCGTATCCGCGCGCCGCGCCGCGCCGTGTCTAATGGACGACGATTGGTTACTGTCACAGCAATCAGTTAACCGACACGAGGCGCCCTCTTATTATTTTATAAATTTATGTATAATTATCCATTATGTTTTACACAGTATTTATTATATCTATATTTGTATTAATCTAGATTAATAATCTTATTTTTTAAATTATGTAAACTGATTTAACTATAAAATAAAGTCACATACTCTAGAAAAAAACTTAGGTATATAGATATATGGCGTGCATGTTTGTACTCATTTCAAGGTTTATGAACTATTATGTTTTTATGTTTTTGCAAGATAACCGCTTTTCTTCCTATGACAGCTACTTTATCAAGGCCTGTTTTAGGTCTATGTCTTTCCAAAGACGTTTGTTGCATGTTTTTAGACGTTAGATACTATACCAATAATCATTCATTACTATGTTTATATTTTAATTATTATTTTCCATGTTTAGAATATAATGATTTCCATTGAAACTAACGAAGGAAAGTAAACGCGTTTCGTAAACGGATATCATTATTGTTTAGTAGAGGCGTAGTGTTAGTGTTAGTGTAGACCTTTACATACTTGTTTAGTTGCAATCGAATTCTGTACATACGACTCCCGTTCTTCAAATGTTATAGTTCTCCGTACCATACTGTTATAAATTATACTGTGAAATGTTTTCAAATTAAATAATAAGAACATTTATGGAATTCAATAGGCTATAGCCTACCATACGTACTGAAGTAGAGTTTTGTACTTTTTGAAATTAGACAAGTGATGATACATTAGAAGGACTGATGTCTTAAATTTTGTAATACACTAATAGAAGGAAAGTATTAGGGTTTCAGCAGTGTATGTATATATATATAATGTATTTGTTTTCTAATAGAGACATATTTTTAACGAAAATGAAGCTGATAATACTCGTTTGTTTTCTCTATCACACGAGATTTGTTTAGACAGTTATCCTTGTGTGTGTGTGTGTGTGTGTGTGTGTGTGTGTGTGTGTGTGTGTGTGTGTGTGTGTGTGTGTGTGTGTGTGTGTGTGTGTGTGTGTGTGTGTGTGTGTGTGTGTGTGTGTGTGTGTGTGTGTGTGTGTGTGTGTGTGTGTGTGTGTGTGTGTGTGTGTGTGTGTGTGTGTGTGTGTGTGTGTGTGTGTGTGTGTGTGTGTGTGTGTGTGTGTGTGTGTGTGTGTGTGTGTGTGTGTGTGTGTGTGTGTGTGTGTGTGTGTGTGTGTGTGTGTTCACGCATTTCGCTGTGGCCACTGTATTCATTTCTGAAACAAGTTCTGAACAGATAGAAATTTCCATGTAAATTGGCTCCAACAGATGTGTAAATATCGTATCCGTGACGCACACGTCATGACATTACCACGTTGTAAATTTAAGTTCACGATATTATGTTGTCGAATTTTTGGGACCGGTTGTTCTCGGCCGCTGGAAATCTTTAGAAATCAGAGATTACCGCGACACGTTTCACGAGGTACCTACACAAATATACGTTAATAAATGTATCCGAGAACAAATGAAGCGGTAACAGTCTTTGTGTTGACGTGTTAGAAAAATTGCAAAATGGTACATTAATTCTGTGCTTTACTCACAGACAAGTGCTGTCTCAACAGTATTGAAGATTTAATCCAGAATGGCAGAGTATGAGGATCGAGTCAGTTTTAAATTGAAAAATGGTTGGAAACCAACAACATAAGAAACCCATAGTCTTCTTGGATAAAAGAAAAACTGAATGTAACTGTTTAGAATTCGACATAGTTTTGTCACTTCAGTTTCAACAGAATGCAGCCTCACTTTAATTTTTTTACTTATATTTGATAACTAATTGACATTACAAAATACGACACCGCAGTTACAAAGGTAGTTTGGTCCAGTCAGTGTTCGGTCGAGATTGCCGCAAAATACTACTCGACTTGTTTTTAAGAAGCTTGCAATAATTTTTACTTAATGTATAGGCATTATCAGAAGTTTCTGAAACTATCAGAAAAAACGAAAACGACAACTTCGATTGGTAATGTTAATGTTGATTCATAAAAAGTCAGCAGATCAGTGAGGTCGTAATGTTGAGATATGTTGCGTTGTCCCAATATATTAATAGATTTTATCATTGTCTCGTTTCTAGAATATTAACAACAACCTGCATAGTAAATAGGTTGCGTCTCTACTCTCCGGGAAAATAATTCACATAATTGTTAGAAGTCAATAACCAATCGTCGTGATGTCACATATTTTAAGTTTGAAAATACTAAACCGATAAATTCGATGGGCGTTAATATAACTCTGCACTAGGAATGACTGTTTTTAAACACAAAAAATAAAAGCTTTTTCTGAAAAAAAAAGAATGTGTAAAAGAAATAAGAATAGAACGAAACACATATGATATACATAGGGCTGTAAGTCCAAATGATTCGTTGTCAAAAGAGGAAGATGTTTTTACATGTGATGTGACGCTGACATCTTTGTTACGCGGTATGAGACGTCGTAGCATATGTTCAAATGTGTTGTGTGTGTGTGTATGTGTGTGACCTTTGTGCATCTTCCTCGCTGTTTCTATGGTTACATAGATTCTGTAGCTATTTCTGATATTTGTGAGTAGTCTAAAAGTTGGAATACGATTTTAATTGAAGTAATTTTTTTAAAAAGATTATACAGATTATCCGCATGTCTGAAGCCTACACAAATATATTGGCTAGTAGTGACAAAGGTAGGCCCATAAGCAAAGGAACCGCGTTAGATATCTACGGAAAATAATTTGAAGTCATTTAGCAGTATACAAATATGAAGAACAGCAGCTTATTATTTTTTTAACAAATCTACACGTCTGAAAATCTATATAATTCGATACATCTAAATAGTCTATGTAAGGTGGACGATTGTAGCTTTGGAAATCACTATTTGGTAGTATCAACATCGTGTTGTCAATTACAATACTGAGAATATTAATAACGTACGAGCAAGGTGGTTTTGAAATCCTCCGTGTTTAAATGTTAGTGTCATTTTATTATAACAGACTCTACATTCATTAAAACGTCATTCTCAATAAATTCTACCTTTCATATAATCTCGTGATATACACATACCAGGTAAAAAAAAAAAAAAACGCCGTGTGCATAATTGAAAGGTAAGTCTGTGCCGAGTTTAAAGCCTTTAAAAAGTCGACAGAGATTTGTTCAGCCCAACGGCGCAATAAAATGTTAATAGGTGTGTAATTGCTGCATCGTGCGTCGAGGTACGCTTACAAACGTCAGGGGCACGTACCCGTTATTGTTGCGTGCAGTGCAGACTCTGTGTCGTGGCATAGTAACGAGAAATATATCTGTTATTAACCATTAAATACGATGGACGAGAGTTGATGAATGAAGTATGTGTACAACGAGTTCAATATACTCAGCTTTTATATGATGTGTCATTACTTGACATGTTAATAAGCGAGTATTGTTGGTTGGGAATACAGCAAGGCGGTTCGGTTCGCCAACTGAAGGCCGTTCTTAAGTAATTCTGATAAATAATGAAACTAATATATTTGATTCTATTGCACTACGCAATTTTGTTCAGGCTTTAAATTGCATAGGCCTACGCCTGCGAAAAACAAAACAAAATATTATTTCAGTGGAAATTGAAATATTTTTTCTTATGTGAGTAGCGAAGAAAAATTAAAGAAGTTTTACTCTGTGTAGTTTTCTATACCACGACAGGAAAATTATTGCAGATTAAAATTGATTTTTTTAAGTGACATCATTAATATTTATTAATGGTCCAGTTTTTGCCACTGAAGTAATTTTTCCCGCTGGAAGTTGTGTGGCCGATACTCCTCGTCCGCCGCCCGTTATTACCCCTAGGATGTTACCCCGCACGCGCAGTCGGCCTAACTTTTATTTTGTGGTACTAACAAGCGTTAGTACAGATTTAATGGCTTATAGTATTAAACCACATTGTTTTATGAACGCAAAAATTAGTGGTATTTCCCGAAGTGGAAATCATCATAGTTTTTTGACTCAGTCCGTTTAGGTTCAGCAGTGAAGTCTTGTAAAGCAGAAACATAAAATAGGACATTAAAATTCTATACTGTTCAGGTTAAGGCAGTGTTGGTATCAGCAGTCATAATTAGGGTGTAAATGTTGTTCTATAGACATTAACAGGACGTTAAAAAATCAGTATAGTTTGTAATTTAGACTTGGTGTCTGTGAACCTGAGGAGCAGCAATCGAATTTTTCATACGGCAGGTGACACAGAATTTATCAAACTTATAGTTTGTAAACATAACTTTGAGTGAAAATATTTAATTTTTCAACCCCAAAATTGTACTAAGAGCAAAAAACTGTATGAGCCTACGCATGGAATAGAAATACTAATACCGACAATCATCCCGCCTTATTTAAAAGTGCGAGCCTTGTTATATGTGTTAGTTTTTTCAATTTCTATTTAGTAAATACAGCAATATTTACATTCTGTCTGGTCAGTGACACATCGTTGTAAAAAGACGGGCAGTTATCCGCGTCCAATAACAACAACAGAACAATAGGAATTCGGCGTTAACAAATTTGAAGGACGCGTGTTAGTTTTGACGGTGTTTTATCAACAAAGTAGGCGAGCGGTTCAGCGACCAGGCGAGATATTTGCGTCAAATTAAACCAACATAATCCCTCCGTCGCTCTGTGTCGGGCTGCTTAGGTTTGCCACATTACGCGGACCGGCGTAAGTACGAAAATAACCATATTTACATTGACGGTAATACAGTTTTTAGATTCAGAACCGGTGGTGGTGGTGGAGGTTAAATAAAAACAAATAAGGTAGCAGAGTCTGGCCTATCCAATAGCGGTCGTTAACCCCTAATACCTACACTGTAATATGTTTTGTACAGACACAGGACGGGTCATATTACGGCGTTGTGTTCTACCACAAACCTTATCATTGCTAGCCACGTTTCGGACAGTTGGTTTTCAATTTACTTTTTGCCAGTTTCATCGCACTACTTTAAATGTCTAATTTAATTAAATATTACGTTCTGAAATGTTATAAACGATAAAAAAATCAAGAAATTAAAAGCAATAAATAAAAAAAAATATTTTTGAAATACAAATTAATTTCTCTCGGTCAGATACACATTTTATTATCGGTCTCCAGTGCTTGATAGTTGCTACTGATAATTGCCATACCACTAGTCGCATCCCATTGGGTGATGTCTCCACAGTATACAAATTCTCGTCCAATGAGAAGCGACTGACTAACGGTTCGGTAATTATCAATGACGTCCGAACAAATTATTTTTTATTTCCACCTGTATTTTGTGAGCCGACTTGTAAACGGGTTCAATAAAAGTCTCTCGTAACCGCTAAACGGTACAAAGCGCTCATATGATCGTAAAAATCATGTGCAGCAAAACGCGATGACGTTTGAAGTTACATTGCATGAGAAGCCCGACACGTGTCAAAGGTCAGTGTTTAGCAAGAGTAATTTTCCGATCTTTAGATTTGCGTCTTCCATGATAATGTATCACAGGAGCTAATATCATAACGAAACCAACGGAAAGGAAGACGTAATTGGATGATTTAAAAGTTGGGACGTCGCGTCGTCCTCGTAGCGTCTGCGCTGAGCACGTCACGTGAAGTTATTAGCGGCAGCAGACGGTTTTGATGTAATTAAATTGCTTGCGAAGAACGTAACGCGTTGCATGTTAAGACACAATTAAATCCAGTTTATATTTCGTTCCCGCTTCCCTGACGCGTTCTTCTCTCTTGGTAGCCTAATTGTTTTATTTAACTCGCAACATATGTGTCTCAAGAACGTCGAGTTAATAAAATTAACGTGTTCTACAAACAAACGTGGTTTAATGTCTTCCTGTTAACGTGTGTGTGTGTGTGTGTGTGTGTGTGTGTGTGTGTGTGTGTGTGTGTGTGTGTGTGTGTGTGTGTGTGTGTGTGTGTGTGTGTGTGTGTGTGTGTGTGTGTGTGTGTGTGTGTGTGTGTGTGTGTGTGTGTGTGTGTGTGTGTGTGTGTGTGTGTGTGTGTGTGTGTGTGTGTGTGTGTGTGTGTGTGTGTGTGTGTGTGTGTGTGTGTGTGTGTGTTCACATGAATGGTGTCTGTGAGAACTAGCGTTATCATTATTTACATACTTAAAACAATAATTTAATGTTGTGTTGCAGGGGTTTTATTAATTAATCATTCATTCATAAAGTAGTTTTATGGTCGTTGCAGTCGTGTTCTTTCTGTGAACCATCGACTCCATTGTGTGCCTTGTTGCTGGCGCTTTATACTTGACCTAAATACTGGTGGAACGCACAAACATTACTTTTAATAATTATTTACATAAAATATTGTTCTTAACTTTACACAATTATAAATTCAACCATTATTGGAATTCTCATACTGCCTCATGGAATCTGTATACATTGGGTGTGGACGGTATAGCAAACACCCAACATTACTTCTATTTAGTTACTTTTCGTTTCGGGTTTTAGCCACCTCACCTTTCTGCTTCCAGTTTTCTGTAAACACACGTGGTTTTCCATTAAGCGTTATCGCATCATGTTCGTTCAGTCAGCATACATTTATTGCTTTTTCTTGATTCTCATTACATATTCTCCTTATTGTACTCTTCTTTAATCCTATGTACAAGCATGAACATTAATTAAATCAATGTGTAGGCCTATACACTTGATTGGGCTTCTTCTTTATCTGGTTCTTCTACCTCTCAGTTTCGGATTGTAGGTTGTTGCCTCTCCAACGTCTCAATCTACACATAGCCTTCATTTCCTATAAAATCTTCCCACGGTACTGTCCCAACCTCTCAATGTTTGACTCATACGCCATGCTCGGCCTTCCTCCAGGCCTCCGCCCCTCCGGGTTTACTTCGTACGTTTTACTTTTGTTGCTTCATCTGTCCTGCTTGCATGTCCCAACCGCTTCAATTATCTCATCTCCAACAAATCCATAGGGGCTTTTCTCCCAAAATTCGTCTGATCGTCTCGTTTCTAATACGATGTTTCGTTCTGCCCCCATTATTCGCCTGAGAAGTCTCATCTCTTCTGATCTTATTGTACTTGTCGGGTGGGAATGCAATATACATTATTACCTATGTACTTATTGGAATAAATATTTATTATTTAAATTTGTAGCTATAACTGAATAAACATTGATAGTTATCGCTAACAATAAATTAATTAAATAATAATTAACAAGCATTAATAAACCCACACTCGTTGCCCTATTTTGGTTTTGTTATCGAAAGTTTACAAGTAAATATATTATAGGGTATTAAATAAAAACGCATAAGTAGTTTCGACGAGGAAGGGGTGAGGCAGTGGCGCTACATTTCCTGCCCAGTAATTACTGTCGCTCCCAGTCCGTTGTATCAGCAAAAATGTTCATTTACCGGGGGGAGGGGGGCGCAGCCAACAAACGGTTAAATGTAATAGCTTCTACATGCGCAGTCGAAAGCGATGATGTTTTTGTTCGGTTCGTTAGCGGCCACAGCCAAAAATTTATGACGTTATAAAATTTTTTGTTGTACTGGATCTGTTAAATGGAAATAACCGAGTGAGGCGGTCACAGCTTCTCTGTACTGACAGCGTAACCGATACACCGGCACGCGAGTCGTAGCGAACTCGACTCGGCTCAGGTAATACGCGTAAACAAACTAACGAACACGTAAAATAAGATACAATTGTTTTAACAGAATAATTTAGGTGTGCCTAATTAGCCGTTACTGAGAACAAGAGAAAGCCGGCGTTGTCTACATGCGTTTGCGACTGCATTCCTCAGCGGCCACGTGCTACCACCCCGTGGATGTCCTGTACATGCTACTGAACAGTGAATAACTATGACGGCACACATACACACCCGTGACCACAAGCAATGATAACTTTGAAGTATTATTTTTAGTCGACAAACAGTCGTTTGCTCGAGCTCTCCTACAGATCGCGAAGACAGCAAAATGTAAGAAATCGTCCCAACTGATACACTACGTATACTACCTGATGAGTATAATTATTCGGATTCAGGATAATCTTTGAAACCGTCTGATAATTTCCACACTTACAACCGCGCGCGCGCGTCCACACACACACACACACACACAGAAACAAACATTTTTTTATTAGCTGTCTTCATTATTCAGCGATGTCTTTTAATGAAGCTGCTAGTCGCTTCATATTGAACGATGCCTTTCGCTCTCAAGCAGAAAGTGACCGACCACCTGTTATGACTTGAAAACGGTAAACACATCAAAAGGCTGATTCTGTGTGAAGCGACAACGGTTAGGCAGTTATTGACAACGTTGGGTCAGTCTGAGGAGCGCGAGGACTGGATGGAAACGCTTAGAATTAGAAACAAACACGTGTCTACAGTACACAACGTATGGATATTTATTTTTCCATGTATTACAAGATCTGTTAATTGCCGAGCCTAATAAATTTTACCAAAGTTTCCCGGCCACTTGAAACCTACCCCAAAACTGCACCATTACCCGTGTTAACTGCTACTAAAAGATCAGATATTCATAAGCTTCCGTAGTTAGAGCGCGTCTCACTATAGTAAGGTTTGTATTCACGTTTGTTCAAACACGAGTGCGTGGACAGTTTGCTGGATAACACGTAGGAGAGATACATGGTTGCGAACTACTCGCCGTTATATACAAACACAGTATCAAACAGCATCTGTAACCAGACACTGGCCATAACTGTGTACGTTACACTTCAGTAGTATCACAACACGTGTAACATTCGCTACATGAAATATACACATACAAATCCATCCTTACATGGCTAAAGTTAGCTTAATGAAGTAGTGGATGAATATACAGCTATGAATTGACGTCAGTAAATATAAAAATGTTTCCTATATTTTACACATAGCGTAAAGTGGACATCAATCGTTCTGTAAAAGAAAAAACATATTGTTGCACTGGGCATTTTAAAACAAGTATTGCCTCGATATTTATTTAGGTTATGGGTTATCTGAAAATGTGCCGCGGGCCGGAACAGTCGTTCCGTTTGCGACTCACAATCGTAACGGCTGTGCTGCGGTCGTGGGTTAGAGTCAAGGTCACGACTCGGCGTGCCCACACTCTCCCACCGATGGGAGAATAATACGGCAGTCTTGTCTGGAATACATAGGGTAGATTAAATACCAGAGTTACATTACACCCGTGCGCGCGCGCGCGCAACTCTTTCGCCGCCTTGCGGCTCGCCACTGCACGCGGTTACTAGACGACTGAGTTCTCTCGGGCGGTGGTGGAACGTGAGTTGTGCTGGAACCGCAGGCCAAATGCTTGAAGGGAGAAGAAAAATATTTTCTGAAAATTAGAAATAATAAATTGTGTAAAATAAAAATATTAAAGTTAATATAATATCCGGATACGTTCTACACTTGCAATGTGTTCTTGAAATTTAGAGACCTGTTCACACGCTTTCTGTATGTGAGCATAGCTTTTTGGTGAGACTTTCACAGAAGAGAGTGTCAAGCCTGTCACAGTGCTCCTAGCCTTTGCCAAGTTACGCTGCATTATGCTTTATCAAAGCCGAGCCACGAACGAGTGATAACCACCAGAGCAAGAGCAGCATATATGTTATAGCAGTATAAATAATACATACCTTTAGGCGACACTGTTTAGTTAGTGTTCATAACTTGGACTCAGTACATATGTCATTGTGTGCACCAAACAAATTGCGTACATATAGGTTGCACTACTTTTTGTTAAATCGTCTTCTCGTTAAATTAGCAGGGAATGATAAATGGAAAGCAAAGAGAAAACCAAAATTCGTTGCTACACTACAAACGTCGCCTGTTCACTACAGTAAACAGTCCCCGACAATATTTAGTGTTTGAGTTAAGGAAATGTAAAAATAATAAAAATTACACGTTATAATGTTATAGACAATGTTAGAATTATAAAATTAAATATAATGATATAATGATAATTAACATATAATGTTAAATTACAGAATTATAATTTAGACAAAATAGAAATATTGGAAAGACGAATTATTAGGAAAATATTAGGCCCACGAAAAACTTCAGAAGGTTGGAAGTTAAGAAGTAATTTTGAAATATATCAAAGTATAGAAAATATAACAGAAATAATGAGAAAAAGAAGACTATTATTTTTTGGACATTTATATAGAATGGACGACAATAGGTTTACAAAGAAAATCTTCAGATATCTGTGGGGGAAGAAGTCAACATCAAGTTGGATTAAGGAAGTCCAAAACGATTTAGAAAAAAATAATATACACGCAGAAGAATCAATTGACAGAGAAGTTTTTCTGGCAAAAGTGTTGAAAATGGAGGGAGTC
Organism: Magicicada septendecula; assembly: GCA_034769895.1. Lineage (NCBI taxonomy): Eukaryota > Metazoa > Arthropoda > Insecta > Hemiptera > Cicadidae > Magicicada > Magicicada septendecula. The sequence continues at coordinate 698,486,569 of CM068368.1, forward strand.
CAGGGTAGGAGAGATAAAAACGTAGGTTCAAAGTGGACTAAAGACAGGAAGAAGAGACACAGTGAGAAGATGAAAGCATATTGGAAAAATAGAAAAGAACAAACAGTAAAGAATTGAAATTGGCATGTGGTCTTTAGATGGCCGATATAAAAAAAAATATCGGTATGGAGAACCATACATGACTTCCATGTTCTAAGATTTATATTTAAAATCATTTTTGAAATGAAATATTTCCATAGAAACTACTTCTTTCTATTATTGCTTCAGCCTTAACCACAGTATTGTGGTCACTAACGTATACCACCTCACATTATCGCACTCGATTTTCACTGATGATGGCAGTCGATGGCACTGCCGAAACGTCTGGTTTTGCAGAAAATATTGGACTACGGCCAAACAGGCCGGGAAGGAATATTAACAACAAACTACTTCTTTGTTGCCGATAAGTAGTACATACATAAAAAAATTATCCCCTCCCCCTTCAACTATAATTTTCATTTATAGAAAATTACCCCCACCCCGTTCAACTAGCCTCTTCATTTATAGATATTTCATCTACGTTTCTACAGTGGATTATTAAGATCTTCTTATCAGGATACTTTATTCATCAAAATTAAGTACTTTACTCTTGTTACAACAAAAAATGTTTAGGTAAACTACCCTTTCCCCGTAACCGATCTTCACCAAAATCAATAGGTCATGAGTCCTCTACAACTCAGGCACATATGTAAAAAATTATTTGATTCTGTTTGAATTTACGGCAGTTATCGTTCGTCATGAAAAAATTTCTCTTGTTACAACATAAAATGTTGCAGGTAAACTACCCCTTTCCCTTAACCGAGCTTCACCAAAATCAACCGGCCTTGAGCTCTCTACAATATAGGGATGTATGCAAAAGTTATTTGATTATGTTTGAATTTACGGCAGTTATCGTTCGTCATAGAAAAAATTACCCTTGTTATCACATAAAATGTTACAGGTAAGCTACCCCTTTCTCTTAACTGATCTTCACCAAAATCAACAGGCCTTGAGTACTCTACAATTAAGGGATGCATGCAAAACATTATTTGATTCTGTTTGAATGTGCGTCATAGAAACAATTAGTTAAAACATAAAACGTCGCAGGTAAACTACCCCTTTCCCTTAACCGATCTTCACCAAAACCAAAAAGCCTTCATTCCTTTACAATTCAGGAACGTACACAAAAAAATATATTAAAATAGCCGATTCTAAATTCGTGTTTGTTATAAATAATTAAATCATTGTCGTTTATATTTAAAGTAAAAGACACGATCGTTACAATAGTTCCTTCATTTTAGGATATTAAGTATAATCATTATAAAACGTTGTGAATTAATGTATATACTTAACTTCCTAAAATGAAGCTAAAATTAAGGAACATCTGGGCGCGTGTGTGTGTGTCAACATAAGCAATTACGAGTTGTTTCGTTATTAGCGAATAAAATGTACAATTAGCTGTAGAGTGTTGTCAATCGAGCTTGTTACCGGTGCCGATGGAAACGTGGGTATATTGTCGAATCCAAGAGTGCACCGGGCCTCGTCTAGTTCTCGTCTACTCAAGCGCGTTGTTGCAGCACCACACGCCGGTGCGAGGGCGTTGCCACCACGTTGTACTGCGAATCTAGGCCAGCCGTGAACCGTGATACACCGGTCATTATCACCGGTGAGCGCGAGCCGCTCTGGTATCTTTAAACTGCCGAGTCGTCAAACGATTATGTTACCTTTGATTTGGATTTCAGAACATTCAAATTATTTAGTACGTCTAAATTGCAGAATACGCCGCCTATGTCTACATTTGGAATCGATGAAGATGAACCAGAAAAGAGAAACGGAAATGATGGCCCTAAGAGCGTTACGTTTGAAGACGTCAGCTGAATATCAAGACAGTAGGAAGCAAGAAATGTACAACTCTGCGATAACGTTATGAAGAAATTATTAAAAAACGTTGGACAGTTATTTATTTTATAAATTAGTTTGTACAATCTACGTACTACTTTATACGTTTAAATTGTACAAGCCAGACAAATAAAAATTATTCGTTCCGATTTTGCTTTTTTTTTGTAAAAAGTAACCTAAAACGTTTTCTTAGTCTTTATTCCTTTCTCGTCTAACGTATACAATTCGAAAATAGCAAAAATGTAAAGAGAATATACAGTTTTGTGAAAAGAAAGAGTACCAGAATTAGGAAGTTTACTCTGTGTAAAGGCGGGCAGAATTTATAGTGCCATAAAACTACTGGGATAGGCGGTCATTTGTGTGAATAATGTTATTCCGTCATGTACAGCTAGCTGCCTGATACTACATTCCGTTATTTATTTATGTAGCGTCGTCTAGTCGGTTTCCCCACGTACATGACTTATGCAACTTATGCATATTTAAGTATTCCAACTTGGATATTTGGTTTGACCTTCATGTGCGTGTACGCTCTACGTATTTGGTTCTGTCTAACTTGATTGTAGCAGTAACACTAATTCTTCTTCTTCTTCTTCTTCTTCTTCTTCTTCTTCTTCTTCTTATTATTATTATTATTATTATTATTATTATTATTATTATTATTTAGTTAGCAATTCGCAGATTGGTTTGTAGCGAATTTTTCTCACTATCAGTTGAGTGTCCTATAAAAACCATCATGACATTTGTTTTTAAAATGAGTGCATTTTTTATAACACAAGCTGATAAAAAAATTAATGCTCCATAAAACAAATTTTAGCTTCTCTGTAAGCTTCTCTGTGTACAAAGATCCAAAATTTATTATCTTCTCTTCGCTTTTCGTTTTATCTCCTTATAGGAATTACAACTTTCATCCCCAATGATCTGTTTTAACAGTAATTATAAACTTTAAAGTAATTTCGAAACGTTGTTGCAATTATATTTACAGTCGTTAGTGAGATAACTTCATCTTACTCGACTTAATGGAGTTCATCAGACACACATTGTGAAAGTGAAGACTTATTTGTCAACGTAAGGAACAGTCGCGCGCGCTGAACAACCGTGATTATTATATTGACAATAATATAAAAACATATATAATAAAAACTGCTGCTTCCGCTTTGCTTTGCAGGAGCAAACACATGTGACTTACGCATGCGTAGGCTACAAACTTGGCGAGTGTCGACCTTTCGGCATAGCACGTACACCAGCGTCGGTAATCTCCTGACATATTCTGTAGGCCTACACTCCAACGAAATTCCTAACGATAATTCTTAAACGATTCTTTTAATTTAAAAAACGATTCTGTTTAAAAAAGGATTATGTTTTTTTTTTATTAAGTCGGACAAAAGATCGGAATATTTGCAAATAAACTTTTAATGAAGTATAGGTCTACTGTCAACAGATTTATTCAAGGTAGTATTTGATAATAGTAATAACTATTATATACATGTAGCAGTAAAACGTGGATAAATTTCCAATAATCCTATAGCTGTAGCTTAATACATCAGACTGGATTGATTAACATTTATTTTCCGAAAATTAGACCTACTCTAGGGCAATAAGTAATATGTTTCTTTATTTCCTTATTTTTTTAGTTATACACTAATAACAAATAAAAGTTAAAAATTTATCAGAGTTAAATTTATTTAATAAAATGTTTTTAAGACTATTATAGTGTATAATAATAAAACAATGGGACAAGCACCATTAGTTAATAAGGCATAGAATAATCGTGATTAAATTTTAGTAAACCAAAGACATCTTTCTTTACATCTTTCTTTCAGGATACAGAACACAAGTATAAGTAGTTATTAAAATAAACAATACGTCTTCTTCTTCTTCTTCTTCTTCTTCTTCTTCTTCTTCTTCTTCTTCTTCTTCTTCTTCTTCTTCTGCTCCTCCTCCTCCTCCTCCTCCTCCTCCTCCTCCTCCTCCTCCTCCTCCTCCTCCTCCTCCTCCTCCTTCTCCGTCTCCTTCTTCTCCTTCTTCTTCTTCTTCTCCTCCTCCTTCTTCTTCTTCTTCTTCTTTTTCTTCTTCTTCTTCTTCTTCTTCTTCTTCTTCTTCTCCTCTAATATATCAAGCAATCAAATTATCAGCAAATTAGCTACGTACATTCGTGAATAAAATTACAGTGAAATGAGTTAATATCCTTTTTAATTATTTAAGGATGATGGCAAAACAGAAGGAAGGAAAATTACACTTCGGATGGTCACATAAAAAATATAAGTAATGATTTAATTTTTTCGTTGTTTATAAAATTTGTGTACAGAAGTATTTTGTAAAATTGTACCTTAATAATATTCTAGACCACGGGTTCAGGTATTTCATCCATGATATAATCAATATACTGTATTACTGTGGCTACACATAGAAACTTATGACGAACTGTAATCATCATCGTTGTCGTCGTCGTCACCACCACCACCATCATCATCGTCGTCGTCGTCGTCGTCATCATTATCACCACAACCATCATCATCGTCACCACCACCACCACCACCACCACCACCACCATCATCATCATCATCATCATCATTATCACCACCCACCACCATCATCATCGTCGTCGTCGTCTTCACCTCCTTCTTCTTCTTTTTCCTCCTCCAAAAATAGTTTTCATACTATAAAGTTCCTTCTTATTGTAAGAATAAGATAGTTTTTTTGTTATTTTTCTGTCAGACATCCATTCAAAGCATAGGCCTAATTGTCTATTTTTTGTTTCCACTTCCATAAATTTGAAGTAGGCCTATACCAGTTGCGTACTTAATTATTTGCGCAGGGAGCACTGAATCACTTACAGGACTTGAAGGCAAGAACTTGTAAAAAATTTTGAATAAAATTGTTATTCAAAAAGAGATCCTCATTTTTATTTTCTCGAACTTTCAGTGTCAGACTGTAATGTAATTCGCCTTATTGGTGAATTCGCTGCGTCACAGAGCAGACGCCTGTCGCGGCTTCACGGACTGGCAGTGACCGCATTGTGCAGAATCTGCTAGTCGTGTTTAGACTACCGCGCGACCTGTCGTATTCTAAAAAGTTCCTTGCACTGTCACTATTCTGCTCTTTTCATAAGACAGAAGAATTTGTTTTACAGTTTGAAGGATAACACTCAGAGTATTCTGTTGTACTCTGAATTATACTTGAAGAGACAATTAAAAATATTCTTGAATATTCCAGGTGCTTCGAATTTTCCTGTAATCATACAGGAAAATTCGAATTTTGCACGTAACCGAGACAGTTTCGTAAGTCAGAAATGTTGTACCGGCCTTCTCAGGAGAATGTCATTTCCTGTTGGTCATAGTGGCGGACAATTACCTTCGTATGAAGGATATTTGAATTGTATATCTGAAGCGGACCGCAACGTCAGCTGACTTTACAACAGGCAGGCAGGTTTAGTGTACATACGGTATGTGCTTTACATTTACATCCATCCGTATTTTATATACACATTTAAATTTTCTCTTCACGAAATTATTACTATTACGGTTTCTACTACATTGTGTTCTCATTCGAGATTATCATATCCTCCAATCGGTACATATTTTAGTAGATTAGTATGTGGTAGCAGAGACAAATACTTTGCACTGTATAACTGCCGTGGAATCAGCACACTACAGAAATGGAATCTACACTTAAACAGCTGGGTCAGGGGTACTGCAATGCATACTTTGAGTCTGTAACAGGACGATAGTGTGTTGGTGAAGGGCCAATGGTGAAAAATAAAAATTTTTAGTAAGATATACATTTATTTTGAGAAGCGTGGGTAGTGAGCGACACTTCAAGAAGCATAACAGGTTTTTACTTTTTCGTTTCAAACGAAGGCGGACAGTAGACAGATATACTAATGTGGCGATCGACATTTGACAGTAGGGTTGTGAGGCTAACCTTCAGAATTTGCATGATACGTCTGTAGGGTGCTGTCTGAATTTCGGTGAGGCTGCTCAACTGTAACACAGAAAGAGCAAAGTTGTTTGTGTGCAACTGTGGTAATTTATTGCGGGTTTCTGCTTATTTGTTTTCGCGCACTAAGTAATTTATAAATTAGAGGACCTGCATTAATATAAACGTTTGTTCCGAGCATTGCCAATAGCTCGAGTCACTTTCCTTTGATGAGCTTTTTAAAACCTCTCAGACCATCAGGTGTTATAAATTTTAATTTGTCAGTGCTGGTGAACTTGACTGATTTGACAGATCGCGTGAGAAATTAATAGCAGAAAGAAAGTAAAGCAACTGCCAAATAATATGAATAAATAACTGCCACCTGTCAAAATATTAATGGTTGAAAGTTGTTAAGTAACGCGCGACGGACGGTTTAGCATCGGGTGGCATGATTTTTCAAGGTTTTGATTTAATTAAACTTTTTTTTATCAACGTAAAGTATACTCAGTCGGTTGACGAATGAATAACGCGAAGAGAATTTATTTAGCCAATATATTTAATGTTTTTTAATTGTCGTTGATAATACAGTTTAATTTTATTTATGATAATATTATACAGTACGACTGCCTCTATTACACAAATGATTTAGTAACATTCATTCAGAGTCTGATTACGCAGAAAGTAGTAAATTTTACACATTTTAAAAAATATTACACGAAATAAATATAAAATGGTGGTCGACAAACCGGTCTTATATTATGCAGGTTGATATTTATCGCTCATGGTGTTGTAGCCTGTTTCATAGAGTATTAAGTTACCGGCGCTCAAAGGAAAACGAACAATAAGGCAATCGATTGCTTTGAAGTATTATTTTTAGGCCACGCTCGTTTGATCTAGGACTCCTATATGTCGTGAGGACAGCAGTTGGGATGTAAAAAGAAAATCTCTAACAACTGATATCGTGCAAGCCATCTTAGGGATGTTTTACAAGTTCGAAATTTTAATTTAAAAACCAGTAAATTGCTAATTTCATTCGTAGTAATTTATGAACTAAAGGATACGATTGTTGGTTAGAACGTAACTAGAAGGTGCGATGATCACTAGAGGCCAACCAGTACTTGTTCTTCGAGTTCTGCAACTCTATGCTACTACAGCACAGGAATCGGAACACAATAAGGCTACAGTACTGGAGCTGAAAACGAAGAGCAGAGAAGAGATTAAAACTCAAACAAACAATAGGACAGTTACGTTATAGTGCAAGAGGAGTGTTAACAGAGCGGAGCTGGTGAGAGGAGAGAATAGACGCTTATAACAAGCTGGTTGCTGAGTGAACAATCCTGTTTGCCCGTTTTGAGACTGACTTAAGCGGATGTATTCTATTTTCTGTGAGTAGTACATACGTAATATTATGTACTGATTTACTGAAATACTGATACTGACTTTTGAAGTTCAAAGTAGGTATCGCCTTTAGAGAAATGACACATCCCAACACTACAACAGACGGGTGCTTGAAAAGCTGTGGGGTTTGTCTTCTCCAGCCAGTGATATTCCACCAAAGACAATAAAACATCAAAGATATTCATTAACGTCTTCATATATTTAAAAATTTTAGTTGGATATTTTTAAAGTTTTTCAAATAAATTATGAAATTCTCTTTATGCCTCGATAATGATGATGATGTCTTGATGTTCGTTTATTTCATGGCCCTAAATTACTCTCTGTGAAGTGTTAATAATACGAAACTTGAAATCTTCATCTATAATCAGAACACTGTATAACCGAATCCTGAGGGTATAAAGAGACTGAAGAGAATTTTATCTCCTATGTGTGTTCCCATACTAGGCCTAAGCATTTGCGACAGGTATGCTATTCGCTTTCAGCTCCACTACCATTGTTTAATGTGGCAGCGACCGTAATGTTCTTGTTAAAGTGGCATTCGGTCATTCATGTATTTACGTACATAGGCCTATAAATGCGTAAGTGGCCTATATTATAATCATATAAATAGGAATACGAAGGGAGTTTTGTACTGACGTTAGTTGTTGATGTTGGACTACTCTGATGCTGACAATGACGGGATGTCGTCAACGAACATTCCACCCTTTAACACCAGTTTCCTAATTATAATGTACAGAGATACGTCAACCACAAACCGTATTTTGTATGTGGTGTTATCTAAAACATTAGGGACTTTGTTGTAAATGACTCTTAAGTCATTTTGTTATTAAAAATTATCACAAATTTAATAGTATCGGTTCCTGTATTACTTATTTCAAAGTATTAAAATGGAAGTACTATCAACAGTTCGCCTTTGCAGCTCCACAAGGAATGTGGTGACGTATGCCATTCCACTGCACGCATCACTGTAATACTACACATTTAAAATACGTTTAACAAAGTTTCGGTATTCCTTGACTGTCTCTCACAAGGTATTTCTTGTAGCGAATAAAAAAAAAACACTTTAACAAAATATTCAGTAAATTACACTTACATACAATGTACGAACGTTCAATCTAATACGCACACAACATTACAACTAAATACCTGTGAACAATGTGTTCAGAAACAGTAATACCGCACTAACACAAGCACGCACTATCATTCAGTAGACCCCCCGCTCCTCAGGCGTTTCGTCAGCAAAGCTGGTGTACGTACAGTAAAAGGCACTTTGAACTTGCTCAGATTGTTAAGATCAAATATTGTTTATTTTTTTCCTAAAAACTTGATACTGTAGATCAGCGTAGTGGTTACAGACTGAAGTACGGAGGTTCCAGTTCTATCCCCACAAAGTGGGTGTGTTCTTGTGCTCTTCATATAAAATACTAGTACATACAGTACATGTAACGTGACGAAAATATTAAGTTACTCTGGGTTGCAGTTGGCGGTTCGCAACGTAATAACTCATAGCGTTATGGCAGCAGCATTAAATTTGTACTATCTCGTATAAATAAGTGGCTTACAATTCGAATGCACTCCTTTGTGTGCAATCACAGTGGGATCAGAATTTGTAAGTACGGCTCCGGACGCGGCTATCGCTACCAGCAGGACCCTTTACCCTCGCTGCCAGCGTGAATGTAAAAATATATCCTTAAAAGGAAATAGGATTTTTGTCGAAACACGTTCGGCCATCAGTCAAAAAGTTGTTGCCAGTTTTATTGGTTCCAGACGAGAGAAACAAATAAATAAACGATAAAAGCCGCTTATAATACGTTGCCGAAACCGATTCTCTATTCTGGCGGCTGTGAACGTCCACACACTCGCTGACATATGGCAGACGAGATATCCGCTTTGTACATAAATTATATTTCGAATTCCATCTTTCCCGCAGCAGAAACATTCACAAAGAAAGAATACTGAGTATTATGCGTTGTCCCTACACAATGACAGACAATTTAGTGAGTCGTCTATCTGCTGCGGAAACAAAGAAAATAATTTCGTCCAAACATACTTGACAATTTTTTAAATTGGTAAATAATCGCACATAAATTCATGAACGTCTGCAAAAAATTAAGTCAATTTTAAATTCGTTTACACATAATATTAAGTTGTTGAAAAAAATAAAAACAATTTATATTTACTTATTAAAATTAATATTATTTATTTTTAATATAAAATACAATGAATTTTTACACGCACCGTAACTTCCAAGTACATTTTTTATAAAAATCAATCAGTGTTCAATCTTTCATTGCTGCTCGCCAGCGCAACATTGTAAACCAACCACATCAGCTTACTTACAAATGTTCCTATCAATAACAACAGTTTTTGTTTAAAAGCACTCGTAAGTGTTTGCTGTTTTAATTTGTGATACCAACGTTTCGGCTACACAAGAACCATCGTCCGTCTTCACGCTAAACTAATTACACAATATGAAGAAAATAAGAAACAGAATTCTGTCACTCAACTCAGAAATGGAAAGTAAGCAAAGGTTAGATAAAATATTAATTTAAAGAACAACTAGGCGAAAATACTTCCCTTATAGAGTTTTGTCGTCCAGTACGCGATCAAATAGTCTCGACGAAACCTGAAAAAAACACTAATTTCACTACACATAACACGGAATTTTTAAAAATATTTGTATTCTTTTGACAATATGCCATGATATACTAGTACACTCAGTAAGATCTATGGGAGTGAATAATGACTTACGGGATACTGACTACTGTCTGGCCGCGATTCGATGATTGAGCATTGTGTAAGGTGGGAGAAGCATGGCCGAGTACTACGGTAGGCTAAGTGGGGGTAAACCAAACGGCTAGTACACAAATTTCACCCTACCTCGCTTACAAGCGGCCGCGTGGTGGGGGAGAGCAGCCTCGATCATCCAGTCGTGGCCAGACAGTAATGCAGTAACACGTTACTACTTATTCTAGAGTAGCTATGATTTTGTGACTAGCGCAGTCTGTTTGGAGGAAAAAAAGATTCAATCCTGTTAAATCTCCGTATTTCATTACTAGTATTTAACAACTCACTAAGTAAGTCGTTAGACTGAGCAATTACTTTATTAAAATAGGCACTACTCAGTTTTGTGATTGTCCGACTCACCTAACTTATTCCAAGTACGTGCATGATAACTTCGATCGCTGTAGATCACGGTGCGTCCACGATTTGCCGCAAGAATTATTCTGATTGTACAACGGTTCAATTTGACTGCAGAGTCCCACAGTCGCAGAATACATGACCACACAGGTCTTAAAATTGTTTTCCGTTTTACAGAATGCAGGAAGGAAGGGTTTTGCTATATTAATAAATAAAAGTAGATTTCGTCCTCTCAACAGTACATTTTAGTATACTTTAAGCCCACCTGTTTTCTGTTTATGTACGCACTGCTTGCATATGAGACTATGGACTACGGCACTGTAAAGTATCTTGTGGAATAGGTTGACTGTTTAGCATGACTGAAAGACAGGTTTTTTATGGTTAGGTGAAATGCAATGTGTGGTAGTTTTGTTTCATTTGTTTTAGCGCATCATTTGCTAAACTAGATTTACATTTTTGTAAGGTTGTGTTGTATAATGCTGTTGTATGGTCAAGGTGAGGTGAGTACATAGTTGTATCGTCAGCTTAGGTACACATTGATGAAAACCTTAATATCCAAGGCTAATGTCTATTGTTCAAATGTTACTTCCAGTAACTCATAATTATTAGTTTTTAAACAAGTTATTAACACCAGTGTGTGGTCACATCGCCGTGTTCTTGCCTGTATCTTACGACAGCTCAAGAACGGTACCAGGTTGATATTGTTAATACTAACTTTAGTACCAACTTTAGCATCATCGTTAACACAACAATGGGTACAACATAATCAGTATTAATACTACTGAGATTATTTGCATATTAGTGTCGGTTTTACGTATCTGTTGTTCATGCTGCGACGAATTGTGGCGTATGGCGTTGGCAGTAGTAATAGTAATGCTAATGTCAATAAGTATCGTTGTTATTCTTTGTTGTTGTTCACTGTTGTACTGATCTCTACGCTACATTAGACGTCAGTAATCTCGCATGTTGAAAGTATTTTCTTATGCGAGCGAAACAGCGAAATCATAGTAGGGGTACCACTGTGCTCAGACTTTAATAGTATTTTCTTTGCTTTGTATGGTTTCAGGGCGTACTAGTTGATGGTTCTGATGAATAGTCGTAAATTAATTTATATGTACAGTCATTTCCAGCTGTATAGAAATTTCGGAACTGAGTTAACTAACACAACCTCTTCATAAACATTTCGTTAATCTTCAAAGATGTATGAGGAGGAGATTGGAGACTTAGTCATTGATGTTACATTCTCTAGTCGAGTTCCTTTTTCATTTACAGTGGTTTTATTTGTATCTCGGACCTAAAACTCAACAAAAAATATTGTGCACGAGATTCGTGCGATTTCTTTGTTATTCCCCTTCTTTGTCTGTTCCATTCTGTAATACATCGAACGTTGTATACCTTATCAAAAACATAAATTTATAGCGTAACTCTAACTTTTCATAAGAATTGTGACCATCTGTACAATCCTATGCCTACTTTCCAGAAGTAGGTAGATAGTAGTCCAATTGTGTAAGCTTACGTTTACGCTGATCAGTTGTCCTTTTAGTATTATTACATAATTGAGTAAATTCGGTGTTTTAAACTAATAACCATGTCCTAACAACGTGGTTAACATCTGAACTGAGAAAACTTTTCATCCGTGCTTTCGCGCTCGACACGTATGCTTACAAATTAATGTTACAAGTCGGCAACTTTCACGAAGTGATACATAATAGACAAGTATCGCTTCAATCATTTCTCTGTTCCTGATAATTTCACTCTACAGTGTACAGCCAGTATACATTTGTTAAAATCCCAATTGTTAGATATTACTGGTCAGAGATGACGTGTTGTCCGGAAAACAACTGATGAAGACTGTTTATAAAATCAAAACGTTAACACTGGAATTTCTGTGCACAGTAAGAATCGGACACGACACTGCGGTTCACGTGACCAAGATATGCCAGTACACCTGCACGTCACTAAACTATGGCAGCTTTGAATTTGTTTTCCTGTTATCTATTACCTTCAGGTTCTGATTTCCAAAGCGTACAGCACAGGACTAAGCTGTCGCAGAAAGTATGTCAGTAGTATAATAAACGAGAAACATAGAAGTAAACTGCTGGAATTAGTTACGCATGATAATATTCTCCGACGATATTGCGTCAGAGTTGTGGTGAAAATCAGTTTTAAAAATTACTTTGTGCGATATAGTGTTGGCATTTTTTGTAAACATTGAACTGATATACTGCATTCACGTTTGCGAAGATCGTTTGAACTCTTCAGACTTGCGTTTTTCAAACGTTGATCAGATTCTGTAATTACAGTGTAAGTTACACAATTTTCGCAAATGCAAAAGATAAAATGGATTGTGGTTTGCTGAGAAATCATAGACGCGTAGTTTATGACAATGTTAAAGAAAACTGTAAGCATTCCGCTCTTTCCACACACAGTAACGTATATACAGTTGGAATGTTTAAGAACGTTCGTTAGTACTGAGAAAGCCGAACATCTTCTTAAAAGGAACGATTACGAGTTGCAGATTCGAGCCCTAGTTATTGAGGTTACGTTTGCATTACTTACATAGGGATTGCTTAACATAAGTGTCGTTATTATTTCAACAGTCTGCATTTTTGCCATTTGGTTACTTTGGTATGAGTCTCAACTTCGCGGTCGAGGTTTCTTTACTATAGATAATGATACGTAGTTTTCAAACTTCTTGTGGTCATGTTAACTGCAGACTTAGAGTTAATACTTTCTTAGTTATTTTTGTACTTAGTATCTACTGCTTTTTAACTGTACTAATCTTGTTCACACACAGGATACTGGGAGGGAAAAAACATGAGCAAATAACTTAATTATCAAAAATGATGTTAGTTTTGTGATACGACACTAATAAACTGAAAAATTTGTTGATATTTAATTTTAATCACTCCTGGTCGTCGTTAGGAAAAAAGTGAAACAAAATTTACCAAGTAGAAAGTATAACAAGCACTATGGGAAACGGCAACAATGGATCCTTAATTTGGGTGAAGCCACATGAACATCGCTTGTACACACACACAACGAATAAATTGAATGTCGTCGGATAACCTGTGCCCAAAATTAGATGGACATTTTTTGATGTAATAATATTAAAACCGTGGTTAAGAAAGTAAACATTTTCGAGTCTAAATTGGCCGCGTATTTTACGTGTGGGCAGTGTTGAGCACCCTAGGCTCCTAGCCAACATGTCATGATTAGCCATTGCACATGACAGCTAAATCCCTGTATTTAATTATTTTTCTTGAGCACTGTGGTCTGGTTATAGCGAGATATAAAAAAAACCTTGTTCCCTGCAGTTAACCGTGTTTTTATTTGACTGTCTATTATGACAGTTTCATATAATCTTTTTTGTTTTCGTTGTATAGAAATGAAACACTAGTAACGTATACATGAGAACTTATTTTAAAAGAATATTAAAAATAATTGCTGATTTATAATTATATTAATTTTTTATCGTATATAATTATTAAACGTTGGTTTACAAGTTTACTAACAAGATAAAATTACATACAAAAAATGAAGTATTTCTAAAATAAAGACGACTACATTCATTATGAAAAAATGCAATTAAAAGTTTTAGAAGACAGGTATTTTTCGTTTCTAGAGCTAACTTTATAGTCTGTCACTACGTACTTTTGCTTCGTTTGCTACATCTGATTTCCTACACAACCCTGACGATTCAATACGAATACAAAAAAAAATCCTATGGAAGGGGTTACAATTCTTTCTTATTTGGAATCTTATGTTCTAAAAGGATACAAGTATTTGTGTGGTCGCCTTGTTTTAGTTTTCCGGTGTATTCAGGCCGTGGTCTGGTTATTCTTCAGCCAGCCACACGCCAGGTAGTCCTTCCACAACACCGATGTGGCATTATTTACTGTGTGTAGATTGTACCAGCAATAAATATGAATGCACATATTCTGCAGTACCTTCTTGCGCTCTACGAATACTCACCATCCGCGTCTATCATGGGTGCGAATCTTTATTTGCTCCCGTGTGCTATCATTCGTCACGTAATCTTTGGTCTTCCACTTCTTCTGCGTCTGTGAGGTGTCATATCCGTAAAATGAAAGGCATTCGTGTGGTTTCTGTAGTAAAGATAACTTCAGATGAGCGAATTATCAGGCCATCACACTGTAGCCCAGGCTTCCTGACTGCTCTGGCCTGCAGTTTTCTCTTTGCGTTTTTCCCTGTAACCTCTAGTGTCCAACTCCAGACTGCAAGGTAGAAACTGTGGGGTACAGTTATGGCCTTTAATATAATGGTTTCATATTTCATACTAGATGTTGAGGTCTCTAGTAGTTTGATTTGTAATCAAACGATAAAACGCTTCTAAACATGAAACAAGTAGGCCTATTTCTATTTTTTATAATTCACTTCAAACGCGTTAATAAAAGCGTTCCTGCTAGAGGCTTTGATAGATAGATGGTTTGACGTATCAAGGGCAAGAGAATAGACTGGACCTCTATCCATCCACCCGTCCTCCTGAAAGGCTGTTGGCATTGGTAGGAGAGGAAACCCTTATCCCGGGATTGTTTCCCTGTTAAAAACTGGGTGCACCGCTTGTAGATGGCGTTGAGTTTTGAATTGGAGAGATTTTTTGAGATGCATTCCATTCCTGGCATCCCTTTCTGCAGTGTCATAACTTCGAAATTGTATTATATTTTACGTGATTGCCTTCAATGTCGTTTACTCATTTAACTTTCGATTATTAACGGGTTTAAAGTGAATTATAAAAATGGAAATACTTGCTCCATGTTTAGAAGCGTTCTGTCGTTTGATTACAAATAACAAACAATTATTTATTTAAGTTATTTCATGAAAATAAACGTTAATCTCTGATGATAACCGCAACAGCATTTGAAGACTACTACGGGTTACAGTATGACGTTCAGACTATGGCGCCTACATTCACAAAGTAATTTACAAAAATAACTAATTGCAATTCAGTTTATAATTCAATTGGAACAGAAGAGATTATTCTATGTGAAGACGTCATACACATGGGTGGTCGGGTTGAAAGACTTTCGGCATTTCTTTTATTATTTATTACATACGACCTCACATGACTGCTTTTTTTTAATACTGTAAACGAAATTCAGAGATAGCTCGACGGAGGTCAGACGTTTTCAATAAAGTTAGGATTCATATTTTATTTCGCCGTATTTGGCGACTTGTACTTCAGTTTGATTTAGTAGTGGTCGGTCGAGGACTGTCTCGTATGTCTGCGCGACGCTAACGCGCTACAATTAGTTATCGCCAATCTGTTATTTTCTCAGCACTAATGAGTGTGCACGTTTTCTCACTTGTTATACAGTTATCAACTACTAACACGGAGTTTCAAATATTTTCGTTGTCTTTTGAACAAGTTTGGTAAAATTTATGCGATATGCCACGGTAACGAAGGCACGAAGGATTCTAACTTCTACACAATGAAGTAATCAGACTGCTAATAAGGTTCATACTTAAACGCTTAAATCCAATCTGTTTTTATTCTCTTGCTTGCATTCTACTGACGTAGCCCTGTCAGGAATATTGCTGGTACCACTTATTTATACGAATAAGTTAATTTGTACCTTTTTTTGTATTCTCTTCTTGTTTCTTTTTGATACTTTGATCTCCTCGTATTGTTTGAATTCTCTTGGGAAGAATGTACCCTGTGTTGTCGGTCCACACACGGCTCGGGTACACCGTTCAAGTAGCGTGTACGTAAATCAGTTTTTATTGTTGCTGTGTCTTAAAAAAAATGTACGGTATTCCACATTTAAATTCGGAACGTTGCTTTAGCATTCTGTGTGTTAATCAGAGTACCTTGAGACTTTCATTGTCTGTAAACAGTGGTAGTAACTGGGCAGTTATCTAGGCTGTCGACACTCTGGTAGCGCACAATTTTTCTTATAGTCGGCAGTTGCTTCAGACGTACATCTAACGAACTCTATATTGTAATCGATATAGTGTTGTATATTCCGGTGAGTGATCGAAGTTTAGTTGTATCGTTGTGTTCGATTCCTGCAGCTGCCAAAACAACGGTCCGGCGACTCTTTCCTCGTAAAGCGATGATAATCTATCAATCGACATTCTTTTCTAGTAAGTCTCTCTACTCAGCCGTGCCGAGTTGGCTTCAAACAGTAGATATCGCAAGTAGACATCACACAACTCTGAGAGAACCTTTTAACAAGACATCACACATAGGCTAGTTGTGTCTGCAGACACCATTCTTCGCATTGTTTTTAGAAAGACGGTACATGTAGACATTTGAACGTTTAATTTTATGTACTGTTCTCCTAAAACATAATTATTTAAAGTAAACGTTTTGTCTTTTTAAATATAGTCTAAAACGTCTATTATACGGAGTAGTCGAAAAGTCGTGCAACCAAAAAAAAAAACATCGTAACATAAACAAATAAATAAGTAAATGAAATGGAAACGTTTTATTCTCAATTTATTCAACATGTAGGTGTACGAAAATTATTTCGAAGTAAGATATGAGTTTCCGTGTTTTAACGGACAATGTTCAAAATTGCACACACTTTTCTGCAGTGGGAAACTAATTTTGCGCGTATAATCTCTAACTAACACACGCGTAAAAAAATAACTGTGCTGACTATGTCATACAAATAATACAATCTATTGTTGAAAAGTCATGCCACGATAAGAAAAAAATTTAGTGTTAGCAACATTAGGTTATGCATCTGCTTACCCTACGTATACCTACTGACGAGAAAAACGTTTTCAAATTCTGAGTTGCATGCCTTTTAGATCACGCTGTGGTTTGTCTGCTGTTTTGATAGAAGCGTAAGAAATTAGCCGAGATAATGTGATGAATTTAGTGGCTAAAATAAAGGCGAAAATTCTAACCCAGGCCATGCGGTTTGCTTCCTCTACTGCACCAGTTGTATCAGCAAATCTGCCCAGTAGCCTACACATATTTACAAACGTATGTATGTGTGCAGACATATTTATAACATATATCTGAGAAAGGCCATGGTACCAGCTGCATGCCAGTTCAGGTAGTATCTGCTTATTCTGTGTTACTCAGTACTGTGTTGGTTGGTTTTGCAAACAAAAATTATTTGATTTTCACAATCTGATGCGGTTGAGCACTTCTAGTACTGTGGGTGTCTGGCGTAGTATACGCGTAGTTACTGATGCCATAAGCAAAGGAACAAGGTAAGACAGCAGACACCGGTCGTAACGTGTTCGATTCTATGCTGCAGATCAGTCCGATGACGATGCCCATCGGCAGACCGGGGCTTTGGCATCTGTGTTGTGATAACGTAGTCAGTATGTGTATAAAGTACGGTATTTAGAGTCAGTAAAGTGTGTGTGCGCGCGCGCGCGCGTCTGTGTGTTTATAACCCAAGTAGTAATCTTTGGCAAGATAGTTAACAATTGTCACATGTGAAGTATCAGTTTCGTCACTGTAGACGAGTACTGTATACAGTTTATAGTTTTATGACAGAATTTTGAAAGGCAATACAGTATTTATAATGCACGAACAGCGTACAGAAGGCCGGTATGACCGGAATATTATATCGTATCCGCCGTGGATATCGAGTGACCTGTTCGTGAGTTGTCAGGAAACTCCAGTGAAATATAAATTTCTGTTTTGTGTGTTAAATAACATTTTCCCCTGCAACCAACATTATGATTGTTCGCACGTCATTCCCCGTATATTTTCGCATACAAGTTTACTTTTGAGTAATGAAAACCCCTAAAACATGACGGGCAGGAAACACAAAACATGCTTATAACCCGAGATTAGCAACACTAATATCAAGTATTCATTTACACTGTATTAGGGGCCATGTTATGACCATGTCAATGGTTCCTTTAAACTTGTAGGCTGTAACGAAATCATAGCGTTCAATTGTATGAGACCACGTTATGATTGGGACGGAGTATTAGTGCATATGTAGTGCAAGTATTTGCCGCGACCAGGCGACTTTCACTCGTGCCCGCTGGCTGCTGGTAGTTATCCATGAATCCGGCTTACTCCACTTACTGCTTCTGACCTTACAATTCATATTACTCCAGCAGTCGCTTTGATTTCCAATTTCCTTTGCTACTGATTCATCTGTTCGTCGTGTGCTTTCTCCAGAGTTTCAAGATCGGGATTTCTCACGGGCTTTCTTGTAAAATATATACTGTTCTGTTTGACAAAAATGTTTACCGGTATTTAATCAATTATTTTGAGCTACTATAAACTCAAGAATAATTTAGTCTTTTTAAGCGGAGAAATCCGAGGCGATCTGTTTCACTCGTAAGTCCATCTCCCGATGCCAGCCCCTCTTCCTTGAAGGGAGGCCTATCGCCTACAAAGAGTCGGTGAAGTATCTAGGCGTTCGGCTAGATCGTCGCCTTTGCTTCAACGCCCACGTGACGGACACCCTTGCCAAGGCTCGCGGCGTCCGAGCCAAACTTTACCCATACCTCGCGTGCCGCAGCCCCCTGGCGCTGCGCACGAAAGTTACCCTCTATCTGTTGTTTCTCCGGTCTGTATTGACCTATGCGGCACCTGTATGGTGGTCACTTGCCTCCGCCACCAACAGGCGTAGGCTGGAAAGTTTCCAATCCAGAACCCTCCGTTCCTTGTCGGGATCTCCTTGGTTTGTTAGAAACAGTGTAATTCGAGGAGGTCTACGAGTTCCTGCTCTCTCAGCCTTTGTCTGGTCATTAGCTGCGACTCTCTTTGCCGCAGCTGAGACCTCTTCCTTCCCTTACCTCAGAACCATCAGCACCACGCAACCACCTCCCCCTGTCCGGGTCAAACGCCCTCGGGCGATTCTCGATGACCCGCCATAAGTTTAAGTAAACTTAAACCTCACTTAACTTGTATACTCTCTATCTGCCCATGCCCCAGAATTTACCTGTAAAGCTGTTTCCTTCCTCCCTTCCTAGTATGCCGACCGCGCTGAATGCTGCTGCTACGCGCTATCACTGGCACGGAGGCTCTCTGCCTCGCGGGGAGCGACCGACGCCTCACGGCGTCTGCACGCGGGACTGGGAAAGGGCGACATCTGTCACCTGAACCCGTCCTTGCGGCAGTGCGCACTGATTGCTGATATTTTAAAATAAATAAAAATTAAAAACCTTTCTCCCCCGCCTTCTCAGTTAACTGGTTGGCGGTTGTCCATTCCTGATATTAGGCACCAGTCGAAGAACCAGACCTATGTATATCTACAGGCAGCCATTGAGCTCGACTCAGATGCTGCAGTCATGCACCGGGTGCAAAGACGCCCCGCTACTACAATGCTACATGCTACAGTCTTTTTAAGAATAATTTACAACAGTTTTCTTTTTCTAACTTTTTAGCAAGGCCGCCTCTAACTTAGAAGATACTTTCCAACCCGCAACATTATTTAGAGGAAAATGAGTATTTAGAGAGACGACTAAATGTACCCAGATGTTGGTCAGTCAGTTACCCTGAACAATGTTGGACAAACATCTTTCAGTTATGACTAGTAAGCTGAGAATTATAAAGTTTTTTATATATATTAGCTCAAATTGTAAGTTCTAACTTGTTAGATGCTAATTAGTAATTAGAAGATAGAAAAAATATGTATTGCCATAATATACCAATTTAGGTCCAACAATATGTTTAGTTATAAAAGCATATTTAACGTTCTACTACAACACAATTATATAACTCAAATTATAATTTTGTTAGTACTGAAAATTACACAAACTTTATTTTTGGCTTTTTCCACGTTAAAGCTAACATTAGAGCTGACACATTATTACTAACATTAGAGCTGATTTTCCAGAGATTGCTATTTACCAATTCATTCAGTTTTCCAGTCTTTGTTTTGACCGAGTTTGGCGCATCTGTAAACGCCTAACTTCCTCTCTAACTCAATCACAGGTCATAACTTTATTTTTGCGATTTACCGCCTCGGTAGGATTTCTCTAATACCTGGTTGTTTAAATTGTTGTAAATTATTGTTAACAAACCGGCTGTAGGCGTTGTTTATGCTAAAGTATTACGAAAAACGATTATATTCGTTTTTGTAAATTTTACAGACTGGCTGTAAATTATGATTTCAGCACCTAGCCGTCTTTGCATAAAACTATCGCACTCCGAAATTCAGAGACACGGTGTTTCCTTCAATGAATGTATCTTTCCAGTTACAGTAATATTAATTAATTGGGGCTGTAATAATATTTTACTTATAATTTTCTCAGAATCTGGTTTTGCTTCTTCCTACTTTCTCGAGAAAGAAACATTTTTATTGTTATTTAAATTTACGATTTTACAAAACAATCAGAGTTTACTTTAAATTACGACAGTTTTAATGATACAAAGTCAAGTGTTTGATGATACGATGAAAGCTCGTTATGCGTATAGAATCAATTTGTTATCATGTTGATAATGAAGCTGTAAAACAGCACATTTGTCAGAACGGCAATAACATTTTTTACCAATTTCAGAGTCTTTGAGTCTTGAGAAAACTTCACAATTTGTTTAGATTACATTTTGTTGACACACAAGGGTTCATTTCTGAGATGGCTACTCATTTTTATGGGAACGGACGTGATATTTTCAGATTTATAAAAATAATTTTACGTAAATTTATGCTGTAATGGACATAAACGTCAAAACACGTAAACAAACAAAAAACTTACAAAATTCGGTTTAAATTTTTATTTTTATTATCATTCAACTCGCTTTGGTGTAATCTGTATAAAACGCAGTCCATACAGCTAGATTTCATGGACTATATAATAAAATTCAAATTACGTTTTATTGTGTTTTGTACATGAGATAAAATATTTGTAATATATACCTGATGCTAGTTTCATACTCCAATTTAGATATGGAAGTGGAAAAAAATTGTTGCAGTATTTTCTGTATCTTTCGTTTTCCTTAGCCTAAAAGGCGTATATTTCACTTTTTATATTTACTTATGATTTCCAGAGCACAACAATTAAAAAATTTAAAATCATTACAAGTACCTCGTCCTGGCTGTAAATTAAAAGTAGGAAACTACAAAGTCTGATTAGATTCAATCCACCGCGAAACTTAGGTAACTTCTCTGTCACTTAATAACAAAGAGTGCTGAGCCAAACCAGTGTTTCTGACAATATTGTTTGAGATTTGTTTAATTATGAGATATTTTGTGGGAACCTGCTTCAAGCGATATTTACGACACGTCTGTATATACTGTTATATCACGTCTGTAAACTACGAGTTTTAATTTACTGTAGGCTTTTCTGGAATAATGTCTCGAGATAGCTGTGTCGCCCGCGCTGGTGACAGAGGAACCAACCCGCCTCACAGGAACCGAAATACTTGTTTATACGGCACACACACACGTCTATGTCTACATATAACAGACAAGAAATTCTTTTAATTATTTCTTAGAAAGTGGACCAGCCTTGGGTGGCGTCGTATATCATAATGTCCCGCGTTTTTTATACAGTTTGACAAATATTATTTATCGATGACAAATAGAATTGGCATAACAATGGACACGGGTCCTACGGTAGTCTACATTTTAAATTATAGACGTCTCCAATATAAATATCTTTTAATTGTTAACGTGGACTTCTAGAAATACTAAACAGGAATCTGTCGTCTACTGAAATCTGAAATATAGTTTAGCCGCACAAAAAACAGGGTCCCAAAGCCACTGATTTATCGTCTGTCACGTGTCTGACCGAACAACGTTCGTCGATCGTGACTCTGAAATAATTAGTAACATATAATTCAGACTTTTTCCTATGGACACCCCAGAAGTTAGTTTTTAGACCTACCGGAACTAAACTGTACGTAACTTTCGGTAGGTCACTATAGGTATTAATCTGCGACAGTTTTACGGACGAGAGCTATGTGATAGCATTGATTATGAGTTATCTTAATATGTGTTGTGTTGATTTGAAGATATCCTTATTGCTATTTCAAGTTATTCTTACATTTTTCATTTGGGATCTTGGCCGAAACGTTTTGGGGAAAAATTAATCATAATAAAATATTGTGTTAACAAGTAAAGGCTAACAAAGAGAGTTTAGTTCAGACTCTTTCGTTGTATCTTCTGACGTTCATGTATGGGTTGTGTTAACATCATGTTGTAGAACTGTGTGAAGTGTAAAAGGTCTTTCACACTATTTATGATCAGTTTATACATCCAACACCCTCCCCCCCAACACACACACACAACCTGATTAACTTGTCAATATGAATAACTATGTTCATATTATTTAACTTACTTATTGATTCAGAATACCGGGCATCAACATAGTAACTGAGTAGGCTTTTCATATTAAGTGAGTAATTTTTCCATAGTAAGAAGACTGGTTTTCCACACTAAGTGGCTAGGTTTCTCATATAGGCCTAGTGTGTGTGGCTTTGCCGCACTAAACGGAAAGTTTCCCACACTACGTTTCCAGGTTTCCCGTTGTAAGTGGTTGAGTGTACCACATTGTGGATGATTTACCACATTGCGTGAGTAGACTTCCCATACTATGCGAATAGTTTTCCTACACTACGTTATTAAGCTTCCCATACTAAACGGGTCAGTTCTCACACTAAATGGTACATTTTCCACACTATTGTGTGTCCAAGCAGCCATGCGCCCTGAAGGATTAAGCGACACTCGCACCCCCCCCCCCCACACACACACACGTGCAGCCCGGCCTACCTGCCGCTCAGTGTTTCGTAGAGCTCTGTGTCGGTCAGTATATTGCGGGATATAGTGTATTTCTGTGTTTCTATATTAAGTCCTATTTTCTTGTTTAAAAGTATAGTGAGTTCCTTATGTGTGTGTTTGAATTCTTTAATGATGTCTTCTGGCAAGTCAAAAGAAACTTTACATTCACAAGCAAGAACAATAGTCGCTTCTGTGATTCAATACTTTTATTTGGAGAAAAATAACTTAGGCTCTTTAAAAGACGTCAAAAAGGTTTTGGAAAGAGTGTCTGACGCTTGCGGTGTTTCATATGGGACAGTAAAACGAATAAATACTCAACTAAAGGACGAAATTACAGTACAAAGTAATGAGACAGAACAAGCCTCTTGCGAAGATAACACCGAAACGGTGGCGGCAGAGTCATCGACACAAGATGGTGGAGATGTCACCAACTCTCTACAAAAGAAGAGACGTATATTAATTTCTACTCCCAGGAAGAAGAATCCTCAAACACATCGGAACCGACCTGTTACGGAAGTGGATGACTTCGGAAAGTCAGCCACGTCGCTACATCATGGGATACTACGAAAGAAAAGAAGTGCCCACCTTAAGAAGACTGCAGGTTTC
This sequence comes from Magicicada septendecula, assembly GCA_034769895.1. Classification (NCBI taxonomy): domain Eukaryota; kingdom Metazoa; phylum Arthropoda; class Insecta; order Hemiptera; family Cicadidae; genus Magicicada; species Magicicada septendecula. Next base: position 698,510,217 of record CM068368.1, read on the forward strand.
TCTGAAGGAAGCTGGACTTTTTAATGGTGGTAAGTCTTCCTTAGCCACCGTGTTGAAGGACTTGGGATTCGCATATAAGAAGTTCAATACTAGGAAGGTGTTAATGGCGAAACCATCCATCGCTCTGAAAAGATGCCAGTTTCTTCGGAAAAAAACACAATATAGACCTAAAAACCACTGTGTTCCTGGACGAAACCTGGGTTAATGAAAGTATAAGTCACGATAAGGGTTGGACTGATGGAAGTGTGAAGGGAACTTTGAGCGCCCCACTTGGAAAAGGTAAACGTCTGATAGTTTGTCACGCGGGGAGTCAAGATGGATGGATCAAAGCGCCACCGCTTATTTTTCAGTCTTGTAAGACCGGTGATTACCGCGAAGAAATGGACTCCAAAGTGTTCGAAAATTGGTTTTTCAACATTTTAATCCCGGTGTTATCGCCTGGCACTACTATAATTATGGATAACGCCCCTTATCATTTGAGAGTGGAAAATAAGGCACCGACATCGAATTCTACCAAAGATGAAATGATAAGGTGGTTGAATGACAGGAGTGTGCTTTCCGCTTGACCTGAAGAAGCCGGAACTTTATAACGTTGTGAAAATGCACAAACCCCCGCATCCCACCTACTTCATTGATTCCAAAGCAGCAGAATTGGGATTCAAAGTGATCCGCCTTCCACCTTATCATTGCCAGTACAACGCAGTCGAGATGGTCTGGGGATATTTAAAACATTACGTGAAAGAGAGAAACAAAACGTTTAAGTTAAAAGACGTAAAAGAACTCTTTTTGGAAGCTGTAGCTGCTGTGACGCCAGAATTGTGGGAGAAATATGTAAAAAACGTGAAGAAGCTGATGGACGAAGATTGGAAAACTGAAGGACTTAACGATCTCAGTGTTCGAGACTTAATTATAAACTTGTGTCCTGGAGATAGTGAGTCTGAAAGTGATAGTGACACTGAAGACGACGATGTTGGATGCGCAGTTTTACAGTGAGTTAGTGGGGTTTTCTTCTCATAGCATCCTTTGTAATATTTATCGTTATTAATTTTTTTTTAATTTAATAGACCAATTCAAAACAATTCCGTCCATTTATTTACTTGTTGCTTCGTTAATTTTGTAGAGATGAATATTATGTTTTTGACACGTTTGAAGAAGCCACCCTCCTATAACTGTTATTGTACCTGTATATTGTAAAATATCGTAAGCATAAATTTATTTAAACATTCCTTTTAAGATATTATTATAAATTAATTTTTGTCATATAAATTGTAATGCAATTTGTTATCGTTTCTTAATTATTGTACTTGACTTTGAATTTTGCATACATTGTTTATCACACATAGAGTTATTGTAAATTTGTACGATGTTACAACTGATTCAAATAAAGTCTAAAGAACCACTTTCAAATAGTCAAGTTTTTAATCTAACCCAATGACCTTTAAACTGTTTAGGAGTGTCACAGTGACACCGTGTTTGGACTAATTTTTTAAGGAATAATATATAGAATTTAAAAATTACAACATTAATTGGATAAAGATAAATATTTAAAAATTCGTAGTTTTTCAGTCCAGTGCCTAGTATGTGACTCATAAAAGAACCATTGGCGGGTGGTGGGACGGGCTGCGCGTGTATGTGTGAGTGCGCGTGGGGGTGCGAAGGTCGCCTAATCCTTCAGGGCGCATGGCTGCTTGGACACACAATAAGTCGATGGTTCGTCACACTACGTTAAGTTTGTTTCCCATACTAAATGGTTGAGTTTCCTAGAGGCTAGATTTCCTACACTAAGCGGGTGGGTTTGCCACATTTCGTAGGTAGGTTTCCGATGCTAAACGGGTCAGTTCTCACACTAAATGGTACATTTTCCACACTAAGTCGATGGTTCGTCACACTACGTTAAGTTTATTTCCCATACTAAATGGTTGAGTTTCCTAGAGGCTAGATTTCCCACACTAAGCTGATGGGTTTGCCACATTTCGTGAGTAGGTTTTCCATACTAAACAGGTCAGTTCTCTCATTACGTGGGCAGGTTTGCCACGCTAAGTCTAACTATCACGATGGTGTTTTTCCGTCCTGTGCAACATTAACAAATTTACAAAACACTTATCAGGCCAGTACTGACATGTTCTTCAGAAACCTGGACAATGACAAAAAATAGCGAGAGACTTCTAGTTTGCTGTGAAAGACGGACAACATTTAGAGGAGTACAAGCAAATGGAATGTCGCGCAGGTTCTATAATTATGAACTATACCATCTTTACAAAGAGCCGGACATTGTCGGGATGATAAAAATGTACACGCTAAGGTGGTTGGACACATAGAGAGAATGGAGGAAGGACAGACTACGAAACATATTTTCTACCAAAAACCAATGGGTAGTAGAAAAAGGGGAAGACTCCGAAGTAGATTCAAAGACCAGACAGAGGAGGACCTCGGAAATCTGAACGTTAGAAACTGGAAAGCCAAGGCACGCAACAGGGAGGAATGGAATCGACTCTTTGGAGCAGGTCACCCACCAAGGGTTGTAGAGCCACGGCTGATGATGATGATGATGCAACATTAGCAACTTCAGCAAAACGATAGTTCTGATGCAGTAATACGTCCAACACAATTGTACACATACGTTTGAAATTCTGCTGTTTAGAGTGTTCAGATATTCAGTCCACTGGAATTTATTATTACATTTCAGCTTCGCATTTGTTTTTACTAAAATACGCATATGTAAATATTTCTTCCTTTTTTATTTTTGTACACGGTGATGTTCAATCTCTTACAGAACCATTTCTCACTTTGCTAATCCTCTTTACTGATAATGTTATCAGTTATTCATTGCAGTCCTGATAACGCAGTTACGAGTATCCAAAATAACATTATAAACTACAGTACAATGACTCCCACGTTCTTGTAAACAGTGCATCGGTTAAATGTCGAGGCAAAGAAAAAAAAATATTAATTTTTTTGGTCTCCCATTCTACTAGTCTTGTTATTTGATTAATTTAGAATGTCTAGCTTCAGCTCCATTGATAACCTCTACTGGGTCATAATTATAATAGATGGTTGTGAAGTAACCCGTGAGATTGTGTGTTTCCTTTTTGTTAGATCAATTTGTCTATCTGGAGAGCGGACGATATACTGGTAGCAGTGGTGGTCACATGTACGCATCGATCACACGAGAATCTACGGGTTTTTCATTAATGATTCCCATCAACCATCAAACCTGCGCGCGTGTGTGTGTGTGGTTCTGTTCGACATCCAGACGGAATTAATGAAATTTAATAGTTTATAAAAAAAAATCGGAAACCTGTACACACGATATGTTCGTCCACACGCGTGGTTCCTGGATGACGTTTCCTCGTCCATCGGTTAGGCTGACAAATTTTGTTAATTCAACTCAGTGATGCAGATGCAACGAATTTGTGTCCAGCTTTCTGCGGACGATTCATATATTGTTGTCTGCAAATATAAAAAAAAATGTATATATACAAATATTGTAGCAAAGAATTTCTAAGGCTTTCACGGGCGGCGTCAACAGTGTTGATATTATTCTCTGGCCGTGGTCTACTACAGACTCTTCGGCCCCACTCATCAGACCGATTGGCGGTGGGAGTTGGCATACATCTTGCCAATCACCCAATAGTTCTGATACACTGAAGATGGCCCCCAATGGTGTGGCCGAAACGCGTGTAACATATGTCAGTAGTAGACCACGGCCAGAGAATAATAGGCCTATCAACAAAATATTGTAGTGTTTCAGTGAATCTTTTAGACTGGGAAAAATCACTACCTTTTAGTTACTTGAATTTTTAAATTTATGAACAACAAAAATTTTCTGTATTGGGTCGGTGAGTTTTTTCGCTGCCAAGTTTGGAAATGCAATCCAGAGATTACACCTTCCTGTTGACACAAAGTGATACAAAATTTTAGTTTTGAGGTGACAAATCATTAAGTAAGTTAAAAACCGAAGAAAGTTGAAAACTAAGATCGGACTACAACTCGTGTACGTAACTGCTGGTCTTTAGAACGTCTCATCCCAGGATTCAGAAGATTGAGGTCAGCAGCAGTAACGTTAGATTTTACTGAGACAGAATGTATGAGGACAACTGACTCGCAGACTTTGCAGTGCCGGTATGCGCGACGGGATGATACAGTTGACGAATTTTCTGTTGTAGTAGTCTAATACTGGAACAAAGATAATGCTAACAAATTATTAATTTTTAAGTGTATGTTTTCTTATTTTAAATTTACTTAGAACGAAAAATCAATTACAAAATTATTCTATAACATATGCATGTTTACAAATGTGACTGTGGATCTACAGAATAACTAAAGTTTTATATAGGCTACATTTTAAAAATATTGTTATTTTTTTATTATTTACGAAAGTAAGGTATCGATGATCCGTAATTTAAAACAATTCGTGCTTGAACAAATACTGGCTTCAATACCTGTCTCAAGATATTTACGTATTTAATCAGTGTACTCACTGTCGTCTGAAGCTAGTTTTTTTAACCACAAAAAGAAGTGTATGTAAAAGAAATGTTTAAGAGTAAATTGTGTGTATGTGTTCGACGTGTGTCGTCCATCTGATGTATTTCACTTATCTGTCACAAACACAAAGGCATACTGGACGTTATTTGCACGTTGAAGCAATCAGCGCACTTTTTCTTCTGTTTATCACCGGTCATGCGCAAACAAGAGACAAGCACCGAGGTGCGTTGCTAATATTTGGCAAGGCGCTTGACTAGGATGTCGACCCCGGACTCGCTGGCCAGACGTTTCTTTACAATTATTCTACATGATTCAATTCTTCTTTGCACTCTAAATAATAGGAATAAAGTATATTTAGAGTACATTGGTAATGAGTGTACACCGGGCGTGGACAGTGCTCGTTTACTCGTTTTTTCGTGTAGTTATTTTACTTTTTTTTTTTAGATCGGCGTGTTTCGTTTGTCTGTAAAATAAATGGCCCCGTTTGTCACCGGCACACGATAAATACCGTCCGGCCGGTAAATGTTTTGTCTCTCTCGTAATTTACTTCTGTTCCCTGACCTCTGTGTAAGTCGTTTTTTTAATAACAGCTATTTTACTCGCACACAGTAACGCAAGGATAAGAGCGCAGTTTGTTACACTCGTTTTCTCGCGTTACAATAACAATTGTAAACGTCTTCCTTGTTCTTAATAACGTATTAAATTCTGCAAAGGATGAGAGCCTTCGCGTCTGAATTGGTCACAAAATGTGGTACGAATAAAACGTTTATCTTCTTCTTCTTCTACACTTCATGGTATAGGCAGAAATGCCTGTTCCGTCTCCACAGTGTCATAGTTGGTCCCATCTTGAAAAAGGTCTTCCAACGTTACGCTTGCCCGTTGGTTTATAAGATCTTATTTGTTGTGGTAGTCTACATTTGTCCATGCGGTCGATGTGTTATGTGTTCCCGCCATTTCCGTTTGTAATCATCTATTTGATGATTCAAATTGTAGATGTTTAGCGCATTCCGGACGTCGTCATTACGTATTCTATCTAATCGTGTACAGCCCTTGACTCTCCTCAGAAAGCGCATTTCAGCTGCTTGAATCTTTGATCTATCTAGTTTTGAAGGAACCCAGGCCTCACTGCCGTACGTCAGAATTGGGACAACCATGGTTTTATATAACTTTAATCTTGTCTCCTTACGCGTTTTATTGCCCAACGTTCTATTTATCGTGCCCCCTATGTATTCAAATTTCTAAAGTTTTCTTTCTATATCGTGTCCTTTTAGAAAGTGACATCCGATCCTAAATAGCAAAAAAGTGATACTTGTTCTACAGGATGTCCATAGACCATTATTTTTTAGCGTACTGGATTCTTCCCTTTTTAAATGCCATAATTTTAGTTTTCTGTGCCGATATTTCTAGGGAAAATTCGTTAGCTATGGTTTCTAATGTGTACACCGATCTTTGCAGGCCATCTTCAGTCGTTTGAATTATTGGTAAATCATCTGCAAAAAGTAACGAATTCAAAGTGGTGTTGCTGTTTATTTTAATACCTCCACGGACTTCTTCCTTCCATATCCTGATTATGTGATCTATGTATATATTAAACAAAGTTGGAGATATGCTACAACCCTGCGTTGTTACTAGCTCTGTGCTTATACTTCGTCCCGTATTTATCACTATTTCTGCTCGTTTATATAGTCCTTTCAATGCCTGGATCAAGTGTCGAGGGTACCCTCTTATATTCATAATTTCCCACAGCTTTTGTCTATTTACTTTGTCAAACGCCTTCTTAAAATCTATAAATGCTATGTGCGTTTCAAGATTGAACTCTCTTCTTTTTTCAATCAGTTGTTGTATTATAAAAACATTGTCAATGCAAGAGCGTCCCTTTCTAAGACCTGACTGTTCTTCACATAGCAATGCGTCAGTAATAATTTTCAATCTATTGTTGATTATCCGTGAATAGACCTTATAAGCTGAGTTAAGTAGACTGATTCCCCTATAGTTATCACACCTATGTCTGTCACCCTTCTTAAAAAGGGATATTACCTCCGCTTTGTTCCATGCTGATGGCACATCATTTGCACTCCAACATTCATTAATCAAATGAAGAAATCGCAGTTCAAAAAGAGGCCCTCCGTGTTTCAGCAATTCCATGTTTATCTTATCCAGTCCACTTGCTTTTCTATTTTTAGAGTCTCTTAGTGCCTGTTGCAGCTCATCTAAAGTAATCATATCCACGGAAGCACTTATGTCGCTTCCTTCGTCCCTGTTTGCTTCTGCTTGACACCATAGTTCTTGGTAGTGCCTTTTCCATTCTTCATCTTCGATCACGTTTAGTCTAGCTGTGTCTCTTTCCTGAGAGTTTAGATGTTTAATGATTTTATAGGCTATTTCCTGCCGTCCATGCAGGTCATGTTCTATGTTGCTTACAAATATATCCCAGTATTGTTGATGGGCTCTCCTGGCTATAGCTTTTGCGGTATTTCTTTTTGACTTATAAGTTTCCTCATTTTGTACACTTGGCGTTTGTAAGTATTTATGATACGCTATCTTTTTATCTTTTATATCCTGTTCAAGCTCTTCCGTCCAAATTTTCAATCCTTTTCTTTTCCTAAATTTCTTCCTCCGACCTATTACCTCATGTGCACTCTTCTCTATACACGCTCGTATATTTTCCCATTCCCTATTAATATCATTTTCTGTATTGATGTTTGCTAAATATGCTCCCAATCTTTGTAATCTTTGTTATAAAACGTATATAACCTGCATAATTTGGGAGTGTGGTTGTTTGAGTCTGTGTGTTTGTTTTAAGTAATACGCCTGCTTACTTACTGGTGCGTTTAAAACAAACGTGCTCTACAGCTCCTTTCTTGTCCACTTGTTTTTCACAAACATTTTTTTGTTTGTTTTTTACGTTCTTTCAGCAACTGGGTAAGGTTTTGGATAGAGATACAAATTTATTAGGACTCATTAAGCTTCATAAAACACACACAATTTATATAAACGTACAGAGCTTATACTTAAGTAATCGTTACAGATGTGTTTATGAGTAGGCCTATTATATTTTTAATAAAAGTATTCTTTTTGTTCTTACATATTTTTAAATATAGCTTTGATTTGAAAGCATCAGAGCAGACTGAAAAACGTGATTCCTTATGTTCATCCCTTTTTATGGGAATATTTAATACTTGAGAATTGTTAAAAAAATTATTCGACATCTGAATTGAATCAAAAAAAAAAAAAAAAAAAAAAAGAAGAGAAGAAACGCGTAAAAGTTTCATCTAGCCTTTACAGGCGTGATCGGCAGAACTCTTTAATTATAATTTTGTGTAACAGCTGAGACACAATAAGATACTGTTAACGTAACTTAGCGTCAATTCCGACACAAGCGCGTGTCATTTGTATTATTTAAACGCTCTTTATCTGAGTCCTCTAACGGAACACGCGTCCTGTGAAGCAACTGGAAAAATTCTAAGTAACTGTAGATAAAACATTGTGTGTGTGTGTGTGTGTGTGTGTGTGTGTGTGTGTTGGAACACTGTGTGATCTAGACAGAAAGAGTCTGCTAAATTGTGGGGAACAGGTTTGGCAGGTCAGAGTATCATTGTAATCCATCTCGGTTTTCGGTATGTCTTTTTGTTCGTTCACCGGTAACCAGCAACAACGTATTAGCCTTTGTTGTATCGGGCGTACGTGAGCGCGCGCGCGCGCGCGCACACACACACACACACACACACACACACATCAAATTTATCTAGTACCGTAGGAAACCTTGCCGTAGGAATTAATATTTGTTATTTATTAGTGAGACGAAAAGCCAATGATTGATGCAGGATGCTGATAGATATCGTTACCTGATAATTATAGATGACGACAAGCAGTTCTGTAGCCCACGCTTTTGGAAACAAATTGTAGCCTAAATCTGTTACCCCGAGAGTGCGTTACATAATACCCGAGAAATATGTGTCTGAAGATTACGTAACTGTAGTGCTGTATTATCCTGGCACTCCTCACACACACACACACACACACACACACACACACACACACACACACAACTGACGAATAACCGATATATCTTCTGCTTGAGCTAACCTATTTCGTGGTCTGTGTCCTTAATATCCCTTCCCTCCTTTTATCTATCTCTTGACTCTCAATTCTCTACCTCCCTTTCTCCCACCAAAATTAAAATGCGGATGAGTCTTAAACTACACAGATATGAATACAAGGAAAGGTGAACAATTAGTTTGTCAGTTCTACGATTCTTATGCTTTTCGTTTCTCTCTTTGAATCTCTCTTCTAGCTCCTCTATCTCCTTCTATCTCAAAAACACAACGCAGCGTGCCCCACAAGAGATAGGCTTACTGATAAGATCTGCTTCAAACCAACATCATTTTCTAAATGTGTTTATAGTGTAGCAATGATGAAAGATTAAGTCGTCAGATGTTGTAAGCCCGATTGGCAAGTCTTGAGTTGGTACATTGTTTATAATAGTTTGCATTAGAGTGTCGGTGATATCTTTCTTGCTGAACGGCCTACAGTTCGCTTCCTGCCCTGCATCGCTCTCAAATTCAGCTTACTACAGGATAGTTGTCAGCTACTACAGTGGCAAAGAAAAAAACGCCAAATTATGGTTACTTTTTAACACAAATGTGTTTATGAGTATTCCTATTATATTTTTAATAAAATTATTCATTTTGTTCTTGCATATTTTTAAATATAGCTTTGATTTGAAAGCATCAGAGCAGACTGAAAAAACTTGATTCCTTATTTTCATCCCTTTTTATGGGAATATTTAATACTTGAGAATTGTTAAAAAAATTATTTGACATCCGAATTGAAGCAAAAAAAAGGAAGAGAAGATACCCGTAAAAGTTTTATCTCGCCTTTACAGGCGTGATCGGCAGAACTAGTACACATGTAAGGTAACTAACAACATCACTAACTAAGATTCACACGAGACTACGTTTTAATTGAGGACATTTGTAGTTTATAATACAGTTCTTCTCTTCGTCCTGGTTGTGAGATTATGAACTAACGTTGGAATACTTGTTACTGGATTTTATATCTATCTTTCATCGACATTTGCATCCGGTGATATAAAGCGAGACCAATGAAAATATTGAGCCAATCCGCGACAAAAAACCTAATCGTAGTGACGCTGGGTAAAATTTAATTATCTTGAACATATTTGGGCGATCAAATTATATATTTATTTATGTTTATGTGTGTGTGGGAACGGGCACGCTCAACGTGTTTAAGAGTTTACCAACTTACAGACGTGGTGTCTCTGATGTGAATGTTGGTCTATGCGTATTTGTATGCGTGCACGTGCTTGTTTGTGTCATATTGCACACTTATGACACGTTTATAGAATTGGTACCTTTCACACAGAACGCTATAACAGGCAGATTTCTTTGTTTAGTTGTTATTGAGTTCACGTGCACTATTTCTCATTAAAAGTTTTTTCAACTATTATGTGATTTAGAGAACTACTAACACAGCTTCTGATTATTTGGTTTTCACTTACAATAATGTTAATAGCAGAAATAATGTGTTTTAATTTTGGCCAAGAGATACTGTTGCTAGTAGTGCTCGTCTACTTGAAATCACGATAAGCGAGATACTTTACTTCACGTTTGCAACCAAAAAAACGTGAAGTTAACACGTAGAAAATAACTCGTAAATTTTCCGTTTGACACAGTTCACACTGTAATTTGATAAGTACAACGGCAACATAAACAACAGCAGTAGCAAAAAGCGAACAAGACATGGAGAAACCAGTTCTTATACTAGCGCGTCCATTAGATATTCAAGTGAATCTGTTTTATTCAATTGAATACACTTTTTTGCATTCGAATAACGCTGATTACACTGTTCCCATAAACACTGACGATATATTACATTCACTTTTAAATTACCCTTACGGCTTAGAATTTGTTCCGAGGCATTTTGTGTATTTAAATTGTATGTACATGAATTTCATTCACATTTTATGCAGATGAATTGAGTGTGGCCGTCAGCGCAGGCGACACGCTTCGTTGTTGTAATTCAGCGCATAAATAAATATTTATTTTGCTGCGTTCGTACCGCAATTAACATATTTGGTGCAGATCTGATTGTGAGATTGTTTCGCACCACACCTTATCGCGCGATCACAGTTTTGTTCCCGTTTTAGTAAGTTGTTTCACCGTTCCAGATTCATTTTAGTCCTAACTACTTCGTTACAAATATCGACATTTTGAAACAAAAGTCTCATAATTTACTCTTGTTGGTAAGCATATTTCACTTACTTGTATCGCGCTTCTTAAATTGTATCTGCAAATACTCTTCTTAAGTCAGTCTGCCGGTCACGTGTAGAATTTCACCACAGCTGCTTTTGCATTTTACACTTGTTACTTTTTTAGAATTATTATTATTATTAGGCCTATAGTAGAATTTACGAAAACAATTACAGCTTTATAATCTTGAAAATAAAATTATTAGTGAGGAGAGTTATAGAAACTAGCAGTAACAACGGATGCTGTTGACTAATCTACTGAACTGGAAGTTGTGATTGGTCTGGTAGAAGAGAGTAGAAGGAATCCAGTGCAACCAAAAAAATTGAGTGCATGACTATAATATGCACGAGGAAACTAAAATAATTAAAAGTTAATTCTTTTATAATGTGAATTAATTTTCTCTTTATTTCTGAATTATGAATATAAAATGGGAAAATTTTTAAGTCAGTTGGAATAAAGCCCAAATATATGTTTTTGGTATGATAAACAGGATGTACACAATAGGAGAAATATCCCAGAACTTTGAACTAATGCACATGATATGCATTCCCAAGACTAGCATCGCACAGAAACGTGAACAATATAGAAGTCTGAGCTTGTGTCTTATGCATCAAAGGACATATGCTTCAGAAACGTATGTTTCAGTCAACAACTCTTAGGCTTACGCATTCCGCAGCTCTCAGTTGATCCAAATGGATAACATACAATGAGAACGTTGAGTTTCGCATAACGGAACTGCAAGGGTAAAAAAAAAAAAAAAAAACCGTAAGATCTGCTGTTTAATGACGTTAATTTATAAATAGGAGTGTATTTAGTTAATCTAGCACAGACATCATTTTAAAGTGTCAAAACGTCTACTCGGAAAAAGTGTTGAACAGATACATGTATTGTCGTACGTACATATGACCTGTTCAGATGTACGGGCAATTACGTGAAGTTACACGTAGGCCTACTCCGCTCACTTGCTCAGTACGTTTGTCACGAGTGTAGCGTACTTTTCCACTTCAGAATTGTATTTTTTCGCCGCGTTACCGTTTGCGTCAGAATGTTTGTGTACGTAACGTGAGAGTGTCAACGGGAGCCAACAGTCTCCCTAAAGATTGCTCCCTAAAGTGGCAATATACTCTGTGAGCGCGCGCACACACACACATAAAACATAATCCTTTTTAGCCGTACTTGTTTGTTGTGTGTGCTCAATTCTAAAGCAGTTTTGACTTCGCGCCTTCGTGTATGAATATGTATGTATTTAAAATAGTGCTAAAAATACAATTTCAGAGTGTGTTGAGGAAGGTCAGTGACTGTCACAGGCTGACAAACGTCTGTCACTGACGTAGTCTCGTTACACATGAGTCGACAACTTAGTAACATGCGCAGCTCCGTTAGTCTTATGTTCCCGTAACTGTTAACGTTTCGTGTCAAAGATAAATAGATATCGATTTTGAAATTTATTAGCGTAGGTGTGTGTTGTATTGGCACCTGTCGGAGCTCACTGCGGGTACTCGACGCCACCTTATTCAGAGTGCATGTTTTCAATTGCAGAGCGTAACTTATTGAAGTAAGGGTGGTCTGGCTAGGTTCTATCAGGTGAATCTGTGTACACTCAGCTCGTCGGAATTTCCTATCCAATCTAGATCAGATGACCAATGGGCTGTCTTGTACGTCAGTTCACATGGGTTTAAATTATAGGCCTACGCGACAACTTACAAGTATTGGCATTACTTTTTAAAGTTTTTAATTTTCTTTTAAAAGAGATTACTTTATCAAATATTCATGTACAATAACCAGTTTTTGGCTTGAAAATTATCGACATTTCGGTTTGTTTGTTATTTATTGCAATAGTCACTCTAGGTGTTCCTTAAACTGCTTTCATGAAACATGCTCTGCTGGTTCACGATGCTCTTCGTTATTTATTTTAATCTTTAATAATGATACTTTTATAACGTTTTCATTTTCTAGGAGATAATTTAATAGACTTAGAACGTACTCTCATTTTAGCTTTTTTTTTGAAAAGCAGTAAAAAATAGTAATAAATATATATTATTTATTATATATAATATCATATATAAGGGCGCGCGGGCACTTATAATATTAGTATATAAGGGAATATGAAGAAAAGATAGACAGGAAAATAGAGAAAGACAGAAACCGAAGATAAGGAAAGATGGAAACAAAGGGAGAGAGAGAGAGAGAGAGAGAGAGAGAGAGAGAGAGAGAGAGAGAGAGAGAGAGAGAGAGAGAGAGAGAGAGAGAGAGAGACAGACAGACAGAAATACAAACGGACAAACACGGTGTTTGAGAGACATTGATAATACGTAGGTATTATTAGTTTGATGACACTGTTTTCTGGCTTTAGGTATTTGCGCAATATAGGTCAGTGTAATTAGATTTCATAATTTATTGTACAGAATTTATTGTACATGTAATTTATAATTTCGTCCAAAATTACGTTGATTAAACGTAATTCATATTAAGTAATTTATACTGTACATTTATATCAATATCAAGTCCCCACAAACCGGGTCGTGTTTTAGCCTTCTGATTTAAAAAAAAGTTATGTAAAATCAAGTATACAATTTACGTAAATGCATCTTGACATGCAGTGCATATTAACAATTATAAAAATGTAATATGTACATGTGTGTGTGGGGGAGGGGCGCTGGCAGAGAAGAAGCGAGGACACACAACACAAATGTTAATTATACACAGACAGCTGTGCGTACGCGACGCTGCTATTTGCCAACTACAGTATATATGTTCTCTTGTTTACATGGGGTATTTTTGTCTCGAATTGTTATTAAATACAATTGCTATAAGTATAATGCCGGCTGTCGTGTGAAAGGGCACGGATTGTGACAACTGTCAATAGCAGTAGTCGGATGTCGTGTAACTTCAGTTAAATAATTAAACTTAGCTTGTTACGTTTTGTACACTGCTCTGGTTGTAACCGGCTGAGTGATTGTCGTCGGAAGCACAGAAACTTCGGCTGTCAACTTCGGCCGACACACTATACTATAGTGCAATACGCAGCCATAATCAAGTTATCTGCTTTAAATACTTTGAAGCGGATATTATTTTTAATAATATCGTGTGGATTAACATTATTGATACGAATACCAACATGCCAAGTTTAGCAATTTAGACAGTGAGCTTTGGTTGGCAATAACCTGTTTAAGGTTGCACTCGACGCTCCCAGTAACATATGCAGCGAAAGTACGGGTCAGCTGGAAAGAGTAAGTATATATAAATATATCTTCCTATGAGTTTACGTAATGAATTTCAAGCTGTCCATTGAAATGTACCAATATGTTGTTCACAGCCAATCTGCGTTGTAAATGGATGAAGCTTCAATGGCCACAGTCAGTAATACGTATACATTTTGGTGACAGTATAGATGGTTTAAACTAATACACTCATAACACATGTATCTAGGTAGTGTTCATCATTAAATAAAAATAATTTCCCATTACGTGGTCATGAAAAACATGATTTAAATTTCAAAATTTAGCTTGGCCTGACAGAAGCAATTAGTTTAAGAAAATCTTTACAGTAGCATCATTAAGCACAATTTCTGGGCTGATGAAAAATACCTTGTCGTTCCCTGAAATGAAACAGTTTATAAAAAAAAATACGTTCTCTGCGTTTGTGTATGTCTTACAAAATGCAGTACTTCTTGGCAATGACGCAGAATAACTAATGTTGACTCTAAAAAAAGTATCTCAAGTTGATATATGATTACAAAATAATTCAAAGTAAGTGTGTACAGTTATTGTTAGGGGGAGCTGGCGGTCTCGACCAACGTCTACAAACACTATAAATAAAGCGGCCAGAGCTGGCCAGACTGGCCAGAATGTTTTCTCTTGTCATCTACTATTCTTGCTACCTAAAACGTACTGGGGCGACCCATTCATCGTGTCACTGTATGAACATTCACGTGACAATAAATTTACAAATTGCCTCTTAATTAATTTGATATCGCAAACGAAGAGTAGCTGGAAGTCTTCAAAACACTGGAGAGTAACGTATAATTAGAACACCCGAGTACATGTTGGCGGTAACTCTTAAGAAGATGAGGCGTTTGCATTTATTTCGATTTAAGATTAGCCTAATTAACGTGTAGGTTTCGACTATAAAGTAATTTGAGATTATATTATCTCAGCAAGTAGATATAAACCGAGTTTCTGGAGATGGAGGTAGAGAGAGAAACTCACGGGCAATGTGTTTGCGTGTGTGTACTAGATAGGACCGAAGTGTCATTACGGCCCACACGAGTCATTCCGTCACTTATTGTAAACTGACACTGGACACATTACTTGTGGGTAATCATTTTTAATTGATAACGTTTTAATAATAAATTGAAACTGATAATCGCGGTGCTCAGAAACAAAGCATTTATAATTAAACGCCTGCGATTAATCCCTTATGTGGCGGCTGCTGCATACGTTTATTGCCTCTTTGCACGTTTTATAAAGTTTAAATTACTGTTTCAAAATTTACATAAATTAAATTCAGATCAGTGGTAGCATGAAATTGGCTGCAACCGTAAAATTATTTAATCGCTTCATTTGGAGTCCGTGCGAAGACAGCCTTTAGTTATCCAAAATGCTAATTCTATTATTAATAAATTATGAACGGCTAATATTTTTGCGGCAACAACGATTAGTGCTCAGGTAACGTAATAACTTACTTTAGTAAAATGGGGAATTATTAAAAAAATAAAAAGGAATAACCTATGTGCAACATCTATTATTAACAAATTTCCTTTTCCCGGAGGTTCGCTTTTTTGGAATAACGATATTTACATTATTACCAGTATATGTCTACTATTGCAATGATGACATTGTGAAGGTGATTTATAAATATACATTTAAATTGAGTACATTCGCCAAATATAAACCGCTTATTTGGTACAAACGGGGCTGATTCGAGGTCACGTTTCAGACGACCACAACTGGTTAGGAATGTAAAAGAATAACAGTTAAAGACAATAAGTTCGACTCTTTTGTGGCAAAAAAAAGACAAAAAGAATGACTGACAACATATCCACATAATGGTTGGTCTCAGGTGTGGCATGAAAGGGGAATATTAATTGTATCGGGACTTTGTCTGTGATGGGCACGTGCGGGAGGACTCGCCGCTGAGGCCGCTACTCTTGATTTGGAATTTAGGCACGTCCAGAATCGCAAATGTACGCGTGCTACTGATCGTCTCTGTAGCCCCCACATACTCTCACGACACGTGAAAATGCTGGCTGCAACGAAGCTAACCTATTACAGACGACAGAGTAAATTTGACACTGATGCCCGAATAACGTTCCAAGTGGTCTCTGTAAATTGGTTTGTCGTATTCGTAAAATGTTTGCAGATTATCAACATCGATTTATGACCACGTGGAAAAGCTTACTATAGATAATTATTATTTTCGGCGTTTTGCAACGGTTGTAATACTCATTGGTCCCTTACTTTGAAGTATGAGACGATAATTGTATGATAATTATCTTAATTATCGTGGTTAATAAACTGTGTTAATTATTCCTACAAATTCTGTTACCTCTGCTGTATTTATTTGTGTATCAGGACAGGACATATTTTTCGGTATCATGTTTTGTTGTTTTTACACAGTCGTAATGTTGGTATGCGTAGTTTCCATTACAGATGACACGTTTTCGACCACGTGCAAAATATGGAAACAGAAGCAGAAAGAACAGTGTACAATTTAAACAGAAGTAACATAAAACCTGTTGTAATCGTTGAAGGCATTCAATAAACTTCATAATATGCTACTGTAGATTTAGTTTGTCATAAAATTATAACGAATAGAATTGAATGATTACTGGATTGCTTTATTTAATCTTTGTTACGCGTACGTGTTTCATACGGCATGAGAAGTAGACGACCCTTACTGCATACGCCGAGTGAACAGTCATTGCGTATGACGAGACGTGGTGAACACTGATTGATCTACAGGACGCAGCAATCTGTGTCGCAGCATCGGCATCGCGACTCCTGCCACTGTCATCTGTTACGCTGAAGAAAGTTTCCGTGCCGAGAAAGATTTATAGACCGCGCGCGCGCGCGCACGCACGCACAAAACTGTTACTATGCTGTTTACTTACAATTCGGTATTTAAATAAGCCTACTCCTTAACAAAATATTAGATGGTAGTAAACTCAGACGTTACTGAGATGTACCAAAGAAAATGATTTACAACACCGTCTTGTTCGTATCTCAAAAATTGCATCGCATACATTCGAAACGACATAACACATAAGTTACGAAACTTCTACATTGAACGGTGCTTTCCTTCTTATAACTTTTACTGGTTATGCTTGTTTATCTATTTATTTGTTTTTTGTTACACATTTAAAATAAGATTTTAAACAGCATAAATAAACATTTTTTAATAACACGGCTATGTAGGCGACATGTACAGATCCGTTTACGGATGTGACTTATTGTGTCCTTCCCAAGCAGCCGCGGTTTCCTCCCTTGGAAACTTATTTCTCAGTTTTTAAATATACAGTATATAATTTATAAATTATTTATTGAAATCATAGTATGTTTGTGACAATCTGTATTGCCTATATTTTATAAAACCATTTGTTTTCAATTTTCTTGTTTCTTCGGTTGCGCTCATAATGACCAAAACCGTATATAACCGTTTATAAATCAATAATTTTTATATACTCGTTTTCATGTTACCCAAAAGAAGGTCAAAACGAAAGTAACTAGTAACCAATCGACTAAACTCTCTTGTTTCCCGGAAAGGGATGGGTTGTACCCACAACAACGTAATACGTGGGACACACTGTGTCAGACTTGTCGTCAATGGGGAAGACCCTTATTTTGGTTTTTGTTGGATTTGCTACAATTCTGTTTATCACATTGTGCCCATATTTTGCAGCTGTCGTAGCGCATCCTGTTATCAGGGGTAATTATGTTCAAACATCCACTGTACAGTTTGTTCGCATCAACAGCCCACGGTTCACGTCAACTGTTGTATTTGTTCGTATTGAATATCTGGCAATTCAATATTCTGTCGTCATTTGTTATAATTACGTAGTTCGCTGTGACAGTATAGTATACGTTCCGTCACTAATATGTAATTCAAGCATAAACATAATTCGTTAAGGGACTTGATTTTCGTCGCTTTTTGTAGTTTTAAAGTGGCTCCATTATTTGCTGTATCGTAATAAACGAGATAAATGACAACTGTCTATAAACATATGTCAGAAGTTCTACATGAGTTCTTACTAAGCTTTGCTGATATACTAAGCTACATTGAAACTAAATATTTTCTTCAGATGATGTGATAAAGTTGACGACAATCGCCACTGACATAAACAAATTTCTAATTTAAATAATCTTTGCTTCAGGAGAATACGCTTCTAATTTATTTACCCACGATATTTTGTTCTTTTAGACTTTCAGTGGCCAAATAAATTCATGTCACTTTGTTACTTGAATTACGTCTTTATCATTGTTTACAAGATTTTAAGTAGTTTCTGATAAATTTATCAACAAATTCGTTGTCGTTTTGTCAGTTAATTAGAGGGTATATAGGCGATATTTAGAAGCACTGATGTTAAATTCTCGTTGAAGTAATGATTCCCAGACCTTTAGGTGCTATACTTGAGTTCAGAATAGATACAGACGTCACAAAATATTCTAGCTGATGAGATACCTTCTATTATAGACCTATTCAATATTCACTTATCTCGAAGCACAGCGACTAAATATGATCAGAACAGTTTTTGTTTTAAGACTAATTGCTATAAGAGAGATTCTGTGGTGGCATGTAACATCAAAAATGTATGCGACTAAGGCTAATGCAATTAAGGATGCCGAGATAACTGGGATCAAACTTTTACTTCATTAAAATCGTACGAGAGGCAATGTACATATAGACTCAGACAGATACATGACGAAACCATTACTGGTACCCTAAACGGGTCAAAAAGTAGTACAACAGTGTGTGAAGTAGTCAGTTATTTCTGTGCATTAGGTTTCACAGTACATTAATCATTTAATGTAGTCGTAAAACCTAGGAAAATCGTAAAACGGTATCCAGCCCCCTCGCAAGCTGCGACTACTGTAAAGACGCGTTAAGTAGTAGAGAATGTGCTGTGGTAAATCGTAATTTATAGAGGGATATCTTCAGTCTTGACATTTGGTCTTTAAACCGAACACCATATTACCATCTTTGTATCTTAAAAACTGTAATTAAGCTTCTAAATTTTCAATTTTCCTAGGAAGCGGGAGAATTGTTTTTTACACTCAATTAATTAGTCAATCTGACAATAATAACTCGCTTATTAGTTACATGTATAATACGCACTGTGTATTTTAGAGATAGGTCTAGGAAGCAAGCAGGGAAGCAATGTCAGGAATTTTATAACCGTGATTACTCAAGGTTACACTTGTAACTTTGTAATAATAAAATGTATTGAAGACGCCACAGTGACACGCGGGCATCCCGTATGGATGATGAAGTGATTCAATTAAGTATGCAGTGGATCTTCAGTGTTACCAAAATTAGTAATCAGATCTCTCCTAGAGTAGATCTGGTTAATTAATAGTGCATTCCATTATACACGTTGAGACGACTCCTTTTAATTATTATTAAACTAATGAGTGATATGGCATTTCAGGTTTCAACTTGTTACTAATTTCTCATTCAAACATTCCTGCTTATAGCTCGAAGTTTTAGGTCATTTTGTCTTCATCACTAGAAGACTTGACCTGGCACCGAATTAGCCTTAGAGCTTGCTACGAGTATACATAACATATTTCAGTACGGGCACTTCAGTAGTTTACTGTTACATATTTTGTTTGATAATAAATATATAAAAGCCGTTTATTTTAAGTTGCCTTTGTTGTTGTCCCTTGCTATAGACGCGATTTGTGCCTTCCGTAAGACTCCTGCTGCAATACTTGGGTACGCATAGTTGTAAATATCGGTGCAATATTTGGTATATTCCTGAAGCTGCAGATATTTTTGGAAAAATATTTCCAGCACTTTAATGGCGTTATTGTCCATGATATTTACCCATTATCTCGATCATTTCCACTTTCCAATTGAGTTTTAGTATTATTTATACTTATTATCCAAACTTCAATTTTAAAATTTACCTGCGCTTGCTGTTAAGTATTGAATTTAGTTTCAAGTAGCCTACATATTATTGTTTTCAGTTTTATACAACGATAATTGTTTACAGATTACTTTTAACTCTTGTGAAAAAAATGTACAGTAGAAATGCTGAAAATATTGTTACGAAAAGTCTTGTTTAAGCAACGTAGGTGACGTGAAATTTGTAGATGGCAAGCTCTCACACACATGAATTGTTTCCGATTTTTCTGGCAAAATAAGAATTTTTACTTACAGTGCTTCCACATAATTGTTATTTTATAATTGGTACTCACAATTTGGCGCTACCTGAGAAAGTTATCTTCTTTCGTAATAGTCGACTTTGAGAATGAGGTAAACGCCCAAGTGTCAGCCGTATAACGTAATGAGTGATTTTTAACGTAAAACAAAAATTTTATTGACGGCGAATTATGTAAACTACGTCTACTCTGGCCAAGAAATAAATTACATACAACTGTCTTATCGAATTACTGGATAGTATGCCGAACTATTGACTGCCAGTCTGTATCCTGTTTCACGTCAGCGTATCTCGTAGCATTTTATTGTTTTATGTATATTGCACAACGATATAATTTTTATAGGTTTTAAAAATTATTTTTAATGCTCACTTTAGGATGACTGATTAATTCAGGTATCTGGAGACGACACGTAGGAAGAGCAGAGCTTGTTGAGAGTCACGAAGGCAATCAGCCATAGACTATACAACTGTTTGGATAGTGTTTTCTAGACGCCTACGCGTATGTGTAGGCCTATATGTACATAGTACACCACAGTGTTTCACGTTTACGTTGATGAAGGATAAGGCTCATTCTGTGGAGTCAGGTTTACGGTAGTACACCGTGAACACATATGTAAGACAGAAAATCGAAGCCATCTTTACGTTCTCCTTCGTTAATTGTTGAACTTTATTGGCAAATAGAAATTGATTGGAAACATAGAAGATAAAATTAATGTGATATTTTCTGAATAAATCCTTTGCGTGCGTGCAGTGGGCACTCATCTAACGGGAGTTTCTTGCAAAGAAATTTTGGGCTGTTTGTTGCAAAAAAATTGTACAAAATAAAATTTGTCTTAAGAACTTATTACGTGATGGGTTCAGTGAAGAAGAATTAACTTTTATTTAATTATTTTCGTAATTCTTTAATTCTGTATATCCTCTTGTTTTGAACGTTGTTTGTAAACTGTACAGCAGGAGTGAGGGTATTCTATAGCAAGATGATGACGAATAACACAAACAATAAATGTTTACTCGATAATGGATGTTAAAGAAAGCTTTAATGCTATCGGGGTAGATAAAGTAGTGACAATGTTTACAATGTCCTCTTTTACAGATTACATAATATATCGTTTGCTATGTAATTACGGATTCGGATTTGTACAAATTAAGCGCACAGAGACAAAGTTGTAGAGTTACAACAGTTTATGTTATGTATGCTAACTTTATTGATACCATATTAATTAAATTTAAGTTTCTAGAATGTAGTTTATAAAGAAACTACAATATACATAAAGTCACAAAGAAATTGCAACAAATCAAAACAGAACAAATAAATTTATTAGGTAAAAAATCGTGTAGTTCTGTTTACATTTGTAATTTTTCATAAGAGTTAATAATATTCCCCCACCCCAAGATCAAGTCCACAAACCTTGCTCTGTTTAGCCTACAGCCGAGTAAGCTCCGACAATATAACTACCAGTGAGAGGTATTTTTGTATACGTATAATGTTATGTTTATGTACATTATTCGAGACTTGACTCAGCAGAGAGCAGATACAATTTTTATATCCGGATACATTTGTTACAAATTGTTGTTCGTTTGACTTTTACTTGTTAACAGAACGAAAGCGTGAGCAAATAGACATGAACTCTATATACTACTCTTGTCGCATTGTGATAGGCGACACAATTATTAACACATAATGCATAATTACTTGTAAATATTTAAACAAGAAGTGACCATAAAGTATACGATACGTTTGTATTTAAGTGCGACGTATATCTTGATAAACGCTAGTAGTTAATCAGGGCTAATATTTATGTAACACAGAGAGAGACTCGTGTTCAATAAACTATGCGTCGGTAGCATTCTTACAATGTGGATGCGTCCGTTGTTCAGAGACCATTAATGTTTCTAACTGAACCATAAATAATGGAAGTCTAGGGATAGAAATAACGCAACCCTGTTCTGTTCCACAGTATCACTACCGCATGCGCCGTGATCAATCTCTTGTGTGTGCGTTACAAAAGCGCTTTTATCTGATTCCGTATTTCATAAATTTCCTTTTCCTTTCTCTCTCTTCTTCCCTGCATTTGCCGGTTACACTCCGCCCCTGCTTCCGTCCCTGCACTACATACGTACACGCAAAACTGAACGTTTAAAAAAATGTTTGCTTTTGAAAGCGTAGAGCTAAATGGTTTCTCCGTATTCTTCGTGTTACAGAAAAACGTAGACATACGATTGTTTAGTTGATAATTCAAAATTCAAATAATTATTTGCACAGTTGTTGCGTAAAAAAAAAAAATTGAGATAAGAAACATTTTGATATTCTACGTAACCAAATTCCTACATTACGTGATGATTGTTGGCGCCCAAAACTGTGGCTATAACGTTTGCTTGATTCAGAGTCACACTCGGTCTGTGCATTTTCCGCGTTCTGCAGTCGTGATCGCGTAACAGTGACTGCATTAACAGAAACGATGTGATATACTCGAGTGCAGAATCAATTGACAATACTCGTCTGAATCAATTACAGTGTACCATAAATGGAGTCGTCCAATGGCAAACGGAAATTTATATTTTCCAAAAACGACTTGTACCGACGGCGCGTTCTTTTTCTGTCCCCTCCGCCACCGCCGTCGTCCCTGGCACCGACCGTAAATTCTACCGCGTCTTCTAAAATAAAGTTACTTTTACAGCACGTCTGAAAAGGTTGTTTCAAGCTGAGACAACAACACTTCGTCTAAGGTTTAAATAGAAACTGTACGTTTGTTGACGTGTCGGCCGTTGAACTGCATTTCCTACAAACACCGTCCGTCGCTTGTCATTACGAGGACGTAAAGTGCAAAACATAAAGTGCGACTTCGGTTTCATTTGAAAGTTTGTCTGAATTACTGCTGAGGTCAACACCACACCTGCCGTATCTGCATCATCCAGACTGCAGTTGGTACTTCAACATATTGGCTACAAAATGAAGGAATTTGACCTTAAAATTGTGTGCTGTGTTCTACTTTACGATGAATTAGTATAAAAAACTACAGTTTTGGGTATTATTCCAACGATACACGTAGAAGTAAACTTTAAATTACTCAAAAATATAAATACAAAATTTAGGGACCATATAAAACTTTGTCAAACCTGAATTCTTCCTACTGTTATCTATTTCGTGTAAGTTTCTCTTTCAGAAGAAAATTTTGAAAGCAGATTAAAATACAATGTTTAAAATCTGACGTACTCGAATCACGTTACACGATAAAAAACTTTTTCTGTTTTTAAATTAAAAAGACAAACATTTAATTAGTATGAGCGTTCTCTAGTTATCTACGGATCAGAAAAAGTGGGACCTTTTTATATCTACTCCAGTATCATATAAAAATTATTACACCAGCCATAACAAACTACTAGTAAAACAACTAGATACATAAACAAACTAGAATAGATGAAACCGTTCTCAGAGTTAAGAAAGGAAATTGGAGACGACAGGACAATTGGCTGGAAGAGAAGACGGCAGATGTCATGAATGCTCCAAGACCACGAAGCGTAAAGGGACTATGACAACAGCACTTGAGAAGAAGAGAGGGATAACGTGGGTAAATACGGTATATAGGAAACAGATTTGTTCACATAGATATTTACTTAACAAAATGGCTTTGACGATTCACTGTAACAATTTTGTGAGTGTAGGCAATTTCTACGTCGGTTAACTGAAAAATCACTACTGTTCGTTTATTACCACTTTCATGAGAAAACATTTTTAAAAACGCACATAAGGACAAACATTTAGTTTGTGTACCTATGGAAACAAAATTAGCCTCTAGCGATCAGTCTCCTTATTAAGATATTTTAAACCACTTTATTAAGACTTTCATGACAAAAATATTTAAAAACAAACATAGGGACAAATATTTCATTTTATACATATGAAACTAAATTACATGCGATCAGTTTCCTTATTAAGATATTCGAAGTGTTCTTTTCATTTACATGTTTGAAACATTTAATTAAACTGCATCATTTCAGTTATAAATTTACTGAGACATTCGATTATAAAAAAAATAATAATAATACAGCCAGCCTTTTTATGATGACCGCAGCAGTTACATATTTTTATTAGTTTAACGAAAAAATGGGTTTAATATTTTTATTAGTTTTTGTAAAAGGCTGTGAATAGTATGCGAGTGCCAGTGTGATAGGTAGATAGGTGGAATGAATGAGCAATCGTGTGTAGCCGGCGAATGGCAGGCACAGATACTGTAGATGTATATATACTACTGGATTGGTAACGCTATGCTATGAATTCGGTCCGCGGCTGTTCAGCTCTCCCCACCACTCTGTAGTGGTTCCACCAGCTACGCTGCATTGAAACTCGAACGAAACATCGAGTTTATTTGTTTGTTCGCTTCAAAACCGACACAACTGAAGTAATTTTTAATAAACAAAGGATAAACAAAGCCTTTTCTCTTCGTTGCAATTATCCACCTGCTTCGAACTTCTGGACTTTTTGGAAACCTGCAATAAATTAAAAAATGAAATTTTTTTACATAAATGCTTAATTTTCAAAAATATCGTTTTTTGCTATTAAAATTTGATAATAACTCTACAATATTAGGCATACGGTAATTTTTCTTTCCAATTTTCAACATAATAAAACAGCCTCAATGTGAAAAGTAGACTTGACAAAAATAAATTATATTTTAGTTTTAATAATTTCAGAAAAAACATTAATTTAATCAGAGAAGACTACCAGTATGAAATCAATAAATAAATCAATACTATTTAAAGTACAATGATTAAAATACCTTTGTTATGTAAGTCATAATGTTGTTGACAAAAGTTTTACTTACGTGTGAAATGATGCCGCAGTTTTTAACAGCATAGCTCTTACAGTTGTACGCTACACAATACGTTGGCATCTTGTTAACTTAAAATTATAAGTTGTACTTTATAGACATCTACAACCTTCCAACAATCACGCGTCAACGAAAACACGGAATGCAAACAGCACGTAAGTAGACGAGACTACACTAGAAGTACACTACAGAGTGGTAGGGAGAACGTGTCACAGCCGGAGCGAGTTTCGCGCCTTGCCTGCATTAGAGCGCGCAATCCAGTAGTATATGTACATCTATGATGGCAGGGCAATCGGTCGGGTCTACCTAGACCATTTGCCCGGGTAGGCTGTGTCTGTTTCTGCTCTGCAGAATTTTCTTAATTTCTGCGGAAATATTGTTATTGCAACATTATCAACATCACCATTGTCTTCAGCATCATTCACTACATCGAATTCATCGCATCAACAGTGCAAAACAGTTTTTATTTAGCTAGTGCGGGAGTGTTTTTGTATCCGAGTGCTGTGCGGTCTGTGTCGAGTTCAATTGTGCCTGTGAATAGTTTTCAGTGTCTGGTGATCCCTCAATCCTAGACCTGCGTAGACGTTCATTTCGGCTTGTCCGAAATGGCGTCGATTACGCCCCCGAATCCTCTGCCGGCGCCGCTTGTTTCCTTAATGGAAACATGCTCAACCGGCTTCCGTTCCACTCCACTTCCTCACGACAGTGAAAGTGATAGTGAAAGTGATCAAAGTGCGGTCGATATGTGCAGTGTTGGGTCGGGGGACGGACAGTTCTCGCTTGTGGAGGGCAAGTCTGCCAAACGCAAGCGAAAACTGGCCCAAACTCCGCCGCCCGCCTCAGCTGCAGATCAGTCGTCTAGTCACGGTAACAGCGGCACTCAGCGCGAGCGTGAGTATTCAACTGGAACCCAAACTGTGTCTTCCCCACGCATTCCACCGATTGTAATTCCTGATAATAGGAATTACTCTCAGTTGCTGCGTTCTCTAACCCTAGCTCTTCCTTCGGTCAAGGTCGAGGCGAGGTGCCAAGGCGCCTCGCTAAAGCTGACGACCGCTACAATCCCGGACTTCCGCTCTGTCCAGTCATTCCTGACAGAGCGTAAGATATCATTTCATACTTTCGCCCTCCCGTCAGAGCGAGAAATCAAGGTCGTTCTGTCGGGAATTCCATCCTTTACTGAACCTGATGCCATCAGGCAGGAACTTGTTGCGCTCGGCTATGCGCCGACCGCGGTAAGCGTCCTGCATGTTGGCAAAGGTGATGACCGCCGTCCTGTCAACAGCTTTCTTTGTAAATTACTGAAAGTAGGCCCCTTCGAGGAGATTTACACTCTCCAGAATCTTCTGCACCTACGGGTGCAAGTCCGCACATTTGACCCGCGGCCCGGCCCCTCGCAGTGTTTTAACTGCCAGAGGTTCGGCCACAGCAGTCTTTTCTGTCATCAGCCCCCGCGTTGCGTGCGTTGTGCTGAACCTCATCGTGGCTGTGATAAGCCTACGACGGGGTACACAGCTAAATGCTGTAACTGCAAAGGAGCCCATCCGGCTAATTACCGAGGCTGCCCTAACTTTCTCGCTGCCATGAAACCGCAGCGACCTCCTGTGCGCCCTGGCGCGCAGGCAGGCCGTGTAGCTGGTCCTGGCCCTAACCGGCGAGCGGCTTTCCCGCCTCTCACCGGTTCATCTGCCCAGGTCCCGGCAGCAACTCCGGTTGCTTCCGGTGCCGCTGTCTCGCCTGCAGTCGTCGCTTCGGCGCCGCCTGCAGCGGCCTCAATCCCGGCGCCTACCGGAGCGCCCGCACCTTCCTACGCGGCCATGGCCGCTAAATCAGCCCCGCCTCCAGCCCGATCGGGCAAATCTAAGCGCTCTCGTCGTCGCCGGAACTCCGCCGGCCGACCTACATCGTCACAGGTTCCACCTGTACCCTCTCCGCGGGCTCGACCCGCCCCCAGCCATCGTCCTCAACCTTCCAGCGAGCAGTCTACTACTCAGACCACCAGCCCAGCGCCATCTGCTACCCCTGTCGAGGCCAGTCAGGCTTGTCCTCCTGAACCCCGGGAATCTTCCCGGGCTTCGGCGGATCCCCTGACTGCCTGGGCAGATAATCTTGTTGCATCCATCAGGACTGCTCGCGACACTACCACTGTGCTTACCCTGGTGTTCCAATCATTAGCTGCCCTCTTTCCTCTACTTCCCCTAAATGGCTAATAGCCTGAGGATCGTTGCGTGGAACGCCTTCGGGCTACTCCCCAGGCGATCTGAACTGATGACTTTCGTAACGGAGTATGATGTTGATATCATACTTCTTTCCGAGACTCATCTGGCTCATTATCACTCGTTTTCCCTTCCTGCCTATGCCTGTTATCGTCAGGATCGTCCCCTACGGCCTCGCTGTCCCCCCTCGGGGGGCACAGCTGTTTTAGTCCACAGGCGGATATCCCACAGGCTTTTGCCTCCTCTAGATACATCTATTATTGAAGGCTGCGCGGTGGCGGTGGACGCCGGCGGATCGGAGCTGCGCGTTGTTTCTGCGTACCTCCGGCCTGGCCGGCGAACTCCGCCACCGCCCGAGGAGTGGGACGCCCTCCTCGACCACCCCCTCTCAACCATTGTAGCCGGCGACTTAAACGCCAAACACCCTTCATGGAACAGCCGCGTTGTCAACGCCTATGGAAATTCTCTGTTCCGGTTCGTCTCTGGCGACCCGGCACTTAATGTCATCGGCCCTGAAGACCCTACCTACTTCCCCTTTCACGGCCATCGGCCGGACGTTCTTGACATAGTAGTTGTCAAGAACGTTGCCCGCAACATCGAGGTCTCGTCTGTGTCGGACCTTTCGTCCGATCACAATCCCCTTGTTATAACTGTTCGAGAGCTGTCGGCGTCACCCCGACTTCCCGCTCAGATTGTTAGGAGAGTCAACTGGCGATCCTATCATGACGAGCTCTCTCGAAGGTTACCATCTCTCCCGGCGGACCCAATCGTCACTCGTGACGATCTGGATCTCCGCGCCACAAATCTTCAGGAATTGGTCCAAGGTGTCATGGATCGACACACCTACGCACTCGAGGTGAATCATCGTAAATCGGCCTTACCTGCGGAAGTACTCCACGCCATCTGGCTACGGCGCCAGTTCCGCCGCAGATGGCAAAGAACCCGAGACCCAGTCGTTAAGCGACGATTTCAACAACAGTCCCTTTACGTTCAGCAGCTACTGCGGGACGTAAACTCTGATCGATGGGACTCATACCTTGAGTCTCTTGAAGTCGACCACGCCTCCGTCTGGAGAGCGGTGAGTAGACTGACCCGCGAGAAGAGAACTCGCAACCCGCTGGAAACCCCGAACGGGGTTGTGTCTTCATCAGAAGGCAAGGCTGAGGTCTTCGCCGACTGCATGGAGTCGCAATTTACCGTTCATCGAGGCGTTTCGGACCCTGCTCACTCGGCAGAAGTCCGGGACTTCCTATCTGGTTATTTTTCTCGCCCTCCCGATGGCCCAGACCTCCCGTTCGACAGAGACGAACTCGTTTCGTCTGTCTGTCGACTAAACCGCCGTCGCGCCCCCGGTCCTGACCGGATCGGGGCCGCTGCATTACAATATCTCCCGGCCTCAGGCGTTGACCTCGTTCTCGAGCTGTTCAACTCTTGTCTCCGGCTACAGTACTTCCCCCGCCTGTGGAAAAATGCCAACATCGTTATGGTTCCTAAACCCCGCAAGCCGCGCATGCTTCCTGAAAGCTATCGGCCAATATCTCTCTTGCCAGTTATCTCGAAGGTGTTCGAGCGGCTCCTGCTGGCCCGCATCTCGCCGTTGTTGGATAATTTTATCCGCAACGAACAGTTCGGGTTTCGTAGAGAGCACTCGACCACGCTTCAACTAGTCCGCGTGGTAACGCAACTCTCTGACGCCACCAACAGGCGAGCGGCTACGGCCGCCGCACTGCTGGACGTGAGCAAGGCCTTCGACAAAGTCTGGCACGAAGGTCTTCTCTTTAAACTCGCTAACTCCCCCTTACCATCGTCCATAGTGTTTTTCCTCCGGTCGTATCTCAGCGACCGAACCTTCAGGGTGAGCGTCGACGGAACCTGCTCTGCAGTTCGTCCTGTCGCCGCTGGCGTACCCCAGGGATCTGTCCTCGGCCCCGTTCTGTACCTCGTGTACACGAACGACCTGCCTGTTTTGCCCGGAGTCACGTTGTCTTTGTTCGCTGACGATGCAATGTATCATTACAGCTCTGTGTCCCCGCGTTTTGCGAGTACACAGTTGCAGCGTCAGTTGGACCAGCTTCCGGACTGGCTACGGAAATGGCGGGTGACGATCAACACGGAGAAATCCGAGGCGATCTGTTTCACTCGTAAGTCCATCTCCCGATGCCAGCCCCTCTCCCTTGAAGGGAGGCCTATCGCCTACAAAGAGTCGGTGAAGTATCTAGGCGTTCGGCTAGATCGTCGCCTTTGCTTCAACGCCCACGTGACGGACACCCTTGCCAAGGCTCGCGGCGTCCGAGCCAAACTTTACCCATACCTCGCGTGCCGCAGCCCCCTGGCGCTGCGCACGAAACTTACCCTCTATCTGTTGTTTCTCCGGTCTGTATTGACCTATGCGGCACCTGTATGGTGGTCACTTGCCTCCGCCACCAACAGGCGTAGGCTGGAAAGTTTCCAATCCAGAACCCTCCGTTCCTTGTCGGGATCTCCTTGGTTTGTTAGAAACAGTGTAATTCGAGGAGGTCTACGAGTTCCTGCTCTCTCAGCCTTTGTCTGGTCATTAGCTGCGACTCTCTTTGCCGCAGCTGAGACCTCTTCCTTCCCTTACCTCAGAACCATCAGCACCACGCAACCACCTCCCCCTGTCCGGGTCAAACGCCCTCGGGCGATTCTCGATGACCCGCCATAAGTTTAAGTAAACTGCTTAAACCTCACTTTGTATACTCACCATCTGCCCATGCCCCAGAATTTACTTGCAAAGCTGTTTCCTTCCTCCCTTCCTAGTATGCCGACCGCGCTGAATGCCGCTGCTACGCGCTATCACTGGCACGGAGGCTCTCTGCCTCGCGGGGAGCGACCGACGCCTCACGGCGTCTGCACGCAGGACTGGGAACGCGCGACATCTGTCGCCTGAACCCGTCCTTGCGGCAGTGCCCACTGATTGCTGTAATATTTAAAATAAATAAAAAATTGAAAACCTTTCTCCCCCGCCTTCTCAGTTAACTGGTTGGCGGTTGTCCATTCCTATTTTATTCTAGGTTACCTGTCGAATGAACCAGAACTATGTCTATCCACAGGCAGCCATTGGGCTCGTCCCAGATGCTGCAGTCATGCACCGGGTGCAAAGACGCCCCGCTACTACAGTGCTACATGCTACATGGGCAATCGGTCATTCGACTGCTCTCACTCGAAGAAGAAGGTTGTACACAGCTAATACAGAAGAACGCAGCAGAGGACAGCCTCGACCTCAACGACTGCAATGAAGAGGCTCGGCCAACAACCGACGGAGGCCGCCAAGAAGAAGCCGCCGGAGCATCATAAACCACCTCGCCAGCGCCAACATCAAGCAGCGATGGAGATAGATCAGCCGTCTTGCCAGGACGAAGACCAACGCAGCACAACTGGGACCTGCCGCACAGTGCCGGTAAGTGTTGTAGGTAGCGCTGTCCAGCGAAACCCGGGGAGTCCGAGAGTAGGACTGACGAATAGAGATGCGGGTTGCGCCGCCACTGTGACGGTGTCACAGTTCGGCCCCCGGGTACCCGCTGGACAAAGAGCCGAGTTAGTCGGCAGTAGCCCCGCTGATAGTGTCCCTAAAGCACTGTTCGGCAGCATCGAGCCCCCCGGCCGGCCACTTGGGCCAGCCGGGAACCCTACGACTTGCGCGGGAAGCCCTGCTGAACCCGCGCAAGTACGTGAGCAAAATCGGTCCTTATTAGGGCCGACCAAGCCCGCTAAGGCCGGACCTTCCGGCTGCACGGCCGCTAGTAGGCCACGCAGCCCAAATCCTCTGCCAGAGTCTGACTCCCCGGACATGGAGACCTCGGCTTCCACCGACTGGGTGGTAGTAGGACACGGTGGCAAGCCGAGGAAGTCTCCCTCCCTGACCTCCTTGAGTTCGGCCACGGACTCGGCGGCACTCCAAGCCTCCGCTGAGGTTGCGCCTAGTCGCACCTCCGAAGGAAGGGTCCCGCCGGTGTTCGTTACGAACGTCAGGGACGTAATCGGCTTCGTTCGCCGACTCCGTAAGACCGTTGCGCTGGCAGATAACGCATCTGTCAAGCTCCTTGCGAGCGAGACTGTGCGCGTTACCTGCCGCAGCGCATCGGAGCACTTCGGAGTGGTCCAGTGGCTGGAACGTGAATCGTTCCAGTTCCACACATACACACTGAACCGCACCAAGCCTGTAGCCCTCGTCCTTCGGGGCCTGGACATACAGGCGGATCCGCAGGTCGTCGCCGACGAACTGCGCGACGCGGGCTTTAAGGTTGTGGGAGCCTCTCGGCTGTACACTACTTATGGCTCGCGTCGCCCACTCCCCCTGATAAGACTCCTGGCAGAGAAGGGCGACTCCTCCCAGGCCTTATTAGATTTAAAACGGCTTTTCGGGCTCTGCGTAAGCGTAGAGCCCTGCCGCCAGACCGGGCGACTTTCCCAGTGCCACAGGTGCCAGCGGTTCGGCCACAGCAGCTTCGGTTGCCGGAACGCGCCGACCTGCGTCCGCTGTGGAAATGACCACTTGACGCAGGCCTGCGCTGTCCCGGCCAACCACCGATATTGTATTAACTGTGGCGGCGCCCATGCTGCAAATAACAGGCGCTGCCCAGTCTATAGCGAGCAGCTGGACAAGCTTAAGAAACCCGTCCAGCCTAAGCCTCGACATGTTGTTGCTAGCCAACCAGTAAAACCGGCCAAAGCCGCTCAACCTGTGGTCCGGAAACCAGCCCCTAGGTCTGCTCCGGTTCCGAAACCCAGCAGTGCAGTGAGCCCGAGCGAAGCTCCACAGGCCAAACCAACCATCGCGCCCCCGGAACCGGAACGCGAAGTCCCCCATTATACCCAAGTCCCGCTGCCGGACGATGAGGAAATTGATCCTCCATTGCCGCCGCCACCCAAGCCTAGATTCCCCAGATCGGGCAAGAAAGTTAGGACTCAGGCCAAGAACACGGGCCAGCCTAAACCACCTGCCACTGGACCCAAGCCCGTCCACCAAAAGCCAGAGCGGCCACCCGCTCCAGTACCAGCCCCCAAGGCTTCCACCGTCTCGCCCCGCCGCAGCTATGCAGCTGCCGCCAAGCGTTCTCCCCCGGCCTCATCTTCCGATGATCTCGCCGTAGTATCAGACTTTCTGGCAAGCTACGACTTGCAGAAAGTAGCCCAGACTTTCCTTAAAATCAAGGAACGCTTGGCAACAGCCTCGCCCCAAGATAAGTTCCTCCTCTTGGTGGAAGCATGCCGTGTTACAGGTCTGTTATGAACGGACAACCACGGCAATCCCTCAAGCGAGACCTCGAGCTCGTGGCGTGGAACGCCAACGGCCTCGCTTCCCGGCATTCTGAGCTCTTACAGTTCGTTGCCCGTCACAAGCCCGACGTGCTTCTTCTTGGCGAGACGCACCTGACCCCGCATCGTCGTTTCCGACTACCCAACTACGTGTGCCACCGGGACGACCGGTCGGGTCGCGCAGGAGGGGGCACAGCCATCGCGGTGAAGGCGAGTCTTCGCCATCACCGCGTTGTCCTGCCTCAGCGGCGGAACCTCGAGTGCACCGCGGTCGAGCTCCATGGTGCTCTCGGCGGTCTACTCGTGGTTTCCGCCTACAAGCCTCCACACACGGAGCTCCTGTCGAACGATCTGGAGGCCGTCTTTGGAGCACACAGGAGGGTAGTCCTGGCGGGCGACCTGAACTGTAAGCACCCCGATTGGGGGAGCCGCTTGGCGAACCCAAACGGGACCCGCTTACGCAGGTATGCTGATGCGGCTCGGGTCACAGTCATGGGTCCTACCGGGCCTACGTACTATCCCTCTAGGGCTAACTCCCGCCCTGACGTACTGGACATTGCCGCGGTCAGGGGCGTTTATTGCCCGGTCCACGTCTCCGTCATTTCGGAACTGTCCTCGGACCATTGCCCTATCAGTGTGCATATAGCTACCCAGCACGCCACCGTCCGCGACGAGCGGCGGGTAATCGAGTGGGACCGCTTTGGCCCGGCGTTCAGTCGCCGCCTACCAGAGCATATCCCGCTCGACACTACCCAGCATGTCGATGAGGCAGTTGCTGTATTCGACACAGCCGTAGTCTCGGCGGTTGACGTGTCCTCCCGGATGAAGCCGGGGCTCACGCCCGACTATCAGCGGATCCCCGAAGAGGTGTCTCAGCTCGCTTGCGAGAGGAATCGCCTCCGGAGACGCTGGCAGAGGACTCGTGACCCGGCTGACAAGGCTGCGTTCAACAGAGCGTCCGGCAAGCTGCGTCGCGACATGCTGGCGTTCCGTAGACGCAACTGGGAGCTAGCTGTAACACAGATGGATGGCCCTGCCGAGGACCGTAATGTCTGGCGGATTCCCAGTGCCCTAACGGGAAAGCGCAAACGCGCGCCTCTCCCCGCACTGGCCGGACCCGGCGGTCAACCCCTTGGCCGCCCCCTCGAGAAGGCAGAGTTCTTGGCTGACAGTTTAGAGCGTCAGTTCGCTCCCAACCCATCCAAGAACCCGGCCTTCACTGAGCAAATCTGCCGCGAGGTAGAGCGCTTTCTTTCGGCCGATATCACAGTCCAGCCGGAGCCCATCTCCCCGGAGGAGGTCTCTGAGAGGATTGTTCAGCTCAAGCCCCGGAAGGCGCCTGGCCCGGACGGAGTCATGAATTCCGCCCTCCATCGCCTTCCGGAGCGAGGAACCCAGTTCCTCACTGACCTGTTCAATTCATGCCTCAGACTGGCCTATTTTCCGATGAAATGGAAAACGGCTACCGTCATCGTGATACCCAAGCCGGGAAAGAATTCTTCTCGCGTGGAAAACCTCAGGCCCATCAGCCTCTTGTCCGCGACGTCCAAGGTTTTTGAGCGTCTGATCCAGCGTAGGATCCGCGACCATCTAGAAAGACTAGACGTGCTGATCCCCGAACAGTTCGGCTTTCGTGAGCTGCACTCCTCGACTCATCAGCTGATGAGACTCGTGGAATGCATAACCGAGGCTGGCTGCCAGGGCAAACAGACGGCTGCGATCTTCCTAGACGTAGAGAAAGCCTTTGACCGCGTGTGGCACGAGGGTGTCCTTTACAAACTAACGGAAGTCCTTCTCCCAGACTGCTACGTTCACTTGATCGGCAGCTTTCTGCGAGACCGTAGCTTCCGAGTGAGAGTAGACCACGCTCTCTCTTCGGAGAGGCGTATTACCGCTGGTGTCCCTCAGGGAAGTGTCCTTGGGCCTCTCCTGTTCTCGTTGTTTGTCAACGACACGCCCCGAGTTCCTGGAGTGAAACTGTCGCTGTTCGCGGACGACACTGCGGCATTTGCCTCAGAGCCGAACGCGAGTTATGCGGCAGTTAAGCTCCAGCGCCAACTCGACGCGTATGTCGGGTGGACCGATGACTGGAGAGTTGCCGTTAACGCTTCCAAGAGCGCCGCGGTAATATTCTCGCGAAAACGCAAGCGGCCTCGGCCGCTTAAAGTAGGCCCCGTCGAGGTGCCCTGGACCAACAGCGTCAAGTACCTCGGGCTCCACGTGGATTCCCGACTCACCTGGCGAACCCATGCAAATTACATCAGACAACGCGCTTCGGCGCAACTCAGTAGACTCTGGCCCGTGCTATCTAATCCGGCAATGACCCCCCGGCTAGGTAAGCTCATAGTCAACACGTACGTGTTGCCGGTGATTACCTACGCCTGTCCTGTTTGGGGATACCTGGCTCGTGGTCATAGAATCACGCTCCAGCGCGTACTCGACCGGGGACTGAAGCTCGCGTGCAAAGTCCCCCGGAGGTACTCTTCTCGTCTTTTGAGGAGAGGACTCGGTGTCCGCTCTCTTGATGACACCGTGAGACGCCTGGCGCGACGATTCTATGTTCGTTCCGACAGAGTGACCCACAATTCCCTCATTGCCGGACTTGGTAAATACACCCCGCGACCAGGTGAGTCCTGGAAGCGACCTCGTTTGCTAGTCCCGGTGGTATAATCCACCAATCGCAGGTCGCTTCAGACCCCCCCCCATAAGTAGATAAAAAGTATAAAATGAACTCTCACAGACCCAGTGGCAGGAGTCCTTTCTGAGACTCGGGACACTGCACTACTCGCGCTTCGCGCGGGCCGCGCAACCCCCAGTTGTGTGGGCAATCGGTCAGTGTAATGGCCGTTGGATTGGCACGCATGGAGCAGAGCTACTTTGCATCTGCGTTAGTCTTCATTATGTCAGCGCATTGTTATTTGAACTGGCATTGGCGGCTGAAATGCGTTTTAAACTTTAAACTGCAGTTTCAGATTAGTTCCGTTCACTTCACTGCACGAAAAATTAGTGCCGTGTTTCTTGGTTAATATCAGGCTCATGGTAGACAGACACACACAAACTGTTGTTAAATAGACAGTAAGTTTGACCATTTGCTTTGTAAAGTTACCTGTATACTATCTTGCTTTAATTTTATTTAATGGCTTCAGAAACTTGTGAATTTGTGTTTTGAATTTTTCTTCTTAAAAACGTATAGGCCTACATATTAAAAAAGCGTACCTAATGTCTTAGATTTTGGGCGACTATGGACCACGTGGAATAACTTTATGATTTTTCTTCTCATCTGTCTAGATAGTATTTTTTAATTATCGCTTCTCTTTTTCCTGAAAATCCGAAATTCTTAAACTTTTTTCTAAATATGTCCCTGAACAAAAAATATCTTTTGTTAACTTCATTTTTTTGAGATGCTCTTTTACTTCTGGGAACCAGCGGATTTGTGTTTCGGGATTTTTATCGAAATAGTCGAATAATCTTTTTGTCAGTCTTTCTGACTTCAGCCGGACTAAGTGTTCGTAGATACTTTGTTATAAATTATATGAATAAAAAACGTAATTTATTATATTTATTTTTTTAATATCCAGAATTATTTTTAAGAAAAAGGAAACGGTATAAGCCAGTACCACAGAAATGGTCATTATTCGTGTGAATTCTACATCAAAATTTTTATTTTTAAAGGGAAGTCAAGTCATTTTAATATTAAAAAACGCCAGTATTTAGACTATACTAGACTGGTCCTCCCCCCTCACATTCTCTCTCTCTCTTACTCACATAAACAGGATACAGGATCTTCGATTACTAAGGACTTTCCAAAAATAACACACACACACACACACACACACACACACACACACACACACACACACACACACACACACACACACATATATATGTATATGGAAATGTAAAACAAGTCGTGAGTAGCAGCAATGGCCTTTACAGAATTTGTAATTAATTTTAATCGCATATAGACGAACCTATGACGTATCTTGTAATCGCAATGTCATAAATAGTATTTTGTTTCCAAATTATAAAAATTTCCGGCAATAAACTTATTGTTAATACTGTTAGGTTGTTCCGAAACGTTAAACTGTTATTGCTATACTCACATACAACTCTAACTGAACTGATTAATCGCAGTAAAACACTTGATAATATTTTAATCTCCTAAGCAGACCAAAGAGAAGATTTGATCTGTCTTCACAGCAACCTCAGAACTTAATCTTTTCATGAGCACAATTTTCATGATGAATGAAGAGAGCTAGAACACTTTCTAGCACACACGCACGCGCGCGCGCGTGTTAAAACTAGAAACAAAAAAATGTCAGCTGAGATGAAGTGAAAAACCCGCGCGCAGTACCGATGTGACAATCACATGTATGTTATAGGTGTCTCTTTATACAGGCCCAAGTATCGTATACAATGAGTGCGCGGTTGAGCACGAGAGTTGTCACCCTCCGTATTCCAGCGTGTCCTACTCCATTGTACTGTTCCAAGAATATACGGCAAGGCAATAAAAATCCTTTTAAGCCTGTTTACACATTCCATGGACTTGTTTTCCAATTACGCTAATGCTTCCAGTTAGGAATCCTACTCCACTTCTTTTAAATAAGTAAACTAGTGTCGCTTGCGATACTTTACGTCCAAAATATGGCCTGCTACAAATAACGCGCATCTCTCTCTCTCTCTCAAGGTTTCGTTTTAATGCGGAAACATTTCAGCGGTTTTCTCAATCTGACCCTTCGTAGGGTTGTTTGTTCGCCTCTATACGTTATAATGCTCAGAACTCCTAACAAATTAAAGCTTCAGCTAAAGCGGGATGCAAATGAAAGTTAACTATTTGACGTTAGTCGTGCTTTAGAGCGCTCGTGTGCTTACGTTTTAAAGCCTAACGCTGCAAAGCTAAATTTGTTTATTTTAGGTACGCATAGACGATCAATTTTTAACCGCATTCACCTTTTTAAAAATAAACTTTACATAAATATCAAAAACCAATGTTCGTAGATTATTATGTTATTTGTTACATCACACACACACACACACACACACACACACACACACACATTCACGAGGGAGAAATGTCAGGTATGCTTCAGTAGGCTATCATAATTCTTTAAAACGAGTTATGTGTTTTTTGTGATCTATAAAACTGTGAATATAGAACGAAAAAATATGTCTGCAGGTACAAAAATATAAGAAACACATGCAGTGATTTATTTATAAAAGCGGATGTTTGTACCAATCAAATTGACTCTACTATTTATGTATTATTCTAACTGAATGTCTGATATGACGTGACGTCTGTGTATAAGAAATAGAGTGACACTTCAGACGAATGAGAGGACAGAGAGAGAGAGAGAGAGAGAGAGAGAGAGAGGGGGGAAGGGGAGAGAGAGAGAGAGAGAGAGAGAGCTTATGTGAAGAATGACGGGTTGGGGGCTACACTAATATGTTTGTGGACATTCGTTCGCACGCGTAAACGTAAGTCATTTTTTATTGCCTCTGAAATATATTATATTTTCATTTTGAATTCTGTGTTCTCTTCATCAAACTTCTTCACGGGGTTTATTTTTCCTCTTGTTACATCTTAATAGTTATTTCAGTTGGCTGTGAAGAGAAACCACTGTACTGAGACGACTTTCCACATCTTGTTCGAAACAACATGTATTAAATGGAAGATACTGTAACATATATTGAGAACCAAACAGATCTACGTTTACTACAAATTAGATCTTAGTAAGTATAATCTGTATATGGAAATTTATCAGAAAATTGTGTTCTGAGAATCGGTTATGTACAGTAGGCAACATGTTGCAGGAGTCGGCCTGAGGCATACAGGTATACGGGTTGGATGGAAACTCTGAACACATCTAATTACATTCCGTGGAGTACGAAAGCAATAGGTATTTTAAATCAGTTTATTTCAAATAGGCATTTAAAGTTTATTTTCTAGTTTATAATTTAATATTCTAAACTAAATCAATTTACTTTTCTCTCTTCACCCCCCCCCAAAAAAACTGAAACAGTATTAAAACAATAAAAAACTCACTCTCTGGTTGTCAGAGTGAGGAAACGTTAGATGGCTTTACATGAGGGAACTCGGAACAGAATTGCGTGTTCTTGACCTCCTCAACGTTTGAAACAACCAGTTTCCATATAGAGGACATATTTATTGTAGTGACTGAATCTGCCTACATATGGCTGTCTCCTTAGCATCGCCGCCTTTTGTCTGCTTTTTTGTTACGCTATTGTTATTTCGTTAATTTGTTCTTTATAATTAAAAGTTTGCTCGTATAAAGTTTAATGTCATACGTTTTAATTACAGTAAATTGACGAATTAGTCAATGTGGTAACATTTGCAATGTGGTAAAGCTGCAGTCTAGGTCACGAAACTTTTTAAAGTATACGTTCTCGGTGAAGTGTCTAAAATCGTCACAAGCTAAGAAGAATGTCACGGAAAATATAATCAAACCAAACTTATTAAAACGGAAATTGCCATTGATGTCACGATTTTTCTTAATAAGTGAATCTGAACTACGTTGTTGTGAGAAATTCTAATGGTTAATAAAATATGGTGACGATAAACTTTAATAAACGAACGCTATTCGCACAACACAAAAACTTAATCACGATTAATTTAAGTTTTTTTTTATATTTGTGTTTTCTGTGAGTATATTTTCACAACATATAGTAAATATTGTTTCATACCTGTTTCGGTAAAATAGGAAGCACACAACAAAACTGCATCCTTCTGAAAATAACAGTTTTGGTTTCAAATGTTTTTCTTCGAGTTTGATACAGCGAAGACACTGTACACCTGAGTGGAGCAGGTGTTTGCGACGAAAATATTATATTCAGTAGTAGACTATGTGTTTACTTGTTATTCCGTGACAGTCATTCCTATTTTTATTTACTTTATACGGCGCAGAGTAACAGAGAGATTACTGATGATAAATGATCAGGCAATGACTCGATGGTTCAGGTACACGTCCTGACCAGGTGGAAATGTCAAGATATTGAATTTCAACTGTCAATGGAACACGCCAAGGTCCTCTGTCTGTTTGTCTCTCTCTCTCTCTCTCTCTCTCTCTCTCTCTCTCTCTCTCTCTCTCTCTCACATTCTTTGTTTATAAAAAGATGTCCTTTATCGGCCTGGATACGTCGCTATCCAGGACGTTATCATTTATTTTGACATTGAATGTGGATCTCGAAGCACGTTTAAATCAAAACACCATTACTATAGGCCTACATGTACGTACGGAAGTGGTAAACAGTTCTTATTTAAATGATCTGTCCTTGACAGCCCTTGAACTGCAGAGTGAATTCTGAAGCGTTTGACCTAGTCGCTCCCTGCCTATAGCCTATTGTTGCGTACATTTGTAATGGCTACAGTCTAGTCTAGATACTTAATTTGTGATTATGATTTGTTTTGTGAACTCACAACGGTTTGAATGCAAGTTATCCGCGTAACGTGTGGCAACTATCCTTACACATTGACGTAAACGTTTATATAATAATGTTAAAACCGTGTCAATTAATTGCATACTATGTACGTATGATTATATAATCAACAGTCCACCTTACTGGTTGCTATCTTTGTACAAGTTTCTTTTTTCTACGAGGAAATGATTAACCCTTCGAAGACGAAGCAGTAGGCCTAAATGCCATGTTGTACTAGAAAATCACAACCACTATGATTTACTGTTTTAAACTATTCAGTACAATAGATGCCACTGGAATATCGTGGTTCCTGAGGAATGTCGAGTTTCTACTAAATTTATTTGATCTTAGTTTTTGTGTTCTTTCATAGTATTCCGTAATAAATTGCATTTCAAAATTCTTGCGTGTCTTGTAACTTTCTAAACTGTAGAAAACAGCAACATTTCTCAAGCTTCCGTTCATAAAAAATTAATTCACGATTGATATTTTTTCATTCAGTCACATGATGTCGAAGGCTAGGATCATTACTAAGTAATGTCCGGGTTTTGATGTCATGATATTAATTTGGAAAATTAAAAAGAATTTTCCTCTTAAATCGTCATCGCACTTATGTGTTAGTGGTGTCCTTAGAGAAGCAGTCAGTTTTTAGAGTAACTTAATGCTTCATCATTTTGTACAAATCAAAAATGAATGTGAGTTCATGTGTTCTAATAAAATAATCTACGGTCATGGCGGTCACGGGGCGACAGTAAAATAAGATGTTGAACTGATATAGTCGAATAGATTTATTTGATTTTTCTGAACACAACAGCCTATTAACATTTTATGTAAATCTCACTAAAATAAAAACGGGCCCTCTCTCAGAGATTACAGAGCAGAACAATTTAAATACTCGTAAAGAATGTAAGCTGACAACATTAAATCATAGTAACAATGGCATAAATTGTTATAAAGAGCATTTAAAATTATAAGACTGAAGACACCATATCAAAGAATACCGTGCAGTAATGAAGATATCTCAAAGTAATAAATCTTGAGTAGGTACAGAAGAAGGGCGGTGCGATGAGTTATTACATTGGAGGGCTGTATTTGTGCGTAATTGGTCAGTTGAACGCCTGACTACCCTTTACTCCCTGCACCGCTATCTGACAGCCTCTTATCTTTATTTCTTTATATAATTTCATAAACAGCCGTGAGTAAAACAATTTAACTGTCATTAACGCGTAGATTTTCTTTCTTATTTAATTAACCTTTAATTATTACAACCAATAAGAAAATATATTACTTTCAGATATATTATGTTAAATGTTAAAAATTAACAACCATTTGTTTTTGTAATGCAAATATCTATTTTTATTACAGACTGACAATATTAATTTATGTTTACATGCGTATACATGAAAAGCTGTTAATTTCACTCCCTCTTCACATATAGGCACGCGTGTACAAGGGTTTGTTTGCACCGCAAATATAAAACCATACAGAAAACTGAGTCAAATTAGGTAGACATTTAGCAACACTGTTTGTTTTCGTTCACTTCATGCTACTTTTTAAAATATAGGGTTAAAGAATATAAAAAATGTTTAAATGCTTGGTATCGGCTGTTCAATAGTAGTATTTGCCAGTGATAAAACCATTTTACCAATTCCTATGACACGATTAATAATAATAATAACGATAATCGTAATAACAGTAATAATAACAATAGGCTCCTTTCTGTAACGTCGCACTAGTTACGAAACGCGGTGAAAACTGTTTATGTGAGCAATAACGTATACTTAAGATAAAACGCTCTAAAAAAAGCACAGAAGTAGTGTAACACATGAAGTGTGTCACTGCTTGTGTCACTTGAGCTTTAACTATGTTTTGGTGTTATTTAATTATATATTTCTAAACATATCAGGAGAAATAATCAATTCTTTAATCAATCCAGACGCTAACGTAATCGCTGAATATAGGCCTAATAATAGTTCATAAATACATAAAATATTAATTTAATTATTCATTTGTTACAGTA
Organism: Magicicada septendecula; assembly: GCA_034769895.1. Taxonomy (NCBI): domain Eukaryota; kingdom Metazoa; phylum Arthropoda; class Insecta; order Hemiptera; family Cicadidae; genus Magicicada; species Magicicada septendecula. The sequence continues at coordinate 698,552,129 of CM068368.1, forward strand.
TTAATGTGTGCATCATATTTAGATATTTAGTTTCTGTAAACAGTCGCATGTGAACGTGTGGATCTATTACTAGAACGACTCACTGAAAGGTTAACCATAAAGCAATAGTTTATTTTGTTTCGGATTTTGCAAAGGACAATGAGAATGATTCGTAAAACCTACAAGTACGTATTAAAATTCTATACTGGATAGGTCTGTTATGTAAAACCCTGTTCACTATGATGTACCTTTAAACTAATATTATTTGAAAATTTGTATGTCATTAATTATTTTGAAATTCTGTTAGACGCTATCGTAGTCACTGTTTGAGCAGGATTTATTGTGAAGTCAATGAATGGAGTTCGTTTATAGATTATTCTCATTTAAAAATAGGAGTTAATTCGTTATGGCGGTGGGAAGTTGCTTGTGTAAACTGAGAAACATATTAAATGAGGGAGATAAACAGACGTTTAAAGACACATGTTTTCACATGCCTTCCGCACTGCACACATAACTACCAAACTGTTTGGTAAATAGTTAAACAGCAGTTATAAATGTTTTACCAACTAAAGCCTGTAGATATTTCCGAGCTTTCTGCCTTTAACGTGCCGTTTATCTGTACGCATCTTAGTCGGGACAGATAGAGTAGTATTATTGCACGTGTTTTATGTTGTACTGTAGCCTACTTAATGGCGTTATTTAAGCACTGCGATTCTGTTCGCTTATCAGTTTATCATATTCGCTAGTGGAGCATTTTTTCAAAGACGTTTAATATTCAGATGTAAAAGTCTTTGACAGTCATAGTTACCTACAAATCTAAAATAAAAAAATTAACTTAGAACGTAGCATATTTAGCTGTAGTGTAATGTGTGCGCTAAAAAGTTTGGCAAAATGTGTTATGTAAAGCGAATACCACAACGCACCCCTTCACAAACACTTACACGATATCATATAGTTGCTCAGTTTCCATTTATTCTAAATTTGTGAAGGGTTGGTCATCAGTATTTGTTAACTTAATGCCAGTTTATGCCCTTACGAACGGCTATAACTGCTGCGCCCACCCAAACCTTGTCACAAAAACAGGCATACATAATTTCGCCAAGCGATAACCTACGTAATTGTGTCAGCGCCTAACCGTCCAATGATCATAATAATGGTTTTGAATCAGTTTTAGGGCAAACAGTTCTCCTTAGGTACGGAGTCAAGATACATCATTTCAGTTAGCTGCAAACTGGTCTAGGCTTAGGTAGTGTCCACAGTGCGTTCATAGTCATGGCTTAATGTCTACAGTTGCACCCATTTGACTTATGTAATTTGGCCACATTAAATCCTATATCTTGTAGGATTTACTGTGTATACGCTAATGTAGGGTTTGAAGTATCGGCAATTTTAAAATTTCAACTTTAAATATTAACAGCGACTGCTGGGATTAAAATACCTTGACCTCTTATGCTGTTACCAACCATCTATTTTCAAAAACATAAGCTAGTAAAGTGTTTGTGCGTAGGTGGTGTGTATACATTGATTCTGGGCCGATAAAACGAATCCGTGGCTCTACCTGCTCACACGAATTAAATAAAGTTGAGCTAAATGGATGCTTATATCCGTCAAAGAAACACTATTGTAAAATTCATATACGTTTAAAAATAAGTATAAGGCCAGTGGATACACAAGTTATTTTTAACGTTGTAAAAAAAAAAATTGTCAGTTCTAATAATATCTTGAAAAATATTTAAAATCGTGCACAAAAAGTGAACAACTTTGGAAGGTATGTAATTTAAACTTTTTAGAAAGAATCTGACATGCTTGTAGTGACCACAGGTAATTCGATTCCATTCTGAATCTTGTTGTGTCTTCATTGAGGCGTACGTATCCACTTCCGTGTAATTACAGTGGTCGACGTCCAGACGGTTGACAAAAACTCATTGTTTAACGGGTCGCTTTTGATTTATTCTGATTTCAGTAAAATGCCGATTATTTATCTAAACTCGTTGAGTATGTCAGTCAATTAACAGTCGATTAACATTTAAGGTCAGGTTGTTTTCTAAGAATCGGGACGAAAAAATACAAACAAGGACGATTTCAGGTTTCACCTATCCGCGCGGATGCCGGGCCAAACTGGGCTGCAGTGCACCGTACGTCCATTTGCATCCGACATTTACATTGCCAGTGCGGCCAGTTTTATCACATCATCAGTAGCAAGGTAATTGTTGTTAAAGTATTTCTTAACGATGGTTGCTTCTTATTTTTTGTGCTATGTTAAGGTAGAACGTTTTCGTATATGCAAAATTTGAAGACATGAGATTTTTTAAACTAGCATGTCTAAACGTTTCATGTTTTAACAATACCTCGTGTAAAAAACAGGGTTTGAGAGCTTGTAATGAGTAAAATAAGAACAAACAATGAAGAAATTATAATCGAATACGAAGAAGAGTTACTTTTCGAAAAATGACCAATACGATAAATAATAACAAACTGCCATCGTGTTTTAAAGCTTAAAGTTTCAATCTGTTGTGCTTCCTGGAATAGCTTATTGCGTAGAAGAATGTACAAAGTACAAGAAAATGATATCTTCATAGACAACTCAGAGATTTTCGGAAATCATTACGCTGTGAATAAAAAGAGAGACAAGAAAACAGTTAAGCGGATGCGCAACGACAGGACAGGTCAGGAATAGACCTGATTGTTCTTGACGTGATTGTTCTTACCTAACTATTAAAAAGAAGTACGTTTTTTTGTCGTTTTGCTCATAATCACCCACAACCCACTCTCATACTGAACAGACGAGAAAATGGTAGATGGTCTCGCAAACTGTTACAGATTGGACGCTAAAGTTGTGAAGACTACAACGACAGCTCTGAAGCGATGTACTGGTTACTCTCATTAGGCTTACACCATCGACCAGTGTTCTGAAGGCATGATAAAAGAAGACGATTGGCCGAGTACATACCTCAGGGCCACATATCCAGCCCCCCTCTTGCAATGTGTATTGTATTATCTCGATGTGTTTTTTTTTTTTTTTTTAATAATTATTAATATAATAACAAAACTTCTTGTTTTGAATCTGTATCACGCAGTATAAGCATAACGTTTCAGGGAATTTGCGTTCAAAAACTATAAAACAGTTTACACTTTTTTGCTGCTTGCAGCCAAGTAAAATTCTCAGCTTGACAATAAACCTTAGTTTTCTAAGCGAAAGTGTCATTAATTAAGAGAAATGTCATTAGTTAAGAGATTTAATAAAATTGAGTTAGATACAGATGTATTTATTTTTACAATAATTGTGGGTGATTATGGGCAAAAAGACAATAAACCGTACTACTTTTTAATAGTTATGTAAGAACAATCACGTCAAGACGGAGACCAAGAGGGAGAGAGAAAACCTCGCGTTCTGGGAAGTGACTCAATTGGCACTGTCAACGAGAAATCAGCTGATGAAATAAAATGAGTACTGCCCCCTTTGATTCTGTACAATTAACGTTATACTTAAATAATACGATAGGTCTGTGACCAACAAAATGTATCTATCATATACTTACATACAGCATTATATGTTAATTATAATAGCTCTATGTATTAGCACCGAAATAGGCCTAGTTTTGACAGGCACTGAGTAAGCAGTTCGACATATACAGAAGATAGTGTGGCTGTTATTACCCCAGGATGTTATCCCAAGTACTCATTTCCACAGACTGAGTCGACCTGGGGACTAAAGAACGCGCCTTGACTTTATGGTGCGCCCGGATTTGAACGCGGCACCTCTAGATTAGTAGCCGAGCAGTGATCGTGCATTTAACAGATAAATGCAAACAAGACTCACGGCCATCAAGACGTAACATTTGCAGTAAGCCCTGCAACTGACTTCGCGGAAAGGGAAACATTTCATTTTTTGAGCCTTCTACAAACCCGTAATTTTGACCTTTCATAGAGCTTAAATTCGGTGATATGCAGCCTGCGTATTTAATTACGCTAAATGAGGTTACAGTTCAACGTGCCATCTAACCTTACGCGTTGTATGTACGAGTATTTATTAATTTTCATCTCAATAAACAGTTTCAGTATTACCGCCGTGCCCGCAGACGGTATTCAGTGCCCACGTGACCCTGTTGTTATTGTTGATATTACTGTCGCCTCTAACAAATTTTATCTTATCTGTCTTTGACCTTTTAATACATACATGGTACAATGTATATAGTGTAACTGTGTGCAGCGTACAGAGAACGGGTTCTCCGCTGCAAACTGCTCCAGGTTCATTTCATTCCAGTACGGTAAACAAAGTAATTAGTATCTCATCAACGAAAATAAAACTGTTTTATAAACAATTATTTTCACTGATACACTTGCGCTGTCGGTATTTTTAATAACATTTTGCGGCCGACATCCATATATTTTTTATGTTATTATAATTAACAATAAGTATTCTATGATTGGCATCCCCATTGTTAAAGCTGACTCTCTCTTGTTTACTACTGAAGATACTACAACTTTGAAGAAGAATTAAACGTTTGATGTGAGTAGTAATAATATCAATAAATATTGGTTGTCAACAGAAAATAGTGCTGTTATTAAATAGTACTAAAAATGTAATTCATAAAGTAAACCGTGACTTTCGCGTTTAATTGCTTTAAAAAACGTAAAAGTGTAGGAAAGGGAATTAGTCAAGTGTGCGTCGCTAAGTTGCTAATGCAATACCACGATAATGTCAGACGCAGCTTGCAACAAACTACAGACGGGTGAATACCACGTTTCCACGTGGGAAGTAAAACAAATAGAAACACATGATTTATTTTAAACTTTTATCACAAGCAGCACTCGTTCAAAAGAAACAACAGACTGCATAAACACGTCGCATATGCTTCCTAGTATCATTTGTTTTGTAGTTAATGCAGAATATGCATATATGAATATGAGAACTGTAGTGAGTATGTGAAGATTTCTATTGAAAATAGCCCTCTCCTGTTTCTGAAGTAGTGAATATTAACTAAAACGAAGTGCGAGACATTTCAGACGGCTAACGGTTTCATGTAGCAGTCAGTGAACTATAATCGTAAGGTAAACTTCATAAAAACAAAATTTCGGTAAACAGATTGTAAAAAATTTACTGTATGATTCAGTCACCGAATGACTACAAGTCTGACTGTGTAATTGTGTAAAAAGTGTTATGAACTTCATTGTAATTATTTATCAATGAGAACTGTTAGTCATTTGATCCTGACTTCAAGGCTGCTCGCTATTGTACCCCGGATACACCTCTCGTTGTACTAATAGCGCTACGAGTCTTTCGTAATTGTTAACAATCGGAACACTGTAAACGGTTTATAACTTAAATTTCAGCAGTCACAAACATTGGTAGTCATGTCCATACAGGGTTCGTATGGATGCCCGTTAAACATAACGCGAATAACAGTATATTTTAAAATATAAAACTACGACGAAATATAAAGACAGCTTACTTCTAGATAGTCACTCTTATTTTTGTATCCAAACAGTCGTATAATTAACAAACTGTCGGAACGAGTTACGTACTATAGGATTACTGACAAGCATTCTGCACAAACACTTGAAAAGCTAATGAAGCGAGTAGGTTTAGTTAGTTGCAAATGAGGTGGAAATCGGTTTGGTTGTTGAGAGTTTGTACAGTGGCCATGTAGTGCCGACAAGACAGTAGACCCAGCTTCTCAGCGTATGCCCCAGGTAGTTAACCTTCAATCGATACGTTTTACGTTGCTATACATTGTTATGATTGGTACATGGTATAAATTAAAATCTAATCCTTCATCAATACTGACTTCATTTTGTTTATTTGTTATTTTATTTAATTGTTATTTATATATTACCGTTTTTAAATTTGTTTTTAATGTCAGTTAAATTATTTTAAAGAAGATTCCTGCCGGTTATTTTATCATGTCTTTATATTATTTTAAAGTTGACTTTAGAAGCACCACAAGCCAAAAATTTAAGTAAAAATTGTAAGAAAATTGTAAAACCTTATGTGGAGCATCAAATTTGAGGAATTTAATTCAATATACAGACTCCGGTGCAATTTGATAAAATTAATTCTGCCAACACCCTTTGAAAATTTTGGACAGACTTAAAAAAATTGGTAAACGAGGTTTGCATTTATATCAGTATGTTATCTATGAAAAGTATTAGACATATTTAGACCTATAGGTATCTAAGAAAACATACGTAAACCTAAAACTAGGACTAACTTACCTGTTATTTAGGCATTATGTTTTTATGTTTATTATCTTTTATCCTTTTAGTAAGAAACCAATACAGTTGAAGGGATTTTTGGTGTTTCTTGTATAATTGTTTGCTTGACAATTGTTTCTGTAGTAAAAAAAATGGTAGATAATCATGGTTTTCGTATTTTTCTGATAATTGGAAAATTGAAATTTATCTAATAATAAATGTATTTCGTTCAAAATAGTGGCCAGTGAGTGCAGCTCAATGATCTTATAAGTAATAAAATTTTATTCAAACACACACACACACACACACACACTCACACACATATGTATTGCTCTATATTAAGTACCAGTATATATTATATTCATTTAAATACAGTTTTATACTATTTTTTCAAGTTTTCCTTATCATAACTTGATTTGTTCCATTTAATGTATGTACGTTAGTTTTATAATATATTTTTCTTCATATCTACCTAGTAGATTTCCGCATAGCCGACAAATCATTAATAACGAAGAGGCGGTCAGCACAAAGAAACACGAGATATAAGCCTATATAGGCTGCTGGTACCACAAGCCAGCGCGAACATCTAGCGTGAATAGCATTTAATATTTCATTTGGCGAGAGCGGCGGTATGTTATTCCGCGGCATTGGGTCGTCTGTCATCGCATGTAGGTCCGCGTGCCTAATGTAACTGCTTCGTTGGACATCTTTATAGGACGGTACATCGTCGGCGTAACGACATTAGCCGTGTTTTGTGTTTACCATAAGTTGTCTGTAAGCATGACATATTAACCGAGCACAATAGACACGAATTAAGGGGATTTCGGAGTCCGTTGTTTGTCGTGTTGTATGGGTGCGCGCCTCCGTGTTGTTACCACGTGTGCCCATTCTTCTTTTCGAGTGCTTTTTTTCCTACATCTTTTAGTCTCCAAGTTTTATACTCCATCTTCTTCTCGTTCATGTGAAAAATATTAACTTTATATTCGCTCAAGTACTTAGTTCTATATTTGGTCAGCGTAAATAAAAAGTGGGATAACTTGATATGAGCGGGACATCTTGTGACCTGCGGGCAAGATGTTCGATGGACCATTTTGTACCGTTACATCCAGTTAACATAACTTCTGGCGAGACTTGCTCAATACACCAGGGACAGACGAGTGGACAAATACTACAGTTTTTGAACGCTCGCAACAGGGAAAATGGAGAAGACAGCGTTAACAAACAAGATCCCCAGTTATTTCCCAGCGAACTTTTGTTAATTCTTTCTTCATATTTCTTACGCCTGTCGTTTGTTTACGAATTTATAAATAAATTCCGTGAATCGAAATCGAAAATATTTTTTACAAGATGTTGTGAATCCTTTATAGTTTCTTGTTAAATATAGCTTTCCTTGTACGAGGTTAAACGTAAATAAAACATTTGTATAAAAAACGAAACGGTTCGTGGTGAAGGGAATTCCAGACGAGACACGGGCATACGTCATACATACGCGTTGTCCATACGTAAACAAAACGACGTAACCTTTGGCGGCAAGGCTCCCAGACCGGTTCCACGCACTCTGTACGCACGTGTCTCCGCCCAATTTGTACTATTCAACTATGCGATTCCCTCTTCTTTGATATTTTAATTAAAATATTCTCTTCGTTGAATCAATTTTATACTGGGACTGTTACAGTTTAAAAAAATCTGATCTCGTGTAATTTTCGTGTTGACGTATGCCTGATAAGCATTAAAATAACTTAGCTTTTATATTTTATAGTGAACTTAAAAAAAAAAAAAAATTTGATTTTCGTCCCCGCTCGCGAATTTGGCGTGTCCGCAGCCGCTCGTGATATATTACGAAGTATGCTGAAAATGAAGTCAGCAAGAAATACCAGAGAATTCCTTTATTTGTATTCACAGTCCATGTATCTTCGTTACTGCTGCTGCTGGCAGTGCTGACCACTTTGTTACCGCCGACATTTCACCGTGAAGATTCACTTCATTCTCGGTTAATAACATCAACACTTACACGCATGTTTTTCTAGTTAAAAATAAAACTTTATCTAATATATGGTCAGATTAAAACTTCTGAATTTGTAAAGCGTTCTTTAAACGTTATTTCTGTGCTAACTCAAGCAATGGGCTGACGTCGCAGTGTAACTGCCTACACATTAATCTACAGCAGCTGAGACAGCTTTTACACGTAGAACTACTGCATTTCGTTAGCTTTTATTAATCCCTCTTGTTTGCAGCGGAGTATTTTCCAATTTGTTTAGAGAGTTTTGTGCATTTTCGTGTTATTTATAAAGTTTCTACACAATAAAGAGGCCTCCCTATGTCGCTTTATTTGATTTCAATTTTCCCTGCAGGGGGCGCCGCATGTATCCTCTCCTGCGTAACAATCGTTTTTACACCTTCACAGACCCTTATTCAGCTGACAAGCTTCCTTTTGATTTGTAACGTATTATGTTAGTTTCGTGTTTCTTTTTTTCTCTGTTGATCCGGATGTTTATGAAAGTATAGCCTATGTATGCTTCGTTGTGGTTGTCAAATGTCATGAGCTTTCTATGTATAAGTGTGTTGACCTCAATACTATAGTACAACTGGAAACCAAACCGAAGTATGACATGAAGGTAAGACCCCTTATTATAATAACATTCTTCACAAATCCATTTGGTGAAATTTTGTATTTATTTATTAGCAATTTTTTAAGAAGAGACCTCTTTTTACAATAACACTCTTCACAAATGCAGTTGCTTACATTTATTTATTTTTATCAGAATTTTACTTCCACTTGTGGTACAACTGAAGCCAATGGGAACGTTTCTTAGCATCAGCCTCCAACGTACTCGATTATTCCTGCTCTGTCCATTAAATTACTCGACTTACAGATAGATAGACAGTATTTCTTTTTAGTGTTTCGAAAGTTATATGCTAATGTAATGTTTTACACCCAATGGTATTTAAATCGCTACATTTGTGTCCAGCGTTGACATGTCACAGCGGGATCACTTGTAGGCATGTGACTGACAGGTTCCATCTGACAGCTACAGTGTGCTTACATAGAAATATGTGTATTATACTAAACGTCGTTGTGGCTAACAGAAAATTTTCTTATTTTTATGTCTTGATTCAAACGAAGACAGGATCACAGATATTTCAAACAAATCGAATCTCTGGTTTAAATATTATCTCCTCTGCAAATGCGTTTGCAAATCTCCTCTCTAGGATGTCAGAAAATGTATTCATTGAGCTTTCGAATCACTATTATCGACTACTGTGACCAAAACAGTCATCGAGGATTAAAATTTAGTTATGATTAAACATTTAAAAATTAATTCTCTTTAATAACTAAAAGTATATTTGGCTTAATGACGAGAGGTGAATTTTCAGTCATACAACTACTTTCAGTTTCAAATTATAGTTGTCCAGTAGAAAACGCCTGTCTCTGCAGTAGGCCTGCGTGATACATTTCGATAAGTGTAGAGAAACAGAAAACTTTAACGGATGGTAACGGATATTACGTTTTCAAACATGATTTTATATAACCGCGCACACGATTAAAATTATAAATACCTGCGACATTGAAAATTATAATTATCTGCTACTTGAATTAATGTAACAGGGTAATCACAGAAGTCTCGGTCGACGCAATGCCTAATAAATAATCATCGTCACACGGTATTCTGCAGAATACAGAATGTGGCAGAATCCAGACACACCCCCTCCATTTGTATTTAGTCTGGGTTTGAGTCTTTGTCTCTTGTTTAATTATGAATCTTATTAATCTTATAATACACGGGTGAGTAGGCAGAGTGATGAAACCAATAGTCAGTCAGCAGAAATGAAGTTCCTCCGATCGCTTAAGGGTTGCATTAAATGAGGCCAGCCTACATATAGCAGGCGACAGTTACCAGAATTAGTTTCCTAGTACACCGTTTTTGAAAGACGCAGTTTCAGCCATCCTAGGAGCCGGAACAGTTCCAATGCATAATCCTTGTAGATAACGACAACAACGATCAATCTTATTGTTAACACTATTAACCCATTAATTAATTACTTACTTACATACCTAATTATTGCTTGTAAACATCTAATAAAGTAAAATAAAAACTTGTATTAAAAACTATTAGCATAATGTACTTACTTAATGATATTATCTACATTGTAATTAAGATATTTTCTATGCACTAGTACACTAACGTTACCCATGCCTACGAGAATCAACAGATTGCCACTGGCCGAACAAAATATTGTGTCAAATATTGAGCTCTAAAATAGCAGGTTTGTGCAAAGTGTTAACTTGCGAGTTTGTGCAAGTGTTAATAAATTAGTTGATGTCCACTGTGACAGGGGACTCGTGGTTCACTGAACTGAAGTGTTAAGGTGTCGATACTTTATTGTGACGAGTGAAAAAAACGTAGTTCAAACCTTATAATTTTATGCGAACTGTTACTAATAAAGAGATATGGTAAAGACCCTGTCAGCTAGCCTGTGACAGCTTGTGATCAATATTTCTTTGTATTGAATCCTATAGTCTGGATACAACTTCATAATGTGAAGCAAAATATCATTCTACGTTCCGGTCTCTGTGAGTTTTTAATAAAAATGTTGCTCATGTTGTTTTTCGTTTGAAGTCGATTCCTTTTTTTTTAATTTAAATGCTTTTGGGGGTTTCGCTTTGTGTATCTTTATTATAAGCCTACTAAATAATAAATTCTCAGGAAACTTGCCGAATTCCATGACTGGGAATTTTAATTTATTTTCTGTGAAAGCCATTCTTGAATAGACGAATTTTTCAGGAAAATATAAGACGGTGATTTTTTTTTTTTTTTTTTTAGAATTACTGGACAGATGCCGGGAAGCATTTCGGTTAGCCAGTTATTGGATAACTAATGACGGCTATATGCAAATTAGATGAATATTAAGGGGGAAAATATACTGTAAAATAAGTGTCCAGCACCATCATAATTACTGATTTACATATAAAGCCAATAAATTTCCACAAAGTGTTAATACTTTTGAATGGTGTCAGTTTAATAATAAATTGAATAGTCGTTGGAGAAGTTATCCGTTTGATCGTAGATCAATGTTTTAAATAGTATTTATAGAATATTTCATCAGTTATTAAAAAATTCAAAAAAAGCGTGAACAGACTTCGGTCTCAAATTAAAATTAAAAGAAAAAATATTTACCGGGTTGACTGCTACGAACTTTGAATAACAGTACAAGACACTGGCCGTGTTAAATATGTCGTCGGGGGCCTCGTACAGAGTAACTTCAGCGTCCCCAGTGTACTTGTACAAATCGAAATGACTTCCTTGTGAATGCGCGCGCTTGTGTGTGTGTGTGTGTGTGTATTTATGACGTTGTAATATAATTATTTACGGTTGGAGCGGAACAGGATGTTGTAGCCATCGCGGCCTAAGCTTTAATCAGGCCATAACTTCACACCAAATAAAAAGAAACTATAAAACATCATAAAATAACATGAAATATTCTTCAAAGCTAACGTTTTGGTTGTAAAATATAATTCGGTAAGTTCAGACCGGTCCGTTGACGTGGACACAACAGGAACGTAAAGTAACTACGTAATGAACAACTGACTGCAGTTATTTTCTCTCGGACTAAATTCCGTTTTACTGCTCCGTGAAACAAAAAGGATTCGCATTCCATTGTAAAAGCATTACGCAAGCTCCTAATTTGCTAGTTTCAGTTCTGAATAATTGTGCTTGTTTTTGTGACGAGAGAAGGACCACGTTTTTATTACCTTTCAATTAAAGCGAGATCGAACATTTATTTAAGTTAATTTGTCTAGATCAAGTCGCATAGCAGTGTCCTTGTTGAGCCACTACAAGGTCAGAAAGGTAATGTGTTTACTACGTCTGACCCACACCTTTGGTAGGCATACTACGTACCGCTACTTAGAGACGTCGATTAAATTAATTGATTCTTGAAAAATATTGCAGGATAATATTTACAGAGAATTCTGTGCTGGTCGAATTCTGTATGTGGTCCCATCCATAACCGAGTCAGTACAATGATTGTAACAATAATGCAAGAGAATTATATATCCCTTAAATGCACAGTCAGATTCGTATTTACGGGGGGGGGCGAACGAGACCGGACCCCCCCCCCAGAGATCGAAAAACTTACGAATTTTGTTAATCTCTTAATTTTTAGGCTGTTTTATTATTTTTTCAGCAGTGTACGCTAATATAGTAGTAACTCTTTATACAAGCAGGTGTATTACATAGTATTACCGTATACGTTTGAAATATGAAATACAGGAAAATCAATTCAGTCAATAAGTAATGTTACAGTAACGCGTATATTTATTGTGTTGTTAGGCCTACCGTTTACTTTAATGGGACTGATTTCAGCCACTTTAAAAATAGTAATGTTGATTTGTCTTAACTTGGCTGTTTTAGTCTTTAGTCTTATTATTTAGTCTTAAATTAGTTTTTTCTTTTGTATGAAGCCGACCCGACCCCGACCCCTAAGGCCAATCTCTAGATACGCCACTGATGTTGGATTAATCTTTAAGTCGAAAAATACTTAAATTTTGAAAGCGACTTTATCCAGTTAAGATTGTTGGAGGTATTTTGATCTATTCTTATAGATTCGAATCACAACATGTGTCGATAAAGTCCGGTATGTGAGAAGAATATTCTGTAAAATCTGCTGGAAGTCTGTAAAATATATTTGCATATTTTTTAATATATTAACATACGCAAACACTTATTTTGGCAAGTTGACGACATCCGGTGATCAGTTCTGTTAATCATATCAGCATACAGCGTTTTGGAAATCATTACAAATCCTTAGTATAACTCATTATGTCATAACGTGCTTGTAATCAGGCTGCGTCGGCCTACTGCTTCGTTATACTAAACCATACAATAAATTATTAGTTTAATAAAATGCCGGGTCAGATACGAAGGAATAAGTATTAGGTGCAGGTTAATAAGATGCTATATTAATATAGATTATTGAACTTTCACTTGTGAAACTTACTTGTTTCACTAATTTAGTACTGTGAAAAAAGAAGAAGAACTATCAAAACAACTATAATACCGCAGCCAAAGCGTATTTCATCAACAAATACAGAAACGCCAAAAAACAAGTAATATTTAGTACTGTGAAAAAAGAAGATGAACTATCAAAACAGATGCTATATGTTTTTATCGAATTAGCATTCATATACGTTGAATAACTTTCTGCATTTCGAAGCATTTTTAATCGTAGCCCAAAAATTTAGATCATATAATGTGTTTAAAATTAAATATGAAATAAAAATACGACGACTGAAAATTGTATTTCATAAGAGTCACGGAAGCATGCGCAGTTATAATATCAAATAGGCCTATGCACTGCTTCTTATACTCTTGTACTTTTCAATGAACAGAATTCTAACTCACGTTTGTTCTCACGTCTTCGTATACAAAATCTCTGGTAGGGGTTTCTCTATTGATTTATTTATGTTATATTTCCGGTGTCTTTATGTACATTGTCTGTATGTAATATTTTCTTTTGTATTTACTGAATGTTCTGTACAATAAAATCGATTATTCATTATTGTTGACAGAAATTAGTTATTAGTTATTCATTACAAAATTAATCACAGGTGCTGATGAATCAACAGTGTTTTCGTATTAGTAACATAGCAACAGAAGACTTCTTAACACTCTTTTCGGAACGTAAACTTTAATATAGGATTTGGTGGTCAATGTGAAATATATTGTAACGTGAACTGCGATATTGAATAAGTCGATTAAATTTATGTTATATAACGTGTCACCTACGTTATAACATAGGGAACCTGTGCATACTTACCTCTGATCAATTGCACGGGCTGCCATACTCGTAATCAAATTTTAATTACTATATAAACCTATATGTGTTGGGTAGTGAGAGAAATAAATTTCAGAGAAAGAGAAATCTCACACAGGCGTCAATATACATTCAACGAAGGGGGAAATTCTCGGTCACTAGGCACAGGATGATACACGCTTCTTATAACAATAGAACAATCGAAGAGGGTTGGGTATTGTCTAACTCAACTTTACGCAAAGTGGCTAGGACAGTTTTACACAGGCGTGGACAAGAAAATTAACCGGTCAGATTTTGTTTACTAACCGACACGTTGATGAATGAAATTTTTGACAAGTACGTACCTGATGTTGTTTCGTATACCTGTGGCGTTACGTTAACATTGTGTAAATTCCTATATCTAATTCACAATTAAAGTTACCTATCTACTATACCACTATAATAATAATTATCATTTTTATTTTATTTAAAATTTTAGACATATATTAAAGTACATGAGTGAATAGATCAACAGGGTGTCACAATATTACACAATTACTTATTAAACAAAACAAAGTGGCGCACAATTATATTCTTTTTTTTTTTTACTAAGCAGAGTGGCGCATCTTATAACGTGTCACCTACGTTATAACATAGGGAACCTGTGCATACTTACCTCTGATCAATTGCACGGGCTGCCGTACTCGTAATCAAATTTTAATTACTATATAAACCAGCAGTAGTTATAACTAAAGGAACCTTTACATGGGGGTCTGATGATTTATTCACTCACTGTTTTAGTGTAAAGTAACGACATCTCTTTATTAAATCATTACTAAAACAGCTCTACATAAATATTCCCATATAAGGTTTTCTGAATAAAAGATTACAATTTATAACAGATTTTGGTAAAGAACTGGGGCAAAACATATGGATTTTTCAGTGCTAGCATTATCCACGGATCCGGGACCTTAAACTTGTTTATGAGTTAAGCTCGCTTATTTATATTCTATAATACTATTTGGGGGTCATTTGAAGAATGGACTTAATCTAAAAATTTGTATCAGTCAAGCTATACATATACATCAGCATTATTCGGTACTACAAGTATTTTGAATTCTAAAACATACTACATCTTATAAAGTGGTTATCATTAAAGTCTTTCTATTTTTTTTATTTCAACTGTCTTTAATAATTCATTGGTTACGATTTTAATTAATCACGGAGAACAAGTCTCCGTGTCACCTGCCATATCCATCAGTTTACTCGTAGTCAGGGTCCTTGGTCCTTATGGTGTTCGTCGGCGGTTGATCTTAAGTGGAGTTAACTTTCCTGTTGAAGTTGCTGAAGTGGTTAGTTCATAATGAAGTAGCGTGGAGGTTCTCAGAAGTCTCGTAGTCAAACATCGTTAGTAGTATAAGTGCCGTAAATGTTCTTGTTTGTTGCAGAATCGCACGTCACATTATTGTTTATAAAAGTTCTCACTTTTGGTAGCTCGTACCATATTATTTAAAACAACATAGACATCTTACAAAATTAAACAAATGAGATGTCATTCCTTACACAGTTATTTATGCATTTCGGTTTTTAACATTTAGACTACTACCACACTAATTTGGCAATACTTTGCTGCACATTGTTGTAACTGTCTTCTAAATACAAATATTCTGTCTTTTTCTGAGACATGGTTCAAGCGCGTGTTTTCTACGCGAGCGCTTCATCTCGACTCTCTACTATGTAGGAAGGGTCAGTTAATCGCGCGGAGTTTACGCGTCCCAACAAAGTAGTTCCACATTTATCCTCTATTTAAGGGGTTAAAGTTTGACCTTTTAATTATCCAAAGATATTCTTAATTACAGACTTCATTATAGTACACTACTGTGGTCTTGTTTATTTATTTATTTAATATTAATTTTCAAGGATTATTAGTTTGTTTAGGGGTCGGTATTCAAGTTAATTCCGGTTAGCGCATGTCTATGCAGGGTTAATTAACAAGGGTTTCCCTATCTGTACACTCGCATTCCTTTTATTGTATTATTAAAACTTTTTATTAAATATTATTATGATTTATGATAGCGATAAAATTTAGTTTAAATGTGCGATTTATTAAAATTTAAAATTTCTCAGCTTTTACATTACCTATATATTAATTATTTTATTTTTAATTAATGAAATCGTCACAGTTAGAGCTAACCTCAATACGATTTTAGAGGTAGCCTTAATCCGACTATTCTGAAAGAATATGCTCACGTTTACCGTGACATTAATTAGGCGAGCGAACACACACACACACACACACACACACACATTAACTTACTTTATTACCAGGGATTTATTCACGTTAAAATATTTTTCCTACACAATATATGCGGCTTAGTGTGTATTTTGTTGGCAGTTATAGCTACATATAGGCTATTATGTGAATTTTTAACTTCTATTATCGTGGTTAACTTATTATGAAATATTCACACACACTATATAGGCCTATATATGCTGTCTGACTCGATAAACGTTAGACTGCATGGAAGTTTACAAAACGTTGCTGCCGTACGTAATATTGTAAATACAGACGGACGTTGTAATATTTTTTTTTTTTTTTGCATTACTGGACCGTAGTTCGAAAACGCGATGGATTTACTTCCTGCTTCATTTGAGTTTAGCAGGAAAAAAAATCTGAGTGACAGAACAATCTGTACAATTTTATTCAACGATTGAAGCAAAGTTTCTGTTCCAAAATTATTAATTAGAAACCAGAGTAACAAACATTGTAGTTGTTAAAGGGTGACTAGGGCAAACAATTTTATTGCAGTATTTTATGCGTTTAACCAACTAGAATCGCCAGTCCGTAATGAGAAAGGCATTTGTGCGAACAAAATAGGTCAAAAAATGGTGGCCATAATTTTTGATCGTAGCCAAAGTACGCATGTTGTCGGCCGATCACAGCTGACACACCTGTTCTGCATAACTCCTTTCACGAGACACATATTCTGTTCACTCGACGACGTTATAGGAATACGTCGTTAGATTCAGTTCAGTTTCCATGTATTTACTACGTCCCTTAACGCATAAAATAGGCTACATACTAGTAGGCAGCTATGTTAGAGTGCTCAGCGACTGTGTTTAACGTGTACAAAATATCTCTGTAGCCAGTGCCAGCGTTTCCACTTCACGACTTGTCTTGTGACCGCATTAGTAGTCCCACACACAAGGTGAATGTCGATTTGTAAGTTACTGAACCTACAACATTTTGCTTGAATTGATTTAGCAAAATGCCATGCCGGCACGTGAAGGGAAAAAACAGTCTCGCAGAGGCATAATTTTTCATTTGGATTTCCTATAGGCTGCCTAAAGGCATAGGCTACTTGAACATAACTGAGAATTCGGAATCATTTGAATATGTATCCGCTTAAATATAATTTAAGGTTTGCGTCTTTCAAGAAGGACTACAGTTTCCAAAATATTGTATCACAAGCAGTGGCGTAGCTAGGCTTTTTGGCGCCCGGGGCAAGGAGATCGTCGGCCGCCTCGCCTTCACAATTAAAAGGGGACAAAAGAGCAAAAATGAAGGCCCATCCAGTGAAAAAAGTACTTAATAAATGCAAATGTGTAGATTTTTGTATGGAAGCACGTCCAGAAAACGTCTTAACAATATTTGTTAAGTAAAAATTTAGAAATTACATATTATAATAATACCGGTATTCAGTTTGTATACATTCATTAATAACAAATGTAGACTATAAAAAATGTAATAATATCAAAAATTTATAACGTAAAAATGCTGTAACAAACATGTAGATTCCTTGTAGGTCTAAAGCGCATCGTCAAAACAATATCCTAAAGCAACATAAAGATAAACAAAGAATTACATTAAAAGTAATAAAATAAATCACTTACCATACAAGTTAATGGTTTTACCTTCTAATAATAAACACTTTGTACTTATTGTTAATACTTAATAAATATTTAAAAACAGACATTTTAAAATCTAACTTTCCTGGTCTTAATTGCTGTAAAGTGGGTTAGTAAACACTATAATCTAAGGACGAAGCAATGTCTTTTCCAATTGAAAGTATCGCTAGATTTGATACCCTGTCAGGAGATATTGTTGATCGTAGGTACGATTTAATCAATTAATCTTACTAAACGGTCTTTCACAAGAAGACACAGACACTGGTAAAGTAAGAAAATTTTTTAAAGCTGTTGCTAGTGTTTTGTAGGCTTCTAATCTCGTTGAAGAAATGTATTGTAGCAGTCCCTGAGTTGTAAAGTCTTTTTGTTCTCCGTTAACTTTTTCCATTTTAAATAAAAGTATGACGTCTTTCAAGTCGCTGGATAATTCTTCACTGTTTATGTCATGTGGATACAGTTTTTCAAGCACTGTGCACATAATATTGATTTGGGAAAGCTGTTACTTAAAATGTATATCCTCATCATTTACGTACGCCTCAAATTCACAGAGGAACTCAAGGCGTTTTTCTAACTCTTTTACGTTAGAGAAACGGCTTGAAATTTCAACTGACAGTTTGTCCAAATTTCTATTAGAGAACGTCGCATTTCTTGCCGAACGGTTAATGCAGAATCGTCTGCATACTCCCCTGGCATCGTGCGCTTCCTTCTTATCCTTTTTGTTATACTGACACTTCATTCATTATATACCTACTCTGCCTTGGTAACGATTTTGTCACAAAGCTCATCCCTCCACATTTTTAATTTGTCCGTTAGAGTCTCTAGAAGTGTCAATGCTTTATTTATCCAAAGCATAACAAAGTGTTTTAAAACGTTATGCACAAAGTATATTTTTATACGTTAAGAATTTATCCAAGTATTTTAACAAAGCCAGAAAGTTTCCGGGATTTAGTTCGTTAGTAATTGACTCTCGATGTCCTATCAGTGCCAGATTTTGTTGTGCAAGAGTTTGTACTGTGGCAATGACCTATTCGAGAATTTCTTTCCATGTCTTAACTGCTTTACTCATTTGTTCCTGAAGTAGATCATCAATAAGTCCCCCTTTGTTTAAAGAACGTTCCAATTCCTTCTATTCCAAAAACGGAGAGCAATGATCAGGACCATTTTCATGATCCTGAATACAGGGATTTAACTTTCGCCGGAAAGCCACTTTTACTATTGAAATGGCTTCTTTGATAGTTTTTTTGTGGATATAAAGTCCAACAAAAGCAAAATAGAGATTTTGTAGTTGGAGAAAAAACACATCCAAGTGCGATTTACCTTTTCGCCATTTTGCAAGGTTTTTCAAACCAACACTTGTTTAAGGATCGTCCAGCTTCATCTTCAGGAAAATGACTGTCTTTGTTCTGGAACTGACTTGTTCCTCTAGTCACCACTATATCTCCGAAGGATTGAGAATTTTCGCTTGGCCAAGCTCCCATATCTTGTAGAGAAATACCTCGAATACGGTCTACATTGTTGCTAGTAATGTTCTGTCCTTCGTCGCCTGTAATTTCAAGACGGTACAGTGCAACATCATCCATGGTACTAGAACCAACTGAATCTTGTAATTGTACTTTTTCACAGTTTGAAGTATTCACGTCGTTAACTTTACTATATTTATCAACAGCCTCGTCGCTAATAACATCCATTTTATGATCGCAAGTTGATTCCTTGTTAATTGTAATATTTTGACGTTCAGGGTTCGATTTTCCTTGAATAAAAGACTTCACAAA
Organism: Magicicada septendecula; assembly: GCA_034769895.1. Taxonomy (NCBI): domain Eukaryota; kingdom Metazoa; phylum Arthropoda; class Insecta; order Hemiptera; family Cicadidae; genus Magicicada; species Magicicada septendecula. Next base: position 698,571,778 of record CM068368.1, read on the forward strand.
CTTTTTGGAACTTGTAGTTCTTAATCTTATATTAAGAAAATCTTATATTCCTCTAGTTCTTAAGGAATAGTCATATCAAAGAAACAAGTTGTTTGTAGTTTTATAAACTGAAAACATTTTTTTCAAGTCTATGCTCACTTTGCTGCCCTCCTGGCTATGCCGCCCGGGGCGGCTGCCCCCTTCCCCCCCCAAGCTACGCCTCTGATCACAAGCCAGTACAGGAAAACTTGGAATGTGAACTCTGTGTGTCATTTTCGACACAAAGTACGGAGTGAGATTGTTCACTTATTGAAGTTAAGATATAGGCCTATACCCTAAGACTACATACGCGCGTATTCACCATCATACTTCGTATGATATATCAGGCGTGGATCCACGGAGAGAACCATTTGTTCCCTCCCCAAATGGTTACTTCGCAGGAAAGTTTTGTCACTTTGTAATTGTGAATATGCTTCAAAATGTATATCACATTATGAAGGTTCACGGATTTACTGTAACATTGCTTTAAATTGTACCGTACCACCGTGCTTAATTTTTGTTTGATACATAACTTAAATTAGTAGTGTTTATTTTAAACTGTATGTGAATATTATTAAAAGAACAATGTACTAACAAATACAAAAGTGAATTAATACTACTTGTACAGTAATAAATCTATTATGTTGATAATAACAAACTGTGGCCTATTTTATCTTCACTCATTACTATCATTTATAGTTTAGACCTTTAAATAAGGGTCTAACTTTTCAATAACCTCCCCAAAGTCAACACTTTGCTCCCCAAAATTGTCTGCTGGATCCGCCCCTGATTATATAGACCTACTATATACATCGTATGTACTGTAGGCCTGTATACGAACTCGTGTATTTATGTTAATAGAAATAAACGTTTGTAACTATTTCATTAGATAGTGTTTACATTAGACAGTGTAAATCATGGAATATTCTACAAAGTACTAGGCCTCCATTGTTTTAATAATATAATGGAAACTTTAGCAAAGAATTTCTCTTTCCTAGTCATAAGTAAATTCGTTGTACGGTTGCCAGCTCTCCTTTTAACATATGGGTCTCTCTACTTTATCCATAAATAATAGTCGTGTTGAAATCTTCTCAATACAGAGGTCTATTAGTAAGTAAATTTATTACCAAAATTTGGTTGTTAATCACGACAGATTATTATTTCATATAAATGTGTATAAAATGGCGTAAACGAAAGTGGGTGTCGAAGGAGGCACTGACGGATTAATTGTCTGTTTGGACGCGGTGATTGCTTTCAGCAGGGCACAGATAACATCTACTCCGTGATGCGTCGGGCTTCTTTGAGATGTTATAGGTTTCATGTCGTACGGCTTACGTAATCAGATGATAGACAACTCCGAAGTGGTCAGAAGTTATTCTGGATTATAATTATCGTATATTCAGTTTGTTATCAAACGAGGGATGGCCTCACTTAAAATTGAATATAAACAATGCAAAATACGTGACATCTGTAAAACGGAAAGACGTAACAGTTATGTACAGGTTACACTATCGTACTCGTTATTATAATAAAAGTAACAATAAAATAACATTTTTTCCTTAGAATTTGTCTACGTTTGTACGGTTTGTTGTGAGTGCCAATATCTTATCACCAAATACAGGTTAAGTACAATAGGTTTTTTATTTGTACGAACACGTATCATAACTAAAAGTGATTTTTTTTAAATTCGAGGCAGGTTTTTATTTAAAATTATATTATTATAATCGCGGACATATTTCGTGTAATCACTTTTAGGTTGAATAACTGGTTAACCTCATAATTAATTATCGAATGCGAAGAGTGTTTAATGAAAATCGATTCAGATAATCATAAAACGTGGAAAAATTGGAATTTGAAAAGTCATAAAAAACGTAAAATAGGCCTGTTATTTATTACAAATCATCAAATATAAAGTTTGTTTTTGTTCCAACACATAATGTATGACGTTACTTCCAGTATAAACGATTGTTTCCACTTCTTGTATATATTCATACGCGTGGACGATGAATGTCTCGTATGTTGCTTACATTCACAGTGTGTGTGATGAGCGCCTAGTAACCAACATCACATTAAACTTCCGTAACTCGATGTTGTTTGTAACTTTTTGCTATTTAGAGAAACTTGCAGCAAACGCAATTACAGTCAGTTAATTATAAGTGCATTGACTTGCATCAGATTATGCGGTCGGATTGATCTTTGACTCAATCAATGTGCTGACAATGTTTGTTGCTCCAGTGTCGCAGACAATTGGGTTCAATCGATATTGGAGACACGTTTGATTTCGTATTTAAGCACATATTTAAAGTGTCCTTTACGATGTGGTCAGCACGAATTAATGTCAATTTTATCAAGCTGCACGAGACATTCCCAAGCGCAAATAAATGTGCGTTTGCATTTTATTCTCACATCGTATGTTCGTACTCATTTACGTTCAAGATAGTATGGGGATCGAATTGTACGATTCAACGTGCGTTTTTACTAAACAAAACAGGTGGGAAGCAACCTAACTGCGAAAACTTGGAGGCCTACAATATATGTAAATATTAGGTGTCTGAATGACGAAGCTGCCTACACCCATCAACTGTTGCCGGCTGCGAGATCTTTAAACCTAGCTTCGATTATAGGTTTTCAGTATGCCGACTATTTTGTCGGACAATTAGCATAATTAAATTTTAAAAAGCATTGTTCTATTACTACTGTCTGTGTTTGTATTACTGCTGTCTATGATACTCTCAAAGAGCTGAAATATTTTAATCCAACTTGTTTTGAAAGCCATGTTGTGTTTTTACTAATCATTATACATGAAGCATCCGCAAATACAAAGCAGATTGTCAAAAGTAAATCGTCAATTTAAAACAACCATATTCCTCCATTGTGTATAGGCCTACAGTAAAATAAAAAATAGACAGTATTCCTCTAAATATACAGTAAGCATACAAAGTTAACAATATAACATATACAGGCGTATATGAAATGTAGGGAAGCCCCAAAATTATGGAACACCATGAAAAACAATTTATGCACATTATGTTCAAATATGGCCTTGTGAAAATTGTTGTGTCAACGTTACTTCATTTTTGTCATATTAAGTAAACAGTGGAGTAATTGAATATTTAGACATTACCAATGAAAAAGAAAACTCTGTATATCCATTGGTTCTTGTCTACATGTAAAGAATCTGTAATGATCATATTTCAACATTGCAGAGGTTTCCTCTCAAACTGTTTGGGCGTCGGAGCACTTTTCAGGAGAGAATCGTTAAAAGGCACCAACTTTCAGGTAGTACCTTTATAAGTAGTGAAGGGAACGACAACAATATCGACAAGAATTTGTAAGTTATTGTTAAGCATTTGGCACGTTAAACATCGGGTTTTCTTTTGCTCGAAATTTTATTTTCTCTAATTCCACTAGAATAAGAAATTTACTTCACCACATAAACGAAAAAACAAAGTGAAGGAACACATTTGAGAAAGAATTCAAAATAGATACTGTAAATACAGAATAATTTTTAACGTCTGCTCACAGTTAAATACTTACCTACATACAATTCGTGGCCGCAAAAATTCACAATTCGAGATCCTACAGATTCATGTAATTTACTTTGCTTTCCAGTCTCTTAGCGACGCACAGTTCGGGAACCACTAATACAAAGTAGTGGATCAGACGTCTCATAACACGAAGTTATTGTGTAAGAGCAGCGGTGTTAGAAACTGGCAGGAGTTAACCCTCAGCAAGGTACGGGTCAATTTTAGTGCTGGGGATTGGGAGGCAAGTTTAATGGAGGTTGGTGTAACAGGAATGAAACTTTTTCTAACAACGGTATTGCACCGAAGCAAGTGTTAAAACGAGTGTGGGATACTGGCGTGGGAACATGTAATGAAGAGCGCGTAATTGAAAGTTGAGAGTAAACACACACTCATCGATAGTGTACTAGTGTCGGTCTTACGTGTGCTGCAATTATTGTAATAGCAACAGACCACATGTTCAGACAGTATTAATGTGGCGGCGCGATAAACTTCGTCTGATAACTGTAGAACTATAATGTGGAGGCAGAGCTAGCTTAGACTGTATTGCGAATTGCAAGCGAATTTCATTGCCAAATATGTGTTTCTGGATAACGACAAAAAGATATATGATGATACTGTTGTCGCAGTGTATGGAAATTGGCTGTTAACAATTTAGATAAGAGACGAAAAAATTTTTAGGCAAAAGTCACATTGAAAGTCGTGTAGTTGAAACGTTATTTCAGTCGTAAAAGAAATGAAACGTTATTCCATTATTACTAATGATGCAACAGCAACGATGTCCGTGCTCAAACTCCAAAGTAAAAAGATGTCCATTGAACTGGATTGTAAAATGTGAGAGGCCTCAATCCGACTAGCGTGCGTGAGACGTCGGGAGGTATTCCAAGCCATAGATACATGTTTACATGTTGTGGTAGCCTCATTTACAGACGCACCAGTACGTGTGTTCGTTCTTACGCCTCTCTTATCCTCATGCCTCTCTTATGGATGACTAAAGAAAAAGCAGCTACGCAGTAACCATCCCCGTTGTCCAGCATGCCCGACGTCGGTGATGGATGTGCGCACCATACTGTCGTGCAACTCGTCCAGACGTTCTCGTTGATAGGATACGTCCCACAGACATCTAATTTATATTTTTCGATAAATTTTGATGTTATTTCACGGTCCATTATGAATTGTAATTAAAACAAATTAATAATAACAATATTAAAAATAATAACTGCTAATGATATTTGAATGTATTATGTAAACGAAGAATAAACTAAACTAAATATTAAACTGCAATTTTATCTGAATCGTTACTTATTAAATGTAAACTAAAGAATGAATGTAACGTAAAATTTAACAGTAAACCTTTATTAAACGAATGTGCTCTAAAAACATGTACTGTAGGCCTACTTGCTCGAAAATGACGATTTGATAGACAGCAAGCGTACGTCTTGACATCCGTCAACACTACACACGACCCATCCCCACGTCGTGCGGCTTGAGCTGATGGTCTTGCTGGACTCATTTTTCGTCGTGCACATCCTTCAAAAAATACACGACGTGCGGATGGACGTCAAAGCTACGCACTGTCGTTTTTGTCTTGCTGTCCGTCATGACGTCCAGAGGGGATGGTTACTGCGTAGCCGGCTAAAGAAACACCTCATAGTAATATTGTTGTCGCTAAAATAAACAATCGTTCTATAACTTTTAATTTAATTGTAACGCAAAACATTCTTCCATGAAAAGAAAAGAAAACGTCACAATGCACATATTCGAGACTGACCGTTGGGCCGACCGTATGCCGGGAAAACAAGGTTTTAAACCAATGTGATGACGTGAGAGATGGAGCAATCGTGTGTGTGCTTGGGTTTTAAAAACCTATTGACTCAGATAGTGTTCCAGAAGAAAAAATGTAGGTAATTTGTAGTGAAACACACTACAGCCTGCATGCTACACGTGGCTTATGTGGGTAAGTATTTTAATTCCTCCGAACATTTTTTATTACACTAATGATGAAAAGTTATGACAGGTTTAATTTGATATATTATATTAATATATTGTTGATTATTATTGTCGACTCACACAACGAAGAAAACCAACGGCTTTAAGTTCATTATGCTACATTCAGAACCTATCAGGAAATCAAAGTTTAATTTACGATTACATTTAGACGTAACTAACAAAATAAAACGAATATAATTAACTGGAATTAGTTCTTAAATACCAAAAGCTAATGTATACGTCAGACTGTATTGTTACTAAAGATTACAGGAAATACCTTGTTAATTATACCATTGTAAAGACTGAAGGTTTTGTTTCCGTGCACAATCTTGAACTGTGAATCTCATATCAAATATTTGAAATGTGTTCGGACAACCGCAAATATGACTTATTTATAAACACTACATAAAATTGTTTAAAAAAAGTAAGTTACGTAATCAGAATTAATATTTTTGGTTTGAATCGTATTTGCTAAAAACATTTTGCAGCATTCAAACAAAAATATTAAACCGGTTATGTTCCGAGTTTCGACTGAAACAAATAAAAGTAAATTTACGTAAAACATTGAAATATTTAAAGAATTTTCACTTGGCAGTTTAAGAAAACAAACTCGAACACTCGCGTGTCAACGGAACAGCTCCTTGACTCGCGCAGACATCGCGATACTCGATCGCATCTTCACATTAACCTTTGTGTTAAGAGATTACCATCGCCTTTTTGTGCGTCAGGCTGATTATCCCGATCAAACAAAAGAGCCAACGGGATTTAGGTCAGGTTCATTAGGCAGGTATTGTTCTGAAGCGGGTCGCTGACATTTTCTAAGGTAGTTTTGAAGTGCAAGACTCAGTTCTGCATATGCATCGTATTTGGTGCATGGTTATGGCATAGTTGGTACACGAAGTCTCAGTCAGCCGAGAAGTTTCACAAACCTAATGTGTAATACTGTTATTTTGAGTGAAACTTTATATTACATTAAATTATTTTTATTATATTAAATTCTGATTTTATTGAAGCAGTCATTTTATACAAAAAATTAACGAACCATTGATAACAAAGTGTTTGTGTGTGTGTGTGTGTGTGTGTGTGTGTGTGTGTGTGTGTGTGTGTATATATATATAACAATTTATATTTTAAGTCTAGTATTAAGTATTAGTATTAAAAGGCAACATATCAGTTTGTCTGAAAAGTTCGATGTGGATTAAAATAACACGTGACAGATCACTAGACAATTAAGTAAACAACCTATTTAAATAATTATATTCGAAGTTTGTGATTAAACTGAAGTTGTCAAGAACTATTCGTGATTGGTTCTTCCGACCGAAATTTACACGAAGTAGGCCTACGTGTACGTATACATCTTTGTACAAACATATATGACGAAGAGAATCGTGAGTTATTTTCCGTTAGATTGAAGCCAAAAAGAGACAGGAAACGCTGAGACGGTAGAGTAGAAGGGAAGAGAGAACTTGTATTAGCTTTTACGTTCACATCATATTTTTAAGCTTGGACAAACAGAATTCCACTGGGAGGGTACCCACCCAATCAGTATAATTGTGTACCTTCCTATCAACTGCGTTCGGTTACACAGCGAGGCAGTAGAAAACGGAATTCCATGCAACATATAATAATAAGGTGTAATATCTAAATGTAAAATAACTACTGAATTTACGAAAAATTGAAACTGTAACATTTGGACCGGAGATTGTTTCTGTTTTCACAGATTTAATAATCGTTTGATACTGATAGATTATACTACTAATGAGAATAATTATTTAATTATTTATCCCTTAATTATTTAATTAAGGGAACAAACCACAGCCGTAGTCTTCCTAAAAATATAAAAACTGCATATGATTTCCAAAACACTGTACGTTCATCATTAATTTGTTTCTTCCAAAGGAAAAGAATAAAATATTTTTCGAAATTTTAGTCTTGTTTTATTTTTTTTCGGAAACCAGAAAGGAATGTTCATCAATAAGCCCACATTTCGGGTTACATAAACCGTTAGTTCAGTTTTATCATCTATGACTTTCGTAACTGCACCCTAATGTTTAAATAGTATTTTTTGTGACAGGGGCAATTTTTATGTTTATAAAACTTGATGAATATTATAATATATTATCCAGTCGTTATAAATCTTTAATTATTATTCATTAATGGATCACTAAACATCCGTATTACCTGTGTTAGAGTTAATTTGTAGCTAAACTGAAGTTATTTTCATGAAACCTTTTTATATAATATATGTTATAATATATAAAATAAACGAATAACAAAATTGGAAAAAGGAAAAGAAAATTAAAGGACAACTGTGTTTTGTTTAATACACAATTTACACGCCTTAATGTAGGCTACTAATGTAAGAACTTTTCAAAACACAAGAAACTTTTCATAGAGCCAAGTTGATTATGAAAAGATGAAATTCCTATGTATATATAACACATTCCTATGTGTTATATAATATATAACACATCAAATACATTAAATATAAATATCCATCGTTTCTTTTAGTTTTTTGGAGTAATCGAATGTTACATGTTCAGTCACCAAACGATAAACTTCTTCTGCAAGTATATTTTGTATAACTCTGTATACGTGTCACAGAGATTTTCTGTATCTTCAGGTGTTTGCATATAAATTATCACTAAATATACTAAATGAATATAAGCTGATGTAAAATATGACTGTAGATGAAATATATTATTTGCTAATTGAACACATTTGTATTATCATACATGTGAATAATACATAAACGTTATTGCTGAGCTTTGATTGTCACCTTGTATAAATAAATGCAATAGCAAATTTTATAAAACAATTTTGTTTCATAAACAATAAGTGTTCATTCAAATTCACTCTGCACAGTTATTTTTCAAAAAAAGATTAGGATTACACGTGTTTTGTATATATATTTATATGTTTGATAGTAAACATCTAAATGGTTCAATTTTTTAAAGTTATTATTTGTGCTATCACTTATCTGAGTTTCCTGTTCAATGAGTCCTCCTTTTTTATATCATTTTGCACTCTTGACCTTAAATGAATGTTTACTTAACACTTCAATGAATGACTTGGACTGATACTTTTTAACATGATAATGTTTTTAGGCTGGGGGTCATTCCACAAAATGCGTGATGCAAAATGTGTAACGTCATCGAAAAATGTAACGCTCCAGGTGATGTTAACACTATATTTTGACATGATAATGTCTTTTGGCTGGCCATCATTTGAAAATTTCTGTAACGCTGTAAACTGTAACGCATCACGCTGCATGACGTCATTCTTGCGTGACGTCATTGGGATTGTTGTAAATAAACGTTTGTTTTGATACGTCGCAATATATATAATGTGTTAAAAATAATATCACTGCAAACAATTAAACCAGATTTATAAAGCGTCCTGAAAGTTTAAAATCAAGTGTTAGCACAATTTACCAGCCGGGAATCGTTAACTAAAACCGCGACCGCTAACATGCTAACGTCGTCGCAGATTAAAGACCTAACAAGCGAACAACACTGCATAGCTGTAGATAGGTTATTGGGGTTATTGTCTCTAGTTAATGGTTGTCTTCGTATGTGATTCAGCTAACGATCTATTCATTAAAATATTTGTCATCGTAAATGCAAATCTACTGTTCTTTATATTTAATTACTCACCGCAGAAATGTGAAGTATAACACAGATACATAATGTCATTGGGATTGTTGTAAATAAAGGTTTGTTTTGTGTTGTGGTGAAATACACTGCTGCTGGTATATAGTAACCATAACGTGGCGACTGATTAAAACAGCGTTCGACAATGGATAGCAGCGACGAGAAGGCTCAGATCAAGAAACGACAAAATGCCGAGCGAGCAAGAAAGTATCGGGAACGAAAGAAGCTCGAGAAGGAACAGCAACGAGCGGTTGCTGTCGGCGGTGAAGCTTCAATACCAGCGGCCCCATCGCAACAAAAACGAAAACAAGATGACTTGTTGAGCGAAGAATTGAACGAGTACTTAATAAATACACCGTTCGCGTCGATGATGACTGAGCAGGAGAAAATCGATGCATTCTACAACATGAAACTATCAGAGAAGCGAAGGAAAACCAACGAACGAGTAAAACGTTGTAGATTGAATAAGAAACAAGATGACTTGATGCACGAAGAATTGAACGAGTACTTAATAAATACACCGTTCGCGTCGACGATGACTGAGCAGGAGAAAATCGATTCATTCTACAACATAAAACTGGCAGACAAGCGAAGGAAGGCCAACGAACGAGTAAAACGTTGTAGATTGAATAAGAAAACTGAGATGGCAACGAAACGAGCGAACGAAGCAGCTGAATTCGAACAGGCAATCGCTGCGGTATCGCCAAAACGCTTAAAAACTGAAGAGATAGCAGCAGATGCGGAATTTACGAAACGATTCGACGACAACGAGTTCGGTTACGCCTGCTCCGTCTGCGATCGCTTATGGTTTCAGAGAGATTTGCGAGCACCGCCGCAAAAGAGTCAACACATACTGGCCGCTGAGTTCCCCAACGAAGATGTAACTAGCTACAAAGTATGCGGAACGTGTTACACTTCCCTAGCACTCGAGGAGGTACCCAACTTTTCGCGATCCAATGGCTTCGTGTACCCTGAGTATCCCGATCATTTGCCACCAATCGACTGTATAACTGAACGTCTGGTCTCGCCGCGTCTACCATTCATGCAGATACGACGCCTGCGGTTCGTCCACGGCAGTCAAAGTATTATAGGGCAAGTAATAAACGTGCCGGTCGATATAAACACGATGGTTCAAGCGTTGCCTCGTAGCTTGGACGACGATAGAGCATTCAACGTAAACATTAAACGACATCTCATACATAAGTCGACGTACTTGCAAGGCTACGTCAATAAGGGTACCGTAAAGAAATGGCTGCAATACTTGTTAACGAAACCGCTATACAAAATGAATAATATATGGGTAGATGATGCATTCTTCAACAGTAGCAGTAGTGACACGACGGCGAAAATCACAGAGACAGAGCCGACGGACGAGGAGCCGTTGATAGAAAGCATCGCAGAACAGCCAGAGAATGCGAATGAATTGTTGCTCGCACAACAAAAGACGATGATGTGGGATGAGGAAATGTACTTGGCCATAGCACCGGGCATGAACTCGAAGCCACAGAATATAATCTACGATGAGAATGCCGAGGAACTGTCGTTTCCAAGCATCTACTTGGGTGAGCCACGCATCTACAAGACGAACAACGTTACTCCGTTTATGATGGCAAAAAAATTCAAGTACCGTCTGCCTAGTGGCAAAAGCTAAAGAGCATGATAATGTCTTTCGGCCGCCAGCTAAACGCAACATTATTATGGTTACTGACTGACTGATTGTTTCCTTTCTGCAAATGTTGCGTTTAGCTGGCGGCCGAAAGACATTATCATGCTCTTTAGCTTTTGCCACTAGGCAGACGGTACTTGAATTTTTTTCCACACTTTCGATTCCCCACAGTCTAGAAATCTTCGGTCTCTGTCGTTTTAACATGAAATCCGTACGAACATCGCTGAACAGGAGATTCTGCAGTTTATGCACATTATACGTTTCAAAAGCCTAAAAACATTATCATGCTTCGATGTTTCGGTTTCGTCGAAATTTTTGTTCAGTGAAATTTTACGTTCAATTTTGTTTAACATTGAAGAACAACATTTTAGCTTCTGTTTCTTACAAATGAAACACAACAATAAAAATGTATGCTATCTGAATCACGCATATCTGTAATACTAAATACATATTTAATCTCATATTATTCACGATCATTTTTGCATGATAAATTCGTATTCAATTATATACGAATAATTTTTAGTTTTCACTTAATTTTTGTTGCTAATAACATTAACATTGGTTTTTACAACATTTTTACATATACTTTCAAGGGAATCGAAACCGATGCCTACGTACAACACTTTTTTTTGAGGTTTTTACATGTCTGAAACTTTACAATATAATATTAAATAAACCTAAAATTTAAATACAAAGAATAATTATCATATTATTATTTATTCATGTCAGTACTAACTAAAATATTATTATTGTTATCATTATTACATCATGTCAGATTATAATTAACTAGTTTCTGTATGTGAACATTTTAATAAACAAATTTAGCTTAATAACGACGCCCTTTCATTTACACATGTTGCTGATGCATCTTTGAAGTCATATATTTTATTTAACACCTTTTTCCATGTATGACATTTTCATTGTTAGTTTTCTAGTTACTATTACAGGCCTCCGGTTTGAGTTTTCCATGCCCGTCTGTACTAGTTGTATAAACGCTGTCAGTAAAACAGTAGATCAAACAGCAAGTAAATTAAAACAAACAACTAAAAATTTACATTCTAAGAACCAACTATACAATTCCACGTTTATCAATTTGTTTGAAGATAAAAATATGTAATCAATTAAAAATTTGAATTTCACGCCACATTTGTCTTCAGAAGTTGTTATCGTTTGAGGCAAATTGACAGGGCCAAATTTAAAATTAAGCAGAGGCACCGCACAGCTATCATTTGGCAAGTAGATAACGTATTGGTTTGCTAATGTAAACGGAAGTTCGAAGATAACAAAGTGGATACGATGCGGATTTTATCAAACAAATAAATGAACTTGTTTTAGGTGATCGGCATTAAGTTCACAAGTAATTATTTTTTGTGATAATGAATGCGACGAAGTTTAGTGTATTGTCGTCTGATTGTAGCCTACTTTCAGCGATCGGTATGAAAGGTGATGACACATAGTTTGGAAAATGTGTTGTGAGAGCTATATACGGATGTGAGGATTTTATATACATATATAATCGAATCAAATATTTACGAGGCGACATGTGTAGCCTAGGCGGTAAAAATTTAGAACTAAAATTTTTAATGTGCTATAAGATTCATGGAGCGGTCGTGGCGTAGTGGCTAGCGTGTGGCGCTGCTACGCTGTCGGCGCGGGTTCAATTCCCGCCGGGGGCCATCTGATTTAGATACGACCGTTCCCCCTCGCAAGGCAATGGCAAACCAGCGAGCAAACCAGCGAGAGGTATCCTGCTTAGTATAAACCTTCCCCAACTATGCCGTTCGGATCCGGCGTTAAACTGTAGGTCCCATATACCTGTGAGAGAATCAGTACCACACGCACCACGGGTATATGCGGGGAGGGTACAAACCAGTCGATGTACAAATCAGATGTTGAGACCCCGGCCACCAATACACCGTGCTGCCATCCGTCCAGTTCCGTACTCATGGATGTACAGCAACGTTATTCTAATCACACGACTGTACCGACAGATCGTTTATAAATTACACTATTTAAAACAAAAATAAAACTGAACATGAACATATAAATTAGAATATAATAAACCCTGTGCGCTGTTTTGACCTACTTACCGTTTCATATGTCAAACTAACCACCATAATAGAACATTAAAACTCGAAACAAACAGATCGCCAATATTGGTATAGAAAACTTAACAAATAAATTGATGAAGGGAGAAGAATTTTTTTTTAATTTGCAGTTATTAAGATGTACGAATATGGAACGATGTGTATACATTCTGTCCATAAAATGGAGATTTGAGAAAATACTGTATGTCTCTGGCAAAATCCTTACAGAGCTCCTTGAGTTTTGTTTTGCTTTTAGAAGTTACAAAATAATACACGAGTCTGAAATATTCATGTACAGAAGAATGTGATCAGAAGGAAATATTTCCAAACTCTCTAATTATTGGAACTGAAATCATCTGCAGAAGTAAATTAAAGTAATCGACTCTAATAAAAATATTTTATTTATGATTCGATTATAAAAAGTGCAAGAATTCAAACGTTGTCTGACAAGCGACCGTTCAGATTTGGTGTCGCTGGCATCTGACATCAGATTAATTCAGAACGCCGATTGGAAACGTGATCCATTATTATTATTGTTATTATTATTATTATTACAACACATGTCAGTTATTTGTTCTGCGTTGTTTTTTTATATTTATCTAAATATTTCATATGTCTGTTGTTAAGTGAATCGGCTTTGGAAAAGAAAGTCTTTGCAACTGGAGAAATCAATTTAATTTGACGAAAATTTATCCGTTGATTTGAAATATAATAAAATTCTCTACAGGTCGTTGTTATGACTGAATCCCTTCGAGGTATATTCGTGCTGGTAAAGTTGTGAGTGACTGAGTGTGTGTGTGTGTGTGTTTGGTTGGGGGTACAGTTAATTGAAATACTTCATTCTTTATTACTTTATTATATTCTTTGCAATGTATTCTTAAACCTGTTTCCTATAAATAAGCTATTCAGGCTTCTTTCACGGACTCATACACATTTAGGTTACTTACGACTAGATTATTTTAGGCTATTTAAGATTAGTTTACGCTGAATAGGTAATTTTGAACTTTTGACTTTCAGGCGTAAAATTGTGGTAATTTTTGTTGCTGAACGTATATATATATACGTGTGTATATATATATATATATACGTTTAAATTTTTTGTGGCTACCCGTACTTATGGAAAACAAAACGTTTGACTCGAGTATAAAACGGAACATATTTCCAAATATTTAGGCTCATACATGGAACTGTGATTTGTTTAATATCTGTACAGTTATAACACATAGATGCAGAGAACGAGAGAAGCGGATTTATATAGTCTACAGCATAGACAGGCAGACATAAAAACAAAAACAAGCAAATTAAATTCTCTGAAACTGCTACCATTAATTATATACGCACGCTGTAGTTATTTTTCATTTACAAAAATCTTCCTTCGTTCCGCGTAATATGACGCAACAAAACACATTCAAACTAAAAAAAACAAAAACATTAATATGTTTTTGCGTGTAAAATATCAGTTGTAAAAATCCAGTAAGAACCGATTTTGGATAATCGCGAACGTCGTCCTAGAAGTAGTTAAACCGTGTTGAACTGATCGCTGTGAGCAACACATCCAGCGCGTTCTCGCTCATAGACGAAAGTCTAACTGGCGATGGGCATGTAAGCCTACAAGCCATAACACTGTGCATATGTACAGTACATGCTGGAGGAAAGGTGACGAGGAGGAGACTGGTTCTTCTTATTTCAGTCTATACGGCCGTAGTATGCGGTCTTATGTGCTACCCACAGCTTACTGAGAAAGCCGAAGCCTCATACATCAGTCAATATCTTTGGTTATCAAACTACGACTTATTTAATATACACAAACAGTGCAAGACTGTTAACAGACATTATTGCAGTAAGTACACTGCGATACTAAGTGGACATAGTACAGAAATTATTGGTACATTGTTTAATACAGAAAACAAAATAAATCAAATAGTAACTTACTGAATAATTCTTTTAATAAAAGCACAAAAAATACCCAGAATATTAAATATGTCAATTTTACATACATAGGCACCAAAAATCATAAAATTTTTAACTTATTAAAAAAATCCAAAAATTACATAATATATTATTTTTTTTCCAGTGAAGGGTTTGTGAGGATCGGTAAAAAAAATAACACAAATTTTAACTTATTTGTGTCGACGTTTCGACAATGTTTATTGCCATCATCAGGAAAAATTGTTGCTGACGCCATAGTCCAAAACACAACTGTCTTCACACCACTGTCTTCACAAACGCTTCACTGAAAAATTGATTGATTGACGGTCACTACGAATTTAAGGAATTATTATTATTATTATTATATACTATTATTATTACTAAATTATTATATATTATGTATATTATATTATATACGATTATTAATATTAAAAGTTATTATATTATAATAGTAATAAAAGAAAATTTGACAGAATCAAATCTAAAACAGGTAATACAATTCATAATTTAAATGGCGTGTAAAATTTAATGCCCCGACTGTACTAGGGCCAATTTACGTTTGAATCTACGGTTTATTCAACACCGAAACTAGTATTTAAAACTAGAATGCATGAGTCAAAGATTGCTATTCATTCGCTTAAAAATAATCATACATTTCCAAATTTAGGAAATGTTACATCATTAAAACGTACATGCAGAGACCACCAAATGAACCTCTGGGAAAATTTAGAAATATATGAAAACAGAATAAATAATAAATTAATAGAGGAACAAACCCAAATTTAACACAAAAATGACAATATTTTCAAAATTACCAACTTGATAAAATAATAGGCTACATATTTATGTTGATATTATAATTACATATTTATTTTTATAATATATATTATATATGTATATATAACATACATTCCATATAATGTTGAACAGCTAGATAAAAACAATTGATTTTACATTATTCCTAATTACTTCTTTACTAAGTTTATATACAGTATGTGAAGATGGCAGTATACAAAACTTGTAATTTAAATAAAAATAAAAAATATAGTCTTGAAAAATTAAAAGTATTATTTATGTATAGAAATGATAATGTAAATTAAAATCATAACTTGTTATAAAACAAAGCTGTGGGTATAATACCTAATTTTTCTGCCGCCTTTGACTTATAATATTGGTAACTTACTTCACATCTGACCTTAAGTTTAGGCCTCACGTAACTTACTTCATATTACTGATATGTAAAGGTCATAAAATTCATGTTTATTTATTGTTGTAGATAATTAATTTAAAAAAACTATAAGTAAAACCATATAGTTTCGCCGTAGTGAATTTCTGTTTTCCATTGTTTTCAGCGATTTTGCAGCGGACATCCGTGAAAGCGGGCCAGCTGAAGATCCAGAGTGTTGCCACTTGCATGTACCTCTGCATGGATTCGTGCGGATTACTATACGGATCTGTAAGTAGCAAGCAATTTTTCACTAGGTTTTAAGTACGGAGAAAAAAAAACATTCGTTATTCTAAAATAATACCCGCTGACGTGTGTGCCCACAGAATATGGGGCCTACTGTGTGCCATGATGCGCGAATTTGATTCTAAAACACAACAGTTACTCTGCTACCTGGCTTTGACTTATTTTCTTAAACAAGTAATGAATTCTTAGTAAATTTTTTGGCATATTAAAAACTTTGTAATAATACATACATCATTTATGTGTAACATGATAAATGAAATACATACTTCGTAATAATAAATATCATTGTACGATATGCAAAATGGGTAAAGAATTCATAAAGATAACTTACGTAAGTGTTAGTAATTGTAGGAATTCATGAATATTGACAATTTCTATTGTTAAGTTATTTATTGGTGTACAAATATAATTAATTCAATGATTTAGAATTAAATTAAATTTGTCACAAGTTAAATAGGAGTGATTCACATATCGCTGGCATTGCCGCTGTTGGGGTTCTTCACAGTCAGCATTTCTGTTTGTGAGAATCATTGTTCTTATCCGTTAGAGATAGGATTCCAATAACATTTTTGTTTCGGTGTAACGAGCCGACTGCAAAACCGTAGTTGTTCATGATCCTTTACATATTTGAAAGAAATGTGCTAAAGCGTAGTTGCATATGAACTGTACACTTAGCAATTTGTTTACCTTAATATAAAATTAAGAAAGGAAAGCTCTAATAAAAAAAAAAAAAAAATAACTGTTGAGAAGTAGATGAAAGAGGCTGGCTGCCGAGAAAACAAATGGCGGGGTGCCAGAAGTACAGTACGGCGACGAACTCACGGCCCGTCTTGTCCACATTAATCTAGTAAAACACGGCCTACCGCATATGTTTGTTAATGTTCTGTAATTTAGGAATAATTTTTACACGTTGTCCAGTAGCGGTAACCAAAAGGTTATTCACACTCGGTAAGCCGCGTCAGTTACTTGGCACACCTTCCGTTCCCCCTAACCTAATTAGGGAGCACTACATTTATTTCATTGAACATTTAATTTTTCAATTACGCTGCCGGCGAGCACTACTTTCTCCTGCATTGTTTTCATATGCAATCCGAATTTAGCCCACGGTATCAATACTATTATTATAGTAGTTTGCGCTTCCAGGACAAATCCTTACTCGTATTCGAAGTCATTAAAATTCATTATATCAATGCAAAATAAACCTTAAAATAATACAATTTGAAATTATTAAAATGTTTTGTATCTTGTTTATTGTAGGAAAATATAATTTTCTTTATAATTTCAAACAAAACAAATTTTGTGATTGCCACAGTAATCATCAAAGCAGTTCACTAAATACGTACGTTTAGATAATGTCGGTCTGCCGGCCGAAGTTAAATTCACTATATGAGTATAAAACACAGTACCAGACGATACCAAGCAGCCTTCGGAATATTCAAGATAACTAACTTATATCATAAAAGATGTACCGGTATTAAAAATATTCAAAATTTATACCCCCTTATCGTCATTCTCCTATTCACGACATTTTATGAATTATGTTTTTTAAAATGTTTATCAGAAATTCTGATAAAAGATAAAAATTGTAATTTTTAATATTATTTAATTAGAAATCGATCTATTTAAATTACAAGTAGGCCTACAGTTTGCTGAACTAAATACATTTTTTTGTAGAAGACTCGTAGATTCAATTTTGTAAAAATGGGGACCAATAAGCGTGACAGTTAAATGTAGTTCTTGATTATTTGTTCTATATGACATTGTTTTTCAGTTTTTGTACACGCTCTTTCTACTCAGATAAGTGTGTGGTCTACTCTCACTGTTTTTTTCCTTTTTGTCAGTCAGTAACTTTATCTGTCTATCTGTCTTCGTCTCTGTCTACTTCTTCCTCGTCACTCCTCAGATTTTTAAATAGCTAAATTAAAGTAGGACTACTTTTTATCATTGTCTTTAACCCCACTGTACATCGTCCTTTTCACTTCCATTTTAATTTTAAATTTCTCTTCATTTTTTCACTTTTTACTTTTTTTTCTTATTTACCACTTATATTTAAGTTGGGGAAATAATTCCATTTTAATGGTACGTTCCCACTTTCCGCTTTTTCCCTGTCATTAACTGCTTCCAAAACATTTCTCGGAATTCTTTCTACTCTGTAACTGAAAATCAGGCCTATACCGTATAAACGCCTTCATTACGGCACTTAACAAGTACATTTATCAATCCATAAGCGATCCATAAGTTTTTGGAAAATTAATAGCGAGTGGCAGCGATGCATAGGTGGCACGGCGCGATTAGCGAATGACGAAAATGAGTGACGCCCCGCTGCGCGTATGCCGACTGATCCAAACGCACTCTTTTCGCAAGTACACGTTGGACACATATTAATTGACAAATATGCAGACACTTATTATGCCGGCGGTTCCTGTATTAATAATCAGCAGGAACAAAGTGGTTTATTATGAGACGTGTAAATAGTGCCAACTGTTTGCACCTGTTACGGATTCTTTTTAAATTAAGAAACACCATTTGTGTGTTTTGTAGTTTGTGTCTGTACGTAGAACATGCGAGAACGTAGGATTCTCACCGCCAGTGATAAGGATTCAACATCAGGAATGAGGAGTATTGTTCGGTTGTCCGCCATTGACCTGCACTGGGCTTCGGCCAAATAGCGTTGATGTTACACACCTGAAGGCGGCTGCCGCTGATTGACAATTTTGTTGGGGCTGCCGCTCTGTCTTTACTTTGTGTCTATGATACGTCTATATTTGCGAGACGTGCACGACACATACGTAGGTACAAATACTACAGTACATGCAATAGTGACTACTGGCTTTATGTAACAAAAATTACATATTATTCAAGGTAGCATTATAATTCTCTAATGCACGGTTATCAGTCGCTTAGTAGTCTCGGATTATTTACTAACGTAAATATCGAGTTCCTGATACACCAAACCAGATTTACTCACATTTGTGGACAGGCTAACATTCACGCCATCTTACATACTATGAAGAACTTGATGTAAAAAAAAAATGCTTCAACTTTTTCGATGGAGATATCAATAAATTAAGTTTTTTGTTATTTCACATTTCTTTATCGTGAAATTTAAGTATATGTAATGAGTTTTTACTGTGTGTATAATTGTCACTCTTACTATTATTACTACTTTTTAATTTGAGAACAGTAATCGGTATAATTATTTTAGAGACTGTGTCAGCAAAAGATTTGTTAAGAAAAGACGTTATAAACATGTATATAACATTTTTTAAGTTCCTTTTGAAGCAAGCAAATTTTCTTTGTGTATAATATAGAACGGTTCTTTCCTTCCTTTTTTTGGTCGCCGTGAGACTTGCACGTACGATTTTAAGAAAAGTCGTGGAAAATATCGGTTTAAATAATTCACCGTAAGATCTACGACTAGGGTGGGAAAACAAAATAAAGCGTGCGCTCCTAAACGTGCACGCATATGCACAGTTTATTTTTCAATAAGGTTTTTTATTAAAGATAAGAATCGTACCGAAGTAGTTAATTATTTATTCATTTGTACGATATTTAGGCCTACAACACAAATAAATATACGGGTACGGCAGATGGATTGAACCTAGTGTGTGTGTGTGTGTGTGTGTGTGTGTGTGTGTGTGTGTGTGTGTGTGTGTGTGTGTGTGTGTGTGTGTGTGTGTGTGTGTGTGTGTGTGTGTGTGTGTGTGTGTGTGTGTGTGTGTGTGTGTGTGTGTGTGTGTGCGCGCGCCTCAAGCTCACAACTTCAAAATTTAATGGATCATTTTTATAACTATTTTCATTTTCATGTTGTCTGATAATACTGCGAAAAGAGTTATTTCCGAAATAATTTATGAGCGTAACAACAGAAAACGTAATTATGAAACACACACACAAAAGAGGCTGTGTTTTAGTAATTATTTATTATATGATAAACTTTATAACGATCAGTTACAAAGTTTTATTTATTACAGGTATACATTTATTATTTGGTAATTCGTAATAGTTGTTAAAAATAATAATTGTATTTGTATGAAGAACGTTGTTTAGAATTTTCTCATAAACTAGTTAAATATATATAATAAGTACTACATTTGCGCGCAGTTTAAAATGATCTTAAGCCTATACAAATGTTATGCATAGTTTGAATAAAAATTCAATTTAAATAAGCCAATGTCTGTGACAGAAAAGTGTCCTAATGAACATATATAATGACAGTAAAAAATTAATAGCTTAATAAAATTAATTATTAAAAATCAAGTCTGTACAAATAAATTTATATTCAAAATATTATATTATCAAATTATGTAATTTATGTGGCATTTTAGTGTATACGAGCTCGCAGGAGTGCTTGCTTGTGTGCAGTCGTTTGACGAAAGAGGCGATAGAGTTCTCATTGGTAAAATATTCTAAAGTAAATCTACATAAGCATTGTGATCTTAAACTCGCGGCCAGCCAAAAACGTTATAAAACAGTCTTTAAATAAAAACCAATTCGGATGGTGTCGTGCGTGTAAATAATCCATGAGAACGTAAATCATGTAATTTATTGAGCGTGACGTATTTAAATTTAATGCTCAATAAGTCATGAATTCTATTTAATTTTAAAAACGTGGTTTGTTGTAAGATTTTTTCGAAGGTATGTTTTAATCTAACTCCTCACTTGCTGTGATTTATTATCGTGTTGCTGTTTATTGGGTACATTGCTGGAGAGTTTACCCAAAACAACATCGGGTGGTAGGCCTACTGAAATTGTGCTCCCAACATACAGCTGTGCTTAACAATAAGCAGTCTGGTTTGATTCGAAGAGAAGTCTAGTAGCTAAAATGTTACTCGTCTTAACATCTGAGGAAGTTGCAATTATTCCGCAACCGCTATCATATTACTGTAAGTAATGTAGCTGTCTTACTGACATACCTATTTGGAAGCGCGTATACTTGTGAAGAGTACAAAATTCGAAAATCGTTAAGTCAAAGTTAAGAAATTGATGAATACGGTATTAAGAAAAGTCAGTACAGATAATACGACACAAGATTGAAGGTACCATTGTTGAAGATGAACAGAGCTCTACTGCCAACCGTGCGTTAATCGAATTGTTGACAGTTACAGTTTTGCAAATGTGTACATTAAAATCGTATCAAAGATTTACGAAACGCCTTCAGGTGACATCTCCCTACTTAATTGAAAGCCAGTAACCTTATAATTGAATTTGTAAATTACTCGAATGATTAACAGAACAATAACTTCGAGGAAATGCGTGAAGAAAAGTTTTAAACACCTTGTCGTTTAATATTTTACGAACGTTTTACCTTCATAAACACTCTCTCACGATTCTTGTCTTGAAATGTGCCGCACGAGCCATTCCAGAAATCGGTTATAGGAAACATTCTAGTCGCGTACTTTTATGCCAAAATGATATCAATGTACTGGTTAGTCTACTGACGATAATGGGAAATCATTGACGACTGAGTTACACCTGCATAAAGTTGAAAGTAAAATGTGGAAATGAAAACGTACCTTATAAAGATAGTGTCGATAATCTGAAACTAACTGAAACGCTCAAATTAACAAAATATTTAGATCCAACTGTCTTTATTCTGAAACCATTTTATGACTGAATATGAAATCTTCATATAGGATATTATAGAGATGTAGCAAAACGTTCTGTATACAACCAAACGAAGAAACTATGATAAACAATTAATTATAATTTTTTTATTAAGAATATTTGAAAAATATACATATATTCTATGCGAATACTTTCAATTAGATTTGAACAACTGATAAAAGATTGAAAAACTCATACTCGTTTATTCGAATAACTGAGAAAACACAAAATATATATACGAACATTGACGCGACTGGTGCAATGCCTTTCAATATGTGATCCATGTCAAAGACTTTACACAAAATTTACATTAATTTTATGTCTCAATCAGTTTAAAAGCTAAATATGTGTTATAAATTTGTATAATCGCTTGTACGGTGTTCATTCTTTTACGGTATATGCAAGCTATCGGACACAAACCGCATTCGCCAAGAGATTAATCTGCAGATGTTTATTTTATATGCATACAAAACTTGACTTTTTCCCAAATACGAACACACCTACACTTTATGGACCCTGTTGTCAAGATGTTATCACTTCCAGGAGGCAGCTTTATGGCATCGTAAACAGCGGCTCAACCCTTGCCCCGTCGCATCCCTTGATAACATGGCGCTGTGTCTTAATCAACATGTCTCACACTTCCTTAAAAAAAGTCCCCAAAATTTATGAGCTTACTTTGTGTTTTTATGATACAGAGGAAAATTATTTGAGTGAAATATAAAGCAGGCTTGCATGTGTTCGTGGAATTAGGTCTTCTGACATAAAACGAGGGTAAGGCTGGTCAAAGTGAAATCTCTTGTTGCACATCGCTGCTTTTGGTAAGTTGGTAGTTAATCGTTTTCCAGTTAATGCAGGATATAATTTTGTTCAATTTCTGTAAACTTGAAATTACGAAATGTGTTGTATAGAACCTGCAGCTTACGAGAGGTTCATATGAGTATTACATTATGCATCTGTGTTTCAAGTCGTCAGTACTGTATCTAACGATTAAATTAACAACACTGCCAAGAAATGATGTTATAACCGAAGACAATTTGAATTCAGTGTTGCCATGACCTTCTTCTGGCATCATAACCTAGTGTGAGTCGTAGCCTGCTCAATGATTTTCTTCCATTCCGTCCACTCACCAGACAACCTTCTCCAGCCTCTCACATTCATACTTCTCAAATCACCCTTAACGATATTTATCCATTTTTTCCTAGGTCTTCCTCTGCCTGTTGGTTTCCACTCTGCGATTCTTTTAGTTGTTCTGCTATCATCCGTTCGTCTTTGTGACTCAACCATTCCAACCTTCTGCTCTTTATGAAGCGGACTTTATCAACACCGTGTATTAACTGATCCAGTTCATAATTCGTCCGTACCCTCCAGGACCCATCTTCAGTTTCCCCGTGCCCAAAAATCTTTCGCGAGATTTTACGCTCAAAATATTTCAAGCTGTTGTTCGTTTGGTATAGGTCGAGTTGCCATGAATTCAATCGTTGTTTTTTTTTGTGGTTGAAATGTAAAGAATGTTAAGTATATGTCAGTTCTTATAATATTCTAAAAGTACTGGAAGGTACACTAGATTTTAAACTAAAATTAGAAAAATAACAAGAATTAATTGTACTAGAATACTGGAGATACGTTTTGTAGAATAATGTACTTATTAGAGAATTATTGCAAGTCGTTCGAAGAAAAAACTTCAGCTTTCAATATATATTTAACTGAAAACTTGAATCTCGCTAAGTCAGGTACTTTAGAAATTTAATATAGAAGAGTGTGTATCATAAATATTAACGTATATTATTCACTAATTTAACTAAATATAATGAGATCCCTGGAGTAGGTAAGATAATTATTTACAAATTTTATAAACATCTGTGTGTGTGTGTGTGTGTGTGTGTGTGTGTGATGTTTACATCAGTCTTCCGTCTTGATTGTACACTCCTACGCTACGACTGCTCCAATATTTGTATAAATATATTAATTTTATTTTTTATTACAAAAATAAAGAAAATCTTATCACAAATCATAACAATGTAGCAAATTAAGTTCTGTAACAGTTAAAAGTTACTTTTAGTTTACAAAAGCTATTTTACCCTCTCTGTTTGGAATGACAGACTTGAGTAGATGTAAAACGGTTTACAAAAAACACAACAGCTCTGATTTGTGAATATTCGAGTCGGAGTCGTGCGACACTGCAGATGCAGTAATAAGCAGTGGAAGCGATAAAATTTCATTGTGGCCGGCCGGGGCCGGGGCCGGGGCCGTGGCCGTGGCCGTAAAAGCTGGCAGTAAGAGTTACGTATAGTGCGATCTCTGACACACTCACTAACAGTGTTTCTTTAATTGGCTTTTACTGGAATGTAGACAAAAGCTTTCAACACGCCGTTCTCACCGCTGGGTAATGAAACCCTTATTAGACCCAAACAAATCTATATAGTTCACCAATTCACACGGGGGTATGCAGTTAACGAACTGTCACTATGCGGTCGGTATGCTGTTGCTGTTGGTGCAGTTTTGTTTAAAAAACGAATACCGTTCCGTTTACTTTGGAGAATGCGACAACTTGTTTATTGTAGAGCAGGTCATTAACTTTCCAGCACCGTAAGGATAACAAATAGTTATCAGATCAGGCACAGTAATACTGCGGTGTATTTTTACAACACACACACACATATATATATACACACCCGTAACGTAATAGCGTGTTATCCCACTCATTTTGAGTGGGATAACAAGTTCATTATCGCACTGGTTTTGTTATCCCACTCGTTTATATTTTAAAATTTATTGAAACATAACACAAAATACAACATAATATTACAATCTAAACATGTTATCTACTTATTGTAGATTCAACTACTCATTTTAAAACAACTTACAAATTACTAATTTGCAGCAAAAACAAACTATTTTTAATCATAACAACGTGATTCCTATGGGAACGTATACGTCACAATACATTATTTCAACTGCTACGTAGATAGCTTAAATTTTCTGATTCTCACATTTTTTATTTTTCAGGGGGTGTAGATAAAATATTGTACGACCCACGAGTGATAACGCATTATTAATATATTTGTGTGATTAGACGACTCGTGCTACGCACTCGTCGTCCAAACTTTCACACGCGTATATTAATAATGCTGTTATCCCACTTGTATCGTAAATATCTATTACGTATGGTGGACTTGTCTTAATACGTTTAGTTATAAAATCGCAGCGATATCATTGTAAATTTTTTTCGTTGTTGAACACTAAGAATTATATATTGTCTCAAAAATGATATTAATACTCCACTGTCTCACCAAAAATTACGCTGGATATTATTATTATACACAACATTTTATCTTTCTACAGTTGATACCTCACTTTTGATCGTATACGTAGCGAAACTAGACAAGTATTTATCGGTATCTTTTTATTTGCATATAAAAACTATTACTACCACTATCACCACCACCACCACCACCACCACTACTACTACTACTACTACTACTATGGTACTGAATCACAAATTAAGACCCTTGCCTCGCCCTTTAATTTCTGCTTCCAATTATCTTTGTCCGCCGCTAGTCTTTTCCAGTTCTTTATTCCCAATTATCATGCACCCTGTGCGACTTTCTTTGCACATATTTTTCTTAGTCGACCTCTTGGCTTTTTCCATATCCACTTTCCATGTTATTCCTTCCTTGGGTGTCTGTGTTCTTCCGTCTCAACATTTGTAGTTTAATAAACTCTTATATCAAATGGCGTCTCTTATATCTCACTTGCGATTTTCCTTTTCTCTCTT
Source organism: Magicicada septendecula (assembly GCA_034769895.1). Classification (NCBI taxonomy): domain Eukaryota; kingdom Metazoa; phylum Arthropoda; class Insecta; order Hemiptera; family Cicadidae; genus Magicicada; species Magicicada septendecula. The sequence continues at coordinate 698,597,494 of CM068368.1, forward strand.
TTCGGTATACAATAGTACACGCACTCTACGCAGCAGAATTTATGAAATGTCTGTAAATTTTGAAATAACATAAGAGAATCCTATTAATTTCTGTTACTTTATGCCAATTCATTCTCAAAATAATATTTAATTGTAATAAACAAGCATATTTGCCAACTAGTAGCAGACATTACTGCGAATCCCTGGAACGATTCTCGCGGCTCGTACAATCAGATTCCATCGTGTCGTAAATCAGAAACTAAAACCCCGTCACATTGATATTTATCACTAGTAATTTTCAAGTGTCCGTAATGAATTATTACGTACGGTGTATAAGTTTTACTTTTGTTTAGAAAATATTGTCAGTTTGTTAACAGTGCTCGTAGCAACTAACATTAAACATGTGTGTTACATAAGGCGGAGGTTATCGGCATGGGGAAACGTCGTGTCACGAGGATGCGATAGAAACATCTTTGCAACTCGTTTCTTACGTACGTTCCAATTAATAAAAAGAACCTTCAGTTTCCGTTTGAAATAGTTTTTGAATATTTAATAATTACCATTGGGTGTAATAACCGTGTGTGATTAAAAATTATTTTGATTATTAATCTTAATTTTTGTTTTGTTACAAAGCATCGTACTTGTTTTCACTACATCGTATGTATACTTATTTCGACTGCAGTGCGAGAGGTTGTGGGTTTCGCTTCCACGGCAGGTCTGCATAACGTCCATCCAGGGTATCGCACTCGGTACCACTGTATGCATACAATCATGTGGATTACTTTTATTGGGAAGCATCGCAGTTGTATATTAGCAGGCCTATGTTATAACACGAACATTAAATTCCTCTTAGTGAAGGGTAGAGTAAGACAATAAAGGGGAACGAACAGTATGAGTGAATACGCTCCTAGCAACTTAATAAGATAATTAATAAATATATTAACTAAAGGCACATATTAATTGCCAGAAAATTTTGTGAATCGTTGAAGGTGAAAATTTGTATTAAAGTGCCTGAAAATTAGCACGGATTACTCCTATTTAACAAATTTAAAAGTTACATATTATTCTCTTCTTTTAAAGAGTTTATTTTTATACATTTACGTGAAAAACATATTCTGCTTTAGGACTACTAACTGTAATTTCGTTAAGTCGTTTAAGTAAAAGAATAGCTATCGCTACTTTAAGCGTTTTGAAAGTTTTTTTGAAGAATATTAAATGTTCTGCAATGTAATGATTCAGTGAAAAAGTACGTGTTTAATCATGTTACTAATGTTTAATGTAATTTTTATAGTATCAGATAATGTAACCCAATTGTTATCATGATGATGGTTAGAAACACTTTATGGATTACTGTACTTTTGTTTTAGATTATCCCTGTGCGTCTCTGGACACACACACACACACACAGTTTAACAGTTGATTGATTTTATTATTGATTAAAGCTATGCAACCAATACATTAAATACTTATTGGTGCAAATCCCTTTTTGTCTGTTTATACTTACACGCGGTTTATTCATGTACAGGCCCACTTACGTTGATCTTATATTCCTTCATTGCCAGGTTTTGTCCGAGTTTGATCATCTACCATACATTTCCAAATCCGAAAACTGATATCTGTAGTTACTGCAAAAATTTCAATATTGTTGAATAAAAATAAATTTCCATTACAACAAATTATTATAAATGAAGATTTATATTCTGAATATTAGTTTAATTACACAGGAGCAAAAGGGAAACATGAATGTATTAAACACACATACACACACACACACACACACACACACACACACACACCAGGTTAATTGATTCTATTCCTGCTTAAAGCTTTATAAGCAATACATCAAATATTTATTGATACAAGTCGCTCAATGTGTGTGTGTGTGTGTGTGTGTGTGTGTGTGTGTGTGTGTGTGTGTGTGTGTGTGTGTGTGTGTGTGTGTGGCACGCACGTATTTGTAATTACTATAAGAATAATAAATTTCTTCTACAAGTTTAATTTACTTGTATATCGTTTAAATATTACTTGCAGAAAAAATAATTAATTACTCTTATGATAATTACGATAAAACGATTATTAAATATACAGCAGCAGATGTAGACTGCGCGTGTGTATTTTTATATTTAATATCATATTTATATGTAAATATATAGATACATGTAAGATATATGTGTTTAGGTATGTAGTGTTTATTAAAATGTGTGTTGAGATTTCAAGAGTAGAACCAACAACGACAACAACAGTTCGTCATATGAAGATTCATATATACAACTCATTTCAGTGTGTATGGATGCAAGGTGTGGGCGTAGGTTGCCCGTGTGTAAACAGTATCTCTTTTGTCTCATTGATGGTTTTTAGTCTGGTATTGTATGTGTCGTGAGTGCATTGAATTGCCAGATGCATACGGCTAATGGCTAGGTGATGAGATTGGCCTACGAACCGATCACAGCCCAAGTACTTACGTATTCTCGCGACTAATGACTAACACTTCCTCTTATAAAAAGAAAACTAAGTACTGTACATTTACGTCCTGAGGTCGCAGATGAAAAAGTACACCAAGATGAGAATGAGCTTCATGATGAAGACTGACTTGTACCTGTAAATAGAGGTGTTACTTCAAAGTGCTAGCTATTCTTGAGTGTCTATTTGTAGCGTCGCCTCGCTGCCAATATGCCGCAAATACCAGGTACTACCTGAACCAATAACATACAATACGCTACCTCTATCTCTACATCTATCTTTCGTGTCAACCGCAGGCCTACGAATTATTATAATAGCCCTATATCTTTAATTCGTGTTCTCACGATCTCTGCTTCACTCATATGCAGACACTAACAGAAACTCCATGTTTTTGTTATAATACTTCAGCTCACAAGTGTGTCATTTGACAAATGGTATATATTATTAATTTACAAATAAACTTGAAACGGGTCGAAAAATTTGTTATAAATCCGTATAATCTGAATTTAATACAATTAGTTGAACTTTTGGTGATGTTGGAGAAGTATCTGTTACATTCTTTCCCCTTCTGCCTGTTTGCACGCATGTCTGATTCTCTCACTTCCTACCTGTATCACTGTTTCTTATCCCTTCCTTTCACCATTCGGTCCACTTAATGTTAACTTGATATGTTAACTTTGTACGCTGCAAATTTAATACTTACTTTTAACGCAACATGAGTTATCGAAATGTCACCTGTCACAGGTAAATGAAACGTTAAATGTAATTATGCATAATTATAAATAGTTAATTAATATAATAATGTAATACTTATTATATACTTAGTACCTGACTTTTAATTGCTCTAAAAGCCGTGAAAATCTATCTCGTAATCGGAAATATTACTAATGTGATTACTTTTATAATACGTATAAATTATACAGGCCTGTGCGACTTATTGGTTGTTGTATATAACGACGAGGTTAACAAAAATAAAAAAAATGATCTGCAAACTTTTTCCAGCCAGGACAAAAAAATACTTTATCTGTACAATGAATTTACGAGCTGTGATCTTGAAACTTTCGGTGATCTCTGGTCTATTAGGTTATTCTCTGCAAAAATATTCGGAAACATTTAAAACCTTCAAACCAAAGGTTATTAAAAACAATATCCTGTATCATATATTCGGTTATAAGTATACTGTTATTAAATATAGAAGGTTGCATCGTATAATAACCTGATGATGGGTCACACACACACATCAACTGCAGTCGATGCCTGGGCTGTAATAAGGAAGTCACTGTGTGCTGAATCGTAACAGACACAACGATACAAAGCTTATGAAAGTTACCATCAGATTAAAGTAAACAATGTTTGTATGCCTTCAGAGAAACAGAAAGTAACCGTTTTCCATACTTCAATTTTGACAGGTGCAAAACAAGCGATACATCGATCGCCAGAGTCGGCAATTAGACAGTGGTGGTTATAAATTACGAATGTGACCGCCAACCTAAAACGTTATATTTATATTGCAGTAATTAGTGCACAAGTGTCATTCATTTATCGAAACATAAATTTAAAAAAAAAACAAGACAGTAAAAGTTAATTCAGTGTGTTTAGTGTGTGGCGGAGCAGCAATAAAAAGCATGCTTCTCGTCATATTGTAAGAAAAAAAACAATGAAAATATATGGGTTCAATGAACTTGTTGATACTCGCCAGCTAACAAAGTTGCAACTTATACTACCGCCTTAATGGCATGTGAAAATGTTTTTAATAGTAATTGTTATCAGCGTAATTATATCGTTAAAATTATATATATACACATGTTCTCTGACATCAAACTTCCGCTTGAATGGCCGCACAGTTATTTAAGTTTAAATCTGAAGGTCAATCAAAATCTTTATGCGTGCGTGTGTGTGTGTGTGTGTGTGTGTGTGTGTGTTGTGCGAGAGAGAGAGAGAGAGAGAGAGAGAGGAGAGAGAGAGAGAGAGAGAGAGAGAGAGAGAGAGAGAGAGTGAGAGAGAGAGAAGTGTTTAATTGTTACGTTATTGCAGATAACATTATTATTTACGAGTTCAAATACATTTCACTAGTTAGTTTTTGATATGTCCCAGTGCCGGCTGATGTTAATGGTTGCAGCATTACACAACCGCCGGTTCTCAATGATAAAACAGTATATTAAATTAGGAAGACATTTAGCGGTTTAATGTGTTATCACTTAATATCATCTACTCATATGCTCTATATCAAAGTTAATTTTCATGTGAGAATTCTTATCGCTTACTATCAAAACCGGATCCGTGTTTGAATTTTTCCCTTGTGTGAAGTTTTTCCGAATCTGATTCAAATATTGGTTGATGGCGTGTTTTCGAGCTCTGCAACGTTAACAGTGCGTTACAGGCCTCCCAACTCGTGTATTCTTTACCTTGTGCTCACAAGGTGTTGCTGTCAGCTTGCGCCTTTTAGGTTGATATATTTATAATTTACCGATTTCTTGAAGTAACCACTGAACGCTGGTGAACTCTACAAAAGAGTGTTTGAAGCACCGTGGTAAAGTATATACTGTATTTTGTTATCAGTTTACTCTATTTGTGCATATTTATTATATTTTATTCATTATGTTAAAATGCCTCGTCTTATGCTCTGCTGTTGACACGGTAACCGACAGAACGAAAAATATTGTTACGACGGTCTACTCGATCGTCGCAGGTACAGTGGAAACAAAATAAGTACAAGACACCAATTAAGTCACTAATCACACCTTTAATTGTTACAGTAAAACAGTTCGTAATTAACAACACAGTCTACTACAACAAATCAAATATAAATTGTTCACACGCAATAAAATATCCCTAATATTAAACACAATTGTATTACAATATACCGTCCGATTATAAAACACAACACTTAACTAATAACCACTTGAACGCGCACAGCAATATCGCTACTATAACTCTCGACCGCACTATCCAATATCTCGCATTGAACTGACTGAACGTCGTTGAGTACCGGTATATATACCGTCCCAAATTACTAGATTATTCGATAGCGCCAGTATAGTTACGACGTAATTACTTGCGGCCTTGACACAGTCCGCACGGCTGGCGGCTTCGAGAAACTTCTCGTATATGCGTCTACAAGCACGTACGCCCACGCGTTACATCGAGTTTCTTCTGGCACATTCGACTATGCGTCTACAAGCACGTACGCCCACGCGTTACATCGAGTTTCTTCTGGCACATTCGACAAAGACGTAGATTGTTCTGTGATGCCGTAACACTTCACCCTCCTTAAGCCTGTTCGTCCCGAACTGGCAAACCGTCTCTGAAGTAATACTCGACCAGGCGATCTAGGTGGACGTCCTTGCAAATGATAATTCTCCCATTCTTCGAATTCAGTCTCGTGTGATCCGAACATCACGTTCCCAGGAATGAGAGTCTTTCGCGCAACCACTAGTTTCGCTGGAATCACTGACGTCATGTACTGACGACCTAAATACCACTGGCTGATCCAAGTTTGTTTGGTCCTCGTGAACAACCTCTTGCGTAACATCATCTACAGCCACTTTGCTCTCGGGCGCTTCTATCAGCTCAGGAACAAGCAAGAGTTTTGTCTCGACACCCATAGTTGGCTTTCCAATCACTTCTTTTGTCGTTACAATTATTTGTATTTCCTTTGGTAGTTCTTCCTCCATTTCCGCTTGCAATAGGGAGGGTTCCTCTTGACTAGACCTGTTGACTTTTTTCTTCCACTAATGCCACTCGCTTAATCGAATGGTTGGTAGACCCTGTCATTTTAGCCACGCAAAGCTTTATCTTCTCTTGGCCAGCCTTCAGGACATTCTCTCTTAAGTCCACAACGAATCCGTAGGCATTCATAATGTCCGTGCCAAGAATCACTTCTGCAACGAGCATTTGGTGGCTAAACTCGAGAAGACCCAGGCGTACACGTACGTCTACCTTTCCTAGCACCTTGACGGGGCTTCCAGTCACAGTCTGTATTGTACAAGAGCTAATTAGAGGATGGCGGTTGCTGACTAAGTCAGGGCGCACAATGGACACTGTTGCGCCCGTGTCAACTGTAAATGGTGTTGGTTTACCTTCCGCAAATCCATTAACGATCAAGTTTCCACTGCTCTTGTGTAGCGTGGAAACTGTGTGCTGTTCTGGGGCTTTACTTCTCCAATTGGTGCGATCATTCTCTTCTCTCGGTATCTTCTTCTCCCAACAGTCTACCTGTAGATGACCACGTTTTCCACAGTTGTAACATTTCGGTCTTCTGTCTTTTTCAAATCGTTGCGACTCTCTTGAACTTTTGAATTGTTTTTCCGACAACATTGTTTTTCTGCACCCATCGTAACGGCAATGTGATGGAACAAACCCATTAATGTAACGGGACGCTGACTTGGCAGCTTCAAACTCTAGGGCGTGAACAAGAGCTTCTGAGCTATTTCGGTGTCTTGCCATTCGTAACACTTGCTGAAGTTTACAATCTCCGATGCCATCAATAAATGTCTGCACCGCAAACCTTATTCGGAAGTCTTCTGGTGTTTCAGGATAGGCAACTGGGCGTTGCTTCTTGTTCTCAACTGAGCGTAGTACACCTCTCGCAAATGTTTATCACCGTAGCGTAATTCTAGAACTTTTATCAACTCGGCATAGATGTTCTGGCTGTCAGGTGGCACTTTTTGTAGTAGTTCTGCCGCAGGTCCTTTTAATGCGAGAATGAGTGAGACTGCCTTGTCTTTCTCTGTCCAATTATTTGCGTATGCAGCAGCTTCAAATTGGCGGAGGTACGTTGCCCAGTGACTGCTTCCGTCAAAGGTTGGAGCTTTGACATGAACTGTCCCTACTGCAGGCAAATTGACTTTCTCTATTAACTCATTTTCTGCGTCTTTTTCTGTCTTTATCACTGGTACAGTCTGTTTTCAGAAATTTGTTTTGGTTGAATCGTCATGCACTGTTCAACTTCAATTTTAATTTGTTCTCTTATGTTTGCCATTGAGTTTTCTACTGCAGATATTTTTGTTGACATAACTTCTTCCACATTCAAGACAGATTTTTCTACTTCAGCTATTTTATTTGACATGGATTCTACTACGTCAGATATTCTGGTAATCTGATTATTGAGCTCACCTCGTAATTTACATACGTCACCACGTAGGAGACCCAATTCTGCGGTAGTATGTTCTTGCAACTGCTTTTGTTCATGAATTAACGCTTTGATGTCACCTGCTTCACGTTTACGTTCCTCTGCCTCCTGCTTACATTCCTCTTTTTGTCTTTCTTCTGTTTCTAGCATTAGTGCTTTCTGACGTTCCTCAGCCTCTTCTCTTTCCTGTCTTAGTTCTTCTCTTTGCCGTTTTTCTGCTTCTTCCTCCTCCTGTCTGCGTTTCTCATCCTGTAGTTATTCTGCTTCTTCCTGTGTCTGCCGCAGCAGTGTTTGTAAAGCTTCCATCATCTGACTGGGATTCATGTTTACCGATTAATTACGAATCACACTCGTCTTGTACAAGGTGTCCACTGTTTCCACTTTTCACCGTTCTATCCCAGTTCTGACACGACTGTTACGACGGTCTACTCGATCGTCGTAGGTACAGTGGAAACAAAATAAGTACAAGACACCAATTAAGTCACTAATCACGTCTACCTTTCCTAGCACCTTGACGGGGCTTCCAGTCACATGTCTGTATTTAATTGTTACAGTAAAACAGTTCGTAATTAACAACACAGTCTACTACAACAAATCAAATATAAATTGTTCACACGCAATAAAATATCCCTAATTTTTAACACAATTGTATTACAATATACCGTCCGATTATAAAACACAACACTTAACTAATAACCACTTGAACGCGCACAGCAATATCGCTACTATAACTCTCGACCGCACTATCCAATATCTCGCATTGAACTGACTGAACGTCATTGAGTACCGGTATATATACCGCCCCAAATTACTAGATTATTCAATAGCGCCAGTATAGTTACGACGTAATTACTTGCGGCCTTGACACAGTCCGCACGGCTGGCGGCTTCGAGAAACTTCTCGTATATGCGTCTACAAGCACGTACGCCCACGCGTTACATCGAGTTTCTTCTGGCACATTCGACAAAGACGTAGATTATTCTGTGATGCCGTAACAATATAAAGATAAAGAAACAATACAAAAAAGTTATTAAAATTCATAATTGCTAACTGTATTGTTTCCTAGAAAACAGACACTTTAACATTTTCACGCTCACAAATACCCTTAATACGCACATAGATGAAGAAAAGATCAAGATAGAGGGGGATGGGAGATACACAAGAGAAAGACGCCTAAAAGTAAAAAGAGGTAGAACTTATTCGAGCAAGTTCTCTCTCTCTCTCTCTCTCTCTCTCTCTCTCTCTCTCTCTCTCTCTCTCTCTCTCTCTCTCTCTCTCCCTCTCTCTCTCTCTGGCACATAATGAGGAACCACTGGTATGAGTTAACAATACTGTTCAAATGTATTTTGCAACAGTACTTACTTAAGTGCTGTGAACAAATCGTTTCTTAATGTTGTGGTTCTTTAGCATGAAAACTCAGTACATTCAATTGTATTACCACCAGATTAATATTTATTTTCTTTTAATCGTTATTAACTTTTTTTATCACTGCCGAATTCGAAATTACTAGATGCCATGTATTACAAGACACGAAGTTGATTTTTTCTTTAAAAAGTATCATGAGTTCGTACTTCTTCGGTATTTAATATTTGATATCTTTAAGAAAAGACATTATTAGATGTTGCTGGTATTTGAATACGCTTCATAAAATCTAATGTAATAAATTTTCGTTATTTTATTTTTATATATGATAGAACGGTTAGAAAAACAGTAATGACTCATACAATGATTAAATTGACACATAATAATGTAAGCTGTTTTCATTATTCGAGATTAAAATTATTCCCTCGTTAAATAGGAATTCGCTGGTTCCGGTCGTGCAGGCTTCACTTTTCTCGAACAACGGACTAATAAAAAAACACGTGTGTTCCACTGAATTGTTTTACATTTTTTTACGAACGACAATAAAAACTTTTCTCGCTGCTTCGGGTCAAGAAAAAACTAATGATATTTAAATTAGACATTGAAAGATACTCACGAGTAATTTATTGGCAAATAAAGTGAAGTGGTTGATGGCTGTAAAAGATCTATCACAGACGTCATGGAAAATAATTGCTAGTCATTCTTTACTTGCATTTGTCCTTACTTTTAGGGTTGCAGTGCGGTATAGTTTAAATCAATTAATTGATAAGCGCACCACAATTGAGCTGGAAGCAAAACTCTTCGAAAACGGGTCTGAATCATAAATCAGTAGTTTTTAATGTCTAACCAATTAATAACTCACGGAAGCTTTACCAGGAAGTACTTATTTCAATGTACGTCTAATTTATTATGTGCATAATACAACATTCTTAAGAAGTTGTAGTAGCCTTAAATGAAGGTGTAAAAGTACTGGAACGTGAAAAATATTCAAAAAAGAGTAAAGCATGTTTGGGTTCAAAATGCCGTAAAATCAGTTGCTTGTATTGTGTTGAAAGTACGCATCTCCGTTACCGACGAACTGGGATTTGTAGAGTACCCTTTAAATAAAGTGGTTATTTTATGAAGTGTTGTATTTATAAACATTACAGTAAATTTCTCTTCGTTTAGGAGTCGAGTCACCCCGCGGGGTAAAAAATTTCTATCGGGTCTATACGTTTCTAAACCACCTTCGAGATATGGCCTCTGTTTATTTCTTTAATGGCAGTCTTTTTCATTCAAAAAATAAAGTCTGCAATCCATTCATTACTTTGAATAGCTGGCGATAACCACTTCCGAGTGTCATCTGCTCGGACATGCTCTCCGATCTGAGATTGAGAAACACTCTAAAGCGTCTCTAGACTTCCACTTGAAGTACACTTGTGGTCTGCATTTTTTCTTTCTTGGATAAAACTTTTACATTAACTAATGCAAATATTTTTTAGGTATTAATAGTCTTGTGAATTTAAATTTATTACTAATTTAAAGCGGAATAATTTGATAGCGTTTTATGTAAACCGGGGAAATGAAGTTGTAATATCGTAAAAATTATTTGCAAAGCGCAAACACACGTGGCTGAGTTCCGTTGTTTGAAACACACTACGTCCAGGTTACAATACTACTATCGTTGCAACAGATAGTTATAAATAAGTGCAGTTTAAATGATGTGTTTCTGTAAGGTCACTCTGCATCCGCTGCATCTGCTTTTTATCGTCAGTTCATGTTACCGATGAGCGGTTAACCCTAGATATTTCAGGTTCGTGAAATCCAGATTTTTTTCTGTGAAACTAGAAATATACGTTTAACTAAGCGCTGTACAAAAAATTCTAACAATTAATGAAATAAACACACAATTGATTACAGCAAACTACGTAATGATTGTTCTGCTTTTAGAAGCCAGACGATATATAAAATGTGTACTTTATTTATAGAGAAACATATATGTAGATATCTGCACAGTGTCTGCGTATCCGATTTCCCGCTGAAGCTGTGCTGTATCAAATTCTCCACTTACGATCGCCATCTCGTAGATACGTTGCACACAAGGTTAACCTGTAACGTAATTGTACAGTCGACTGGGTGCTCTGCTACCAACTATTATAAAATTTGATACTTTTCATTTCAAAATTTATTAAACTGCAAACCTACTTGTTCAAGTAGGCCTACTCTTCATTTTTCCGTCGCATAGCCTACTTAAAACGAAATTATGTACTGTTCATTAATCATCATCTTATTAGATGAAAATAGCCTTAAGTTACGGTGGTGTAAAGCATTCTTCACGGTGAAAATTAAAGTCATTTACTTAATAGATCGTGGTTTTATTATTCGTATTGTTATAAAAAAAGGTGCGTAGTGTCATTAAAACGTTATAACATCCCACTAGTTCAGTTCTTTCAATACGCTTTAGTTAAAAACATAATAAAAATCTGGTACTAAATAGGTTTAGAAACAAAATAACAGAAAATTTTTATTATATTTTAATGAGATCTACGCGCATGTAAAATTTTGTAATAAATAGAAGCAAAACAAGTTGCCCTCTGTGTCGGTGTAAGGTGTAATTACGGACTCTGTCGCCATTACGTTGTTATTAACTAATGATATCCTCATAGAAATGTGTCTCAAGACAAAATTTTAATAATTCCAAAACGTGAACAACTTAATCAGCCGACGCGTATATTATGTAAGTGTTGGCCATTAGCATCGAGAATACATCTCCTTGGCATACAAATTAATTCTGTAGACTTCGCCCCAAGTGATACGACTAGTAGACTTAACTTCCGCCGCAAAGCGAACGCTATATAAATACATTTTCTTGTCTCTAAGATAACGTTCATTTTAATTACAGAAATATTCCTCGTTTACTTTAAATGGTTTGTGCATTTTAATAGCCCATGAATATCAGGTTTTCAATCACTTAGGCTGTTTAACGTAGGACGAGCACTAGCTTCAGAGAGCAGCGCTTACCGCCGCCTCATCAACACATTTGAACGTGTGCATTTAATAAAATAAAATTTGCGTAATTCAACTAAATTTACCTAGACATGAGACGGTTACGTTAATGTGACTACCTTGCTCATTGTCTAGACTAGTGTTTTTCCTAGTCTTGCATATGCGAATGTAACTAGATCCTTATAAACTCAAACCTGAAGTAAAAAGTATTGTTTTATTTAATGTCTTTGCGTACTGATCACAGAACGTCGTATTAAACATGAGAAAACGGCCTTGATATGTACATGCAATTTTATTATTCAAATTCACAAACTGGTTGGCGTCTTCTGCCCTAGAGAGAGTTTTAGATCGAAACATGAGAAAAGAGCGCAGTCCCTCACGCTAAAGTTTGAAACTGCGAATTGTTTCCACACACACACACACACACACACACACACACACACACACACACACACACACACACACACACACACACACACACACACACACACACACACACACACACACACACACACACACACACACACACACACACACACACACACACACACAAAACAAGGGTACTTCTGTCACACAAAAAGTCGAAAAATAAGAGGAAAGCAAGGTTGGTGAGAAGAACTTTTAAAAACGTTTGAAGGAATTGATAAAGCCTAAGTCTTGAGGCTAAGAAGAATCAATTCGAGAGAGATAAACTTGTATGGAAATAATGATAATGTGATGTATTTTTATACTTACACTTATTGTTTTATTAATGGTACCTATAATTCAATTTTTTATTGTATTCTTTTTTATATAGCCTAAAGGTACCATATGATGTTATTATTTATATTCTTAAAGCGATCGATTTCGGTCATAGACCATCGTCAGGTTATACAGCACATTTGTGTTCACAATATTATAAAACACTATTATTTATAAAAACGAATTTGTAGACATTGTTAATTTGATACATATGTATCGATGACCGAAATCGATCGCTTTAAGAATATAAATAATAACATCATATGGTACCATTAGGCTATATAAAAAAGAATACAATAAAAAATAAAAAATTGTATGGAAATGACTAACAAGTTTATGATATATATATATATATATTTCAATCACTTTCTGCTACAGTCCGTTTCTTGATGTATATAATACTAAAAAAAAAAAAAAAAAAAAAAAAAAAAAAAAAAAAAAAAAAAGAGGTAAAATAGTTATAAGTATTATAGTAATATATATATATATATTTTTACAAAGTGTAAATATACATGCAAATATACAATTTTTATAAAACGCAAAAGTTTGTACACACTTTCACTAATTAGTGAAAAGAAGAAAAATGTGAGTGAAGTGAAGATAAGGGACCACAAATCGATATTAATCGGAAACAGTATTAGCATGTAAGGAAAAATTAAAATACTTTTCACTTCCGTAGATTAACTGAAGTGCACGGATTTCAGGTAAAGGTGTCATTTTGAGGAGAATGTATTTAAAGAAAACCTACTTCGTCATTTGATTTAGTACTTTGTCATTTGCTTGCGTTCTGTGATCGCAAATTACTCTTAGATGATAGTACCCCCACTTTTGTTAATCACTTCTTTAATAATATGGTTTAAAAAATTAATGAAAACATTTAAAAAAAATAATGAAAGGATTTAAAATTATTATTCACTATTACAGACTATTGCAATGTTTAATATTTTACTCAGTAAAAGTACTGATGTTTTCAACATAAATGCAGGAACAAAGGCAATATATTTTTTTTTTAAATCACAAGTATAGTTGCTAACCAGAAATTAAGAATAATTTAAACAGGACGTACGACGTAACTATTACAAGATTTGTAGTATTTAGTACATCGGTCTATAGTGGACCGGCAGATTGAGTTCGCCGCACCAGACGTTTTTCAACAAACGAAAATTTCTTTGCAAGAAGTCGTTAACATGTAAAAAAATTAATCATTTCAAAACAAATCATTTTCGTAAAGCCAAATTTTCTTCAGGTTTAAGTAAAAAAGATCACTTCAAAGTTCTGCCGTACTGAATACTGTGCCTACATTCAGTAATACATATTTAAACCTCTGTGAAGATCAGAATGGTCGCTTCCTTCCCAAAGTGGAATTTGTGTGTGTGTGTGTGTGTGTGTGTGTGTGTGTGTGTGTGTGTGTGTATGTGTGTGTGTTATTCCTTTGTAAGTAACTCGTTGAGTTCACTGCAGGTCTCCCTTGTAATATCTTCAAATAACTGTATCTTCAGAGGTTTGTTTGAATTGTAATTGAATGTATCGCTTTGGTAAAACTTCAACAATAAAAGGTTTTTAATTTTTAATTCGGCGCGTACGTCTTGACCCCAAATGTCGAAGTAACGGTGTATGAGAACCTAATAATGTGTATGTATATGTTTGGTAAGCGATAGGCCTACATTCAGTTACAATTCAAAAATAAACCTACTTGCAGTGTACCTATTTGAAGATATACATATATATATATATATATATATATATATATATATGCATAAAGTTGTACATTAAATAACACATTACATTTTATACAATCCTATAAGGTTTCTTTATTCCGTTCTTGTATCTTAAAAAAATGTTTCGTCAGGGTCGCGTCGGGTGTCGGTATAGGTGTAGGCATAGGCGTAATGTTATCGTTTCAGTAAAGCAACACGCACGTCGACAGTACATCACCTCTGATTGGGAATCAAAGAAACCTTGTTTGTACCGATGTTTATTCGGTGCAGCTGTAAGGAGGGGTGTCAGAGTCACAGTCTGTTGAGGCGTCTGTCTAGCCGCCGCTAAGTGCGTATAAATCATTTTACATTCTGTAAACTCTCTCCACAAGTAATCAGTCTCATTCGCAGCTTACAAAGTCGTTTTATTTCAGTGTTTTTTCCATATGTCGTGTCACGATTTACAACACAGTGAAACAAATAATACAAAGCACACAGGTTATTAAATATACTATAAATTTTCAAAATATATACAAAATTTGCCTTAATATTAATATTTTCTATCAGTATGTATATCGGTGAACGTTTTAATGATTATTACAATTATTATTGAATAATAATTGTAATAGGATAATATTGCGGTAGAATCAGAATTATGCATGAAAAACGATTTGAAAGAGATAAGGTGGGAAGAGAGAGAGAGAGAGAGAGAGAGAGAGAGAGAGAGAGAGAGAGAGAGAGAGAGAGAGAGAGAGAGAGTGACAGACAGACAAAGACAGAGTGATGTTAGATCGTCGTAAGTATAGGGTACATACATATAAATACGACAAAACGGAACACACTATTGAGTTTCCGACTTATGAATAAACTTTTCTCTTATTAAATTGGCAGTAAAAACATAATGAGCGGTCGTAAATAATCTACATATATATAAAACTCAAAGTCTGAGGATTTATGTGTACTGAACACAAATCCACACCGTTACACCGATTGTCACCAAATTTTGCACAGGTAACCTTTGACACAATGAGAAAAATACTGTCTAACTTGGAGTTTGATATTTTGTCCCGTTCGCACGATTTAGGGCCTTTTAATTATGCCTTTCGTTGACGCGTATAAAGATGTCTGGAACACCATGGAAACCAGAATTAATTACCATAGTAACAAGTAAATAAACAAAAGCTATTTAGCGGCATCGGAACAGTACATTTATCCATTCCTGCAGTACATTTTCGATGTTTTATATAATATGCGATTGTATCGATATATTACGATGTGGAAAAGAAGTGTACTAATTGTAAATTGTCGTAGCCTATTACTTAATGCAAAGCGAAAATACGTGTTGTTTTCATTTGTGAGGTTAGGTGACAACGGTTTTTGGTTTTTAGTTTACTGCTGAAATAAATAAAAGCCATGGTTGAGGAAAACAACGCTTAATGTGTTATAAGTACAATGCTTCTAACACAGTAACACTTAAAATAAAGAATGTAGCGTTTTTGATTTAACAGACACTATACACATATCTCCAAAGGCTTTATAAACGGGTACTTTTAAATCTCCAGAGGCTGTTGAACCAATATAATAATTTAGTACAAGTTAAAATATACAAGTGTTGAAAACAGCTTTGAAGAGAATTTGACTGAGTACAAAATTGTTATACTAGCTGACAGAACCTCATATAGACATAGACAATAAAAATTATATTCAAATACTATATTTTCGCGTACGAAGCCGCGGGTAACAGCTAGTTTATAAATAAAGGAAAACTACTTCTGTTTATGTCGACTATTACAGCTATAAACACTGTTAGAAGTCGCGGTGTCCAATCGTATAATATTGCTGCAGAAATTCCGAGTATCTGACTTAACTGTGATACTGCTCCACATGTCAGCATTGATTGTCCGGCGCGCACATACTCAGCATACACAAACATTCACTCGATATCATAGTGTGTAAGCCTACACCCTTACTTGGACATCTGTGGTGAAGATGTACGAGCCGAATAAAAAACTAAAAACCTTTTATTGTTGAAGTTTTAGATGATCAGCTCATTAAAATAGCAATCCTATTTCTATTCTATATTGTAATACGACCGTGAACTTGCATTTCATAAAAAAAAAAAAAATCGCCGAATAGTTTAAAGTGTTAAGATGCTCAAATAAAGTGTATATTTTTGTGGAAGTTGTAATATAAATGTGTCCAAACCTTGTCATTCTAATTTTACAACACTGAAGAGCGTTTAGTGCCGTAAGTACTAAAGCATTTTCTGAGCGACTCAGTTTTTTTTGTAGCCTTAGGCCTACTAAACTCTTAGATTCACGTGAATAATGAAACAGATGATTTTAAAACATGTGAAACACTTTAACGAGTGACACTACATTAGTGTAAACATTGAGGGGAAACGCTTCTGTGACTCACGTAACATTCATTGACGATAATAAATGGTAGGCCTATGTGTTGTAGAAACATTTAGGCGACAAAGCCTGAAAATACACAGCACTGTTGACCTAATGACAGGCGAGTATATGCTGGCTGGTGTGGGGGTGGCGAGGTAAGCCAGGACTTCGCTCCTCAGTATTACAGTTTAGTAACTTCATAATATTGAAGCATCCGATAAAACATTCATATGACATTAAGTTATAATTATAACCAATCAGCATCGTCTGACTACCCAGTGCTGAGCGACTGTTCTCAGTGACCAATTCATAGTACATGACACATTCAAAACATATACATTCGGAACGCTTTGATATTAAATTGTGTTCCTGCTTCTCTACACCAATCAGACTACTCCGTTGGTAAAGCGATATTTTCACATTGATTCCACGTGACGCGATGTCGCCACAATTAGTACTCATCGACTGCAACTTATCATCTTCATCGTGTCGTCGTCATTCAGCTGACGGGTATACGTCTTTGTTTAAGCGATACACAGAAATGTGTCAACAACGCAACGACATAGGTGGAGCTAAAAATCATTAACGAGTGAAAACGTTCCTTTGATCCTCGACGTTAATAGTTTACACTAGGGCGTAATGATCTCCACCTTCTGAAACCTTGGGTAACCTTCTCGACAGTCTGCCATCTCCGTGTTTAACCCACCTCCAGTTCATTTTTTTTTTTTTAATTCTGTAAATCACGTGATCAGTTCTACTTTCATTGAGTGTGATATGTTTCATTGTATGTATCCCTATGTCGCTTTGTTATGTCTAATATACTCCTTTCCACTGCGGTTCCCAGTGTTGTTTTTTGTTTAGGGATCACGTTGCTGACCACTAAGTCATTGAAAACAGTTCACATTGAATCATAAATTTCATTTTTAAACTCAATGGCAGTTACTTAGTCTTCTTCTTAAAATTTATAAGTATATAAAAGAACTATAAGCCTATATATATTTACTCATCTTTTCTTCTGTAGGTAACTTTTAATTGTTTCTTACAGGATATCTATATTATATATATGTATATGTTTTCAGACGATAAATACTTCTGCAAGTATATTTCGTTAAATTATAATTTATTTATTACTTGTAAACACGCGCCAACACACACACACACACACACACACACACACACACACACACACACACACACACACACACACACACACACACACACACACACACACACACACACACACACACGCACACACACATATCAGGTTTTATATATATATATATACACGTATATACATATGTTAGCATTATTGTGTAGGTATACGAACGTAGATACGGGTCTATATATAACATAGAACACAGAAAGACACACGTGGAGTGTATCGGTTATTGACGCGCAAATGTATTTGTTTCGCGACCCCGTCTGCTAACTACAGTAAATGACGCGTTCTATGTAAGAATAATATTTCAACTAAGCTGACAGTTTATGGTTTCTGTAATACACCGCTTCACAGACGCTGCTCCTACGTTTATGATGTTCCTTAGCGTTTTACGCGCTCGTCGCTGACAGTCACTCCTTTCTTTTTCCCCCGGTGTATATTTTAAGTATTTGTGCAAGTTTGGTGGTGGTCACGTTGCGACACGGAGCCACGCTGTAGCAAATATAAGTTCATTTCCATATCTACGCTTGCTTTAGTCTTATACTGTACGTTAGGGTCGCCGAACACGGCATTGCAATTATTCCTCGAGGGGCGAAACAACAGTGTAGCTAGATTGACTGACTAACAGGGGTGCGAGCTTCAGTGAAACCAACGAACGCTTTCACTATCAGTTTTTCAGAAACAATATGAACAACTGAAAAGTTGTTCTGTGGATGTATGCTTAATCTTCTGGTGAAGATTCAAGGAAGTGACTTTATGTAATAGTGTAACGAGGGTGGAGTGACAGCCCGGGCACGTCTACCGTCTACGCATAGCCAGCTTAAAGGCAATATATTGTGATGGCTTGAATATTTTGGCACTGGCGTATAAAAATCAGCATTTTATAGCCGCCTAAAAGCGCCTCATTTGCATGACAATGACTGTTCCGTTTTAGTTTGTTAGAAGATGTCGGTGAACATGAGAAAAACTTACTTTTGATGACGCCAAAAGAAAAGAATTTATAGTTATGATTAGAATAATTCAGTTTATAGAGGACCCCATGCTGATCGTTTGCCAGGGACCACACAGTGTTGTGGTCTTACACAATTGTTTGTGACGTTTCCCCGATTCTCAATAACATTTTCACAAAGCTTTGACACAAGTGCTCCATATTCCGTATGCTTAAAAAGTGATGTGTAATTACAAAAAATTGAGCAATAAACGGGCTTGAACGTAGAGACGGTGATTTAAAATACTTTCGTTATCTAACTTTTATTCGTTTGCCTTA
This sequence comes from Magicicada septendecula, assembly GCA_034769895.1. Classification (NCBI taxonomy): domain Eukaryota; kingdom Metazoa; phylum Arthropoda; class Insecta; order Hemiptera; family Cicadidae; genus Magicicada; species Magicicada septendecula. The sequence continues at coordinate 698,616,671 of CM068368.1, forward strand.
GAGCCAAAGTGAAGATGAACTGCATGAATTAAACAAATTTAAGAAAAATATGTATGTGTCGAAACCATGTTGGTAAAAGCATTGATAAACGGATAATCTAATTAATTTTGCGGAATGTCATATTCTTGAAAAACTTTAACATGGTGGTAGTCTTCACAGCGTCATCCAGCCATCGTCATGCAAGACGTTTGCACAAAATCATCAGTTTAAGTGATGTGATGCTCAGGAAATTTAAACAATAAGTATCGATAAATAACGTCGATTCAACAATTTAATCCGAAACAGAAAATCTAAAATGAATAACTACCGATAGAGGTAAAGCATTAGAGCTGTTTTCAGCTGTTACACGATTTGATAAATCTAGATGAGTTTGGAACTCGTAACCGTTATTGGAGATTCGTGTCATGTGTCATGTTACTCGTATTAAAAGCTTCCAGATGCAGTAGGAGAGACGATGCCGAATGGTTCCCTTGGGAATCACGTTTCCTACTGCCGCCTGCAGGTGTTCTCCTTTGCTGTTATTCTCGTATTATTGATACAATGATAATTATTCTCGTTTGGATTCCGAAGAGTACCTCACTGAGAAAGGAACAAAAATAAAATTCATTGAATTTAGTGACCTCATAAATGTGAAAGACCTAAGGTTTTTCCAAAACCGAATCTTAAGTATAAACAGATTTTTATTTAGAAAACTACAAACATTAGAACATTGCTTATAAGCTATATCATTTTCGTGATAATGATGAGTCGATGAACAAACACAAACAGTTAATATTTTTAGTGTGTGAGCCTGAGCTTGTATTTTTTTTGCTTCATATTGTGTGTGTGTGTGTGTGTGCGCGCGCGCGCGCGTGTGCGTGTGTGCGTGCAGACACGCATGCACATATTTTTCTATACACATCCAACTACATGTTACGAATCCCGTACTCATAACAAATGAGCGGGTAATTCATGAGGGCATTCCTTCGACTAGATGCAGAAACATTTCAGTTCCATAACCACACTTTCCCCTGCCTATGCTTAATAAGGAGACAGACTTTGTCGGTGGGTGTAACCAGCCAGATGAAGAGTACTCTGGGATAATGCCATGTGTTGCCAATGCAATTATACAGGATTCTAATGTTTAGTTGAATTCTGTAAGCGAAGATTCACCTAAATATCTACAACAAACACTGTGGATACGTTATAACAAAACGGATGTTACCCTATTTATTCCTCACGTTGTAAGCATCAATTTGTAACACTTTTTAAAATGTGTATTGTGTTTTAATTAAGCCCAAGTGGTTGGCACCCATTTGTAATATACTTATTAATTCTATTTCTATTATAAATAAAACACATGGAATGGTATCTGGCAATAATAATAATAATATTGTAATTTTTATTCAAAATTTATATAGTCCATTTACTGTAACTATTAATATGACTCAGGAAATCTCAGGGTCGATTCTCTTCTCTTTTATATTAATATTATTTTAAGGTCCTTTTGGCTGATATAAAAGGTTCAGTTATTATAAAGAAAAAAACAAGTACAGAAAGTACATTACATTACAAAACAAGATAATAATGAAATAATATAAAATTAATATTAATTATAATAATATACATACGTTACACAATGTTTATCAGTTCAGTTCAGTTTCACACAGCCTCCTGGTATCAGTGATGAAAATTTCCAATGTCTACAGTTTGTTTATATTATTCAAATGAAGAAATCCAGTTCTTTTGTGATCAATAAATGTTACATCTTGTCATTTCATTTATCTGAAGGTGGAATATAATGATTGAAGTCCAGTGTTTCTGTTATTAAGTTAATTTAAGTGTAGTGTTCTTCAATTTTAAATTGTTTTCATTTAAAGGTTAGTTTTTTCCATAACTTCATTCGTTTTATTTTTAATTTAATGTTATTTTCTGGTTGTTGGCTCAGTAATGTTTAAAGGCTGATTTGTTTATGCTGTTTCTTTATTTACTCAAATTTTACATTCTGTTATAGGTTGATATAGTGTTTCTTGCTTTGTATTATATTGTGTTTTAATAGGATTTGTATTTTTTCTTGTATAAATATTTAGCTTTTTTCAAAATTCAACTCAACTCTCCTTTTTGTTTTTTTACAATAATAATCATAAATTCTTTTTCTTTCTTTTGGTTTCCTGGATACATATAAATTACTCTGGTCATATTTGTTCAAATTGAGATTTAGTTGTCATAGGATATTATTTTTATATAATACATTATTTTACCTTTTATGTACAAGTTGCTTTTTAGTTGTTACATCATAATACTTAATACAATTTACATATTATTTTATCTGACAAAACTATGAACAATTTGAATACCAAATATTATAGTTATTTGTAATTTGACAAATATTTTGAAGAATTTACTATTTACTGAACATAATGATCTAGGCCTATGTTTGACTGATTATATTTTTATGTTGGAAGACTCATAATCGATCCTGCTTACACTTGTTTTCTATTAATTAACTTCTTTAAATATAAACAAACTATTAATTAACAATTATATTCAAATTACTATAATTCCCTGTAGGGCTTAACTGAATGCACACTTTTAAACCATTGTCTGTGTGATCAATACCTATTAAATTTATATAACACAAACACTAATAAAGAAAAAACTAAATGTTAATGTCTGTATCATCCGCTACTATGGATTAGTAATTCATTTCTTTAAATAATTGTTTATAATTACTACCCACTCACAGTTATTCTTACTTGAACACCAACGTATCTCACATCCTCTTACCAAGTAATCACACTTGTCTTATATTACATTTGTATCACATCTTAATTACATTTTACATTTATCTCTAAATCTGTATTGTACTTTATGTGCCGTTCTATTTGATTTATTCATTATTTATTAAATTTATCATCATTAGTTACTTGTTTATGGACTACTCCAAATCTAACTGGGTACTGTCTATATAGTATAGTAAGTTGTCATAGTAATGTCTGTTGTAGGACTTTTGGTTTTTAATTAGGTTCACACTTTTATTTATTACTGTTTTTTCTTTCAAATTACTTTGATGTTGACTTGTTTAGATAAATTGTTGTTATTGCTTGCTGATGTCTTCAATAATTGAGGTGTATGATATGATGGTATTAATATTGCTTGGTGATAAGATTGATTTTTATTAAACAAGTTCTTCATTATTATAGGCAAATTGAAACCTACCTTTCTTATCAATACCAATTATTTTCTTGTTTATCTCTGGAGTTTATTTATTTGTATTGGTGGCTTTAACGAATTGTAATTCTTGAGTTTTCTCTTGGTTCATTGTATATTTTATTTATATATTCCATTCTTTTATTAAAATTGATTCCATACTAATGTTAAATGATTCCCCCTATATTAATATGATATTATGAATGAATATCGGCGTTGAGTGGCCCTTTTACGTCCAATTGCTCATCCGAACATTCACATACCTGGTACAGTCCACTTTGGCTGCTGCCCATAAAATAATTCTAGAGTGACGCCTTAGCTGTCTACACTCTATAAATAAAATAATTATAAATCTTATATCATTATACACACCATTGGAATCTTTTATCTTCTGAATATTTTTTCTTATTCTACCTTGCCTTCCAATAACTCCATTTATTTATATTATATTCAGTATTACTGTTGGTATATTTCTTAAGTAGATTTCTTTCTCTTTTATATAACTTCACTTCACAGTTCAATGATTTATTAGCCTTAATGTCATTCACCTTTGTTATTCAATACCTCTTGTAATATAGTAGTTTTAATTATCCTTCTATTATTCTATCTGTTTTTATACTGCAACTCTTCTTCAGCAAGTTCATTTTCTAATTAGTTTATTAAATTTCTCTTAGGCCTATTGTCATTAATATTGCGCCTCATTATTATTATTATAATACTAAATGTATTATTTATGCTTGATTTAAATAAGATGTGCTTATTTCTTTTAGAATTTTGGTATTATTTATTTAGTTTGAACATCATTATTCTTTTTTCTTTCTTTTCCAAAATCTCTTTCCATAATTATTTGATAAGATGTACTTATTACTTTTAGAATTTTGGTGTTGTTACAACGTATATTGCATACATTGTACATAATCGTATACAGACCCTGCATTTGTATCAGTACTGTGGACCTGATGTGTGACGAAGCATATTTGATTGTTTCATCATCTCGTTTGATAGGAATCTTGATAATTCATTCCATTAACCCTGACATGTCCGAGCAATTACTGATTCGTACAGTACCAGCGTGTTTTACTAATAAACAACAGAAACTTAAATCGTTTCGTGTCAGATTTCGTCACGATTATCGAAACTCAATAAATATAAGTCAACAAATAAAGAAGAGAAAAATATTTTTAAAAAACACGGTGTTTTTGATAGATGTTTGAAGAAAACGTTTTTAGTTACGGTTTTTACGGAAATGTTTTGACAAAAGTTCAAACCAAGAAGGTGCGACAGCTTCATTGAGGAAATATTAATAACAATAATAGAACGAGTGTTTGTTTTTCACTTACCTACATAACGTTTAAAATCGTTGATGAAAGTAAAGGCGGACGAAAATAGACGCCCGAAACAGATCCAGAATACAGTAATTTTTCTGTGTTGAGCTTAAACAAAAATAAACAATAATTAAATGCAGCGAAGGGACAGGACAGGAATTCAGTCGTAACTCATGCGCACACTGCGTCAGACGCGCGCCAACGTGTAAACCCTTTTTTATTATTCAGACGGCAATACGCGCGCTGTGAAATAAAAGCTTGTTTTCCTTTACCTTCTAAAAATACTTAGTTACTTGTGTTTTTTTAAAAATAAACTCTAACGTAGTTTGTTGAAAGCGTGTGTATACTTCATCCAGCCATTTGTTTACAAACATCAATAAGGGTTGTTTGCTTTAGAAATGCTGTTCTTTGTACGTAATTAATACATTTCTGCCAATACTGTAGTCCGGTAACGTTGAACGTCTGCACACTGTTTTGTATAAACGTTCTGTTTTTGCTTCAAAAAGTCTACCAAAGTCTAGGAAAGAAAATACAAATGAAACATTTTGGTCTGAAAAAGGTTGAATAAAATGGGTCCTAATAGAACAACAATAGGACTGAGTTCAGAACACTGCATTCGTATCTTACAGGTCTATATAAAATCCAAACACAGGTCAAACTCATTCACTCAACACGATGCTCCTAAATCACTAAACGTATGGCCATGAAATTTGGTATTTAGCTTTCTAGGTGCTCGATAAGAAAGCTTTAAATATTTCAATCCCTAACGGAGTTAAACAAAAGGGAGTTAAAAATCTGTAAATTCTTCTGTTTTCCGAGTTGAAGAGGCCAAATTCGGAGTACATTTTTCAGCGAGCACTTATAAGAGCAAACAGAAGAAGACATGTCGAAAAATCAGCATTCCGCTTCAAGCAAACTAATTGTGGCCTTTTTATTACAGTTACAACAATACAGGATTTATTTGTATTTGGACATATTTATTTATATGATATAAGCCAGTTAATTGTTTGAATTAAATTTAGTTTTGTGTTGGTGGAAGGCACTTAAAGAGTTAAAAAATAAAATGTTTTCTTTTTGTATTAACTGTTTAGAAAATAGTTTTTAATTTTTTGGCTTTGTAATAACTTTTACGGTCACTAACGATCCAAAAGGACCACTGTCTTTTCATATTATCAGTTGAAAATATTGTTACGCGTCTGTTAACAAAGTATTGATTTTTTAAATATTTGTTTAGAAAGAATTGCTGCAAAAATACAGAAGTTGGAAGCAAGATATTGAATTAATTTTATTTTAAAGTAAGATTAGGTTAGGTTATAAAGTAGGTCTATTTATTCACCATGGAGACGAGCGCAGCCTCCTTATTAAGTCTTGATATTGAAGTTTTTAAAATTTTTGAGTCATTATTGATCAATCCCTTGACAGTAACATAAGACTCCACAATGTTTCTACTCTAATTTTCCCATCATAAAATAAACAGATTGAAAAATATGGAATTTAAACGTCAAAACGTGTGATCTTGTGAAGGACAGTAATTGAGCTAGTGTTTTAATATAAATGGAATTGAAGTACACGTAGGAGTGCAATGAATGAAACGAATTTTTAACATTTAAAGTTAAGTAATCTAAAATTAAATATAATTCGAAGTATTTATAAAACGTTTTTCAAAAATTTCTGAATCCTATCAAAATCTTCTGACTACAAGTAAAATCTCAATGAAATGCAATAAAAGCTAAATAAAGTTAATAATTAAATTGATAATCCAGTAAATTATTAAAATTTCGTACCTGGTGTGTTAACATTTTGTAAACACGCGATAGCTAATAGTTTACTTGTAGAAGCACCTGAGTATTGAGGTACCAGGAATTGTTTATAAAAATCAAAACACACTGCCTGAATAAAGCGGGAATACGCACTTGACTTAACGCATGAAAGAACACCTGACTGAGATTGTGTGATCTGTAATAATCGTGCACCTCTAACAGCCACCGTAGAGAGTTCACAGTCTTCGACAAATACGCGGATAGTTTATTTGAGGAGCTTATAATGGTATCATAAATTTGATATCTAAATTGGAAGCAACACTTAATGTAGCAACTGGAGCAACATTACCCAGGGGGATGAAAATTGCCATGTGGCTGTCTTTGTAACATCACTTGTCATATTGGACCAGTCTGCCTGAACCAATCGAGTACGTCAGACCTGTCAGTTTTATCACGACTTCTATTTCTGATATCCGTTTTTGAACAGTGTATTATTTGAGCTATTGATAACAACGGATAACATCTATCAGCTCCTATTAATTACAGTGTTGTTAAAAAATAACACAGACTTGTACAAAATTTTACAAAGAGTTTAGCACTTAGGGTATAGAAACGAGTCGTTAGTTCATAATACAAAAAGAATCTGTCGCCACTTTGTTTGTTTAAGGTATAATAAAGTCTTTATATTAAATGTACAATGAACTTCAAAATAAGCAACAATGGGTCGCCGGCAAACAGTGTCGTTGAAACTGGAAATTCTGAGAACAATCCATTGGCGATGGCGACCATTTAAGGATCACAAAGTTGATACGACATTCCGTCTATCAAACACAACTAGAACCGATCAATTTCGGTACCACAACTTAGTTTCCATACAATTAAGGGTCGGATGGCACTAAATATGGCAAACGCAACGCTGGTCACACCCCGGCGCGGTCATTAAGCAAGCAAATCGTGTATTGTGGGACAATGCAGCGCGACACAAAAACGACATTTCTGCCGAAAATCTTTCATATTGCAGCGACGTGATTTAAATATACGTTTTGGTGGCCTTTTGTTCTACGAATCTGTACCGACGGGACGTACACACGCGCAAGCGCTGACGGTACCGGAGACAGACAGCCAGTATGAGATGTAACGGAGTCTACACTCTTGTTACGGGTAGGCGTGTAGCATAACCATACCATAGCACTTGTGAGCTCCTAATCTTTCCAAATCACAAGTGACGAGTAGTTGTTAAGAAAATATTGTACTCTGTAACCAGTCAAAATCACAAGTAATTTTAATACAATGAGAATGTTCTACAAATCTTATGATGTTCCAATGAAGTCCAGCTAAGTTGGCCTTTTGTTGATAGGCAGGGTCAAGTCCAGTGGACTGCAGGAGGTGGTCAGCATTCATGATAGAATTTGGAGCACGGCAAATGGTACATTCGCTTGACTGGTAAATCTTCATTCGGACAATATATGCTGCAAGACAACCATTATCGGCTATTGATCTGAAAATTACCACAGCTTCTTTCCTGGGGTTTCCCTTATCGATTTTCCATGGTTCCCAAATGTTTTGTGATTTTCCCCTTTGCCTGTTCTGCTGCTTTTTTCTTTAATTCCGGATTTCAAAAATTTTCTACAAACCTTATATTAAACGAATTGAATACGCGGTTTAAGTCTAGAGAATTTCTGAGATCTGCAGACGAAAATACAATACAATAAAGCTGTAACAAACCAAGAGACGCAAAAACTACTTTAACTTCAGCGGTTACGGTGTATGACAAAAAATGAGAACACTGCACAGTTTTATTCCACCACCGTTACAGCTGACGCTTTAAATTATAAACGTTTTAGATTAGGAGATACAGTAAAGAAACACAACTATTGAATACTACGCCTTAGGGACTGCTGGTCGTAGTTAAAACAGTGCGACCACAACAACTATATCCTAAGTAGAAAAGAAAAACTAAAACAAATTATTAGAATGCGGACTGTGCTCTAGGAAACAATATTAGACTCCAAAATTGTTTTGTGCCTGTTCAAACTTGTAACCAGCAAATACAGTAGATAATAGAGAATTTAATAGCTGAACCTTCGAGACATAGATTAAAAACTGGTATAAATCATTGGGCCAGAAGCACATTATTCTAGTCCGGCCTGACAGTGGTGTAGGTGGACACGTCGAAATGCTACACACCATTAATATATACCACTTATTATTTTCAGAAAAGATATGGCGAAGTTCGTTGTCGTGTGAAATCGATTACATCCAGTATTTTGTGCAAATTGTAAAAACATCAAGAGTGATGACGATGTGAAAAAGGTTTACATTTCCACGTTGTTCAGTGTAGTTTCCAGTCATTTTAAATAAGTTAGCAGGACGATTTTATTTTTAGCCAAATATAAATAGCATTTATATTCGGATGTAATTATTTACGTTCTTATAAGGTAATCGATTACTCGTGACACAGTCAAACATTAACAAGTTTCTAGTCAGCAAACCTACATAACGTGTAACATAGGTGTTTTCGTTTGATTATACTTCATACTTCAAATGACATCAAACGTAGTTAATGTTAGTCCATTACTTCAGTTTTTTAAAAATTATTTCCTTTATATTAGTCTGAATGTAAAATTGAATGAAAATTTTAAATGTAACTATAAAATCTAATTAAAACTGATATTCAGTGCAAACATTTTTATGATGCCCGTATAATTAACCCTCCAAGCATGGATTGAACTTGTTTTTTATAAGAATAAGGTCGGTTAGCGTCACATAAATTAATGTGTCATACCCATAAGTACTTAGTAAAGCCCGTGTGTGTAAGGTAGAGTAATTTCAGACATTCTGACAATATTGAAAAACGTTTAACAAATACTGAAACCCTCGTTACTTAAAACGAAAACAATTCTCTGATTTTTAGAGATCTTAAAAAAAATGTATGTTAAGTATTCGACTTAATGCCTTAAAAACGACAGTCCGTTAAAGTAAGGTCCTAATACTATTAGGCTTATATTTTTTGCGCTCACATAATAAGTCGACGCAGCCAAGAGTCAAGCACACAGACGTATGCCATGTACAGGCAATCTGAGAGGGGTCGTGTAAGTTGCCGTCTCGGTTGCCAGTTCGTTCTCCTACTCTCCTCCGTTTATCTCTTTCTTATTTGTTTGTTTTCTTCGAGTGGGACAAAAAAATCGGTGTCAAGTAATTCCTTTATAATCGTCTTGTCATTCTTAAATTTCGGTGGCGCTTCTTATACTCGTTTTATTTTATAATGGTCCGAAAAAAGTTGCGAATTTCAATCAGACCGACGGAGTTCCTCAGAAACAATTTGCTGATTACACTCCGTTATCGGCTGTTCCGTTCACAAACCGCTGATTGCTGTTCTGGCATTTCGTGTGGAGACGGCTTACTCTACGGATACGTTCTTACATATACTCGTTTGGTTTTTGTTGAGGTTTCTGTTATAAAAAAAAACTACCCGACGACCTCATCATATGAACGACGTGGTGGCTTTTGTAAACAACTATACCTATACCTTATAGTAATATTGCTTGGGTTTTTGTGGCGTTCACAGTAGTGTTTTACTTGACGCTACGCGCGCGCGCGTGTGTGTTGTCAGAAATGTAATTTTGCTTTTGATGTTAATGTGAGGGTACACCGTCCTAGCGTCCTCGTTAATAATGGTAAAATATTTGCACCTGAGGGGAATAATCAAGAATAAAATTATCAAAATGTTCAATGTCACAGGCGTTGGTATACATCTGTAGAAAGCTTAGGTGCATCTAATAGTGTAATGTGTGGATTAATCTTAGACGGCGCCTCTCAAATTACAGTGATTACATTTTTAGTTAAACATTTGTTTAAAAAAGTGAACATCCTTCCCATAAGCGTCATCATTGCTATTTTTGTACGTATGTAACATTCTTATTCAAGTTTTAACTTCGTAAGCCATAAAAGTAAAGTTACCTTCGTTCATTTAAACGCTGAATATACTTTTACACCACTGAAATCGTTGTCGGGGGGGGGGGGGGGACAATTACGCACAATAGTTAAAAACGTGAATACAGAAACAGCAAAACATAGTATTGCTATTTTCTAAAGGTTTAGAAATCCTAAATTTACAATACAGGCCTACACGCAAATCGTTAAGGGCACAATTAACGATTAAAAATCTAGTCAATCGTATTCACTATACGTTATAGCTTGCAACAGTATCTGCAAGAACCAGTGTTGCTTATCGTTAACAGTTTGCCAGTCATTTATTATTTGTTTCTTTCTTTGATTCAGTGACAAGAGAAGTATGTAGTCAGTAGAAGTAATAGATCTGAATTAAAAATAGTTGTACGTTAGCCGTCGAGACGATAAGTAAAAAACGTTTGCTTCATGATTGTATTGCATTAGTTGCATTGTATTGCATTTCCTCAATGAATCGGAAAAAAACAACTGGTATTAAACCCGGCATATAAGTTAAGTATTGTAAATTGTAAACGTAATGGGACAGTGTAAATAAAAATTATAGCAGTAGCCTATATCATGTATCGTGATTACCAAAGCGTCTTAGCTGTTTGCAGAACACACCGAGATTTTAAGTCAATATGAACAGTTCTGTGTCTAACTATCCGAAATGATCTACAATTTTGTTTTGTTTAGTCCCTTTAAATCCACGGATTTCATTTAATTGTCTACGGACAAATACAAATTGTATTCATACGCTTAAGTTTCTCCTTTAACTGATTACAGATTCTGACTGTGAAGTACAAAACTAAGTTCTGCTCTATACGTGACCTGTATCAGAGAGTTATTAGCTGTTTCAATTGTTGTGGGATTTCTCACACGCTTATAGAGGCATGACTGACTAAACAGATTCGACCTTTCTGGCAGACTGTTATTGTAACAACTATAATGCGTACGTGCACAGTACTGTGCGTCAGTACGTACGTTAAATTGTAACAACAATAAATACTCACTGGATAAAACTAACCAACGCAGCAGTCAGATAGCTTGCATAATATCGTATTGTATTCAGCTGTTCACAACGCGTTAGGAAAGAGATTTTGCCAGAATATCTTTTATCTCTGACATTTCTGCTTTACCACTGTTTCTTGCAGGAATTTTCATTTCGGTGTTATTGAAGAAGTCTGTTTCGTCATCGACCACTGTCTTCAGTTCACTCTAAAATCATATTGTAATTTATAAATTTTAATTCGAATATATGTGCCATCGCTTGTATTAAGCATTTGTTGATACTGTGGAGTTTTAATCGCATTCGAAAAATGAAAATACACCTACTTAATGCTCGATACTTGACGATGTGGTAAAAAAATTTAACTCTGTAGTTTAAGCTTGTATCATGCTTCCCTCTGACTTTAATAATATTCGTATTCAATTTCATCTCAATAACTACACAACCGCACATAGCCATATAACCATACATTTCTTCAAAATCCATGGACAATATTCCTTAGATTTATGTATCCTTGGAATTACATAAGCATATATTCTTTCAGTGTTTTGGACTTGATAATGGCGGTGACGCAAAAGGCTCGTTCAGCAGCTAACAGTTCAGCAACGAGGTTCGACAAAGACTGCTAACACGAAAAACCTGACTGAGAATTACTTAAACACATATCTTTTGAAGAACTTTTTACAGACGTGACTGTTCACAATTCATAAGTTGATCCTTTATCAGTGTTCTACCTGCATGTGGTTCTGTGTTTCATATAACGGTTCTTGTCCGTTTCCCGCTCATATTGACTTTCTCCACGAAGTCAATTCGCGAACAAAACGGCTGAAAATCGGCGACTTGAATTGGCCGTAAAAACAATGCAACAAGTTTTACACAACGTGATTTTACTATTAGCGTATTCGAATGTTGTGACCAGTCGGTTCCGTGGCACTTTCAATTATAAACACACGATTACCGGTAGCGCTAACGAAACTGGAGAAAATATCACCTTACATTGTATTGGTGTGTGTGTGTGCGCGCGCGCGCGCGCGCGCGTGCGTGTTAACCATATGGGTGACCGTGAAAAATGAGTTAAGTGAAAAATGTTGAAAGGTTTGAGGGTCAGAGGTGGATCACACGAGCAATGACGCTGCCGCGTGTTTGTTAACTGATAAAGCGAGATGAGATGAGTGTAGCGAGGGGGGCAGTCAGCGTGAGACACGGCACGTACTGACCTACTCCCTGACATTCGCAACCTACACAGTATCGTTAGTATTGACGATGGCCGAAATGTATCGAAAACATACTATTTTTCTTTCTGCTTTCTCCCCGTCTTTTATGTCATCCGGACGGCATCTGATGTACCATTACTTAACATGACAATTAAGGATTACTGTGACTGTAAAAACCTTATGAATAACAAGAACAAATCGAATGTGTATATATATAATAATAATATCTGAGAAAAGTATTAAAAACAATTTATATTTTACAAAGAAAATTATTAGCATCTAACATTATATCATAGATACCATTCAAAATGTGTTTCGTGTCCTACTCAGTCTCTCCCTTAAACTTAGGGGATGCAGCCCTGTCGTGGATCAGGAAGCGAATATTCTTTTGTTTTCTTAAAATATTCTGTTAAAAACAATTCTGATATATTTATTCATCCGGCAGTTGGCAACGAGGCGCACTTTCAGTCCCTGCTATACAGATCGGCAGTCAGTATACGAGGTGAAATGACTTGACTTAGACTTAGTTATTTGATATGCTGCTTCTAACACAAGCAATAACTGACTTCAGTTTCATCTCCGAAAGTTAAAAATCTGTCTGCAAATAACCATAAAATAATAATAGTAATAGTAAGTATTTAGTAAAGTTTACAGATTACACAGATGCGATACAACACCGTGTCCACCAGATGTCAGTCACGCCGCGCCGAGCCGGCATTGTCAGCGTCTCGAGTCCAAAGGTGTTTGGACAGCAGCCACTTCACCTTTCTTAAACCCGCTTTCCAAATTTAACACTATTAGTAGCGTATTTTGAAAAGTTATTGCTTAAGTCAACGTCTGGCAGCAAATTAACTTTAGCCCGTTGTTAATGTTGTGTTACTATTTCTGTTGTGCCGCGCTATACAAACGATGTCCACTACTTCCTTGTCTGTCCGCCCGTAACGCATAACTAGCGCTTACAGTAGCTCTCCGTTCTAACACCCGTGTAGGCCTATATTGTTTCGAGACAGAACAAACGTTAGTAATACAAACTTGGGGAATTCGAAATTCCGTTGTTTTAACCGTAGTAGGTTTTCCGACAGTCAGTCAAACGAACGTATCTTTATGTATTGTGTATCAGAGTATACGATGCACGCCTGGGTATAAGAAACACTTTGTAATTCCCTGAATTTGGCAGTAGGTATTTAGGAAACGTTGCTATAAAATATGTGTTCGTTTGAGCGAACTATCAACAAACGGTTAAAAACTGCGTAACAAGAAAATTGCTCGACTTGCAATACTAGACTACGAAAACATACTTTACCGATATTCGTGTAGAATGGGCTCGTGTTACTGTATCAGTCTGGAGCGTAAGCGTAGACAGTAATCAGTATAGCATATATGTTTATAAGAAACGTGGGCCATAAGTCGTTTGACAAAAGTCGTTTTCAATAACTCCTTGTGATGGAAGGTTTGTGTGAGGTTCAGTTATTGACAGCACAAAATTTTAAAACACTTTTTGTGGACTTTGACAAATTTATTACCATAAAGAAATAGTTAATAGTCAAATAATCAATATAATGTATATTAACATGTTTGGAATATTATAATTGTCATATTAACATAATAGTAATATGGTTGTATAATGGTTACTATTCTTATATAACATGTTCACATACATTCACACAAAAACACTATTATGTGTGCAGGCTTATTAATTATTTTTGTATTTTCCGTATTTGTCCTGATGGTCACAATACATTTTGCCGAAACATCCGTTTTAAAATTGCGTCTTTTTAATGACCAAACGTCTGTCATTATTTATTAATTCAGTATCACTATTAAACTAAATGTATCTTTAATGTCAGGCGACTTATGGGTCACTCTGTATTTTGTTTAAATTGTATCTCATTGGACATTACTCCTCACCAAGATATACGCGATACATAAACTTCACGGTGTACTTGTTTGAAGTATTCTGATTCGATGTTTGTTTTGTTGCAGAGGGAGTTTGCAGAGGACTGCGTGTTCAGTGAAATGATTGAGCAACATCACTACAACACTTACTCATCAGCCAAATATTCGAACAACAGGAGAACCGTTTACTTGGCGTTGAACAAGCGAGGCGTACCGAGGAGGGTACAGATCAAAGCGAAAAGTTCCTTAGGAAAGTTGTCTACGTACACACGGGTGCTACCGCAGCCCGTCCCGTTAGAACGAGTCGAGCAGTTAGCCAAGAAGATGATGCAATCCTACCCCGGCGACCACCATTCCCTTCGACACCACCAGCTATGCCCACCACTGCCGCCGCATCATGTCTTAGAAACAGGAGACAACGAAAGGTGTCGTAGGAGAAGGAAAAGAAGAAAACGGCGAAGGTGTCGCGAAGGAGAAGACGAGAACGAAGAATGTCATAAAGTTAAATCAGACGACGAGACTGGCAGGAAGAGGGTAGTTTTAAGGAAAAAGTGTGACGAAGGAGATGGCAAAGAAAAATGCCAACAGAAGAAGTTACACATGATCGGCAGAAAACGAAAATCGCGACACGAAATGAAGAAACTTTTAAGACATTTGCATCATATTAGGCCTCGAGTGGGCACAATTAACCAAAGACATGAAGAAGACTTCACGGAGGATGTAGACGCGGTTACCGTGACGACTGATGAGGATTACCTCAGTACCACAACGTCGTACTCGACCGATAGCCTGCTCCTAGACACGAACGATAACTAATTATTGAGCGATTTTGTGTTCATTGTTCCTTTTTATTTGTCGAATAAATTATTTTGTGTTTTTTTGTGTGTTAAAAATACTGTATGAAAGACAATCGAAATTATAGTGTTTACATACGTGTGTGTATGTAGTGGTAGCGTAGGAATAGTCACTATTGTTGTATGATATTTTGTCGAGTTGACGATGGTTTTTTTTACTCATTTATAGTATTCGTTCCACTCGTGTGAGTTACTGCTGCAGCATGCTCGCACACCCATACAACACCACATAATCGCAGAGTGGTACTTTTTTACTGGGTGCGCGTGTGCGACGCATGTGCGCGTTTGTGTGCGTGCTCGTGCATATATGTACATATAATTGTATAAGTGAAAATGGATTTATGTAGGTACGAATGTATAAGCATATATAAATGCGCAGATGTAAATTGTTAATTCCCTTTAAACGAATTCAGTAATGTAACTGAGTTGCTTAAAGAACAGCCTTCACATTACTTACATCTGTACAGTACTACTGTAGAAGACATTAGTGAGTTGTATATAGCTGTGTATAGTATCTAACACTGTAGTGAGACGTCCACGGTTTGGAAAACGTATTTTGAATTATCTGTAGCCAAGCTGCCTACCTTTCTTTTTGTAGGAATAAAAGTATTTTTTGGTGAGAATCATGCATTTTTGAATTTATAGTTTGTTTACAGAAATTCAGACGGAATTTTATTTAATATTTGTAAAATCAAGTACAAGTTCTGTTTTAGTTTATAAAACAGAATATTTCTGACTTCAGGGCAGCGATTAATTCATAAAATACTTCTTCAAATTGTGGACCGGTTAGTTACAGAAACCATGCCTAGTGCGACTCAAGAGTACAGTATTAGCCTCATTGTTAAGTTACCAGTACCCGTTTCTTAGTGATAATAATTGGATACACATCTGTTAATTACTGTAAACTTGCCTGACGATTTTTTATATTGAAAATAAATGAACAGTGTGCAAAACAAAGCAATAATAGTAAATATGATAGTAATAAACACAGCAATAACAAATTTAAATTAAGGTTACTTTTTGTGTGAGTATAGTCAGTAGGACTGTACTGTACGCATCTTGAGATAGCAGTATTTCTGGGAAACCTTTTACTGTGTAGTGTTACATTGTTATATTAATAATGTTGTAAATTTGTTTAAACCTAATGATACTTCACTCGCGTTCTTTGACACGACGTCAAACATTCTGTCGTTCATTGTTAAATCATTTGCGCCACGTTCGTTCGACTAAACACATGCAAAACAATGTTCACTGTATGCGAATTCTGATATGTGTGGTTACGCATGTGAACAATTAACATTTCAAATGATCAAATTACTTCGAATAACTTATTTTCTTTACGCACGTGGAAACTAAAAAATAATATGTCTTACTGTACAATATTTATGAAATCGTTAGATTTGAACGACACACAAAGAATAACGTTCAAATGGTTTTCAATTATGTGATGCATGCTCAATGCATTAGATCTACTTACTTTGATATTTAATATTTATTTTTTTGTAACGTTTTAATTTTTCGAAGTATTAGTAACTTTTTTTATAATTAAAATTAAAATTTAATTTATTTTATGAACTTTTTTATATTAAATAACATTTGAAAGAATTTATTTTTATCGCAATAAAGAAACAACGAATTGAATAATAATTAGTTAAAAGACAATCTAGCGTACTTATACAAGAACTTGTTACACAGAAGCAAAAAGAAATAATAATAATTCGTATAGCTACATTTGTTGTAATAATATTTGTACTTGTAGTATTATTAAAGTAGACGAAACTGCCTTCGGTAAGATTATGAGTTAGAGTAAATTGGCGTAGTACTGAATCTCACCAGATTTAGACTTGACTAAATCAAAATTAATTTATTTTTACTGTTTCCAATTTTGTTTATTATTTATATATAGATATAAGTTTTGCCGTGTTACGGCTGTAATCAACAACAATAATTTTGTTACGTAAAATAGTACTGATTCGAATGTAAATAAAATATTTATAAATGTTTGTTATTTAGTGTATCAGCCAACTCACAAATCTCAAACAGTGGTAAACATTTTCTCTCGCGAACGTACCACTCTACCTCAACAATTTTATAACTACAAAATAATTTATTAAACTAATTTATATAATTCCTCAGTAGTTTCAGAGCGTTTGCGAATGTATAAAAATAAATATATAAGATTAAAATTGTAATCACTAAATAAATAAGGATATAATTGTCGATGAATGGTATACGTGTAATGGATTACACAGCGCCCTCTTGTACCATTATTGCAAAGCTTGTGCCATTATTTTTACGAATCTCTGGTCATTTGTAGTAACCTGTATGTGCTTGTCCGCTATAGCAAGGGACGTAGCCGTTCCTTAACGTATTACTAGATAACTTCATTTATAAACAACAAACGAACAAA
The DNA here is from genome assembly GCA_034769895.1 of Magicicada septendecula. Lineage (NCBI taxonomy): Eukaryota > Metazoa > Arthropoda > Insecta > Hemiptera > Cicadidae > Magicicada > Magicicada septendecula. The sequence goes on from CM068368.1 coordinate 698,634,276, forward strand.
TAATAAAAAAATACTGTAAATGTTTTGTATAAAAACAGATAATAAAAATACAAATATTTAAATTATGTAGTTGTTGATTGTACGATTTTTTCCTGCATCCTGTCATTTTCAGTCTGGGCGTTCGTAGCCTACAACTGCACATGGGATTAGGGGAGCAGTTACCAGCTCATGCTTCTTTAATTATAAAAAAACGAACCGCCCATTTGGGATTAAAACAGATTGAACTATAATTAGATAATGATCTAGTTTGCATATTTTGAACACTATGCAGAATTTTTGTTGCCAGTTATGAGCTTCCAAAATTACTGACACACGAACGGATCTTCATTAAAAATAATTGACACTGATGATATCAAGTGTATTACGTATTACAAGTGTTTAGAATGTATTGGCGCACGTCCGCAGATGACGTAACTGATGTTGGCGGCAGTAAAACTGACAGATTACTGTGAGAAGGAGAGCACAAACTGATTTCAGCTACAGATTACTTGGACAGGTATGTGATTTGTATCTACTCGTACAACAGACGACAGGTAGAGATTCAAGGCGAAATGAACGAAATCTCAGATTAATCCGAGGTTCGTCTAAGGTAACCTCTCCTTAGTACCGCACTTTATACAGGGCCATGCTAAATTTTCTTGTAATATTAAAACATGATTGAAATCAATTATAATATAAAAAATAATAGTAAACGTATTTCATTATTTTATTTCTCTATTGTAGTACATAAACTTATGTATTAAAATTTTTTGTATCTAAACTTTTTTGTATTAAAACATACACTATATATTTTGAAATTTAACTTCTGGATACGTTTAACATATTAACCAGAATAGACTTTTAAGTTATGAACCTTATTAACGAAAATAAAAATTAGGCGCAGATATCATGTTAATCAAGAAATCTAAAAACTGTTCATCGTTTATGATGCGTATTATATTGACACTGTTATGAAGGCAGCTTAAAACTTTAGTTAGGCGAACTATAGCTTTAAGAAAATTCTGTAGAAAATGCAAGTAAGGTTAAATCTGATTACTATAAACTGTCCAGCAATGGGGTCAGTTTGCTAACATACACCAACACAGTGGGAGATGTCTCTACACAGAGATTAATTTACTCGGTGCTCTTCACGTAAAACATTCGCAGCAATCAGCTAATGTGCAAAATTAAAAGCATCCATACTTCACTTTAAACAAACGTAAACTTTAAAGCCACGCTGAATATAGCCATTTGATATGGAGGTTTCGTTCACTTTAATAACAGTTTATACAGACGAAAATTTAGCATGGCCCTGTATAAAGTGAGGCACTAAGCAGAGGTTACGTTACACGAACCTCGGATTAATCTGAGATTTCGTTCATTTCGCCTTGAATCTCCAGATATTCCCAGTCGACAAAGGGTGAGAAACTATGGTTAGTGAAGAGGACCCCTTGGTGTCACAAAGGGGAACACGTTAGTAATGGTTTCAAGCTGATCCGACAATGAGCTGAACTGCTCAAAAGCACTGGTGTGGATAAAAACAAACAGTGTGTACAGAATTTACAATCCACTTTTAATGTTCATGTCCATTCACTACATATAAAGAGGGACACACACAAGTATCTGCCTCTACTGGAAACAGTAGAATAGTGTGTATGAATTTATAAATCATTAGAAACCGCACCAACTAATATCACAGCAGCAGTGAGAGATGCTGTACACAGAAAACAAATATCAAGGAAAACCTACACTAACTGTGAAAGTTGGTAACACAACTACAAATGGTTCCAAAACTTATGAAACATGAAAGAACAGGAGTTTCTGTAACGTAATAAGCAGATACAAAATGCAGTACGCGAAGTAGGCTAGCAGCTAGACTCGACGTATTACAATTATAGGTTTAGTTTCTTGAAAATTTATTTGATGCATACTGACAAAGGAGAAACAATCGGGAGGGGGGGGAGCCGAGTTTACAAAATGCAAAGTGATTATCATACAGTGCATATTAAGTCCCAGACATATTGTAAATTAAAGGAAGAGCATACGAACTAAAACGAAAGAGCACTCATAGGAAATGTAAATACATGCCAACCAACAGGAGGACTACTGGTAACCGTCCTCGTATCAGTTAGTGTTGGTGTGTAAAGTTTTGTTCCCTGGAAGATCACTTTTTATAATCTTCTAGAAAAGAAATGTAATACAATATTGGAAGAGAAACAATTGTTGGAAGAAGTAAACTGGTAGACAAGACCGACTTGTCCAAATCCAAGGACTACTTGGACTAGTTAAAATCCGTTACTTAAACTTGGCATATGTGTGGCTCCATCCTAACAGTCTTGAAGCAGACACTGAGATCGATAGAGCAAACAGAATAGAATAAAAGATTTTAACTGCAATCTGAATACGTATTTTACCACAACGTTGAAACACGGACAAATGAAAACTGTTTTAGCTAAACTGAAAATTTATAAATGGTGGCGAGATGTTAGACTGCTTTTTTGTCTCCAAAAGTGCTTTCGTTTCTCAGCCATTTTAATAGACTCTTTTCTGTTATTTATACTATGAGATCCACATACTTTGTGGCGGATCGTACTCGTCTTAACTTGTAACTACTGTCTCCGGTATATTTTTTTTTTTGAGGCTATTTCTCAGAATCGTATAAAAAAAAGTTCACTATTCTTTCAGCTACGTTATCGCTAGTTAGTTACCTTCAATAACGTGACACAGACTACAAACTTTAGTACAAAGGACATATTGCAGTTAGTTACAAGTAAAACGTTATAGAGAAATATATGTTGAAGTATACAACAAAGTTTAAAAGTGATTTGCTAAGAATAAGAACATAATGACCTTCAACAGCAAATATGCCCAATTTATCTCACGAAGAAGAAAATTATTTGAAACCATCGCTAAGTTTCTATTATATTCTTAGGCTAAGTATTTATTAAATATTCAAGAATGTCACTATCAAAGGAAATGAATCAATACATTAACCAGATAATGGATAATGTATCCATAACCACAAACTTCCTTACATACTGAGCAGGAGCTATTTCTGACACCGGCTTTGAAGCTCAAACTGATACACGGTATTCAAATTTCGCAAGTTTCTGGTATAGCTCCATTACATTCTGTACATCGTATTACAGTTTTACGGAATAAATGTGTATAGACGAGTGTGTAAAACAATGATTCGTTTACAAAAACAAACTCATAGGTGTGTGTCAAAGTCAGCTAAACAAGTTGTGAAGCAGGACTCATTATCAGCAATGATGGTGGACGCGTCGGACCAGAAAACATCCTCACAAGGATGAAAGAAGAAAAACACAAGATGGAAAATATCTAATTTTTCCAAATGTGGAATTAAATAATTTTAATAAAGATAAATAAAAACTGACTTAGTGGTTGGACTGCTGCAGTTTCCGTTGAACGAAATTAAAATAAATGAAAGTGCATCAAAAAGACAGTTTAGACAATAAAAACCTGTATTTTCGATGTTGAAGTTCTGATACTCTGACGTGCTTCTGATGTCTGACGTCTTTTGACACTTATGAACTATGGTTGTTATGAAAAATTACCGTTGTTAAAACATAAAATGTTGCAGGTAAACTACCCCTTTCCCTTAACCGATCTTCACCAAAATCAACAGACATTGAGCTCTCTGTAGCCAGGAAGGTATGCAAAACATCATGTGATTCTGATTGAATTTACGGCAGTTATCATTCGTCATAGAAATATCGGTATGGAGAACCATACATGACTTCCATGTTCTAAGATTTATATTTAAAATCATATTCGAAATGAAATATTTCCATAGAAAACTACTTCTTTCCACTTATTGCTTCAGCCTTAACCACAGTACTGTGGTCACTAACGTATACCACCTCACGTTTTCGCACTCGATTTTCACTGATGATGGCAGTCGATGGCACTGCCGAAAAGTCTGGTTTTTCAGAAAACATTGGACTAAAGCTATACAGCCCGGGAAGGAATTTTAACAAAGAACTACTTCTTTGTTGCCGATAACGTAGTACACATATACAAAATTCTCCCCTCTCACTTCAACTATATTTTCATTTATAGAAAATTACCCCCACCCCAGTAACCTAACCTCATCATTTATAGATATTTCATCTACGTTTCTACAGTGGATTATTATGAGCTTCTTATCAGGATACTTTATCAAGTTAAAACATAAAACGTTGCAGGTAAAGTACCCCTATCTCTTAACCGATCTTCACCAAAATCAATAGACCTTCAGTCCTCTACAATACAGGGATGCATTCAAAAAAATATTTGATTCTGTTTGAATGTGCGGCAGTTATCGTTCGTCATGGAAACATTTCTCTTGTTACAACATAAAATGTTGCAGGTAAACTACCCCTTTCCTTTAACCGATCTTCAACAAAATCAACAGACCTTGAGTTCTCTTTAATTCAAAAAGGTATGCAAAACATTATTTGATTCTGTTTGAATTTGCGGCTGTTATCGTTTGCCATAGAAACAAATTACCCTTGATAAAAAAACGTTGCAGGTAAACTACCCCTTTCCCTTAACCGATCTTCACCAAAACCCACAAGTCTTGAGAACTCTACTATTCCGGGCTGCATGCAAAACATTATTTGATTCTGTTTGAATTTGCGGCTCTTATCGTTTGCCATAGAAAATACCCTTTTAAAACATAAGACGTTGCTGGTAAACTACCCCCTTCCCTTAACCGATCTTCACCAAAATCAACAGACCTTGAGATCTCTACAACTCAGGGAAGTGTGCAAAAAATTATTTGATTCTGTTTTAATTTGCAGCTGTTATCGTTTGCCATAGAAAATACCCTTGTTAAAACATAAAATGTTGCAGGTAAACTACCCCTTTCCCTTAACCGATCTTCACCAAAAACAATAGGTCTTGAGAACTCTACAATTTAGGGCTGCATGCAAAAGAGTAGTTGATTCTGTTTGAATTTGCGGCTGCTGTCGTTTGCCATAGAAAATACCCTTGTTAAAACATAAAATGTTGCAGGTAAACTACCCCTTTCCCTTAACCGATCTTCACCAAAAACAATAGGTCTTGAGAACTCTACAATTTAGGGCTGTATGCAAAAACTTATTTAATTCTCTTTGAATTTTCGGCAGTTATGTTCGTCATAAAAAAATTACCCTTTTTAAAACATAAAACGTTGCCGATAAACTACCCCTTTCCCTTAACCTATCTTCAACAGAATCAACAGACCTTTAGTTCTGTATAATTCAGAAAGGTATGCAGAAGAGTAGTTGATTCTGTTTTAATGTACGGCAGTTATCGTTTGCCATAGAAAATACCATTGTTACAATATAAAACGTTGCCGGTAAACTACCCCTTTCCCTTAACCGATCTTCACCAAAAACAACAGGTCATGAGTACTCTACAATTCAGGGCTGTATGCAAAATGTTATTTGATTCTGTTTGAATTTGTAGCTATTATCGTTTACCATAGAAAAAATTACCCTTGATAAAAAACCGTTGCTGGTAAACTACCCCTTTCCCTTATCCGATCTTCACCAAAAACAATAGGCCTTGAGAACTCTGCAAATCAGGGCGGCATGGAAAAAATTATTTGATTCTGTTTGAATTTACGGCTGTTATCGTTTGCCATTGAAAATACCCTTGTTAAATCATAAAACGTTGCTGGTAAACTACCCCTTTCCCTTAAACGATCTTCACCAAAAACAATAGTCTTGAGATCTCTACAATTTAGGGCTGTATGCAAATAATCGTTTGATTCTGTTTGAATTTGTGGCTATTATCGTTTACCATAGAAAATATCGGTATGGAGAACCATACAGGACTTGCATGTTCTAAGATTTATATTTAAAATCATATTCGAAATGAAATATTTCCATAGAAACCACTTCTTTCTACTTATTGCTTCAGCCTTAAACCACAGTACTGTGGTCACTAACGTATACCACCTCACGTTTTCACTCGATTTGCACTGAGATGAAAGTCGATGGCACTGCCGAAAAGTCTGGTTTTGCAGAAAACATTGGACTACGACTAAACAGCCCGGGAAGGAATTTTAACAAAGAACTACTTCTTTAGTTGTCTTGATTATTCATCTCTTCTTTCACAGCACTAACACTTAACTAAAAATGAACTTTTTCATGTGAAAACTTACTGATTTTATTGGACGCGTTTCGGCTTACGTATCCGCCTTCTTCAGCTTTGATATATAAACACCACACAACACAACCAAACAATATACTCAACGATCAATTACAATATAAATCACATACACTTTTTGACACAATTATACAGAAAACAAACAGTAAGTTGAATCCCCGCGCCAATCCCCTTCCACCACACACCTCCCCCACTACACCTTCCACACAACCGTTACAAAATGCTGGCAGTCTGTATCAATGCTGAAGAAGGCGGATACGTATGCCGAAACGCGTCCAATAAAATCAGTAAGTTTTCACATGAAAAAGTTCATTTTACTTCCATATTCCTTAAGGAATGGAAGTATGGTGATGGCAAAAAAAATCGTGTTCGAGATTATTGCAGATTCTGATTCTACTACATTCAAAACATGAAAAAAAGTCGTTTTCCGAAAAGTGTCTGTGTGTCTGTCTGTCTGTCTATCTGTGTGTCTGTGTGTCAGTAGATTTTTTTTCTATGGCAAACGATAACTGCCGCAAATTCAAACAGAATCAAATAATTTTTTGCATGCAGCCCTGATTTGTAGAGTACTCGCGACCTATTGTTTTTGGTGAAGATCGGTTGAGGGAAAGGGGTAGTTTACGTGCAACGGTTTTTTTTTTATCAAGGGAAAATGTTTTTTTGCAAACGATAACTGCCGCAAATTCAAACAGAATCAAATAATGTTTCGCATACAGCCCTCAATTGTAGAGTTCTCAAGACCTATTGTTTTTGGTGAAGATCGGTTAAGGGAAAGGGGTAGTTTACCTGTAACGTTTTATGTTTTAACAAGGGCATTTCCTATGGCAAACGATAACAGCCGCAAATTCAAACAAAATCATATAATATTTTGCATACAGCCCTGAATTGTAGAGGACTCGAGACCTATCGTTTTTGGTAAAGATCGGTTAAGGGGAAGGGGTAGTTTACCAGCAACGGTTTTTTATCAAGGGTAATTTTACTTCCATATTCCTTAAGGAATGGAAGTATGGTGATGGCAAAAAAAATCGTGTTCGAGATTATTGCAGATTCTGATTCTACTACACTCAAAACATGAAAAAAAGTCGTTTTCCGAAAAGTGTCTGTGTGTGTGTCTGTCTGTCTGTCTGTCTGTCTGTGTGACTGTCTGTGTGTCTGTCTGTCTTAGATTTTTTTTCTATGGCAAACGATAACTGCCGCAAATTCAAACAGAATCAAATAATTTTTTGCAGAGTACTCGCGACCTATTGTTTTTGGTGAAGATCGGTTGAGGGAAAGGGGTAGTTTACCTGCAACGGTTTTTTTTTAGCAAGGGTAATTTTGTTTGTTTGGCAAACGATAACAGCCGCAAATTCAAACAGAATCAAATAATGTTTCGCATACAGCCCTGAATTATAGAGTTCTCAAGATCTGTTGATTTTGGTGAAGATCGGTTAAGGGAAAGGGGTAGTTTACCTGTAACGTTTTATGTTTTAACAAGGGTATTTCCTATGGCAAACGATAACAGCCGCAAATTCAAACAGAATCAAAAGATTATTTGCATACAGCCCTAAATTGTAGAGTTCTCAAGATCTATTGTTTTTGGTGAAGTTCGGTTGAGGGAAAGGGGTAGTTTACCTGCAACGTTTTTTTAACAAGGGTATTTTCTATGGCAAACGATAACAGCCGCAAATTCAAACAGAATCAAATAATGTTTTGCATACAGCCCTGATTTGTAGAGTACTTAAGACCTATTGTTCTTGGTGAAGATCGGTTAAGGGGAAGGGGTAGTTTACCTGCAACGTTTTTTTATCAAGCGTATTTTCTATGGCAAACGATAACAGCCGCAAATTCAAACAGAATCAAATAATGTTTTGCATACGTCCCTGAATTGTAGAGGTCTCAATGACTTTCGATTTTGGTGAAGATCGGTTAAGGGGAAGGGGTAGTTTACCTGCAACATTTTATGTTTTAACAAGGGGAATTTTTTCTATGACGAACGATGACTGCCGTAAATTAAAAGAAAATCAAATATTTTTTTGCATACCTTCCTAAATTGTAGAGAGGTCAAGGCCTGTTGATTTTGGTGAAGATCTGTAAATGGAAAGGGGTAGTTTACCTGAAACATGTTATGTTGTAACAAGAGAAATGTTTTCATGACGAACGATAACTGTCGCAAATTGAAACAGAATCAAATATTTTTTTGCATGCATCCCTGCATTGTAGAGGATTGAAGGTCTATTGATTTTGGTGAAGATCAGTTTAGAGAAACGGGTAGTTTACCTCCAACGTTTTATGTTTTAACAAGAGTAAAGTACTTAATTTTGATAAATAAAGTATCTTGATAAGAAGCTCATAATAATCCACTGTAGAAACGTAGATGAAATATCTATATATGAGGAGGTTAGGTGAACGGGGTGGGGGTAATTTTCTATAAATGAAAATTATAGTTGAAGGGGGAGGGCAGAATTTTGTATGTGTACTACGTTATCGGTAACAAAGAAGTAATACTTAACTAAAATATCGGTATGGAGAACCATACATGACTTCCATATTCTAAGATTTATATTTAAATCTTAATATCGCCTGCCATTATACATGATTTACATTAAAATGAAAAAATTATAATTTTATTGCCTGGCAACAAAATTATTTTATTTTCAACAATTACCATTGTTTCAAAAAGTTTAAATAAATTTTCAAGTACTTTACTCTTGTTAAAACGTAAAAGGTTGCAGGTAAACAACCCCTTCCCCTTAACCGATCTTCACCAAAATCGAAAGTCCTTGAGACGTCTACAATTCAGGGACGTATGCAAAAAATTATTTGATTCTGTCTGAATGTGCGGCTGTTATCGTTTGCCATAGAAAATACGCTTGATAAAAAAATGTTGCTGGTAAACTACCCCTTCCCCTTAACCGATCATCACCAAAAACAACAGGTCTTGAGTACTGTACAAATCAGGGCTGTATGCAAATAATCGTTTGATTCTATTTGAATTTGCGGCAGTTATCGTTTGCCATAGAAAAAAAATCTACAGACACAGACACACACACACACAGACAGACACACATCACACACTTTTCGGAAAACGACTTTTTTTCATGTTTTGAGTGTAGTAGAATCAGAATCTGCAATAATCTCGAACACGATTTTTTTTGCCATCACCATACTTCCATTCCTTAAGGAACATGGAAGTAAATAATATCGGTATGGAGAACCATACATGACTTCCATATTCTAAGATTTATATTTAAAATCATTTTCAGCCAAACAGCCAGGCTGTGTCTTACCTGCCTTTTTATTGCTGTATTAAATGAAAAATATTATATTACATTAAAATGAAAAAATTATAATTTTATTGCCTGGCAACAAAATTATTTTATTTTTAACAATTACCATTGTTTCAAAAAGTTTAAATAAATTTTCAAGTACTTTACTCTTGTTAAAACGTAAAAGGTTGCAGGTAAACTACCCCTTTCTCTAAACCGATCTTCACCAAAATCTACAGGCAATCAGTCCTCTACAATTCAGGCCTGTATGCAAAACATTATTTGATTTTGTTTGATTTGTGGCTGTTATCGTTTACCATAGAAAAAAACTACCCTTGATAAAAAACCGTTGCTGGTAAACTACCCCTTTCCCTTAACCGATCTTCACCAAAAACGATAGGTCTTGAGAACTCTACAATTCAGGGCTGTATGCAAAATATTATATGATTTTGTTTGAATTTTCGGCTGTTATCGTTTGCCATACAAAATACCCTTGATAAAACAAAAAACGTGGCAGGTAAACTACCCCTTTCCCTTAAACGATCTTCACCAAAAACAATAGGTCTTTAGTACTCAAGAAATCAGGGCTGTATGCAAAAACGTATTTGATTCTGTTTGAATTTGCGGCTTTTATCGTTTGCCATACAAAATACCCTTTTAAAACATAAAACGTTGCTGGTAAACTACCCCTTTGCCTTAACCGATCTTCACCAAAAACAAAAGGTCTTGAGAACTCTACAATTCAGGGCAGTATGCAAAACATTATTTGATTATGTTTGAATTTGCGGCTGTTATCGTTTTCCATAGAAAATACCCTTGTTAAAACATAAAACGTTGCTGGTAAACTACCCCTTTCCCTTAACCGATCTTTACCAAAATCAACCGATCTTGAGAACTCTAAAATGTAGGGCTGTATGCGAAACATTATTTGATTCTGTTTGAATTTGCGGCTGTTATCGTTTGCCAAACAAACAAAATTACCCTTGATAAAAAACCGTTGCAAGTAAACTACCCCTTTCCCCCAACCAATCTTCACCAAAAACAATACGTCGCGAGTACTCCACAAATCAGGGCAGTATGCAAAAAATTATTTGATTCTGTTTGAATTTGCGGCTGTTATCGTTTGCCATAGAAAAAAAATGTACAGATAGACAGACAGAGACACACACAGACACTTTTCGAAAAACGACTTTTTTCATGTTTTGAGTGTAGTACAATCAGAATCTGCAATAATCTCGAACACGATTTTTTTTGCCATCACCATACTTCCATTTCCTTAAGGAACATGGAAGTAAAATTACCCTTGATAAAAAACCGTTGCAAGTACAATCACGTTACTTTACGGTGGCCTCTCCATAGCTGCGCGAAAAGTGGGGCTAGTGGGGAGACTCAGTGTGCAAAGTTGTAACACTTCATTTCAAAAAAGTCCGTCTTACTGTTGCTACAGCCGGCTGTATGGGTGCCCTTAACTATTTAATTG